>CM053585.1:142686141-142724876 GCA_028646515.1 Pseudochirops corinnae
CCAGGGTCACATAAATAGTATTTGTCAGTAGAGACTTAAGCCCAGATTTTTCTGGTTCTAAAGCCAGCTCTCTATTGATTATGCTAAACTGCTTCGAGGTTAAAATTAATGAGCTTTACAAAACAAAGGTCCCTTGTCAGCGACTGCTATGCTATCAGAATTAGGAAGACCCGTTTCAAAATACTTGAAAGTCACATTTATCAAATGGACTGCAAACAAAGCACTACCAAAAGGAATGTGGTAAGCACTTATTAAGAGCCTACTATGTGTCAGGCACTCTACAAATATTATCTCAGTTGAACCTAATAACTCTTGAAGGCAAGTGCTATTATTACATCCATTTTACATGTGAGGAAACTGAGGCAAATAGAAGTTAAATGACTTCCTAATTCTGATAGCATAGCAGTAGCTGACAAGGGACCTTTGTTTTGTAAAGCTCGTTAATTTTAACTTGGAAGCAGTTTAGCATAATTGATAAAGCTATCTGAGGTCGTATTTGAACTCAGGTCTTTCTGATTCCAAAACCAGTGCTCTTATCTATTGTACCACCTAACTGCCTGTAGGTAAATTACTTTTCTTATAAATTATTATTCTGATGATAATTATCAAATGATTCATCATATTATACAATATTCTTTGCTTGATCCTATTAGGAGTTTATAGAGATAAAAGGTTTTCTCATATGAAATTAAATAATGGAATTATTTGGGAGAGATACAAAAAGAAGTATATATAAGAACAAAGGATATCAATAAAAATTTTTTTGTTTTTTAAAAAGCATTCAACATACTTCATCCAAACAAACAATTAATCACTAAGATTCAATATCTGAGCTCTAGATGAACAACTCATACAACCTACTTCAAAGGTCTGTTGCAAAGAAAACAACCTATCCAAATATGTTAGTATTGTTATTCAGCATTTTTCTTCATATTTAATCATTTTATAATTCACATTACTTGTATCAGTCCTATTGGTTCTCTGACATGAAGGAGAGCAAAGTCTTAAAAGAAAGAGGGTTGTATTGTTAAGAACTATTTTTTCAGTATATAATAGCCATTAAAATTAATTCTACCTGGTGAAAATGAAACATTGTTTCTAGCATTCAAATAATAAGCAGCAATTAATGCTATTCTCAAGTTTTCAGCACATGATATTCCAGTGGATATTTATAATAACATAAAATTGGCTCTATCCACACCACCTGTTACAATGCCAAGCATATAGTGGGCACTTAATAAAGGCTTGTTCATTAACTTACTGATCCATGCACATACTCTTACTTCCAATATATTTATAATCTGAGTAAGACTTTAAAACTGAAATAGGTATTAAAAGTAAAAATTACTTTTCATCACATTATTACAGCTAGAAACATTTTTGGAGATTTTGGAGACAGTCTGTTTTAAAAGCTGAACTGAAACCATGATGGGTAGTAAACAGGGGGCTATAGGATTCCCAGCTATGATGACTACCTGAAAAATACAAGCAGACTGCTCCCATATACCTATTCCACAACCTAAAAAATTATACTAAGAGAAGTGCAGAACCGCACCATAATTGAGTCAGAATTCCAAAGCCATAAGAAAGGGGGCTATCAGAAAAGGCAGCACAAATCCTCAGGAATGTCAGCATCCCAGCCTAATCAGAGAACAATCAGAGCCAAATGTACCTAGCTGTCAAAGCTGCATCTGGAGGCAGTAGGAACAGAAGGATCCCATGAAAAAGCCCCAAGGTGGTCAGAAACCCACAAAAGGAGCCTTGGAAACCATAAGGTGCATCAGTAACCAGTGTGGGCACAGCAGCACACCTACCAGAGTATCGCAGGACCCAGAAGTCCCTAATATTGTTCTGAAATGCCTTTGGGTAATCCTGAAAACCCAGTACACTGAACCTTAAAAATCCATGCAGGTCTAACCTTGGGAGGTGGAGGTCAGTGCATAAATTCAGGGTGAGCTAACCACACTCACCCAAAAGCACAGGAAGAAGTGGAACCAGGCCCCCGTACAAAGCCTCAGTATAGGAATCAAGGTTGGACAGAAGTAAATCAAAGAAAATCCCCACCACTATAAAAAATTGTTGCAGATGTCCCAAAATCCCACCTCAGAGAAAGAAATTTTGTGACAACTGCAAGAAGAAACTTTTTTTTTGAAACTTTAGACTTTAGATCTATTTAGGGTTATTTTATACAGCTTTATATATCTAGTTTAATCTAGAACAAGATAGCTCCCCCTCAGTGAAACCCTGGCCTAAGTATATTTGTTTTACATATTTAGCAAGAAGATACATTAAACATGGAAGCTTTTCAACCTTGTGGCACTGAATCATCATCTATACAGGACATCCTTCAAAAGCTACAATTAAGGACCCTCCTTAGTTTCTCAGTAATACAAGCCCAGTTGAGATCTTCTGGTCAATTTGCTTGACATTCTTGTTTAATGACTGGAAATTTCTTTCTAATTGCATCCTTGGAGCCTGCATAGATCATTTTATTTGTGAGAGGTGCTAGTTCTGGTACCCATAGAAAAAACAACTCTTCTTTTCTGGATTTCTTTGTTTCAAAGCTTGCATCATATAAAGCATAGCAACAATCCTTTTCAGGTAACATTCCCACAAAATGCTTGAAAGGATCAATAATGGTTACACCAACATCTCCCGCTAAGATCTCTTTGCCTTCTTCCACAATGATGCATTTTTTTTGTCAGCACTGAGACAAAAGATGACTGCCTTCTTTCTTTTCTTGATTTCTTCTGGTGTGGAACATTTCCAAACCTTCATATCGTAGAAAATGCGGCATACTTCATCAGCTATTTGTACTCCTGAGGCCATCTTTCCAAAGCGGACGATCTGGAGTGCTGTCTGGTCCCTGGGCTGGTGGGGAGGAGGGACAGTCCCAAGAGTCTAGAGTGCAGGGAAGGGAACATGGAGAGCTGGCGGGAGGGAGGCGACCGCATGGGAGGCTGTCGGGGAGAGCAGGCGGGGGAGTGAGCGAGGGAGGGAAAGAGCAGAAACTTTTTTTTTAAAAGAGAATTTTCTACAAGGAAGAAATGAAACAAGAATTTAAATAATGAAGAAAAAAAAGCTCTAAGCAGCAGTTCTCAACCTGTGGGTTATGTTCAATTTAAATACATCCTGCATATTAGATATTTACATTATGATTCATAACAGTAGCAAAATTACAGTTATGAAGTAGCAACAAAAATAATTTTATGGTTGGGGGTCACAACATGAGGAACTGTATTAAAGGGTCGGGGCATTAGGAAGGTTGAGAACCACTGCGTCTAGAAGAAAGAAGTGATTGGAAGAATAGGTTAAAACAGAAAAGTGGTAACTTACTCACTTAATAAACTCCCTGCAAATTACAAGAGACCAAAAAGGAACCAATGACTCCATGAAAAAAAAAAATACCAGATGACAATTAAAGGGTTGAAAAAATAGGGAAAAACGTAAGATATCACCTATGAAAAATAATTTGCCCTCGAAAATAGGTAGAGAGACAATTTTTAAAGATCAGACTCCTTAAGAAGTATGATAAAAAGTCTGAATATATTTCAATAAATCATAAAATAAAAAGGGTTAAATAAAAATTGAAAAATCCATTGAGCACCTCCAAAAAAAAAAAAAAAACAACAAAAACCCACAAGGTGAAAATCCCAGGAAAATCTCTCAGCCAAAATGCAGAACTTCCATGTCAAAGACAAAATTCTGTAAGCATCCAAAAAGGAGTTCAAGTACCAATGAACCACAATCAGGATAATACTAGATCTAAAAGCTTCCTCTATAATGAGAATTGGAAAACAACATTCCAAAATGAAAACAATGCTTATAACCAAAAATAACTTACCTACCCTGCAAAGATGAATAAAATCCTACAGGAAAGAAAAATGATCTTTAATGGAATAGAGAACTTTCAAGCATCTCTAATGAAAAGACCAAAGCTGAACAGAAACTTTGAAATATTAGTCTAGATTAACTTAGGAAGATAAATTTATTTAAGCAGATGGAAAAAGCTGTATGATGTCCAGTACTAACAATATAACAGGAGAGAAAAAACAAGCGTTCTTTCAAAACCCAAATGTTTTCAGAGAATTGATGGAGTTAAAAAAAGAAAAACAGAGGACCTGAAGTGGGGTGGTTCTCTTCTCAGAGTTTAAAAAGGGTAAAGAGAAAGAAAAGTAAAAGAAATATATTAATATACAAAGGAGAAAGAAAATGGCAGAACTTGTTATTTCTCATAATTTGGGTACCTAAAAAGATACAAGAATGAAGGAAGGTACCAGGGGAACAGATATTAGATGAGTTTCACTTCTATGTGAAATGGACAAAGCCGTTGAATACATATAAACACAGACGTATATAGTTTGCTACAGAAATATAATCAAACTCAATAGAAAAAGCATATGGGATAGTGGAAGTTAAAAGGGAAGATAGTAACAGGAAAGGAACAGTCACAAGAATTGAGTAGATGGAAGGAGTTAGTAATAGTGACACAAAAAAAAGGGGACCACTGAAACATTCTTTAAAAAAAGAAGAAAAGAAGAAGTTCAGAAGGAAGCACAAAAAAGCAGGACAGTGTTGAAAGTGATGTGGAACTGATTATATACGTTAGTTGCAATCTTTTTGTGTGCTGTTTTTTTATATAGACATGCTCATTTGGGAAATGGGGGATAATTAAGTTCAGAATTTAAAAAAAAAAAAAGAGGGCTATACACATCTCTGCTTCACCCCAAATCTCTTAAAGGTATAAAAGTGAAATTACTTACATGTAGGGGAAAGATTTTCCCTTTTATCTTTCATTTCCTGTAATCTCTTTTCCATTGCATTACACTGATCTTTAATTTTAGCTGTGGGGCTATATATCAATGAACCATCAGCTTCAAACAATAGAATTGGTATGTCATTATCTGGAAAAAAAAATCAAATTGATAAACTTTCTATTTTGGACACCTTCACACTTAAAGAATATGATATCATTCAAGGATGTATAACTGATACAGGTAAATATTTCTTAAAAATTAGGTTCTCTCCTCTATTCATACCAATTCATTTAGGGCAATTTTTTACTCTCTTTAATTTACTACATGTGTTATTTCCTGCATAACTTCTCCTCTGTAGTCCCTAACCCCTATCCACGATTTCTGACTATACTGTCATCTACAGATATCTCCCACTAAATTAATGAATTCCTTCAGTTTCTAATTTTATTGATGTCATTTTCTGTTAAATCACAAATTTATGCTCAAGATCAGTATTTCCTGAATTTTCTAGTTTTGAGTGTCTAATATCTCACCTCCTCCATTTTGTGAGATTTTATGTCAGACTCAAAAGTTATTTTTAAAAATGTAATAACCTCCTAATGTCCATTGAGGACATTAGCCACAACTAAATTTTTAACCATCAGATAGGACATTAACAGTTAATACAAAAGCAATCTAATAATCTGCTGGTAAGTATTTCCCAGCAATACATCATTACATAATAATCAGACTTTTCAATGTTTAGCTGCCATTATTTCCCACGCCATGACATGTGAACAAAATCTAAAATTAAATACCAGAAAATTAAACAATGGGAAATGGAAAAAGAAAAGGCAGCTGGTGAAGTGGGAAGAGGAAAAAGAAAAGTGAGGCAGCTAAATAATTTTTTAAAAATCCTTAGATGTGAAAGCAAGAAACCTAGCCATCACCTAGCCCTCGTTCTTTAAATTAGCTTCAGTCACTTAACAGATGTAGGTAGGCATTAATTCCTTCATCTCTCAAAAATTTCCACCTCTGAAATTCTCTGATTAACTCTAATTATGCTATATGCTAATTATAAGTTTATAACAGGTCTGCGTAATATGGTAAAGTGGAAGGAAAACTGGATTTGGAGTCAGAGGGCATCAGATCCCTTTCTCTACTACTTTTGTCCTATGTGAATTCAGTGTATTTCCCTGGGCCTTAGTTTCTTTAGCTATAAAATAAGGAGTTGGTCTAGATTGCCTCTCTGGTCCTTTCCAGCTCTAAACCTAATAGTCCAAAACTTTATAAGCTCTAAACTTTATAGTACTTTTATAGACTTTTCAACTCCAAACCTTTATAGTCCTAAGTGTGAATGAAAATTGAAGTTGGTGGAAAAACATCAACATGTATGATGTTTTATTTCCTCCATAAAAAGCACAGCGTATGAGAAAACTCATATTGAATTTATGATATAGTATCATATTTTTGGTGTTATTTGTTAACATGTTGAGAACAGTGATGTATCACTAATACTTTCAGTTACTAATATTTTGAGTGGTTAAAATTTTATCAGAAAAACCTCTTTACACTATTTTATTTTGTTATAAGTATATTATTGTGTAAGTTTTTTTCCCCAAAACATTGCAACTGAACCCTTAATAAACATTTTTTGAATCTGGACAATTATCTTTTCTTCTCTCCACCTTCTCCACAAGAATAAATGAGGAGATAACAATAAGAATAATAGTTAACATTTATACAGTGCTTTAAGTTTCACAAAGTGCTTCATATATTAAATTTGCTCCTTATAGCAATCCTATGAGGTAAATGTTATTATTATCCACATTTTATAGATGAGGAAACTGAGGCTGAGAGAAGTGAAGTGATTTGTCCAAGGTCACATAGTTGGCATATAAGTCAGGATCTGAACTCGTATCTTCTTGACTTCAAGGTCAGGACTATATTCACCATTCCACTTAGCTATCTCTATAATATCTCCCATCAAATACATTGCTGAATTCTAGGTCAACTAGATCTATACATATTCTCTTGATCGACTAGTTGAGCAATCATGAAAAATGGAAATAAGGTTAGTCTGACAGGACCATTTCTTGATGAAGTCATTTTGGCTTTGTTTCGGTAAGCACCATTTCTCTTTCTATATGTTCTTTAAGCATTTCTTTAATGATCTATTCTAGAATATTCCCAAGAAATAAACTCAAGCTCTCTGGTTTATAGGTGGAAGCCTCTGTTCCTTGTCTCACAGTGTGATTCCTCTTCAATTCCATATGAATCTTTCAAATATCACTAAAAATGGCTCAACAACCATACACCACAGCTATTTTGGTACCCAAAGATAGAATTCAATTGGGATACACTCGACTGACGGCAGGTTTGAATCAATTTCAAATACAAAGGATAGCATATTGTGTAACAATTTACCTATGGCTGTTTTTTGAATATTCAGCTCATTAGCCATTTTCTCAATTTTCTTTTGAAGTCTTCTATCATTTTCTGGGGTTCGAGGAATAAAGTCTTTTGGTTGCATACACTTTCGCTGTAAAAAAAATAGGATAATATTAACTACTATTATTATATAACACCTGGTGAATATGGAAAATAGCCCCTTCATATATATTTATATTATCTTTCTAAAGCCAGCATGTTATTTGCTGTAGTAATTGATTTACAAGATAACTACAGGTACTCCCTTATATTTTAAAAAACAAAACCTGATGTGGTCTATGTTGCATTACATTTGACTCTATGATGATTATGTATATAATTGAATTAAGCAGATAATTTTTTGAAGAAAGAATATAAGACATAGTAGCATTCGCTTTTCATAGGAAGAATATCACTAATCATAAAAACCATAAGAAGAGTCACATTTGCGTACTATCTTTTGTCACTACTCCTAAAATCACCTTCTTATAGACAGGAGATGGTATGATTTTTTCCAGTCACATTTTTATATATTGTTGCTACCTATTTTCAACTTGTGCTATTTTAATATTTCCCATTAGATCCTATCTTCTTGTAGAACAGAAATTAAATTTTATCCTTTCTGTGAAACTCCTCATAATATCTTGTATATTTTATATTATGAGTATTCAAATAAAGTCACCCTCTGTCTCTCCTTCCTATTCAGAGCCATCCTTTAACCTATAGAAACATTGGTGGAGGAGAGTGTTTTGTGACATAAGGAAAGACACACAAGGCAAAACGTAAGCATTGGTAAGGAGAAGATGTTGCCACTTCACAGCAACATTTATGTGTAAAAAGTCTTCTTCATCACAATTAGCTGAAGGATATGGGAGTGGGGTACTGAGATGACTTCTAACCTTAAACCAAAGAGCTTTGGCTTAAAGTGAAATAAATGTAAGGGAGATATAGTGACCTTCTAAAAGAGAATTCTGTAAGTACTACTACCATGTCTTTTAATGGCAAAAAGCTCCTGCTCCTTATTTATTTTAATAAAGTTCAGAGATTAGAATGGGGACTTATTGAAAAGTCCCTTCCCATCCTGGATTAGGATCTCCTCATTTAAAAAGAATGCTACCAAAGGAATGTTATCAAAATACAAAACAAAGAAACAAAAAACACCCTAGAGACGCAGAAGATCTCTGTGGAATATCTGCCACAATGCCTGTTGATACTTGTTTTCTCTTGATCATTTTATCTTTGACACTGTAACACCCTCCAGCCTCTGGCTCAAATCAACATGAGATCAAAGACAGAATAAACAGAATAACTTCAAGTGAATTTAAATCATATCTAAATGTTCTCTGTGAATATAAAATTTAAAACAGTTATGTTCAGAATTACAAGTATGCACATTCAACTTATATATTGTTATATACTCACTTTTTTTTTAATTAGACTTGGTAATCCTTCGTTAGTGTTGATTGCAGGAAATAAAGACTCATCAACATGTACACCAGCTAACCTGCATCTGCATAATAAATTTTATAACTCATTATTACCCTTCAATAAAAATGAATTCCTATTACGTTCAAAGTGTTCAAATCACAACTATAACAATTAAAGCAATATAAATAAGGCAGCAAGGATAGAAAGCAAGCCCCCAAATCAGGAAAACCTGGGTTTAAATAAATCTCAGCTCTGAGACCCAGGGGGTCTATGTTGTCAAAATTAATTTCATAATAAAACTAAGATGTTAATCACCTTTTTCATTCTCATTCTCTTAATTGTACAGAGGAGTTTTCCAGAGGCCATATGACCCGTGAATTAAAGATTTTGCTGCAAACATCAAGAAAGTTAAAATCTTGACTGTAAAATTGTACTTTTGCCTAACAAACGGAAGACTCAACAGACATGGCTGGACTTGATGTTTGCTTGTATTCACCCAGTATCAGCACCAAGTGATCATCAAAGAAGACGTGTTATGTGAATGCTTGGCAACAAACACAAATGGTGCTGAAATACAAAAAAGGATTAAATAATTTCACTTGGATCTCTTGGTTTATCCTTGAACAACTGTGTTGACATTTACACTGATGGTGCAAAATGGTGGATAAAACAGTGCCTTTGCACAAATCAAAGCAGTAACCAAACTGTATGAGTCATCATTGCATTCTTCACCAACAGACACTCAAAGTAAAAAAAAAAAAAATCCCAGTTTTATTTAATAGCCTTGATGAAGCAATAAAAATTATTAATTGCATTAAGCCAGAATTTAAGGTTTTGCATGATGAAAGTCCTTGTGTAACTGTCTGAGTTGTGAGCTGAAGGAGCCACTTTTTTCATGAAATACAATTTTTACTTGAAAGAATGACTTACAACCCTTACAACCCTAAGATTATTTAGACTTGGGTATCTGGCACATATTTTCTTAAAAACAAATGAAAGGGACCTGTCATATCAAGGAAAATAGCTGATAGTATTAGGTGCTAACAGTAACATTCAAGCTTTCAAATGAAAATTAGAATTTTGGAGACCTTAAATCTATCATTGTTTGACAGCTTCCCAAAACTTAAAGATTTTTATGATAAGATAGTGGCAATATAGATATTGTGTAATGAAATGTGTCAATATTTCAAAGATCTCCCTAACTCAACAAACCAGTATTTTCCAAATGGCCAATGCATGGTATTACAAAATCATACCTGGATAAACAATCCACTCAAAGTGTTATAACAATCAAACTACCAAGGCAAAGAGTACATACAAGATAGATCAATAGAGAATAGTGAATCAAAAATTCACTGATATGGAATAGTGAATCAAAAATTCACTGATACGGTTTCAGACTCCACATTGCAACTAAGCTTTAACAAAACACCATTCATCATGTTTTAGTATAGCATCAAAGAAGAAAATCAATTATTTGAAAAGACTATTTAAATACTCCTTTTTTTTTCTTTTTGGAGAGGGGAAGGCAAGGCATTTGGGGTTAAGTGACTTGCCCTAGGTCACATGGCTAGTTTTTGTGTTAAATGTCTGAGGTCACATTTGAACTCAGGTCCTCCTGACTCCAGGACTGGTGCTCTGTTCACTGTGCCACCTAGCTGCCCCATCCCTTTTCAACTATACATGTGTGAGGCTAAATCGTCTTCACATACTTCAACCAAAACAACACATTGCAAAAGATGAATGCAAAAACAGATGAGAATGCAATTGTCTTCCATTATTTGTTGTTCAGTCATTCAGTCATGTCTAATTCTCCTTGAGAGTTGGCAAAGATACTGGAATGGTGTGTCATTTCCTTCTCTGATTCATTTTACAGATGAGGAAAATGAGACAAACATGGTTAAGTGACTTGCCTAGGATCATACAGATAGTAAGTGTCTGAGGTGCAGTATGAATTCAGGTCTTCCTGACTCCATGGCAGCACTCTTTCCACTATACTGCTTAGCTTCTCCATTAATGAGATTTCAAAAAATGTAAAACAATGTCATTCTTCTCACTAAAATCCTAAGTAGTTAAATATACAAGGGGGTTTGGGAAGGACAGCAATAGTAGTTGGGGAGCTCGGGAAATTATTCATGTATAAAGTGTTTGAACTACATCTTGAAGGATAGGCAGAAGGAGGAAGAACACTCCTAGCATGGGGAATAGCTAGTTCAATGGCACAGAACTGAGCGATGGGAAGGCATGTTTAGGGTAGCAGAAATAAGGACAGTTTGGGTGGATTGAAGAGAGTGGAAGCGGGAATAATATCCATTACAGTTGGGGGCAAGTTGATGGTAAAGGAAGAGTCCAGAAATGGCAATGGGGGACAAGGTATATTCTAACTCTCCTTCCAGAAGTTTGTGACAAGGTGTGCAGGAAGGGACAGGGACTGAGAGCAGCTAGGTGGTGCAGTGGATAGAGCATCAGGCCTGGAATCAGGAGGACTTATGTTCAAATCTGTCCTCAGCTTCTTACTGGCTATGTAATCCTGGGCAAGTCACTTAAGCCTAATTGCTTTTGCCTGAGCTGGAGAAAAAAAGTGTCAAACCACTCTAGTATCTTGGCCAAGAAAAGAGAAAATGGAGTCATGAAGTCAGTCATATACTGAAAAACAACTGAACAACAAGTACCAGAAAGGATGGTCAGTGATACACAGTTAGCTAGTGTTATCATGGATTAGTAGATGGGAGAATGTGAGACAAAGAGAGTCAGAATGAAGTGGAAGTTCATTCACTATAGAGTGGGGATTCTAGACGGCACAGATGGTAGGCAGGATGAGGTTGAGGAAGACAAGAAAGAAACAGAAGTGGGGGTAGGGTACCTCTTGTACTACAAATTTAAATGATATAATAGTTGCCTAATATCATAATGGGCTATTTTCACATGTGAAAATAACATAAGTAACTACCACGTATCCTCATGAATGTGCTCAGAGTCATTTTTCTAGCAGTAGGAATGAATTTACTTTGATTCAGTCACATTATCTTGCCTAGTGTTCCTTATGAACAATGCATACTTGCTTGCTGACTGGCTGGGGGTATTGCAAATACAATAAAACTGATTCATAAAAGGACTGAAGCAAAAGAATTTCAAAAACTCACTGAAGAGAATAATTCCTTCAAAATTAGATTGGAGCAAATGGAAGCTAATGACATTATGAGAAATCAAGATACCATAAAACAGATCCAAACATATGAAAAAAATAGAAGGCAATGTGAAATATCTCACTGGAAAAATCACTGACCTGGAAAATGGATCCAGGAGAGATAATCTAAAAATTACTGGACTACCTGAAAGCCATGATAAAAAAAATGAACCTAGAAATCATCCTTCAAGAAATTCTCAAGGAAAATTGCCATGATTTTCTAGAACCAGAGGGCAAAATAGAAATTGAAAGAATTCACCAATAGCCTCTTGAAAAAGATCCCAAAAAGAAAACTCCTAGGAATATCACAGCCAAATTCCATTCCCAGGTCAAGGAGAAAATATTACAACCTGTCAGGAAGAAACAATTTGAGTATGGTGGAAACACAATCAGGATAACACAAGATCTAGCAGCTTCTACACTAAGGGATCTAAGGGCTTGGAATATGATATTCCAGAGCTCAAAGGAGCTAGGATTAAAACCAAGAAATCACGTACTCAGCAAAACTGAGTATAATGCTTCAGAGGAAAATATGGTCATTCAATGGAATAAAGGATTTTCAAGCATTCTTGATGAAAAAATCAGAGCTGAACAGAAAATCTGACTTTCAAATACAAGAAGCATGAGAAGGTAAACAGAAAAAGAAATCATAAGGAACTTAATAAAGTTGAACTATTTACATTCCTACATGGAAAAACGATCATTGTTAACTCATGAGACTTTTCTCAGTATGAGGATAGCTGAAGAGAATACATATGTATGCATATATATGTATACATATTATGAAATCTATACATTTCACAATATAATTACTACGGAAATGTTTTGCGTAACTACACATGTGTAATGGTAATGGGAATCCAAAGATCATCCCTGCTCTTTCATAGGCTTAAGTGAATCTGATAACCTTTCCTGATTTGAAAATATACTCTGGCCCCTAATAGGATGAATGTGGTCACATGGAGCCTCTGGCTGGAGGCTTGTTTATCAGGAACGCCCACATCTTGTTACTCTGTGATCAGACAGTGGGTCAAGAGGGTTGTGACATTCTCTGACCCAGGAAATTACTATATATACCCTGATGTGAGGTTTAGCTTTGGGGTCCACTCATGGGAAGAGTTATGTGATTTGGCCAGATGAGACTCTGGGCAGAGGTTGAGCCCCTGGCTTTGAAAACCCAGATGTTGGTGCTTCCCTCTCTGGTAACTAACTAGGTATGCATGTAATGGTCACACGGCTGGAAGTTCTGTCTGCTGGTCTGTTTCTCTGGCTGTATTTTTTTTTGTCTGCTTGTAACTTCTGTTTGTATTCTTTGAAGTTTAGGGTGCTGATTTTTCCCCCTGAACTAGGTAAATGATATGTTTAATTAAAGTAAGATTGTTAGCCCATTTTGAGTTGCTTTCCTTTAGAAAAGCAGATCTAGAACTTGTGCTAGCAGCCATCCTAGGTATGCTAGAGTGCTTGCTGCTACAACATGTACAACTTATACTGAATTGCTTATCAGTGGGGGTAGATGAGGAGGGAAAAAGGGAAAGAATCTGGAAATCAAAGTTTTAAAAACAAATGTTAAAAAAATTGTTTTTTTACATGCAACTGGGAAATAAGATATACAGGCACTGGGGTACAGAAATCCATCTTGTCCCACTAGAAAATTGGGAGTGGGGGTGGTGGCTGGGTGGCACAGTGAATAGAGCACCAGCCCTGGAGTCGAGAGGACCCGAGTTCTAATCCAGCCTCAGCCACTTAACACTTACTGTGTGACCTTGGGCCAGTCACTTAACCCTGACTGCCCTGCCTTCCCTGCTCCAAAAAACAAAAAAAGTAAAAAAAAAGAAAGAAAGAAAGTTAGAAGGGGAATGGAAGAGGATATAAGAGAGAGCAGGTGGGGGGAAGGAGTATTTAGTAGGCTCCCTATCTTGGGGGGGGGTAGGGAAAAGATGTAGAGAAAAATTGTTATTCAAAATCTTGTGGAAATGAATGTTGAGACCTAAAAATAAATAAACAAAATTACATAAGAAAAAAAAAACAACTTTGAAGCAGAGGCTTGGAAAAAAAAAAAAAGACTGGCCCCAAGTCAGAAAATCACTAAAAGAACAAAGGTGTTTCTTTTAATGGTTAGACTAATTGATTTTCCCAGACTTAAATATTAATGACTGGAAAGCTCTGCCTCCTTATTACTTTCTCCACTCAGCTTTCCTCTGATATCATCTTCCTTTAAGTCTGTATATATCTTGTTCCCTACTTACAGCTTATCTACCCCATTAGAATTCAAGCTCTTTGAGAACAAGGACAGTATTTTTGCCTCTTTTTATATCCTCAGTATTTAGCAAAGTGCTTGACACAAAGTGCGTACTTATTAAATGCTTGTTGGATGATTTAAAAGCCCTCTAATCCTTCAGTGGGCAGCTTGGTGGCACACTGGATAGAGGGCCAGGTCTGGAGTCAGAAGACTCATCTTCTTGAGTTCAGATCTGATTTCGGACATTTAGTAGCTGTGTAATCCCGGGCTAGGGGTATTGCAAATACAATACACTTAACCCTGTTTGCCTCAGTTTCCTCATATGTAAAATGAGGTGGAGAAGGAAACAGCAAACCACTCTTGGATCTTTTCCAAGAAAACCTCAAATGAAGTATAGAAGAGTCGGACTGAAAAACGACTGATAAAGGTCAAACAAACTCCTACAGACAAGGAAATTGAGGCCCAAAGATGTTAAATGATTTATGCATAGTCACAGGGGTGTTCTAAATTTGAACTGAGGTTCTGGTTTCAATGCCAGTATTCTATTGCATAATTACATTTTCAGGACTACCCTCACCTTCATTTTCATGAAAATAACTCAAAACATATGAATATCTTATTCAAAAAATAATAAAATTATTTGGTGATTTAAGTTAAAGACATTTCACTACTTTTCTACTAAAATGCAAGATGGTAAAATCTCGCCATCTAGTGGTCAAGAAGAGCTGCCTCAAAGAACAGGGATGATTATAATTTATTTCAGGACTCTGAAATCCAAAGAAACAAGTTACATGATCTTTACAGAAGAACATGTTGAACCATGATAACTTTCCCTATATAGGTCCCTCCTCATTCTGTAGGCATTTTTTCCAGCCCAACTTTCATTCCAAATTGCCCCTTAACCTCTAGTGCCACCCTACTTCATTTCCAGAACTACCTGTACTCCTCACCCAATCCCATTACATTCCGCAGGCCAGCCCTATCCCACTCAATTTTCAATTATGAACTTAATTCAAGCACTAAGTGAGAGTGATGATATGATATAAGCTCTAACCTACTCATTAGATCTCCATTATTGTTTTTGGTCCTTATTTTTGAAGGTAATCAAAGACATCAGAAGGGTGATCTGAAATTCAAGTAGAGCTGTGTTTGCAAAGTCATCACCCTCACTCTCTCCTCCACAGCCATCCAGGCTCCTCAGTCTTCCTAATGTAGCACATTAGTTCTCACCCAATATCTTTTGGTCACACTGCCCCCACTTTTTAATTCTCTCTCAGCTTGTATCTTACATTTTCATAGTATTTTAAGGTTTGCAAAGTACATTATATACATTATTGGCCTTTACAACAACCTTATGTGGGAGATAACACAACCACTACTCCCACTGTACAAATAAAGAAATTAAGACTCAGAGGTGCAGTGAATTGCCCAGTCACAGGGCTAGCATGTAGCAAAGCTGCACTTCAGGCTAGGTCTTGTGACTCCAAATCCATTACTCTTTCCAAGGAAAATCTTTGTTTTTCACAGTAATAAATAGAAAAAACATATTGACTGATTGGTCTAATTTACATCTTGCCTATTTCCTCATTCTACTCACCCTTAATTTATCTCTACATTTTTTTAATCCCTAAAATATGTTCTCATGACAATGTATTTAACAAGGTATTATTCGACAATGATTTTGTCTTACACTTCTTCTGTAATTCCATAGCACTTGGACAATTATAGGAGCAAAGCAGGTTCTCAGTATTTGTTAAATGATTCAGGGATATCCAGGGTATGAAACAGATGCAGTGGCACATGAAACCCTTTGGTACAACCCACACACTTATGTTTAGCTCTGCTATAGCACTGAATATCTCATGCAAACCAAAGGACCTTATAAGAAATAATGGAAAGTTCACTAGTTAAAAGGAACCCTAACCTGCTAAGTTAAAAATAATCCTAAATATTCAGTTCATTTCAACAAGCATTTATTAAGTGCTTACTATGTGCCAGGGGCAATGCCAAGCACTAAGGATTAAAAAAAAAAAAGTCTATGCCCTTAAGAAGCTTATGTTCTTCTGGGGGGAGGGGAAAAACATGTCACAGATAAGTACATGCATGCATATAAATACTGAAGGTTCTATTTTATTTTAAAATTTGCTTAATGAGAGGGACAGTTTATAAAAGTAGTTGAAAAAAGAATTATATGCAGTGTCATTAAAGATAAGACATCTTGAGAAATACTGCACAAAAAGACAGGCCTACACAACATAGTAATATCATTAATATGGTTATTTTTATAAGTTAAAAATCTATATTTGTTATGTTTTTATTTTAAAAGTTGGTTTTATGTTAAGACATGATTTTTCATTAAAATAAGTATATATTAAATATAGAGAGTATAAACAAAATAAATTCTGGCAGGAGAATATGAATAGTTATTGGGATTAGGAAATACCTGCATTAGGAGGTGGCACCTGAGCTGTGCTTCTGAAAGAAGGTCAAAAGAGGTAAAGAGAAGGAAGAAAAACATTCCAGGAATGGGAGTCAGAGTGTGCAGAGGCAGAGATGTACAAGATAGAGCAGAGGAGTGTCGGTATGGAACTTAGGGGAGAGAAGGAGTAAATATCTGCTTTTCTATGCCTGTTACAGGAGTCTGTATTTTTCACAATGGTAGCAAACATCTTTGGTAATTTTAAATCTCCCTGTTTTTTGCCACATTTGACACTAATCATCAGAGCCAAAGTTCTCTACTGTTGCAACTTTCAACAACTTTCCAATGATTTCAATATATGCAAAAGGAGACACCTTGTTGAAGGACAGTGTCTCAGGTGCTACTCTGCTTGAACAAGACCTAGCAGTAGGCCCCCAGTACACTGGAGGGACGACTCATGGGGAATTAATAAAAGGATGAGCTGAATAAGTGACTCACAGAATGAGGTGTGGATGGCTATGATCCTCATCTTTGGAGATGATACCCTGTATGTATCAAGAAGCCCAGATATCCATCAAAGCAGTCGTTTTATTTAATCCTCACCACAAAACTGTAAAGTAGGCAGGACCAAGAGACCAGTTTTAAAAGTAGTAAGTTGGTAATTTCCTTCCTTTGCTTCCAAATGCAACAAGTCATGCAGTTGACTCCATGAACCATGTTTTTCTGCAGTGGCTGTAAACAACTTGGAAGTCCATTGCTTCCAGCTCCATCTAAATCTAGAGAAAGAATATCACTACTGCTTGAGAAATCATCCATCCTATCCACAGAAAGGAAGAGTCAACTTTGTCTTGTTTCTGGCTGAAAGGCATTGCTCCCAGAATCAAGAGAACAAAATAGGATTCTAGTGACATCTAGTGATCTTACACACTTAAAGCTCAGCTTTTCAGAATAATTTACAGCAATTTATTTTTTTAATGTAGATGCAACTAGAGAAATAGAATGCTGTATTTAAAATCAGGAAGACCTGTGTTTTGAACATTACATCGTTGTACAATTCAGGGGAAGTCCTTTATCTTCTCTCAGCTTGCTTCCTCATCTGGAAAATAATACCTGTAGCTCCTTCCTCCCAGGATTTGCTGTGAAGCTCAAAGGAAACATTTCATGTAAAAAAGCACCCTGCAATCCTTTCAGTACTATATAAATGTCGACTGACATTCTTATTATTTCATAAGCCAATCGCAAAAAACAAAATGAGTTAATTATTTTTATTTTAAATGCCAGTAAACTTATTTTCAGTTTATGATGCCACTGGCAAAACATTCATATTTTAAAAGCATGACAATTTTGCCTTTAATCGAGTACTAATTAATAATCTCCATGTGATAAAATCAGTCTTTTAAAATTATTTAGTAGTATATAGTCCTTAAAGGAGGAGAGAACTGTCTCACTTCTCAGCACCAAGAGGTTAAGAACATGCTAACTGCTATCTGTTTATGTTTTTCCTATTGTAAATCTCTAATAAAGGAGGTCATACATAGAAAACTAACTGGGTGGTTGCAGCTGAGTAACTATACCGAAGAACATGAAGATGTTGGTCAGACTAATAAGGCTAGCAAAAAAAGTAAAATATTCACTGGTCCCAGGGTGTATCTATTATCTTACTTCTGCCAGGGAGTTGGAAACCTTCATGGGAAACAGGAACTTGGGAAGTACAACAGAAGTCAAAGACTCTGAATAGGAAAAGGATTTCAGTCTGGTGGAATCTTATACATAGCTGCCAAGTTCAAAGATAATAGTACATGTCTCCAGCTATAAGGGCTCAGTCTAAGGCAATATATGGAGCTATGAGCAGAATAAGCTATAACAAACAGCTGGTGCTTTTAGGAAAAGCAACCAGATAGAAAGAAATGGGACATGAAAACTTCTCAGGCTGAGGGCAAAAAACAAGGATTTTCACATTTGTAGTCTGAGCCCCTATGCACAGTCCATGAAACACAATAGACTCTTAATAAATGCTCACTGATGAAGGGTGAGGAAAGAGAACTTCCAGGACTGAGTAATAGGGATGAAGCCCTAGAAGGAAACTTTGAATAAGACCAGACAAGGAAAGATCTTTCTTACTCAAGGTATCAAGGTAAGAATCCTTATCTCAAAAGAGCCCCCAGAGCCAAAGAACTTCAGAGAAGGATATGGAAAATCATTACAGAATATATCTTAAACCCACCAGAACAGAGGTATCAAATACACTTCTGCATACAACCCACAACACTCTTTAGTGTGGCCTGAACCAGATTATAAGTAATTGGAAAATACTTAGCAAAAAAAAATAAAAATACAAGATAAATAATGTATTTTAAAAGTAAGTCAAAAGACAGCCCTGGGTAACCCTTATATATGGTCTAGTAGTCCTCTTTCTGAGTTTACACTATTGCACCAGAGGACATCTTAGAGCAGAGGTGTCAAACTCAAAAGTCACTGGCTACTGGCCAAACCAGATCAAAATTCAATTGAGAAATATCTAACAAAATAAATAAAAATATAATACAGCATGCATAATGTTAATTTGTGGCTTTCTACACCAATACTCCATTTTTATTTGGGTTTGACACCACTGCCTTAAAGGGTCAGTATTTGCTTTATAAAACTCAAATTATCTTGGCAAGAAAATCTACAGCTTAATGGAAACTTCTGTGGAAGGCCAGGATTAATGACTAAAACTTCTATAATTTTAAACTTTTATATACCTTCCTATATTGATGAACAGTAAAAACTCTTAGCTAGGTTGCACAGTGGATAGAGCCCTGGTCCTGGATCTAGAAAGACCTGAGTTCGACAGACACTTAATAGTTGTGTGACCCTGGCTGGGCAAGTCACTTAGCCCTGTTTGCCTCAGTTTCCTTATCTGTAAAATGAGCTGGAGGAGGACATGGCAAACCATTCCAATATCTTTACCAGGAAAACCCCAAATGGGGTCATGAAGAATTGAACACTACTAAAATGACTCAACGACAACAAAACCCTTTAAAAAAACCAAAACTAAGTAAGTTTTATATGTTGATTGCAGAGGCATCAGGAAAGCTAAGAAAGTACCCTACAGCTAAGTAGGTAACCCATTACATAGAAAGAATGACTCTTCTTTCCCCTAGATGACAATTTTTTAACTTCAGTTTATGAACTTAAAAAAACAAACCACAATTCAACATAATTTTTTTTCAATTCTGTGTTTTATTTTGTGCAATTAAAAACATTCTGAAAAGGGGTCCACAGGCTTCATTAGACTGAAAAAAGGATCCACAACACTAAAAAAAAAAGCTAAGAAATCCTGCCCTAGATGCTACTACAAAGAGCGTGAAAAATCTGAATACTCCACATCTTCTAGGAGGAATTGGGGTTGACGGAGAGACAACTTTAAGAAGAATAAGGTTCTCTCACAAGCCTCTAGATCAGGATTTCTTAATCTAGAAATCAGATTTCAGGGGTTCTATGAACTTGGAAAAAAATCATTATCTCTATTCCAACATAACTGGTTTCCTTTGTAATCCTACGTATTTTATTTTATTCATTTAAAACATTAGTCTAAGGCAGTGGCTCTCAATCTGTGGGTTGTGACCCCTTTGGGGGTCGAACGACCCTTTCACAGGGGTCACCTAAGACCATTGGAAAACATGTATTTCAGATGGTCTTAGGAACTGAGACACCGCTCTTCTATCCATCTCCAGGCGGGTCTGCCCACATGCAGATATGCCCACATACGAGTATTAAAGGGTTGCAGCATTAGAAAGGTTGAGAACCACTGGTCTAAGGCATCACCAGAGTGTCAAAAGGATACATGACACAAAATAGGTTACGAACTTGTTACTAGACATACTGGGTGTTAAGGGGGACGGGGGAAGGATGCAAACTGTGATAAGTCACTATGAGCCAACAAGTAACTGGAAAAAGAACCCCCTATAAAGGCTCATGTGTCAAGTCAAGAAAAGCAAAATGGAAGCACCCTGGTGGATATGGGTATCAAACTACACACAGATTCTGCAAAGACAGGTATGCTACACTGCTTGTTTCTACTCTTCTTTACCAAAGAATAAGAACATCTACTAGTAACGAAAGAGGACTGTTCACTGCAGAGAAGACATCTGTTAGAAGGTAAGAAAAATTATAGGGAGATAAAGGGACAGGTTAAGACTCTATACTAAAGACATGTGATACTACTTGCCAAAAACTGTAAGAGGCAAGGGCTTGGAAGTCAAGCAATGTTATTTTAAAAAAAAAAAAAAAGAACATTTTCAGGGCCACTGAAAAGTACAATTAATTAACAAGCATCTATTATTATGTGCCAGGCACTGTTCTAGGCTCTGGAGATCCAAAGAATAAAACAATCCCTACTCAGAAGGCACTTACACACTGGCTAGCTCTAAGCATAGGTACGTGAGCTGCAGAGACAGAGGGCTTGTAGAAATAAGCATTTACTGACATGGAGATACATGGAGATACAATGCCAAAGGCCCCTTAGGAGGCCCTACCTAGGGAAGGCTTTAACAGTTGGAGGCCACATAGGCCTCTGAACTAAGAGCTGCTTAATGGTGGGTACCATGATTTCCTATGGGCTGTCTGATACGAGTCATATCTATATCCTAGAGTCACTAAACAAACCTGTTTCTATTTTGAGTTTGTGTGTATCTTTATGTTTGGTAGTGATAGGTTTGGAGGTAGCAGGAATGACCTTTTATCTTCATGAAAGCAATGAGCTGGAGAAGTTTACCCAAAGTACACCCTACACCTTCAGGTCAGGAGGAAGCCTCTAACATAGGATTATGATTATTATTCCATTCTTCTGTCTTTCTTCTATTTCTCTTTGCATTTGGAGAATAGAACCATAGAATTTTAGAACTAGAAGAGACTTTTAGAGATTATCTAGTCCAAATGAAAATGAAACATCTCATGAATGCTTCTGACAATGAGTTAACAAAGTAAATGAAAAGAAATTCCAATTACTTGGTATTGCTGCTCTCTGAAGTTTTAATGAAGGTTCCTTAGATCCTAAATCTATATATCTGGAAGGAACCTCAAGAGTTATTGCATTCAAACCCCTCAATTTACAGGTGAGAAAATTGAGGCCCAGGGAGGTTATAGGTATTGCCCATGGTCATATAGGTGATAATTATCAGTGGCAGGCTTTGAATCCAGATCCATTGACACCAGAGACAGTCCTCTTTGTATTGTATTATATTTACAGTACTGTGAGAACGAATTTTCTCCATAATTTTTTATTGTGAATTTCTATTATTCCTACTGTGGGGGGTGCCGTGGAAAGAGCAATGAACTTTAATCACAAGACTTGGGTTCAAATCCCGCTTCTTTGTGATTTTGGGCAAGTCATTTAAGTTCACCGAATTCTATTTTTATAAAATGTGGACAGGAAAAGAAACTAATGTCCCTTTCCATTTTAGACCTATGATTTAATGATCTTTTCCCAAGCTTCTTTTACTGCCAAATATAAGCTGGATCTCAGAAATACTCTCAGACACCAGGTCTAAGTACTAGGCAGAGCTCAATGCGCATCATTTGTCAATTCTTAACCATACCCCTTCAGGAACTCCAAATCCATTCAGCAACAAACTGATACACAAAGACAAGGAGAAATTTGCAAAGGAACTGCAATCTCCCCTAGGACACAGAAAATCCATTTCCTCCAACCCTCACACACATACCCAAGTATCAGTGAGAAACAGAGTAACAATGTAGGACAATAGCAGCAACCATTGTAAGGGCAAAGTTATGCAAGGGGATAATTCCAAACTCAAGCTTCCAAAACCACTTTCTCCCTACATACCTCCAGGGCATACGGATTTTTATTGCCAGCTCACAAAGAAATAAGGAGCCTAGGATTTGGTGTTAAGATTCAATGGCCAACGGCGGCTAGGTGGCAGTGAATAGAGCAGCCACCCTGGAGTCAGGAGGACCTGAGTTCAAATGCGACCTCAGACACTTAACACAAAAACTAGCCATGTGACCTTGGGCAAGTCACTTAACCCCAATTGCCCTCCAAAAAAAGCAAAAAAAAAAGATTCAATGGCCAACTCTAGACAGTATAAGTAGATATTTTTAAATGTAACTTCAGGAATAGGACAGACATTAATGGCTATTTCCAAACTCCATGACTGTTCCTGGACCAATGGGTTGGTGATTCTATGACTATGGAATTTTCTCTGTCTGCCATCCCTAGAACGTTCTCCCTTCTCTGCTCTGATTACTGACCTTCCTGGCCTCCTTTAGTTCCAACTGAAATCCTACCTTCTACAAGAAGCCTTTCCTAACCCCTTTTAATTCCAGTGCTTTCCTTCTTTTAGCTATTTCCTATTTATTTCATATATAGCTTGCTTTGGCTATATTTCTTTCATGTTTTCTGTACCTTTAGACTGTAAGCTCTGATTTGTTTAATTCTTTTTTATATGGTCAGCTCTTAGAACAGTGCCTAACATATAATAGGAATTTAACAGATGTTTACTGAATGCATGAATATTGAATAACTAAGAATCAAGAATTGATTCTAGAATTATCAATAATATGACATTAATGCCAACACAATTATGCTAATTCACCTGTGTATTTGATTAAAACTATAAACCATTTACATGCCTCTAAGCTCCTTTAGGATGTTTAGCATTTACTATGTACCAGGCACTACCACAACACCCCCCCCCCCAAAAAAAAACCAAACAAACCCCAAGCCATCACCCTCATGAAGCTTACATTTAAGGTGATGCAGGGAGTAAGTAGATGGAATATGGACAAAGTAATTTGGGAGAGGGACAAAAAAGTCAGCAAAGACAAGAGGCTGCAGCTGAGTCAAGCTAAAGTAGTTAGAGATTCTTAAGAAGAAGAGATCAAGAAGTGAATTCTAGGCATGTAGGTGTTCTAGGCACTGAGACGGGGTGAAATGTTATACCTCAAGAAAAGTAAGTAGGCCACCTTGGCTAGAATGTTGAGTACAGGAAGAGGAATCATACACAATAAGCCTGGATAGGCAGGCTGGAGTCAAACTGTGAAGAGCTTTAAATGCCAAGTAGAAAGGCTTGAATTTTATGCCAGAGAATAAGGTGCCACTAGAGCTTTTTGATCAGAAGAGTAGCATGGTTAGACTTGTATAGTAGGAGTATCATTTTGGAAACTGTGTGGAAGATGCATTGATGTGCAGAAAGACTTTAGGCAGGGAAACCAATAGCAAGAATGAAGAATAAAAGATGGAGAGGTAGAGTGTTGGACAAGTATCCACCAAATATCAAAAAGCCCAGAAGGAGCTACAGGATTTACCAAAAGAATCCTACAAGATTAGGAATAGAGGGACTGTAATCTACACTGCTAAAAGAAGTCTCCATATAGATAAGAAACCCAAGTGCTTTTAAAAACAATTTTTATTCTTATTTATAAATTCTTCAGCTGGCAAAACAATGGATAGAGCACTGGGCCTGGAATCGGGAAGATCTAAGTTTAAATTTGGCCTCATATACTTCCTCACTGTGTGACCCTGAACAAGTCATTTGACTTCCGTTGCCTCAGTTTTCTCAAAAGTAAAATGGGAATAATAATAGCGTCTAACCTATCAGGACATCGTAAGGATCAAATGAGATAATATTTATTAAAGTGTTTCCTTAGCATAGTGTCTGGCATATACATAGTAGGTGTCTATATCAAACACATTGGTGAACTAGCATCACTGCGTTGGTGTTAATATGATGTCATGTTACTGATAAGTATAAGGTCAACTTGTAATTCTTCATAAAACCAGAAAAAACTACGGAGCTTGGAATTTATGTCCCTCCCATTCCTGGAGTTATAGTAAATGAGATCCATCCAGAAATCCATCCTCACTTTGTAGAATTGGACACTTCGAATCTTAATATGAAATTCTAGGCTCCCTAGTGTTTTCTCAGCTACCTATAAAAAGATTCCTTTTTCTTCCCTTCCCATTCTAATCAAAAACTGAAGTGTATTAGAGTACAAATAGATGTATAGGAAGCAATCTGTGTTATTCCTATTCTAATCAAATAAGAATGGTGTAAATCATTTTATAATACTTGGGAGGTTCTATAAATGTGAGCTATCAAGGCCATTTCTAAATAACAAAAGATAGGACACAAAGGAATTATGGATAAACTCCATGACCCTAAGGGGAATTCGGGAGAGGATAAAGTAAGAGGTATATTAGCCCGTTATTGCCTAACACTTACTCTTTGTCCACTTCTTCACTCAACAATCAGTGTTAAGTACTGAGGGAGATACACAGATAAATAAAGCTCGATCCTGGCACTCCTTAAGTTATTCCTACAGAGGCAGGATTGCAGGAGAGGTGAGCACAGTAAAGTCAGCTTATTAGGAAGAGAAATTCACAGGCCAAAATGCAAACTCTGCCCATAGGATTGGGAAAGTCTTAGAAAATACTATTCTGATCTATCTGGTTCTGGAATGTACGTAAACAAGTGGTATATTTTTATACCTGCTTTAAAGCATGAAATTAATATTCTCTAAAACTAAGATAAAACTATCTGGAAATATTACACCAGGTCATCAGAATGAAATACTTTTGTAAAACAGCAGTTTTGTAGCAAAGGTGTTCTTTAAAGTCAGTGAATATACCTTATGCTTTGAAAAGAAAAAAATGTCTATTCCCAAGATTCTCTTTTAAGTACTACTTGCCTTTCAACCCACAGGACTGAAACAAGCTTTACACCATACTTCTGTGCTTTGTCCCAAGTGCTCTGATAGCCTTCCTTAAATACAACATGAGTTACATTTCTGTTAAAAGTTTTTGAAACCTGCGGAAACAAAATGAAATTGTTACTAGTTAACAGTCACGAATTTATCAGACAAAAAAAAAAAAACCCACATTATTTTAAAGTCATACAGAAAAGTAGATCAATTTAGAAAGATCAGCAAAAAACAGATCAGTTTAACATCCCAGATACACAACCAAAAAAATAGGATACCAGCATTTGATAACACAAAAACATAAATCATAAAAGCAGTTTGGTGAAACTAAGCATAGACCAATACATTACACTATATACCACACTGATGAGGTGCAGGCTCTAGGAGCTCCCCTATTCCCACTCTTGTGTCTACCAAAATATCTATACCCAAATCAACTGTTACTTGACCTCATTAGCTCCTCCTGAAGACCCTCCCCAAACTCCTTCCCTAGGATTCCTCCCACAACCTTTCTGTATATAAGACCCCATATTGCCTCCGTGTGTGAGAGTGCCATAGAATTTTCTAGCAGACTTGCTCTGTGTCCAATACAAGCGAACTTTTAATAAACTTTACTTTTCTTTGGCTAAGAGAAGACCTGAGTTGAACTCATTAGGCAGGACCCGGCATGTTGGTATTTTGGGGTCTTGCGCACCCCTAACCCTTAACTTCTTCAACACTAACTCAAATTGGATATATGACCTGACTATAAAAGGTCCAGTAAAAAGACAGAAGAGAATGAGATCAGGAATCTTTAATAAAATATTGCTTAAGGGGGATTTTTTTTTTCATTTTAAATTTTCACTGATATCTTTAGTTTTTAACTGAACTTAAATTTCTGAATAGAATCTTCACTCTCCCCCCCCACAAGGTATAGCTTGTAACTAAAAAAAACAAAAGGAAAAAAAGCAGTTAATTGAAACTAATAACCAAGTCTGACAGTATATAAAATGTCCTACCCCCTTAAGTCTCCTACCATAAGTCTGACCACTTGGAAGTTATATTGATGGAATCCTAAGAAAGCTGCCTCCAACCCCAATTCATTATAGGCCTGGCCTCACTGAACAGCAGGCCCATTACACCTACCCCCATGTCCTAACTTCATATATGCCTCACTGCTCACTGAAACAACAGGTGTGTCCTTGAACTCTTAGTTTCCACAGAAACGGCAGGTGTGTTCATGTGATGGAAACCCAGCTACTGCCTCTACCCAGTCACTGTCCCCAGACCCATTCCCACAGAAACAAGCATGTTCTTGTATTCAATCACAATCACATCATCCATCTTAGCCCAAGACAAGACCACAATACCTAACTATCTATCTTGACCAGACAGGACCACAACAGCTAGCCAACTGGAGGGCAGGTAAGTGAGTGTGAAGAATTAAGAACAGCACTAAGGTTGTGACTCAAGTGATTGGAAAGAGGTGGGACCTTTGATAGAAATAGGTTTAGTGGAACAGTTCACAGCCCATCCTTTTCATCTTGTGATACTGTGCCATAAGAAATGATGAACTTTTCTATAATCAAATGTTAAAAATATATATGTATATATATACAATTATTATTATTATTATTAACTACATCCAACTGGAACTTAAGATACACAGGCACTGTGGTAGGGAGATCCATCCTGTCCTACCAGAAAGTCAGAGGGGTGATGGGGGAGGACATAGGAGAGAATAGATTGGAGGAAGGGTTATACAATGGGATGGCTGTTTTGGGGTGGTGGGTAAGGGAAAGATGGTGAGAAAATTTGTAACTCAAAATCTCGGGAAATGAATGATGTAAACTAAAATAAATAAAAGTTTAAAAAAAAAGAAATGATGAACTTAAAACATGCACAGAAACATGGGAAGACATTTATATGAATTGAGAGAGTGAACAAAACCATGAAAATTGTATGTATAATGACTATGACAACATGAATGCAAAGAACAAACAAACCTGAACTTGATGCAGTGTACTTAAAATGACCAGACTTGTCTGGAAGAAATGAATATTTAACCACTATAGATGGCACCCCTCCTCCATTACCTAATCCCTTAACAAACTCCTCCTGCCTTTTTAATAGCAATCATATTCCTATGTTCTATGTAAATTTCTATTATGTAATTGCATCTTTAAAATCCATCTTCATTTCTCTGAAATTGCTGGTTCCTCTTGGAACTTAGCCTGTTTCATGAGAGGTATCAATCTCAATAAATGCCTATACTTGGATTATAGGTGGTCTGACTCTGAATTCTTTGAGACAGTTTCACCACAACACATCATGAAACCCCAACAGTTTTAGGGTGGGCAGAGCCCCCACCGCAACAGTATTATAGCAGAGATTCTTTTCAGTATGGACTGACTAGAGGGCCACTATGGTCCCTTTCAACTCTGAATTTTGTGGTCAGTGATCACAGCAAAGAGCTAGAGGAAGGTGCCATTTTTTTTTTTCATTTCTTCCTAGTATACAAGCCTGGTCATTTTAAGTACACTGCATCAAGTTCGGGTTTGTTTGTTCTTTGCATTCGTGTTGTCACAGTCTTTATACATACAATTTTCATGGTTTTGTTCACTCTCTCAATTTGTATAAATGTCTTCTGTGCGTGTTTTAAGTTCATCATTTCTTATGGCACAGTATCACAAGATGAAAAAGAATGATAAAAAGGATGGGCTGTGAACTGTTCCACTAAACCTATTTCTATCAAAGGTCCCCCTCTTTCCAATCACTTGAGTCACAACCTTAGTTGTGCTGTTCTTAACTCCTCACTCTCACTTACACCACACAGCCAATCAAATCTTTCTCATACAGCTTTGTCTCCATTCATACAGGCACAAATCAAGTTCCAAGCTTTATAACTTCTTGACTGAACTAACAATAAACAGCCTTCTAACTGATCTCCAAGCCCCAAGTGTCTTCCCATTCCAAACCATCCACCACACAGTGGGCAAAATAATTATACTAATATATTTCTAAACCAGGGGTGTGGAACCTGTGGCCTCGAGGCCACATGTGGCCCTCTAGGCCCTCAACTGTGATCCTCTGACTGAATCTAAACTTCACAGAACAAATCCCTTTAATGATAATTTGTTCTGTAAAACTCTGATTCCGTCAAAAGCTACATTGAAGGACCTAGAAAGCCTTATGGGGCCTCTAGGCCAAAGGTTTCCTGGAAACCATGCCTGTCTCATCTTCTGCACCAGGTCTTTCATGGTCTTCCAGATGACAGTGACTTCCTTTCCTCTCCCATATTACCTTGCGTCTGTTATGTATTTTATATATATGTGCATGTCATTCCCCTCCACTCTTCTGAGAATGGAAGATCCTATGTATGATGTTTATGGGATCTGAAGATCTTCCATGCTCCTTGAACTTGCTGATGTAGCAGGAAGGGGTGGCAGAAGAGGAAGCTGGAGCCAAGCCAGAGTCTGCTTGGTGGTGAGTGGAAGCAGCAGCAGTGGCTGCAGTGCAAACCCCTTTTTTTTTTTTGAGCCAGTCAGAATCTCTGCGAAGGACTCCTGCTGAGACATTGCCAGAGACAGGAACTGCAGGGGGGCGGAGCTGCTGGGAGCAAGCTGTGTGGACTATAAGCAGTTGCTGTGAGTGAGGAGAAGAGGATCTTTGCCTAAGGTAGCCTGTCTGTTTTGAAGGCTTGAGAATGTGGGTGTTTATTACATTAACTACATGTGCCAACTTTTTAACTACTGTGATGGCTTTGACTTTCTGGTTTTGGGACTCAGTCTTCTGGTATTTGAATAAATGTTCTAGCTATATTTCCCACACAGAGAGCTTGTTACATTTTGTGATTAATAACCATATCAGCATATTTATAGTTACTGTAGGCATTGTGAATACTGCATTGTTGATACACTATGAGACTGAGAACGTTGTCTTCTCTTTGTATTCTTATATCCTTTATCCAAACATAGTACTTGCATTCTAGGCAGTTAATAAATATTTAACAACTGGTTGGCTAATTGAAATAACAGATCCATTAAAGTACAGCTCCATAAAATTCCACAGCAATTAAAGAGTCAAGATAATTCCTTTGGATTTGTTATAATAAAATACATGGTTTAACAGTAGAATAACCATGCCTTGGCATCCTAATCTCAGCTCTGCTACTTATATCTGGGTGTTTCTGGGCAAGCTGCTTCCCCTCTCTGGGATTTAACATTTTATAATTAGGGGGATGGATTCAAAGATCTGGAAATTCTGTGCCAGCTCTTAATCTATGATCCTATAATCTAAGCAATTCTTAGTCATCCTACCACTTGATCTTTTCTGTGTCTGATGGCCATTAGTAATTTCCAAAGCAGGAAAAAAAAAGTACCTTTTATTAGAGATCAAAGAAGGGTCAGATATACACTGAGAAAAGTAAATAATTTTACTTACTTTTGCTCCCATACTCAGGAGTTGATTCACAAAAGTTTTTGAATAATTTTCTACTCCGCTGGATGACCATACTTCAACATATGCAACAACATCTGAAAAAGAAATACACTAACATGAACTATATAATATTTTCACAAATACCCTTTCACCAAGGATTTCAAATTCTGTCTGGGAGTCCTTTTTCTGACCAGAAGCTTATCTTTGCTTTTTAAATGTGTTCAACAGAGGTGTCAACGGAAAGCCACTGCCAGTAAAGCTGAAGTAACGTCATATTAACTGACCAGAATATTAAGAGTTAATAGCCAATCCTATTTTCCAAATGATCTTACATCTACTACTGGGCAGGGAGGTGATACAATGGATAGAATGATGGGTGTAGCATTAGAATTTTCCTTAGTTTAAATCTGGCCTCAGACACTAGCTGTGCGACTTTGGGCAAGTTACTGAAATCTGTCTGCCTCAGTTTCCTCATCTATAAAATAAACCAAAGAAGTAAATGGCAAACTACTCCAAGTAACTTTGCTAAAAATGTGATCCAAATGGCAAACCACTCTAGTATCTTTGCAAAGGAATGTGATTCAAAGAGTTGAATATGACTGGGGGAAAAAAAGTGAGCAACAAGACTAGCCAGGATATACTTAATGAAGGAATTCAATGATTCAGAGGTTTTTGGAGTATTTAGATTCTTTTGTCTTTCCTCAGGGTTTATCTGTTTGGTGCTATACTGCTTGCTAACACATTCATCAGAAAAGAAAGAGAAAATACGGTGTGCAAATCATTCTTTTGCTGCTCAATAAGAATTATAACCAAAAGTTTATTAGAAAGAAATTGATCCTGCTTAAAAAGCCTAATTTTAGCATTCACTGGATTACTTGATCCAAATATGCATAGGTCATGTATACATAGAAAGGAAAGTAGAAACCTTTTCTTCTATGTAATGATCTACACATAGCAATATTTTTAATTCTTACAGAAAAGTTTAAATGGAAACAAAACTCAAACCTTGTTTTGAACCCATCTCCAGAAAGACATGAGGCTATGATAAAACTATCTGATATACACAGTGCTATAGATACATATAAAGGGACTTTACATAAATTTTGATTCTTGTAATTACCCTTTGAGATAATCACTAGTAATCTCATTTTACAGATGAGTAATCTCCTCCTTTACTGGAGGAGATTACTGCTTGTTCTTCCAATGTGATGTCAGAGAGGTGATGCTATGTCATACAAGTGAATTGGATTTAAGGGAGGGAGGGCTTTGCAATGTCAACAGTCTCACTTTCACCTCTGGAGCCATCTGGGTCCAGGGGCCAAATATGGATCAGGACAAAAGGAGATGGCCCACGATGCAGTGGGAGACCTTGGCCCTTTCAAGCTAAGGTCTGTAACAGGTCTCAGTTTAACTCTGGCAGCAGATTAAGCCTTGGCTTAATCAGAAAAGAGGCAAAGAATGGTCTCTTTAAAAAAAAAAAATTGATCTTGGAGGGGAAAATCCTCAGGGTTTCTGGCCAAAAACCAAATTCTTATTTACACTCATTCTAAGCCAATCCTGATTCAAACAAAGACCGAGGAAAGGCTTGACCAGGGACCTACTATTGACCAATCAATGAAAGCCAGGCATCTGGGGTTAAGACTGGTCTTTAAGAGAAAAAACAAAAAGGAAAAGTTTCAGAGATGAAAATTCACATTGCCTTTTGGCAGAGCAACCCCAGGTAAGGGTGTTACATAAGCTATAAGCAGTAGTGCAAGGAGTCTTACTGAGGTCTTCTACACAATTCTGATCATTAACTATTTAGTGAGTCCCTATTATGTGCCAGACACAGGTCTTCTGACTCCAAGTCTAACATTTTATCCACTAAATCACACTAAGCCCTAAAATAACTGTAAACAAAAAGGTAAGATGGTAGTTTCTCTTAGACATCCAGAAGATCTTTATACTTCCCCTTGTTTTCCTACTTTGTGGTAGGACCCCAGAAGTGCTTTCATATTGTACTATCTCTGTTATACCTGACAATATCAGAGTCCTACTGACACGTGACTAGCCTCATTAGTGGACTATCCCACTACCAAGAAGTCTCACAAAAGTCAGCAGAGCCTAGTATTTGCTGTTCAGTCCTGACTCTTCATGACCTCATGGAGCACAGCACACTATTATTCCCCATGTGGTTTTCTTGGCAAAGAAACTGGAGTGGTTTGCTATTTCTTCTCCAGTAGATTTAGGAAAAAGGAAGTTAAGTGACTTGCCCGGGATCACATAGCTAGAAAGTGTCTGAGACCCTATTTGAACTCAGATCTTCCTGGCTTCAGGCTCTATCCACTTTACCACCTAGCTGCCTCTTAAATTGAGACAAATGGATTCTCTTTTGTGTCTTCATTTTCAAAGCTCCACTGAATCCTACAAATACAGACAAATATTCAAAGGACTCTTTTGTCAAGTCCTCAAAGCAAATCTACATCACACAATTAAGTGGTCAAGCAAAGACTGGAATGCAGGTCCCTAGACTCCAAATTCTCATAGTGCCCCATTCCTACAACATAATGAAAAAAAGTATCACACCAGGAAAACAGAAGATCTGGGTCAATAACCATTTTCTGAAACGGACTAGAATTCACAAACTATGAAAAAGTGAGCAATGCATCTCTCCTCCCTTAGTTTACTCATCTGTAAAAAAGGAATAGCTTATATTCACAGAATCAGAGAGTTGGCCTAATCACCAAGTTGTTGTGAGGAAAGCTTTTTAAAGCTTAAAGCAATACAAAAAATATACAAAATGGGGAAGCCCTAAATTTTTAAAGCAGAAGATACCTTCTTGCTACCTCTATAACCTCAGGTAAGGTGGGGGTGGGGATGGAGCATAAATAGGGTAGGGCAAATGAAACAGAACCACTGAACAGATAAATGTTTGGGGAAAAAAAAGTAGAAAGGGAGAGAGCTCATATAATGGAAACAATTATTGCATGTTGCCAGTTACTGTGTCACTTTGGGCTTCAGCTCCTCCCTTCCTTCCTCTCCCCTGCCTGGGATTCAGTTGAACTAGATGTTACTGTCTTTCAGCTCTTAATTTTATGGTTCTATGATACTGTCCATTCACCTAGGGTGGCTTTGCCTGGAAATGACGGAAAGGGGGCAGAGGAAAAGGGACCAGATGTTAGTTTGTCAATCAACACTTAATGTGTTTACTATGTGGGGAAAGGCTCTACATAAAGAAAGGTAAAAAACACTTGCTGACCTCAGGGAATCTATTCTAATAGGGTAAGCAGTATGTAAAGAAATAAGTATTCATAAGGTACAAAGACAGTAGATGGAAAGTAATCCCATCCCACAGCACCTGAATTTAGTCTTGAAAGAATCCAGGAATTCTAATTTTGTAGAGGGGAGGAAAGAGAGCATCCCAAGCATAGGGAACAGCCAATACCAAGGCACAGGGACCAGAAAGGGAATGTTGTTTGAGGGGCAGGGGCAGGGAAGGGTGTGAAAAAACAAAGAAAGTTTAGAATGGAAGGATGGAGACAGGTTGTGAACTGTCTTCCTTTATAAAAGTCTGGAGTAAACAGAGATAGCTGGGAAGATGCTGAAGGATATTCGAAGAGAAGTTCTTGGCACCTCAGGTTAACTGCCACTGGCAGCCTTGGTTCCCCCAAATCTTCCACCAATTAGTCCTCTGATTTACTAATTCCCTCCAAAGTCTCTTCAATGCCATCAGGTCTGAGATCCTCAGTTTTCTTGATCCCTCAGCCTCAACTCATCCAACACCTTTAGCTGCCTAGTTCCTCAGTTCCTGCTTTTCTACTCTGTCCCATCAGCAACTTCACTTCTCCCTCCCAGTCCTAGAATTATAGATTTAGAGCTGGAAGATCCCTTCTTCCTAATTGTATAACCTCAGGTAAATAACATCCTTTCTAGGACTCAGTTTTCTGATTTGTAATTTGTGGATATTGGTAGTTGATTACCTCTAAGGTCCTTCCCAGCTCTATATCAGTAATCTTTAGATCGTAGGACTTAGAGGTTTTAGGGTTAAGAGGCTGAGAGAACTGAGAGGCGTCCCCATCCTACCCAGGCAGTCAAATTTGAAACTTCAGAATCACTTTCAACTTTCTTGTCCTCTTATATTCAATTAGCTGCAAAAGTGTTTATTCTAGCTCCACATTCCTCACTTTAGTGTTATTCCCTCCATGTACACAGCCAACAGCCTGAAAAAGTCTCCTTAACTGGTGTCCCTTCATCCAGTTTCTTCCCTCTCTGATCTATCATCTTCTACATAGCTACCAAACTGATATTCCAAAAGCACAATTCTAATCTTTTCACCACCACCCCCTCCAGAAACTTCAATGATTCTGTCTCTAGAAAAACAAAAGAGGGGCGGCTAGGTGGCACAATGAATAGAGCACTGGCCCTGGAGTCAAGAGGACCTCAGACACTTGACACAGTTAACAGCCAGTGTGACTGTGGGGAAGTCACTTAGCCCCAATTGCCCTCCAAAAAAGCAAAAAAAAAAAAAAAAAAAAGGAAAAAATTCCTTTACATGGCATTCATAGCCCTTCATAATCTGCTTCCAACCCATCTTTCTAAAATGACTTCACATTACTCTCTCTCACTCTACATTTCCAACCAAAGTGACCTACAGTACCTGCTGCTCTGCTTACAAGATCCTTGCCTTTACACACCTGGGACCCTAATGCTTAGAAACTTCTCTTCTGCCTCTAGTAATTTGCAGCTCAGGTGCCACCTCCTATGCCAGGCCTTTCCTTAATCCCACTTATCAATGCTTTCATTCTGTATAGTTACTTTGTATAAGTTTTGTATTTACTTGTAAGTATAAGGCTCTCCCCCAACAAAATATAAACTCTCAAGGCACTGTTCTGTTTTCATCTGTGTCCCCAATTATCTGGTCTATTATTTAAACGTAGTACAACAGGAGGAGCTTAACAAATGCTAACGATCAGATTTAGTGCTCTAAAGTCTATTTATGCCAATTTCCTCTTTTAAAGAGGAGAAACAAGGATCGGCAGAGGTTTAGGGACTTCTCTAAGGAAAAGTTGAATTGGAATTCAAGTCCTTTTACTGCAAACCCTCCAGCGTTCTTTTCATTGTACTTGGAGTAGCTTTTGAATTCGAATGGGGGAATGGGTATGGAGGGGGGGGAAGAATTGATGGGTTAATTTCAGCCCACGCCAGTTTCTGAATTGCAGCACTCTGCTAATCCGTCCCCTCAATCCCAGGATTACAGATCTAGGTCTGGAAGGAAATTCAAGGGTCATCTATAGTCCAACCCCCTCATTTTACAGAAGAAGAAACTGAGGCCCCGAGAGGTGTCTGGGACATGGTTACAATTTGCGTCAGAATGGACAATCTCTTCTATCTTCATGTTCCTTTCTCGAGATCCTTAACCCTCCCTCCCTAAAGTCTCCCCCCAAAAAATCCCCTCCTCTATCCCTGTCCCCCCCCCCCCCGACCTCACCCCCTCCCCAGCCTGGAGCCGGCGACCTGACCGCTGTAGGGCTATCCAGGAAAGCTGGGGTGAGACAAGACGGGTTGAGAAGAACCGAGGAGGGTCTAGCCCGTGGTCTCTCTACCTTTCAGGATGGGCTCGCCCCCGGGTCGCGGAGAACCCGCAGGCTCCGAGGTGGCCATAGTGCAGCCCAGAGTTGCCCACGCTTCCTACTCCCTGGCCCGAGGCCCCGTCAGACCGACAACAGTGCGCATGCGCCGAGAGAAACTCTTAAAGCCCTTCCGGATTCTTAGCGGCAAAAAGAAACCCACTTTTTCCGCCTTTTCCTGGCGACGCAGGCAGGAACCCGTGAAGCGAGGAGAGGGGTTAGGGGCGGAGCCAGGGCCCTTAATCCGCCGCTTTTAGTAAGAAATTTAAGGTCGGCTCCCTCCACCCCCGCCCCCACCCCCAGTTCCCCGAGGCCGGAAGAGCATTTTCTCCAACCCTTGTTTTCCCGGGTCAATTTCTAAACTTTTTTAAAGCCTCAGAAGGCCTATTTGTTTCACTCCCAGCTCTCATTTGCACTTTTCACACTTAGAGGTGGATTGTTATTTTGATGATGCTCTTATACTTAAGGAACATAGGAAGTGACAAGCCTGCTGTCCCTCTTAAGGCACAAAAGCTGTTTAGGACGCTATCCCAACCCGGCGCCACTCCTCCCGTCGCATTGCAGGAGCCAAAACAGGGAGTGGATTGACCGTGGCTTCCGGCTCCGAAACCTGGGCCAGAGCAAGAAGTTTCAGCTTGATTCCAGGCTTCCCTAATTCAAACCTCCCGCGCGATCTAGCTCCGCCCCTTCTCTCAGCCTCTGCATTGGTAGTGGGCTTTTTAGGTGAATCAACTCTAAGAGCTAATCCCTAAACACTTTGTTTACCAAAACAATCAAGTGCTCCAGGCTACGGTTCGGCGGATCTAGGTTCTTTTAAGTATTGTTCGGTCGCAGTTTGCATCTAATCTCATTCACTGCAGCCCCACACTCCCAGTAGCAGGTTACAACAAAGTTGCTTTTGCGAGTCTAGAGGTCTCGGGTCAAAGGAGGTTACTTTCCTCTTTGTAGCTAACAGTCTTCTCGTATCTAGCTTTCGGACGAGAAGAATCAGGCGAAAAATAGGGCACAGAGAAGGAAGAGGATTTACCCGAGGATACTCAAAGACGGGGAGGGGCGGGACCTGGACTCGGGACGTTAGGTGCAAATTCTGACTCTCCGGTTTACTCTGTAATTTAGGGCAAGTCTATAAACCTTTCTAAGCTTCACTTTCTTCAACTGTAAGATTAGCTCATTAGGGCACCCCTGACCTCTCTTCCAGCGCTAAATTAATGGTCTATGCTTTTACCACCCCAGCTGGTCTTGTCTTGAGAGATTTCATTGGAAGTATGGAGTACAGAGGCATGTTACAGAGCGAAACAACGATGCATTTAAAATTCCTCTACTAGTTTTAAATTTTAAATTCCTTTTTGTGTTACCGTGGGAAGGTCTGAGTTCTTTGCTTGAGGTAAATAGGGCTCAAGCCCGGGGGAAAAAAAAACATAACAAAATAAAACAAAATTCTGTGCCTTTGCTACCAGCAACTTGAGATCTCCCTTTCTCCTTTCTGGCGCACCCGATATTTTCAAAGTACACAGATATTCTCTAACAAGCCGGCCACTCCTCCCTCTCAAGTAATTAATTCAAGTACTTATGGAGATTAATTGGCGCGCCCTGGGGTAACAGCCCGCAGGAGTTAGAGGCAGGATTTGAACTCGGGTCTCTTACTATAGGGAGTCCACTAGCAATAAGAAAAAGAGGATTTACTTTCAAGACCCCTCCTACTTTAAATCTTATATTCTAGATTAGTTAAGTAAATAATGCCTTCTGAATTGAATTAGAGAACAATTAGATAAATTTGATAACAGACTTTGCACTGGAATTCTTTTTCCTCAGGAGCAGTTACAAAAGGAAGGGTGGAAGACTTTATGCCCCAAGACATAAATATTAAAGAAAAGACCTTGTGTGTATTTAATTCAATACTAAGATTTCCTGTCTACAATAATTTATCTACATAATTTTTATTCAACTTTTCCCTTTACTTGGTCCACACAGATATAACTACAGTGCTAACAAAAAATGACATTTCTTGAGTTGGTTGCTAATTCTCATGAAGCCATGGGCAAAAAAGCCGTAATTTTTGTGCCTGGGAACAATCACTTTGTTGAAATTGTTTGAAACCGTTACAAACTTCCTCATTGAGTTAATTAGCAGGTTCGTCTGAAGCTCTGGTCTTGCAGAATGAATAATCCCGGGCATGCAATCAGTGCGTTATTTGCAAATCAAGAAGGAAGTAATTGAATAAAGCGTTTATCCTCGTTTAAAGGTGATGAAGATTATCTAAAGACCTTAACTATCTTTCCTGATTTCCTTCTGTCTGCACCTGTTTTAGCATTTTTCTTTGAATTCTACTAACGTGAAATCTTTGGAAGGAGGTGAGGACTGGAAGAGGATCTCAGATGTGAGATTAACTTTATTTAGCAATTCTAGGAAGATGAACTGTTATTGAGTGTAAACAGATTCTTATCAGCTAGCATTTATGAAGCATGAGGCGTTCCTTTGTTTTAATGGTATTTTAGTTTTTCTAATCAGGTGTAAAGATGATTTTTAACATTCATTTTTTTTTTAAATTGAGTTCCAAATTTTCTCTCCCTGTCTCCATCTTCTCCCCTCTCCCTGAAACAGTAGGCAATTTCACATAGATTATATATGTGCAATCATGTAAAGCATATCTCCACAATAGTCATATTGTGAAAGAAAAAATAGACCAAAAGGAAAAAAAAAATCTAAGAAAAAATAAAGTGAAAATAGTATATTTCAATCTACATTTAGACTCAATCAATTCTTTCTCTGGATATCATTTCTATCATCAGTCTTTTGAAATTGTCTTGGATGATTGTATTAGTGAGAAGAGCTAAATCATTCATAATTGATCATCTAACAATGTGGCCTTACTTTGTATAATATAATGTTCTGCTGGTTCTGCTCACTTCATTTTGCATTAATTCATGTAAGTTTTTCCAGGTTTTCTGAATCCACTTGCTCGTCATTTCTTATAGCACAATAATATTCCATTACATTCATGTACAACAACTTGTTCAGTCACTCCTCAATTGATGGGCATCTCCTCAATTTCCAATTCTTTGCCAGCACAAAAGAGCTACTATAAATGTTTTTGTACATGTGGGTCCTTCCTTTTTAAAATTTTATTTTATTCTGAACTTAAATAAAACAAGCATTTCCATAACATTCTAGAATAAGGGGGGGAAAGATGGTTGCACACGGAACAACAAATCTATCATGTGCAACTTGCTATTCCTTTTAAATATATAATAAAGTTATGTAAATTTTTTTACCCCCTTTTCTCCCCTATCTTTCTATTTTGAGAAACATACATTTTGCAGGAATCCTATAACTATAATCCTATAAATGACATGACTTGATGAGCCTTAACAAAGTGACCACAGAGTCCGAATTAAAAGTTTTAAGGAGCTTTAATTCACCAGCTGGGGCTACTCCATGCCAATTAAAGGGGGAGCAGCCCAGAACTCAGGAGTGAGGAACCTTTTATACATTTCATTAGGTTTACATATCTAACTAACACAATTTGTTACTAAGCAGGTTGTCATATAGATACAAACAAGTGGTT
>CM053585.1:142725376-142762072 GCA_028646515.1 Pseudochirops corinnae
TTCTCTCAATATAATAGATGCATAATAATTGTCTATTGTATGATATTGTATTGTTTAAAGTCTCATATATACTCAGCTGTCATAAGGATCATACTTCCTGTATCAGCAAGCACCCTAGCATACCCAGGATGGCTGCTAGAACAGGTTCTTAGATCTGCTTTTCTGAAGGAAAGCAACTCAAAATGGGTTAACAGTCTCACTTTAATCAAACACATATCATTTACCTAGTTCAGGGGAAAAAGTCAGCACCCTGAACTTCAGAGAATACAAGCAGAATAAAAACAGAAGTTACAAGCAGTCAAAGAAACAGATCAGCAGACGGGCTTCCAACCATCTGACCATTACATCCATACCTAGTCAGTTACCAGATAGGGAAGCACCAACATCTGGGTTTTTCAAAGCCAGGGGGTTCAACAGCTTCCCAGAATCTCCTCTGGCCAAATCACACAACTCTTCTCAAAGTGAGTCCCAAAGCAAAACCTCACATAAGGGTATACATAGCCTTCTCCTGGATCGGAGAATGTCACAGCCCTCTTGACCCACTGCCCAATCACAAAGCTACAAGGCATGGGCATTCCAGAAAAACAAGCCTGGCGCCACAGGCTCCACGTGACCACATTCAGCCTATTAGGGGGCAGAGTGTACTTTCAAATCAGGGAAGGTTCTCAGGTAGCCGCTTTAGCAAAGGGCCTAGGGGCAGGGAAGATCTTCAGATTCTCATAACACTTCCCTTTGGAGAAGGAGTCTAATTTCCGGTGCTTTATGGTTAGGACTAGAATGATATTTGTTCCATGATCCATAGTATTTAGAAAATTAATCCAATTCAAAATTTCCTTTATCATCAGTTTTAGTTTGGAATAGAGAATCATAATTCTTTGAATGTGCTATAGTGTGCTTTACTTGGAATTCAGACTTTACTTGGAATTCTGAAAGAAATGTTTTCCTGTTTTTCAGCTTCCTAAATGTCGTGATCAACATTATGAATGAGTTTATAGTCACTTGCTTATTTAGGGCCTGTGGAGCATGAAATTATGTAACATGTCTTAGAACTGGCTCACATTTCTGGTTTTCTTCTCACTATAATCTATGGTGCCTTTTTGATCACACAAATCCTCGATGGTATTATTTGCATTCTGACTCACACAGACATTTCTTATGTTCCTGAAGCCCCTTATGATGATTAATATCTAACAGCACCCCTATTAACAAGCCACAGAGTTGTGGGGGCAGTTTTCTCAGTAGAGACCCTTAGCTCTGAAATTCTCTTGTCACGAAGGTTAGGAGTTTTCTGACCATCACAATGCCAAAGACATCTGCTTCATTTTCCCAAAGTTTAAAATAACCATTTGTTTCACTTGTTAATGATCTGTATTGATTGGGTGTGGACATACTCGAACATCTGCATTGGTCTATGCTCCAGAGATTAGAACTCCATTCTCCTGAGTGTTCTGTATATGTTCCTTCTCTTAAAAGTTAATTGTTGGAGTAGAGAGACTTCGTTGAAACCTAGCAAATTTAGAATCCTTTGGGCCAATTTCTAACTTCTTGTTGTTATGGGAATCTGGAGATCTTCCCTGCCCCTAGGCCCTTGGATAGGCTTAAATGGCTCAGAGAACCTTCCCAGATTTGAAAGTATACTCTGCTCCCTAATAGGCTGAATGTGGTCACATGGAGCCTGTGGCTGGAGGCTTGTTTTTCCGGGAATGCCCACGCCTTATTACTTTGTGATTGGGCAGTGGGTCAAGAGGGTTGTGACAGTCTCTGATCCAGGAGAAGGCTATATATACCCTGATGGGAGTTTTTTGCTTTGGGGCTCAATTTGAGAAGAGTTGTGTGAGTTCGTCAGATGAGACTCTGGGAAGCCATTGAGCCCCCCAGCTTTGAAAAACCCAGATGTTGGTGCTTCCCTCTCTGGTAACTGAATAGGTAACTGATGTAATGGTCAGCCAGTGGGAAGACTGTCTGATGATCTGTTTCTTTGTCTGCTTGTAACTTCTGCTTATAACTTGTTTGTATTCTGTTTGCATTCTCTGAAGTTCAGGGTGCTGACTTTTTCCCCTGAACTAGGTATATGATATGTGTTTGATTGATTAAAGTGAGACTGTTAACCCATTTTGAGTTGCTTTCCTTTAGAAAAGCAGATCTAAGAACCTGTGCTAGCAGCCACCCTGGATATGCTAGGGTGCTTGCTGATACACTTGTGCACAATGAATTCCACTTGAAATCAATGCAAGAATATGTGACCTTTTTTTTTTTCCCTCTAATATCTTTTTCATCCCCAGAGCGAAAAGAGTCTAGGTAGTAAGGGCTGGTGAAAGGACTGAGTACTGGTGCCATTGAGCAACTAAATGTGTCAATATTTTAAACCAACAAACCTCCTATTAATTGACTTTGCTTCCCAAGGAGAAATAGAATGTGTTAGTCTCTTCTGACTAAATTTTTTCTATATTTTAGTTACCCTCAGCCCTTAGGAAAGAGGGCATAACTGTAGCTATCAGTGCTATGGTGGGCCAAGGTAGAGCCTTCCTCTCAGATAATGAATTGGGTATCAGATTTTGGAAACTAGGACATAGACATTTGGAGATTTAGGAATCAAGCACATACTATCAGCAAAATGACTAGAGAATTAGAAGTAGACAAATTAAGTATATCAGAAGAAAGGAACATAGTTTTAGAGCTGGATTGGAAGTGATGATCAAGGTAATATAACCTCTTCATCTTTACCAAATGAATTAATTTATCAACAGATGAGTGGGAAAATTGTCTTCACCAACTTATAGAACAAAATAATGAAGAGGATCAGATTTTAACTTTTTCCAAGAATTAGCCTGCACCTTAAAATCAACAAGAATATTTTCTTTATTGCTGTTTTATATAAAGTTGACCAACATCAGTGAGGTATACTATAGAAATATGATTATATTATTCAGAACTTAGTATTTATGGGGGTGCCCTCACCTAAAGGAATGAGTTTTCCTTTAAAGAATAGATTATAACCAGAGGAAAAAATGTTAAAGCCAATGCAAACTAAAATAGCATAAGATAATTAATTTTTCTACTTTCCCCATATTTTATTGCTGAGGATATTGACATGAAAACAGGATCTTTGTAATGAATGGGTTCATCGACTACTAATTTCCTACCAGAAGTTCTCATCTCTGTGACATCACTTTGTATTGCAGTAGATATCATTTGAAGAACAGGCACCTGGAAATAAATGTTGAAATCATAAACAGCAAAGATCCTGTTTTTAGGAAGATGGATTGGTGATTGCAAAACATAAATGGAGCAAATAAAAATTCTGTCAGCCAAGCTGAGTGCAGTCTTTTTCCAATGATTTCTAAAAGTTATTGAAACAGTTGCAGTTTCCTCTTACAGTCATTATATTATTATGTAGAAAGATTTACAACTTCAACTGATTTTTTTAAATTATTGTATAAAACTTTGATTTTGGAGGAAAAGTCAGAGAAGCTATTGTCAAAACTATTAGATGTAGGAATAGAACAACTGATAAATGGTGGAATAGTTCTACTCTTTCTAAGTTTATGGAAACTCTAAGAAAACTATAATAGAATTCTAATTTCATCAGTGAATAGGAATGCTAAACAAGTGCCTCAGATATATATGTTCTCACTAGTGTAATTTCAGCAAACACTTACTAAATAGCTATTATCTGTAGGAAAAACAGTATGGTATAATAAATAAAGAGTCTGTCTTGAAAGATGGGTCATGTATTAAGTGTTCAATGATTCTACTAAGAATGAAAAAAATGTTAAATATGTTTAAAAATGTCATTTTGTACCATTTTGAGTTGTCTTGAGTAAAATCAGAATGTACTAAAAGCCCTCTGTGGAGAAATGTGTCTTATGGTGGGCAAGTAATTTTATGAAATTTTACTCCATTTGGTTATAGTTTGCTTTATTTTGGGGTGGGGTTGGGGTCTTGTACAGGATAATTGAAAATAATTGGAAAACATCTCAATCCCAGGCTTTCTGTTGAATCACTGTGTTTTAATAATTGGTTAGAATTGTTGATAACTATTTAAAATAAATCTGACCAGTGCTTCAAAAAAAAAAAAAAAAGAGTCTATCTTGAAGTCCAGAAGTCCAGGGCTTACGGTTTACCTCTCACATGTCTAGCTGTGTGACTATGGTCAAGTCATTTAACCTCTTAGTGTCACAGGCAGCTGTCTAGAAGTATAAGTTACCGAGAAGTTGTTGATCTGTATCAATGAATGGAATTCCCCTCTACTGGGAATTTCCCACCATCATGCACTCACAAGTTCAAACCCCTTCCCTCTATCCTCTCTCCAAAAAAACCCCCTGTAAAATATTATACTATTTTCATAGAATTTGAATCTAAAAGCACTTTAAAAATTGTCTAGTCCAGCACCCCTCTTTGTAGTAAGGAAACTGAGCCAAGAGAGGTTAAGTGACTTGCATATGGTGACACTGGTAGTAATAGAGCTAAGATTTAACACAAGCAATCTCATTCCAAATCTAGTGCTTTATCCTCTATACCATTTATTGTAGGTCAAAAATTAACTTTTTTTTTTTTTACTAGATTGTAAACTCCTTGAAGACATTTATGATCTTTCTGTCTTCCTCAGTGCCTTATAACACAGGGCCTTACAAATGGTACACACTGAATAAATGCTTGCTGAATTAAAGTATATATCCATAAATGAGGCTATATTAATTGCATTTCTAAGGTTTGTGAGAACAGTACAAAAGGTTTATTGACACGTGCATTTATGAGGTGAATAATTAGCTAGTATAACCATGGTCCAAGAGACAAAAAGAAAAAAAAAACAAAGCTGAGATTATTTTTTTCAATGTGCTTTTCCAAATGGAAGTCACAATTAGAAAAGGTACCTCTATACTACTTAGCTTAGAGAGTATCTTTTGCCTCCTTTGAAGGGGCTGGCATGGTGCCTAACCAGGAATCTAGATATAAAATAGTAATTTATCTTGATCAACAAGTCTAGATGCCAACCTTTCATGAACCTCTATGATCAATGACTCATTGCAGGAACCTGTGAAGAAAACTCATAGAAGACATGATCTAGAAAGTGAGGAGAGCCCTTTGAGATCTAAAGACTGTGATGATTAATCATAAACTTTTAAGATTGCTAATGTGTACATGATAATAGAAAACACGTTTTACTTCTGTTCTTCTAGCAGAAAGTCAGCATAGATCCCCAGACTCTTATACAGGGTTTTTTGTTGTTTTTTTAATTCTCCCTTTTCGGTGACTTTTTTTTTATAACTTAATCAGTTTGAGTTTTTGGTCACATCATTTTTGAACCCATTCTATCATTATGGGTGTGTGTTCCCCTAGTGCCTGGATATTATCACATGTTGTACAATAATCTCCTGACTGATAGCAATGAATTTCTGACTGGTCCATACCTGACCATGTAGAAGCATTTTGCATGGAGAAAGTGCAAAATGGAAAATTTGCTTTTAATGGTTCTTCCAGTGAAACCACCCTGCTTATGTAATGGATAGCAAGAGCTCCATGTGGAAGCCCTTCCCTAACCATTGATAAATTTGGGAGTGGCCTTCATGATCTACCTCCTGCAAATTCCCATTCTCCAGGCAAGAAACATCTGCTTTTCTTTTCATGATAATTAAGTGCAACAATATTATGAGGTCGTGCCTTCTAAAATATTTCCTCTCTTAGCGTGCTTTGTCATCTTTCACAGGTATAAACCATATACCAATGGCAAGATGCAAATCTTTTTTCTTCCATCTGCCTCATAATGGCTAGTGAATTCTGATACCTGAATTTCATAAAACCATCACAAATATGCTAATGGCCAGGACAAATTATTCTAACAGTGATTTAGAATGAATTACCAATGACATTTAAATTGGAAACAGGAAGCTGCTGTCATATATAACATTCAAGTTTTAACAAACTGAGAAAAGATGGGAAATATCTGTCATTTTATTCCAGAATAGAAGCAGAACAGGGTAGTGGAAACTGCCACCTTCTGCTATCCTAATCCCTATGGTTCAAAGGCTCCATCTCTCCCATAATTTCCTATACTACCGTTCCCTATACTGTTATCCCCATCCAGTTCAGTTCCACACCTTTCACATTCTTTCTACTTTTCCATTCCATTATGTTCCCTAATCCCCCATTCTGTCATTAACAAATTCTCCTTCATCCTAGATCTCTTTCCATCACTCCCTTTTCTTTTGCTTGCAGTCATGGAAACCTGGCTTTCTCTGGAGGGCAGCTCATCCCTTGCCTTCATGTGTTGGTTACCATTTCTCTCACAAACATATACACACACAATATCTGTGTATGTTTTCCTATATCTCTCTGTGTCTCTATCTCTCTCATTCACACACATACACGCAGACACACACACACACACACACACACACACACACACACACACAGAGTGAGCATACAGCTTTCCACTCACTGCTGCTTTTAGACTTTCTCTTTCCCACAATTACTCTCAGGCTTCTTCTCCTTTGAGATTTACTCTGCCTTGGTGTATAACCATCTTTCTATAAACTATCAGCCTTTATGGTACTCTCCCTCTTCTTCATTTCTCAAAGAGTTCAGTAACTAGCTCATAGTTTTCCCTGCATCCATCCTGACTGACACTGTTCCTTCTGAAACACCAAACCTATTGCAACTATACCCTGAATGACTTTATTCATTCAGCTTTGGAACCACCTCTCTGAACCTATGCTCTCCTTATTGGTGAGACAGTCAAGCCCACATGACCTATTATATATAACTGATTCCAAACTCCAGACCATGCTTTACATCCTATCCAACTCTCCAACTTGGCCACCTATTTCTGTTCCCTCTGAACCACTAGACTGCTTGAGACCATTCTCTCTGTCTTAATCCACTTGGTTTTATAACCACTGCCTTGCAAACCACACCATCAAGATTGGAGACTCAGCCAGCACAAATATACATGGCCTACTATAGCTAGGTAGCCCCACACTCCAGACTATGTTTACATCCCGTCTGACCATCTACCCGAGTCATTCTTCATGCTATCCCTTCTTACTGCCATATATGCTCACCCATTTCTATGTTTTGTTCTAAGAACAATAACCAAACCAGTACTTGCTTCTAGATGGGTGTCGTTTTTTTCCACTTGGGATCCATTCACCATCCATATGATTTCCCAAAATTTTTAAAAATTAAAAATTTTCCCTGACCACCACTCCCTTATGTATTCTCTCCTCTTTAAGGACAAGGACTGGGTCTTGCTTTTATATTTATGTCTCAGTGTTTGATGGTTAGTAATGACTTAATGTGTTTTACTTCTTTCTTTCTTCCCTTCCTTTCACCAGCTTCCCAGTCACTAAGGTTTATAATTATCCCTCTTCTTCAACCCTCCCCCCTAATATTCAGTCAGTTGCCTAGTGTTGTTGATTATACCTCCACATCAGTCCTCTCTCTCTGTTCACACAACTACTAAATTAGTTGGTGGTATCACCTCTAGCCAAGATTATTATATTTGCTTTCTGATAGATTTTACTATTTCCAACCTCTTCTGTGTCTAATCTGTCTTCTACACAGCTGACAAATAATCTTACTAAGTCATAAATCTGATTAAAATCACAACCCTCCTCAAAAACCTTCAGGAGCTCCCTGTTTCATTTAGGATAAAGTGCAGATTCCTTGCCTGGCATTGAAGGCCCTCCACAATATGGCTATCATATGCCTTTCTAGCCTAATTTCATAATGCTGCCTTTTGCACACCCCTTTTACAAACCACACTGGACAACTAGTTGCCTTCTGAACTTAGCATTCCATCTCATACCAGGGAAGATCTTTATCTTCCCTTAAGGCTCAGGCTAGGTACCAATTCTCTCTCTTAAAGCATTCTCTGATTCCTCTGGTTGTTAGTTTTGTCTCTTCTTAATTTACGTATTTGGTAATTTGGTAATTTTTCTACATACCCAATAAATTATCTAATGATTTTAAGCATTTTGAGAAAAGACCTATTTGTATGTATCTTTGTACCCTAGTACCTACCACAGTATTTCACACAGGGTAGCAGATTTTGGATCAAAAGTTGGAGGCCCTAGGTACACATTCCTATTCTTCCACTTACTTGATATGTGACTATGGTCAGTCTCTTATCTCCATGGGACTCAGTTTTCTCACTGTGATAAGGGTATTGGCTCCCAAAGAGCCTTCTTTTTTTTTTTTTTTTTTTTTTTTTTTATTAGGAGCTGATAGCAAGTTTATTTGGTGAAAGAAGAGAGCAAATAGGCCAAAGAGGACATATGGTGGGGTCTGGAAGTAAGGATGTTGGCAACCCTGAAAATGTAGTTAGCAGCTTCAGGGGCAAGTGGATGATTTTCACACTGAGAAAGTTAGGGGCTTCTTTGTGGAAAGGGCAGTTGTTCTCAGCCATTCAGCACCATCCGGACTAGTTCTTCCTAGTTGATACAACCGTTGCTGTCTTCATGCCCTGCCACCAACACTTCCACTTCTTCCTCTGTCATCTTCTCACCCAGGGTGATGAGGACGTTTCTGCCCCCATGACTGTGCCGTTCCCTTCCTTATCAAACACCCAAATCCCTTCTACATAGTCTTGATATGTGCCCTGGTACTTATTCTTTGCTACGGTCTGCAGCATTGACAGAAAGTGTTCAAAGTCCAGCACCTTCACATTCATCTCATCACTCTTGGGATTCCCTAAGACCTTGAGCACCTCAGCATTGGTAGGGTTCTGGCCTAGAGCTCGCATCATGTCGCCACACTGGCTGTATAAGATCTTTCCATCCTCTGTTTGGTCAAATAGCTGGAAGGCCTCCTTGAACTCTGTGGTCTGATCCTCCATATACATCTTGGGCATGGCTGGCTCTTCCTGCTGCTGCTGCAGTGTGTAATCCCAAAGAGCCTTCTAATACTAAATCTAGTTCTAATGACTTAATGGTTCTTTAAATATTTTAAGTATTTCTAATCATTTCAGATGGAAAGTCTGGAGAAAACAGTGTTCAGGAGATACTTAATTATTTACTGATTTTAAATTTCAAAAGGGAAATTATCATAATCATAGTTTTTATTGCATCTGAAAAGACTTCAGTATCTACAATTTTAGAACTGAAAAGAACATAGAGATCACTCATTCCAAACCCCTTCATTTCCCTCATAAAGAAACTGGAGCTATGAGCTCACTGGCCCAAGGTCATAATAGCTAATAACAGCCAGCATTTGTATAGCACTTTGAGTTTTATCCATTGCTTTGCAAACATCTCATTTTATCCCCATAACCCTGTAAGGTAGGTGCTATTATTATCTCCATTTTACAGATAAGGAATTTGAAGCAGAGAGAGGAAGTAATACACACCTAGTAAGTGTCTGAGACAAGATTTGAACTCAGGTCTTCCTGACTCCCAGTCCAGCACTCTATCCAAAGCTTCTCCTGCCTACCAGGTCAGTTAGTAACTTGTTACTGATGAAACCAAAATTTGAACCCTCAATCCCTTTCTTTCAGCCAATTTTTTTTCCATTATAATACACTGCCTCTCTAATTTTGAGGAAGACAGCTGTTGAGAAAACTTCACAGACTTCTATTTATATTTTACATAGTTCTCCATATCTTAGATACAAAAATTTGTTATAAATCTACTTTGTTTATGGTTCATAAACATAATTTTCCTCCAGTGATAGTGTTCTTTCTTTAAATAAAAACTACTGCTATTTCTTAATTTTTAAATGATTTGATTTCTTTTTTTTCAAATAGATCTCGAATTTTATTCCTCTTTTTCAGTCAAAGTGTTGCCTTAAGGCTTTCATTCAATATAATCTTTGCTGGTAGGTTTTCAAACATCCAGGCTAAGGAAATTAATTTCATCATATTATGATTAGGACCATTTTTAATGCTAATGTTCTAGAAGTATTACTGTATGATTTCAAGTTATGGAGCATTATAGTCTCTGAAGAATTAGAAATGAATATTCCAAACAATGATGGGGCATCTTGTAAATGTGAAGAAGCTACAACAGGTAAGCAACAAAGGCTGAAAAGAACTAAAGCAAAAAATGTCACCAAAAGATTTCAGGATCCCAGAATCAAAGGAGCTATTTACATGGATAGAGCAAGGGATGACCAACGAACAGCCTATATGCTCCACTGCTATACTGTAATGCACAGTGAAAGTGAGGCAGTTTTTCCAACCCCTCATACATATTAAATACATACTTTGTGATGAACTTACAAGAGGATTTAGAATCAGAGGAACAAAATTTTAATTTCTGCCCTACCACTCCCTGCATTTGTAATCTTGGGCAAATCACTTAAGCTTTCTGGGCCTCATTTTTCTCATCTACAAGAGGAAGAGGTTGGATTGGGTAGTGTCTAGGGGCCTTTCTAGATTTCAGTCTGTGACCCTATGGCACAAAACAGAGTTACATAGAATGGGCAAGCATAGAAGAACTTTTACTATACATTGATGGAGGGAACATACATATTGGTGAAATTAGAGATCCATTTAAGTATCTGAAGGCATCCTAAGTGACCCAGATTTACATCTTCATTAATTAACTATATTGAACTTGCTTCAAATCTGTCAAAAAAAAAAAACAGCTTTTGTTGAAAAACACCATCACCAACAGCAAATTTCTTCAAAAGGAAAGGATTGTACCATGGGCACTATCCTCATATCCAACAAATTATTCTTCATTCCCCTCTTGAGGACACTGATTTTTAATTAGAACATTCGTTATGGCTATTGTGTATCAAGCACTCTGCTAAATGCTAGGGATATAAATATAAGGAAATAAAAGAAAGAGTTCCTACCCTCTAGACATTCTGTTGGAGAAAGACAATATATAAAGAGAAGCTGGGGGGGGAGGGGGAGAAGATTGAGGGAGGGGGAAAGGATATTCACACAGGGGAACAAGGAGAGAGTCAAGGAGGTGGAGAAGTCTGTGGGGAGTGAAGAGAGGGCTGAGACCTCTCATAAAATGCATTGTGGACTTGGAGTCAGTGGGCCTCAACAAGGAGGATTAAGATAGAAAGTCCTGCTGAATAGTCTATTTAAGGGATGAGGAACCTGCAGCCTCAAGGCCACATGTGGCCTTCTAGGTTCTTGAGTACGGCCTTTTGACCAAGTCCAACTTTTACAGAATAAATTCTGAAGTTCTGTGAAGTTTGGTTTCAATCAAAGGGCCGCACTTGAAGACCTAGAGAGCTACATGTGGCCTCAAAGCTTTAGATTCCCCTGGGCTATTCATTTCCTTCTGTGCTATATGAGGATTCTTTGGGAGAACTGGGTATATTTAGCCTAGAGAAGGTAAAACTTAGCAGGAATGAGAGCTGTCTTTAAATATTTAAAAGACTATCATATAATAAAAGGGATAGACTTTACCATAGGCAAAACTAAGAGGACACTTTAGAAATTGCATAGAGGGAAGTTTACATTGAATATCCATTTGACTGATACCAATTAGAGCAGCATGTATGCAGAGTGGGGATTACAGAGGTGGAGAGATGAAGTTAGCAAAACATGGTCTTGATAGGTTGTCTGTTCCAGAGAGATCAATGCAGAGAAAAGTTAGTTACTCTTTGATTCACTTTTGAAATCTATTCCTTTTACCTCTATTTTCTCCTTCTTCTCCTCCTAACCTTTCTTGATTCTTCAGGTAGTTCCTTTCTATGGAAGATCTTCCCTTCCTCCTTAACTAACTGATGGTTAGTTAGCAAATCTTCACTTTCCATTTATCAGGTAAATAGCACTTGTATCCATATTCATAGACCAGTTTGGGCATTCATTATACCCCTGGTTATTAACCTAACTTCTTCAATTCTTCATTTGTAATCACTGAAGCAGACCACATTCCCCATTTATTTAAATTTTCTGTAGCTTGATATATACAAATGAGCAATTGATGTCCCAGAACAGAACTCTTGAGTCAGATGTAACTCAGTAATTGCTTCTCTCACAACTTTGAGTAGACAAGAAAAAAGTCAACACATGTCTGCAGACATTTACAGCTATAGAATTCCATCGTCAGAGCTATGAGAAGAAATGAATTAAAGCAATATAAGCTGATAGAGTAAGAAATTTGCATCTGATAAAATGACAGTGACCAGTGATGTAGAATCTTAGGGAGTGATATGGTTACATTACTGTTGTGTCATATTCTTTGTTATGGTTTTCATAATTGAGAGAAGAGAGAAGCTTATAAAGGGACAGTCAGCTGATGTAGCAACAGTAAAAATGAAAAGTAGCTAGATCCTGATTTAGGAAAATGGCAGTGGGGACAGAATAGCTATAAGAGAAGCTATAGGAAGATGTGGTCAGATGTTCCTTTCATATCTAGGTGCTTGATAGATGCTTATATAATTGAATTGAAGTTATAACAGTAACACCCAATTTGTGAGTAAAATTATATCAAGGAATCTAAGTCACTTTTTTTTTTTTGCTTTTTGGAGGGGCAGTTGGGGTTAAGTGACTTGTTCAAGGTCACACGGCTAGTAAGTGTGTCAAGTGTCCGAAGCTGAATTTGAACTCAGGTCCTCCTGACTCCAGGGCTGGTGCTCTATTCACTGCGCCACCTAGCTGCCCCACTTTATCACTTTATAGATGAAGAAACTGAGGCCTAGAAAGGTTAAATAACTTTTTTTTTAAGTAACACACAGCTAGTAAATATTTTAGTAGGAATTCAAACCTACTTCTTCCAGATGCCATCCACTGCTCTGTCCTCTACATCAAGCTGCCTGTTTACAAAGCAATTTCCTTATAACAACCCTTTAAGTAGGTAGCACAAGTGCTATTATCCATATTTTATAAGCTGAAATTCTTAGAAGTAAAATAACTTGCTCAAGGTCACACAGCCAATAAGTGTTGGTATTAGAATACAGATCTCCTTACTTCAAGTTCAGTGCTCCTTCAATTCCACAAGACTGAGTTAAAGTTGGGAACTTGCATCTAAGTGGCAAGTAAAATGAGAAGTGTGAGTGAAATCCATTCAGTCCACTAGAGTGTTAAAGAAGATTGTCTTATTGGCACGTAATGACCAACCCTCCTTTGCCCATAACCTCTATTAAGCTTCTAAAGCAAATATATTTATATATTTTCCTAAACTGTGCCTTCATTGTCCTTAAAAGATGCAATAGACTATTGTCTACTGCTAAAATGTGTAGATTCAGAGAATGAACAGGACAGAAGTGGTGCTTACCTCCTGGTCCATTGTGACTAAGTAAAGCTCTTAAAATTGAGAAAAGGACAATTGGAAAAAGACTGGGAAATACTTGGATATTAGCCAGGAAATTCATTATCTAATTATATGCCTAGACTTTTACCAGTTGATCACTTTTTTTAAACTACTTTTTATCAAATCAAACAAAATTCCAATACAACGAAATGAACATTTATTAAACCATTGCAATGGCATTTCATTTCTTTTTCATTTCTCTCCTTTCATTCATTCATTCGTTCGTTTGACTATTAATACTGTACAATGCTACTAGCTAAAGATGATGTTTGGGAGGAAAGAGAGGGACAGGTAATAAAAGATTTGTACTACTTCAAATTAACCATATTTAAGATTTTCAAAAGAGTTAATCTTCTTAAAGAGGCCCTTCTGGGAGTGATTAAAGGCTTTAAAACATTCTGATAAAAGTGAAAATTGAGAGAGTCCAAAGGAAGTGGGATTCTTGCTTTCAACTAAAGTTTACATGTTCACAAATAGGAAAGCGTCTTTCTAATCTTAATATCTCAAAAAGAAACCTTGAAGTTGTTACGTGATTACTCAAAAGTAATGCCTTCCTGCAAGGGACGGAAGGACATTTTTTAAAAGACTCACTACCGGAATTATTGATACTTTTGGAATTTTCTTCTCTAGTGACTAAGGCTTTCTTTAAGGCATTACCTAGAAGTTTGTCAGGGACTCTGTGACGCCAGTACCCACACTGTCTGGGGCTGGGATAGCTTAGTGAAAGAGTGAAAAAATGAGGATGTGCTTTTGTGCATTATTCTTATCGTGATGAATGAGGCTTGTTTTCCTCTCCACTTTAATTAGAATGTTTCTACATTTGCCAAAGAAAATGTTGGAATGGAGACAAAAACCTGAAATTATAGGAACAGGGCTTGATGTAATAGCTTATTTGTAAAGGAAACACAACTTGTTTGGTATTTTATTGAAGCAGGAAGTTCAGAACCTCAGTACACACAAGTACAACAAATTCTCAGGTGCTAGTTGAGTCATCTGTTGTTGGAAATAGTCTCCTGGTAGTTTTCCTCTTGATATACTTTTAATCTTTAATTTTTTATTTTTTAAAGGGAAGGAAGTTACATACAGATTTATTTTGAGATAATGTATATTTTAAAAATATAACTCATTAATATTAAATAAATAAATAAAATGAAATCTCTCCCTTATACGCATACAAGCCTCTATCTAGATAGTTGGAGATAGTTACACGTATGTGTAGATACATGTATGGGTATATCCCTGGTCAAAAAAAATTTTTAGTATATAAATTAAAGTAATAATGTGCTTTTAATTAAATCAAATTCAGATCCCTAACATTTACTTATGGACTTGGTTTTCCTCCTCTTTTAAATGTTGTTGTGAACTGAATGATCTATAAGATCCTTTTCATTTCTGTGGCTCTGGCCAAAGTATATTTTTAAAATACATATTCAATTTTTCTAGTTCCAAAGCACGTCTCTTGTGGTAAATCTTTAGTCAAAGAAGGTACAGTGAAGGCCAGAACAAAAACCAATAGAAATATCGTGTCCTTGAATTACTATGGCTGGTAGAAACTTTTGTGTTGGAAGTTCCCGGACTTTCCCACAAATCAAATCTGACCCCTGCTTTAAAAGTAGTATAGAAAAATGGTGTAAAAAATGCAGCATGTTGCTGCCACCTTTGTAAAAAGTCACTGCAGAATCTACCAGTGTAAAATTAGTTAGATACCCCAAACTGAGCTATAAATGACCCCTGGGGAGGCACTAAGGAAAAAAACACTGGACAGAATCAGGAGACCCAGTTTAGTCTCAGACTGGCCTCTAATTCGCCTTGTGACTTTGGGCAAGCCACTTAATGCTCTTGGGCCTCAGTTTCCTTACCTACGGAATGGAAATAACATTGCCTGCCCCATATAGCTCAGAGACTGCTTGTGAGGAACAAATAAGGCATTGATGTGGATACTTTGGAGAAGCTGAAAATGCAGCACAAACACAGGATATTATTAACTCCACCAGAGATAGCAATAACTTTGAGCCTCAGAAACTTGCTACTGCAGCTAAACTTACCATTGTATATTTCCAGTAGAGGCTTTTAGAAACCTTTATTTTCCAACTCATAACTCCTAAAAAAACAAATAACTAGCCTTTGTATTGATGGAAGGCCCCTAAAAAGGGACCTCTGATTTAACTCTAGTCTTACACTATGTCAGGCCTTTTCAATTTATAGACTGTCTTGAGATTAATGTCCAGAGGCATGTGGCTCTGATTTTTAATAAAGAAAAAAAGTCTTTACCCTTGGGTTTGTGGTCCAGATTGTATTAACTTTTTTGAAAAAATAAATAACATAGAACTACACTCACCAACATTAATGCAACCCGAAAGAACTGAGCCTGAGTGAGAAAATTCTCTGATTTCATAATGAAAGTTTAGAAGACTTAAAAGATCTTTATTACCATCATAGCTAGCATTTCTATAGCACTTTAAGATTTGCAAAGCACTTTATAAATAATAGTTCATTTTGACCCTCACAGTGACCCTGGGAAGTCGGTGATAATTGTTGTTTTACACATGAAGCTAAAGCAGAGAGAGGTTCAGTGACTTGCTCAGGGTCGCAGAGCTAGTATAAGTGTCTGAGGCAGCATTTGAATCAAGGTATTTCTGACTTCAAATCCAATGCCTGTTCCACCATACCACTTGACTGCCTCTAATATTTGATATTTTATCACCAAATTCTTATGGAACCTTCCATCTGCTCTGTATATCTCTATTATACATACTTGCTTTTGTTTTTAACATATTGTCTTTCTCATTGGAATACTTGTTCTTTTATAACAGGTACTGTTTTTGTCTTGCTTTGTAATTCTGACACTTAGCTTAGCACAGTTCCTGTCATATAGGAAACAATACCATTCCTGTTCACCAGTACCTTAATGAAACAACACTGAGTGAACAGGTCTCTGTATTTGGAGCCAGAAAGTATTCATCTCACTGATACTAAGTGCTTGACTACTTAAGAGGAGATTATCCCTCCCCCTTTCCCCACAACCCTGTCACCCTTATTTACCTCAGCCCTCCCCAGTTAGTGACACACTCCAATTCTGTCTAACCCTTCCATTGTATGCTCTGTAACACTCAATCCACAATTAACAAACTCCTTGCTTCTTCTGTGTTCATACTGCTTTCTTTAATATGTAATAATTTTTACATGCTACTTTTAAAGCTGTCCTACCTTCCTGTGCTTCCTTTACAACTTCATTCTGTTCTCTTCTGTGCATTTTAAAAAAATATTCCAAACAGCCTTTTTCTTGGAGGTAGAAGGTATCACTGCTGCTTATCCCCTTCTACCTCCCCCCCCCACACACACACCTACTCCTATGAAAACTGAAATAAGCATAATCAAGGAAGACAAATCCCCACAGTAGCTATGTCCAAAAATTTCTGTCTCTCTACACCTTGTGTCCATCAGCTCTCTGTGGGTGGTGGGTAACAGGCTGCATCAGAGGTCCTCTTGAGATGTGAATGGCCATTGCATTGAGCAGAGTCCTCTAAGTCTTGAAGTTACACAGTAGTATATAGAGCACTGAACCTTAAGTCCAGAAGACTTAAGTTTAAAACCTGACTTAAACATTTATTAGCTTTGGGACTCTGGAAAAGTCACCTAACCTCTGTCTGCTTTAGTTTCTTCATCTGCAGAATAAGGATAATAATAACACCTACCTTCCAGGGCTGTTATGAGGAGAAAATGAGACTGTATTTGTAAAGCACTTTACAAACCAAAAAAAGTGCTACAGAAATGCTAACAATTAATGAAGATACTATTATTTACGGTGTTATTGACTTTGAGTAATTGTTTTGGCTCCACTCACTGTACCAGTGAGTACCAGTTTACATTACCCAGGATTCTCTGAAATAGTCTTTTTCATCATTTCTTATGGTGCATTTTGGTACATTGTGTATACCAGTATTTATTCAGCCATTCCCCAATTTTCTAAAAGACAATCTAAGACACGCCCTTACATTCCAGTTCTTTGTTTTGTTTTGTTTTGTTTTTAAATGACCCTTTAGGATGATGAACTTTGTTTTGCTTATGACTATTCATCTCTGGTATTATCCTTCCTCCCCACTAGCCTCCCATTCCTGCTTGTTTCCCTATTGAATTTGATGTATTTATATTCCAAACTGTGGGTGTTCATCCTTCCTGAGTCTGTTTCAGATAAGTGAGGTTCATCTGATGCCACCTCCCCGATCCTTTTCTTCATGTTTGTGTAATCTTCCCATTCAGTGCAATCATGAGAAATAGCAAGTTCCACCCCCTTTTTCCTTCTTCCTACATTAGCATATTTTTCCTCTTGCCTTCCCTTCTCTATCTTTTCTTCAGACACTCAGAATAGAACCATTGCACTGCCAGCATCACTGTTTTTCTTGTTTAACCTCCTCAGTAAACTTTGAAGAAATTAAGGTTCTTGGGACAGGTAGGTTGGCACAGTAAATAGAGCACCTGTCCTGGAGTTCGGAGGACCTGAGTTCAAATGTAGTTTCAGACACTTACTACCTTTGTGACCCTAGACAGGTCATTTAATCTGATTGGAAAAGAAAGGAAGGAAGGAAGGAAGGAAGGAAGGAAGGAAGGAAGGAAGGAAGGAAGGAAGAAATTAAGGTTCTTAAGGGACATTTGTTTCTTTGCTGCATTTGAATCTTAGTGCTACATCATCATAGAGTTTGCTAAAATAAGCTTTTACTTTTCTAGGTCTCTCTGGATTCATGTGTTTGTATTTCAGACTTAATACTCAGCTCTAATTAGTCCTGTATTCCTATAAGGTCCACGTCTTCTCCACAGAGGATTATACTCTACTTTCAGAGTAAACTATTCTTGGTTGTCAACCTATATCTTTTGCGTTTTGGAATACTGTAGTCCAAGATTCTTGTTTTTGATAAAAACTGCCAGGTTCTTGACTAGTTCTGTAATACTTATGCTGTTTCTTTCTGGGTGCTTGAAGAATTTTTTTCTTTAATACTGGAACTCTGGATTTTGACTGTGACATTTCCTGAAGCTTTTTCTTTTTTTCTCCATCATAAGCAAAACAAACTTCATAATTTAAAAAGTCAATTTAAAAAACCCAAAGAACTGGAGTCTAAAGGAGTACCTTATATTGCCTCTTTGAGAAAACGATTAGTGGATTCCTTCTATCTTAATGTTGTATAGTTCTAATCAGTCTGGGCAGTTTTCACCTACTATATCTTGAAATTAACTTTCTTGGACATATTTTCAAAGTCAATAGTTCTTTGTTTTATTTTAATATCAGATATCTTATATTTTCTTCTTTTTTTTTCCAATATTGTAATCTTGTTCCAATAGCTCTTGCTGTCTCATGTGGAACCACTGATTTCTGCTTTGGTCTTATATATTTTTCAGGGAGTACATTAGTTAGGTAAGGTTTATCACTTAATCCTTCAAACCACTTATTCTTCTTCCAATTCTACCAGAGCTTTCTTTTCATATTTGTCTCCACTACCTGCACTATTTTAAAGTTACTCCTTTTAGGGATGGAGGCTCTCTATATCTATAATTCTTTTTTCTGGTTTATCTTTAAGCAGTAATCCCCAGAATGGAGCTTTATGCTGGGGCCATGCATCACCCACAATGCTTTTTTGAGTGTGCTGGTTGGTCTGCTTGGTGTTACTCTACATCTCCTGCTCCTCCATGCTAATCTTCTCCTCCCAGAGTTAGACTCCACCTGCATCTTTGAAATTCATAATCCTGGATCAGGAAACAGACTAGTAAGTACCTGAGAGACCCTGAGCCTGGGCTACCTTTGTCTGAGTCTGCTCCTTCAACATTCTGGCACTACCATTTCCCAGGGCTTCCAAGATCCTCATTCTGGGGCTTTTTATATTCATCCTGGATCTTTGACAGGGGGTGAAGGTGAGTGTCCTTTCTTGCTGCCATCAAAATAGAGAGCCCCAAAAGCTACATAGGGCCTATCAATCAACTGTATTTGTACTGGGAGCCCAGCAACTTGATTGTGCCTTTCCTGGCTTTGCTGGTAGCCCCCTTTCCTATTTTCTGTGAAATTTTACCTGGGTTTTTGTGCAGTTCTGAAGTGAAAGAAGTGACTGTAGTTTCTCATCAGGTTTATTGAATTTAATGTTTGTTTTTTTTTTCTGAAGTGATTATGTGGAAGATGAGCAGTCTGCCTTCTGTTGTCATTTTACCCAGAAGTCCTCAATCTCTACATATATTATTAATTCCATCCTTCTTCATCTTCCCTAGCAGATCACTCCCACTATGATTTTCTGTCTCTGTCTCTCTTTCTTTATCTTTCTTACCCCATATACTGTTTACTACAAGCATATGCCTATCTTAAAAAAAAAAAACCTCACTAGATCCTATCATGGCCACAAACTAGAAATCTATATCTCTTTCTTTCTGTCAACCAAATTCTTTGTTTAAAAACTTCTTCCCCCACTTCTCAACTCTCTTATAATTTATTAATATTATTAAATTTATTGTATTATTATAATTTATTCTTCAGTCCAATCATTTAACTGAACCTGTTCTCTCAAGTTACCAGTGATCTCTTAATTACTAAATCAGATGGCCTTGGGGCAGCTAGGTGGTGCAGTGAATAGAGCACTGACCCTGGAATCAGTAGGACCTGAGTTCAAATTCGGCTTCAGGCACTTAACACTTACTAGCCATGTAACACTGGGCAAGCCACTTAACCCCAATTGTCCTGCATTCTCTCCTCAAAAAAAAAAAAGCAAAAAAAAAAAATACACATAAATCAGATGGCCTTTTCTCAGTTCTCATCTTTCTTGACCTTCCTATAGCATTTGATACAATTGACCACTTTCTCCTCCTAGATAATCTCTTTTCTTTTAAGGATTTTTTTGTTGTGTGTGTGTGTGTGTGTGTGTGTGTGTGTGTGTGTGTGTGAGAGAGAGAGAGAGAGAGAGAGAGAGAGAGAGAGAGAGAGAGATGGAGAGAGGGAGGGAGGGAGAGAGAGAGACAGAGAACCTTCTCATAGGTGTCTTCCTTCCTATGTGACAGCTCCTTCTCATTGTCCTTTGCTAGATCATCATGCACAATACACCTTTAAACTTTGGGTGTCCTGGTACCTCCTCTCTCTATACTATCAGGGACCTCATCGGCTACCATGAATTTAATTATTATCTCTGTGCTGACAATTCCCACATCTATATTTGTAGCCCTAGTAGTAGTCTCTGTCTTATGCTCTAGTCCTACATCATAAACTGCCTACAATTTCAAACCAGATGCCTCATAGTCATCTCAAACTTGACATATCCAAAACTCATGCACACACTCCCCTTTCCTACCCTTTTTCTGAACTTCCCATTTCTTTCTGATACTACCATTCTTGCAGTTATCAGGGTTTATAGCCTCACTCTCAATCTTGACTCCTCCCTTTTGCTTACTCCGTATATCCTGTTACCAAATCTTGTCATTTCTACTTCCTTAACATCTCTCATATCCATCCTTTCTCTAATTATACAGCCACCAACAAGTTTAGACCCTTATCACCATTTACCTGAACTATTACAGTAGACTTCTAGTTAGAGCCCCTGTGGCCAATTTCCCCTCTCTGCAGTTCATTTTTCAAAGTCATTTTCCTAAAATGTAAACCTGATCTTGTTACTCTCATACTCAGTAAACTCCAGTGACTTTGTATTACTTAAAGGATCAGATATTAACTCTTCCATTTACTCTTTAGAGCCCTTTATAATTTGACCACAACCTGTCTTTCTGGACTAGTTTCTCACTAGTTGGGCAGCTAGGTAGTTGGTGTAGTGGATAGAGCTCTGGGTCTAGAGTCAGGAAGCTCATCTTTTCAAATCTGGCCTCAAACACTTACTAGCTGTGTGACCCATGATAAATCACTTAACCCTGTTTGCCCAAGTTCCTCATCTATAAAATGAGTTGGAGAAGGGAATGGTGTACCACTCCATTGTCTTTGCCAAGAATACCCCAAATGGGGTTACAAAAAGTCAGACACAACTAATCAACAATAAATTCTCACCACTCTATTTCATGCACACTACAATTCAGCCAAATTGATCTTCTTGCTATAGTCAGCTTTCTCAATAATTTTAGCCACAAAGGAGAGAAAGCATAAGAGTATGAGAAGTAGTAGAGACGGTAAAAGTAAAGAGAAGGATTGGGATGGGGGGATGGAGAAAGACACAAATGTTTGTTAGTTGCAGGAAAGGAACCAGTAGATAGGGGGAGATTAAAGATAAAAGAAAGTTGAGAATAGTGGAGCTAATCTTTGAGGAAAACAGGATGGTATGGGATCAAGAGTATTTGTAGAAGAATTGGTTTTGCAAAAGGGAAGGAGCACTTCTGAGCCTGGACTGAAAGAGTAGATAGTTTGGGAAGATAATTTGAGTGATGTGAAATGAGGTAGAGAGGGATTTGAACTGGATATTGGAATGTGGGAAGGAGGGGCATTTCTGGAAGAGAAGCTATTATAAAGCAAAAATGACTGAGGCAATAAATTATAAAATGTGTTTGGAAGATTATATACATCAGTTTAGCTAGAATAGGTATTTTGAGACACCAGCACCTCAAATTCAACCTATCTAAAGCTAAAATTATTATCTTTTCTTCTCACCCTGCTCCTCCTTCAGACCACTATTTCTGTCAATATTCACCCAGTGTCTCCTTCTTTTAACTTGGAGTTTATCTTTGAGTTTTCACTCTTCATCACTTCTACCCAATTAGTTAACAGTTCTGTCCATTTCACAATTTTTCTCCCACGTGCCTCTCTTCTCTCCATTCTGGCAAAAATTCTCATTGACACTCTCAAACTATTGCTCTAGCCCCCTAATGAGACTTTCCACTTCTCTTTCTTCTCCATTCAACACATTCTTTATACCCACTACTAGAAAATCAACTCTTCAGCCCAACAATTCAAAACCTGCTACCTTCTAGCATTAGATTAAATTATCAGCCTCATATTACTGCCCTCCAAACTTTTTCTGCTTTTGCCCATTTGGACTCTCTTTATACACCCCCACCCCCAATTCTCTATGCTCTCCCATCTCTCTACCTATGTTCAGGCTCATTTATAGATCTGAAATATCTACTCCTTCTCTTTAGTCACTTTCCAAAATCCTTTAATATCTTACTGCAATGCCAGAGTTTCATGAAACCTTCACTTATTTCCTTGGTTCTAACAATTTGCTTTCCCAGACTTCACATAACATTTTGTTTAGCAACTTTCTAATTTCTTTATCATGACAGAATGTGTATTATTGTTATTTGTGTTTGTATCTTATTGGAACAGTAAGATCCATTAGGACAGGAACTGGAACTTGTCTAAAGTAGTACCACACACAGACCCAGGCAAGAAGGGTCCCTACCCAGACCCAGGCCTCAGAGGACTTTTGTGTTTTGGAGGGCTTCACTCATTGTAGGCCCAAAACAATTAAGATAAAAGTGAAATGTGCGGAATAAAACATTGTAATTATGAATCCCCTGTTCAAGCAAGAGAATGATAGCTTTACAAAGGAGAGAGGGGTAGCACATCATCTCATATCCGTCCCCCCCTTTTCCACCATCCTAGTTCCAGTTACTCTTGCCTAGACTATGGCAGTGACCTTCTAATTAGCCTCCCTGATTCTATTGTCCTCCACAGCTACAACAGACTTATCCTCTGCCCATTTCTCATTTTACCTTTTATTTGTTAATCTGTATTTATCTAACCACTGGAATATAAGTTCCATCTGGCACAGGCCATCAAGGCACTGAAAATGTTTGTTCAGCTAAATAAAGTAATATAATCAAATAAGGGTTTTATGAAAATTGATCGTGTGTGTGTGTGTGTGTGTGTGTGTGTGTGTGTGTGTATGGATTGGATGGAGGAGACAATGGAGACAAAAGACCAGTTCACCTATTAGAGTCACCCTGGACAGTTTATGAGGCAACAAATTAAAGATTGAGGTAGGAGAAGGATTTGAAAGGAAGATTCTGTGATTCTGTAGGTTTGGTGACTGCTTACATATAGATATATTAAAAAAGGAGGAGCTAAAGTTGTTGATTATTTTATATGCGGAGTACAAAATACTTTTAAGAAGTCTTGGTGTAGAGAAGATTTCCTTGCTTCATTGGATACTTCCTTTTCTTATTATGCAACAAATTCCTGATAAGGCTTTGTTGTTAGCTTTGCTTTGTTTTGGTCTCTTTCCTTGTTGTTTACTGACTTTAAGTATTTGTAGACAGATGTTATCTCTTTCCTCCTTAGTCACCTCTTGGCTATAAGTACATATTTAGCTCTTTGAATCTTTGCTTCTGAGTCTGACTTCTTAGCACTCCCTAAAGAATGTTTGCTTTCAGTTCTCAGAATTCATGCAAGTGTGACTTTATTAAGAAATGCCTCAAAGTGGATATGGTTTGGCAGTTGGGCGCAGAACAGAAAGGAGGACATTCCCCATTTTCTCCCTTGCAACTTCACCTTTTTTACAATCTAGTTATGGCGTAATAGTTTGTAACGTGCTCAGTTACACACATGAGAACATGTGGTGTCAAATAAATTATTGCTACAATTTCCAGGCATCTGTCCATAACACATAGGCTCTGAGCCAGGGGTGGGGGTCCTGCGGCCTCGAGACCACATGTGGCCATCTAGGCCCTCAAAAGCCACCCTTTGAATCTAAACTTCACAGAATAAATCCCCTTAATAAAAGAATTTGTTGTATAAAACTTGGACTCTGTCAAAGGGCCACACCCAAGGACTTAGAAGGCCACATGTGACCTCAAGGTCACAGGTTCCCCACCCCTGAATTTCACTCCCCTCAAACTTAGATTCTTATGAGCATTAAGCTGAAAGGGGACTAAGAAAGTAAACCACCTGCATTGTTGCCTGCTGCTTGACCTAGTGATTTCTGAGGGACCCAGGGCATGGAGGTACTTATTTAATTTTAGGATCTGTCATTACATAGCCTTTTAAATAAGACCAACAATGAACAAAATTGTGAGGTTTGGTTGCTCCCACCCTCCCTGGTCAGTGGTCACTTTCCTTCTCCTCTTCCCTTTCCACTGTTTCTTTTCCCTTATCCCCACGAAAGTGAGATTCTAGCCAGGGATTTGACCATTTTACATCTCTGGGCCTCACTTTCTTCCTCTATAATAATAGACGACCTACAAGGTACCTTCCATGATTTTATAAATGATTACGCATAAAGAATACATTCTGCAAAGGATCTGATTTTGACAACATGAGGAAACTCCAAGCTTGGGAGGGTCCTAAAGTTTGGGCAAGTCACTTTAGCTCCCTATCTCTCAGTTTTCTCGACAGTAAAATGAAGGGATTATACTAAATGGGCTCAGAGGTCCCTTCTAGCCTGAAACCTGTGGTCCTTTTTTCCATGGCAGATTCCAGCTCATCTAAATCTTTGAGAGTTGCTTCAGCCACTTAGGATAAGTGACTTGCTCAGGATTACACAGCTCTTAAGTGTCTGAAGTGGAATTTGAATACAGTCTTCTTAAATGAACATCTAATTCTTGATCCACTATGATTTCTCACATATAAAGAAATTAGACCATTTATTCCATTTACATAAAAATAAGTATTCTTTGAATAAACTTAATGTAAGTGCCAATGTTTAAAATAGTTTGGATGAAATGTCTCTGAAAGTTGATGGCATTAAGATATTAGAACTCAGCCAGTGGTTCTACTTACACAAAATCCACCTTAGTTCTCTATTTCCTCCTCACATATACCTACTAGTTCACTGGCCTTAATTTCATATTTGTACACAGAATGGATCAACAAAAGCATAATTCTTCCAAGTTCATTGTTTCTCCATAGTAGCATTCAAATTAGGAAATCTGAAACTTGGATTGGGGTTTTATCTTTCAAGGGAGTAACCTGCCTCCAACAGAATTTGCCTCTGATTGTTAATGTGAGAATTTTCCTTATGTTGGAAGGTCTGCTAGAGGGAAATGGGAAATAGCCTGGAGAATTTGGAGAATTTAGATCTAATCTGTATTTCCTCATTACCTCAAGGATGGGTGATCTCATTGATGTGTACACACCCTCCAACCTTTCCATGACTTCAAAGACGATTTAATGGAATTGCTACAGACAAAAAAAAATATGTCCTGGATGGCCAGACCTCTGGGGTTAAGCCTCTCCACACTTAACTTAGTTATCTTACAATAGATTGGAGTCTTTTTTGCTAAGGCTCTTACTGGTCAATTTTGACTTTGAATGCCTTACATATTCTTTTTTGTCTTTTGGTGATTTTTTTTTTCTTCTGGAAAGCCTTCATATTAACTAGAGACATGTGAATTTTTTGTTTGGATGGTTAAAATATGGTCAAACTCCCCAGAGGATTACTGCATTCTCCAGCAAATATTTATAGTGTAGGCATGGCTTGAGAATATTATTTCAACTACAGTAAAAGCTAATGTCAATTTTGGGGTAGGGGGTGGGGCATGGGATTACTTGTATAGTGAAAAATAAGACAAGAAAGAGCCTTACTGTTTCGAGCGAAGTTGGTCAGGAAGAATTAGAATTTTAAAGTGAAAAAATAAAGTGAGAAGGAAATTTATACACTCTCTAAGCCAACACCTTCATTTTACTTTTTTTTTTTTGGAGAGAGAAGGCAGGGCACTTGAGGTTAAGTGACTTGCCCAAGGTCACACAACTAGTAAGTGTTAAGTATCTAAGGCCAGATTTGAACTCAGGTCCTCCCTACTCCAGGGTCAGTGCTCTATTCACTGTACCATCTAGCTGCCCCCAACACCTTCATTTTGGATAGGAAGAGCCTAGAGAGGGGAAATGGCTTCCACAAGGTCATTCAATCAGCAAGTGCCAGAACTGGAGCAAGGACCCAGATTCCTTACCAGTCAGACCACTGCTCTTTCCAGTAAGAGCCCCATGAGTTCTTTTTTGCTTGTTGGTTTATTTACTTTTAGTTAACAACATTCAGTTCCACAGTCCCTTGAGTTTCAGATTTTCTCCCCCTCCTTCTCCGCTCCCCCCACCCCATCATGGCAACATACACTTGGATACAGGATCTACAAATATCTTCCCATTAATAATTAGTCAGGTTGTAAAGAAGGATTGTAACTGATGGAATGATCAGTGAGAAAGAGGAAACAAAACAAAACAAGAACAAGAAACAGAGCAAGTAGTTTGTTTCAATCTGCACTCAGACTCTGCATCTCCTTCTCTGAATGTGGATGTCTCCTTCAATCTTGAGTCTTTTGGAGTTGTCCTATAACCTTGTATTGCTGAGAGGAGCCCAGTCTTTTGAAGTTAGTAGTCACACATATGTTGTGTCTGTGATTGTGTACAAATTTCTCCTGGCTCTGCTCTTCTCACTCAGCATCAGTTTACATAAGTCTCTCCAGGTTATTATGAAGTCCGTCTGCTCCTCATTTCTTATAGCACAGGAGTATTCCATTACATTCATAACTTGTTCAGCCATTCCCCAATTGATGGGCATCCCCTTGTTTTCCAATTTTTTGCCACCACAAAAAGAGCTGCTATAAATATTTTTGTACATATGGGTTGTCTTCCCACTTCTCTGACCCCTTTGGGATATAACCCTAGAAGTGGTATTGCTGGGTCAAAGGGTATGCACTTGTTTATAGCTCTTTGGAGCCCCATGAGTTCTTAAGAAAAGTAAATTAGTCCCAGTTATAAAATAACTTCTCAGACTTTTAAATCTAAAAGATTTGTTAATGGTACATGAAAACACCTATGAAATCATGGTCTTCAATCATGGTATTTATGGGATACAAGCTCTGGAAACCCCCTTCAACTCTCCTTGAATCTTCCCACTTGATGTGGCATATGCCTGAGGCCTTTCTATTATCACTAGACCCAAATCTCTTATTACTTTTAACCTAGCCTACCCATTCCATTCCCACCCTTGATCCCATCAAAATCCCATTCTTTTGGTTCATGGAGTCTGACCCCAGTCGCATCATGATCCTCCTTGGACTCCTCCTCAAGACCTTCCCTAGACTCTTCCTCCTAAACTACTAGACCACCCCTAGATCCCTCCCACAGTCTTTCTGTATATAACATCCATCTTGCCTCCATGAAGTGACTCAGATTCAGTCAAGCTCAGATTCAGTCTGTGTCAGATTGTTCCAGCCTGCTTGTCAATACAAACATCACAAATGCTTAGTCTCCTTAAGAGTCTACCCACTGCAGCAAATCTTTAATCAACTTTGTTTTACTTTGACTGAGAGAAGGCTTGAGTCTAATTCATTTGGCAGGATCCACATGTCAATATTTTGGGGTCTCAGACACCCCTAAACCCCAAACCTCAACATTTAGAGTTTAATTAAATTATATACAATAGAATTTTATTTTATAGCTATCCTGTCTGTGTTCTTCAGACATTTTCCTCTTTCCCTTCTTAATATTTACAAACATTTGCATGAATATAGAATCTTATTTAAAATGTTTGTTAGTTGCTGCTATTGTGGTGTTTAAAAAGTTCTAGAAATATAATTTCTGGGTAATTTAATCATTTTATTAATAATGCCAGAGCTTTTATTAAAGGGTCAGTGGCACTCTCAGCTGCCAAAGGCATTCATAGAGGTGGGCTCACAGTTTATATGCCCTCAGAAAAAGCGGTGTTCCAAAGGGTCGCAATCAACTCTGATTGGTTAACAATTAATGAGAGGTAGACTTTTACAAAGAGAAGCGAGCTCACTCTGGTGAGGGACTGAGAGTGATATTATGTTACTCTTGGACAGAAAGACTATCCCTCTAACCAGACCACCCTCAGCCTTGGACAATTTAGATAAAGAATCTATATCCCCTGCCCAAGCCTGAGCTGATTAGACAAGGAAATAGAACAGGGGGGAAAAGCTGGGGTCTCCCCAATTTTAATAATTGGCTACCAATATGAGAAAAAAATCATTTCTCTCACTATTCTCCCTCAATCCTATTTCATCTAATCTTTTTCCATGTAATTTTTAACTAGAAAGTATTTCCTCTATATCTTTTTGGAGGTATCTTCAATTTTATAAATTTAGAGAGAAAACATATGAGTAGTATCTTAGAAAGAGAAAATAACTTCCATTTGTCTTTGAATCAAATAACATCTCTGAAACTTTCAAGGAGCTCCCGTGCAGTGGATAGAGGGCTGGGACTACAGTCAGGAAGATCTGAGTTCAGATCCTACCTCAGACACTCCCTAGCTATGTGATTCTGGGCAAGTCACTATTTGCCTTAGTTACCTCCTCTGCAAAATGAGGATAATAACAGCACCTACTCTCCCCAGGTTGTTGTGAGGCTCAAATGAGATCATTCGTATAAAGTACTTAGCACAGTAAGTGCTATGTAAATGTTAGTTATCAATCTCATCAGACATTTTATGAAATAAAATATAACTAATAACAGCACAGTTTTAAAGGCCGTAGTGTGAGCCATTGCAGCCTTTTGCAGATTTTTTTTTTCCTTAAACTAGGTTTGTTTGAAAGGAAATTTCAAAATGGAAATTGCTGTGCTTAAAATGTAACCACCACCGCTAACCCTGTGGCCCAGGGTTACACCCATTTGGCTGCAGCAGATTACTCCTTTCTCTTTTCTACAGGAAGCCCCTTGCTTCTTAACAATAATTCTTAGAGCGTAAGAAAAATGAAAACAATAAAAGTTACTTGTTGCTAGTTAGGAATGACAGCCTAATGGCAGGTAAGAAATGATTTGTTGGCAAAAGAAATCCATAGGATGAAAAAATGCAAAAAGAAGGTCTATATCTCCTCGTTGGCCAGACAATGTGCTTTTTACTAGTAACTTCATCATCTAATTTGCACCAATCATGGAACACTAGAACGCTAACTCTGAAAGGGACCATAGAGACAATCTAGTTCAACCATATAATTTTAAAGATGAGGAAATGGGGATCAAAGAGTTGAAGTGACAGAACCAATTCTGTGTCTAGTTAATGGCAGAACCCAAATCTCCCTCAAGGGCTTCTGAAGAGCAAATGGGAATGTGAGGTAGTTAGTTCTTATATAATAGTAGATAGTGCAGTACAGGGTGCATGCAAGCTTTTTGACATATCAGTAAGCAATTCTACTATATTAGTGGTCTGCTTACAGGATTTGGTGGTCTGCTTCCAGCTGAGAGCCGCTGGTGTTTGTGAAACTAGCCCCATTGTTCTGTAGCATGAGTGTGCCTATTTGAATGAATTGGGAAAGGGTTTCCACCTGATACAAAGAAGCAGCCCTAGAGTATGCTAGTTTTCCCACCATTATTTGAGTGTATCTCTTGAGAGTTGCCAGCTCCAGTGAACACCCATAGGGTCTGTTCTCCTGGAGAGAGAGAGAGAGTGTTATCTGAAGTGGGTAGAAGTGGTTGTGGTACCAGTATCATCAAAAGACAAAGATAACACCCCATGGATTTGACCTCTTGCTTCAGATAATCTATTCCAATCTGAAGAAATGTTCCCATACCTTTGAGGTAGATGCTGTTTTGCAGCAGGGCCTGGAATAGAAAAGACTAGAGTTGGGGTCCTTTGCAGAATTTTGTTTTGAGACCTAGAATTTAAGTTTTCCCCAATATTTTTAAACTTTGAAAACAAGTCACAACACATAGTTCATGGTGTTGTACTTTGACAGGCTCATGATTCTAGATCTGAAAGTTGCCTTAGAGCAGCAGTTCTCAACCTGCAGGTCGCTACCCCTTTGGGGGTCGAACAACCCTTTCACAGGGCTCGCCTAAGACCATCGGAAAACACGTATTTCTGGTGGTCTTAGGTACTGAGACACTGCTCCTCCATCTATCTCCAGGCGGGTCTGCCCACATGCAGATACACCCACATACGAGTATTAAAGGGTCGCAGCATTAGGAAGGTTGAGAACCACTGCCTTAGAGAGATATTATTCCAGTGACTTCATTTTGCAAAGGAAGGAGTAAACTGATGCCCACAAGTGTCGGTTCTAAATTGTAGTAACCGATACAAAGAGATAATAACTTTCTATCTTAAAAAGGATATATTTTTGTTGAAGAAGCCATTTCTTCTGTCAGAGATGATTGGCAGGACTGTGATCTCTCCTAAACAAACAGAAAAGAACAAAATCCAAATGGTTCCACTGATGGATAGATTTTCCTAAGGCAGTTTTTTTTTCTTTCACTGAAGCATATGGAAATAAAAATCCAACAAAGTGAACCCTTTGACAATTGACAAAAGAAAATAACCTACTATGTACAAGCTTTGACATTTTTCATGAAACTATTGAAAACTGAGACATGAAAACCAGCTTTATGAGCTTTTAAAAAGTTTTTTTGTAGATTCCCAAGATGATTATGTTCCCATCCTTTATTGTAGCCTTTAAAACTCAAATGATACTTTTGAGAAATGCAGATTTGGCCCACATTCAGGTAAAATCTGGTCATCTTAATGGCAGTTAAAATGGGGAAAATGCATTCTGCCTTTTTTTTAAACGATAATTTTATTTTGCTAGGACAGGTCTACTTTGTATATAGCTTTTAGGATAGCAGGGCTAAGAGTGACTGTCTTTAGGAGTTTGGTTTTAATCATAGAATGAAATAAATGCATTTAAGGGCAGCAGCACAGGGACGTGGCTATGTAACCCATCACATTTGCCAGACTTTCTCTTTCATACTTTTCAACAACATCATAAACTTTATTTTTACTGGAACTTTCTTTATCAAAGTAATATCCATCTGCCAGGTGCACCAGAACTACTGACAGCTTTGTATTTATTATGTTCTGTCAAAGTCCCTGAAAAGAACTACTTTAGCTCCCCTTCCCCAAGGAATTACCTTTGGAGATGATTGCTAAGAGCTTTCCATCACCCTTTGGACTTTTTCTCAACATTTGCATCTAAAATATTTAAACAGCGCTGTGATATTAGGCCAAGACCAGTAATACAAATAATTCGGCCATAGTTAACACTCTATACTTTCCTTTAGTGCCATGAACCATCCGAATTCCCTAAATCATTTACACAGTTTTATGAGTCTTCAGGGTCCCATTGCTTTGACACTGTTTATCTCCCTCTTGTTAGCCTCTTAAACACTGTGTGCTTCTGATCCACTTGAATCAGTACAGATGTAGTCTTAGGTTGTCTCCTGTTTGGGGAGTTTCTGAGCCTCTCTAGATTCCATGCTGCTTTGAGATCTGGCCCTCAGGTTAAAAAAAAAAAGTATGTTGACAATTTAGACACTTGGTGACAGAAGGGAGGGAAGAAGTGTCAACATTCCTATTTTGAGTAGAAAAAGATCATAATTTCTCTTAAATGGATCTGACAAATCCATCATTTAAGTACTCTGTTTTCACTTGCTTATTTATTTTAGGAGTGGAAGTTTTGCTTTTGTTTTTAAATTTGCTTAGAACTTAAGAGGTGGCTAAGGTGATAAACGTGAAAATTGTTCAGAAATGTCAGGGTCATTTATTCATCCACATCTCACTGTATTTTGCTAAGGTGAAGTGCCCCCAAAAGGAGCTCAGTTGTAGCACATGAGAAGAGAACACGTCTTGGACATTTTTGTATCCCAGAGCAGTGCATTGCATTCAGAATGGTTCTTTGGGTTTCCATTAAAACCTTTTTTCAGATATATGGTCTCTGATACGAACTTTAATGGTGAATCTTGGCCTTATTCCCCTGAACTCCAACTGTCACACAGCCTTCAAAGCTTAATCTGAGTGTACCTTGTGCTTTTCTACAACTAAAAATTAGCTCACTTTGTCCACTTACCTGGAATGGTCTTCTTCATTCTTGTTGCCTACTTGTTCTTCAAGACCAAGTTCAAATCCTACCATCTATATACAGGCTCCCTTAGTATGATCATAGATTCATAAGATCATAGACCTGGAAAGTGTCTTAGAGGTCATTTGGCCTCTCAGTAGACAGATGAGGAAACGGAATCTATGCGCAGCTTGCTTAAGGTCAAAAAGATGGGCTCATATGATCTTAGATTTCAAGCCGAAACAGGCCTCAAAGCTCATCCAATACAACCTCTTCCTACCCCTCTTCGCCAGCTTTTTTTTTGGTAAATGAAGCAAGGTAGTGAATATGAGAGCAAGGAATTCAAACTGCATCTTCTGAATCCAAATCCAGTGCTCTTCCCTTCTTTCCACCATGCTTCCTCCTTTACTACTCCAAATATGAAGTCATCTTTCCCTCTTTCAGATGCCTGTAGGAATTCTTATCTGTCTCTTTCACTGAAAGTGATCATATGCAGCTTAACTATGTAGCTTGTATTATTGTCTTGAACTATGATTGGAATGCATTTAACTTTTCATTTGTTCATGCATTTTTTTTCTCCCACTCTAAACTATGAACTCCATGAAAAGTAAGGTCCACATACTGTGCTTTTTTCTGTTCCCTCCCCCCTTGCATAGAACTTAGCACCCTGAGAATAATAGGTACTCAGTAAATATTTGTTGACTTACAAACGAATAGGAGAAAAAAAAGATAGTCATAATTTACTGCTCCTTTTATTTACTTAGGCAATTTTCCATTACCTGTACTAATATTATGGTGAAATAATCTTAATAATAAAAGAACTTTTTTTTATTTAATCATGTCAAACTTGAAATTTTATTTGTGTACAGATCTGAATGCGGAATGTATGAGCCTCCATATTGCACCAATTTTTTTTCTTTTGAAGTTATAGGAGGATTTTGTTGTTGTTGTTGTTATTTTTAGATATAACTTCATGAGAATAAGAAAGCCAAAATTCGGATTGTATTTGCCCAAGACAAACTCCTTGAGCAATTACATTCCATGGGAAGATGAATAAGATTCAAGTGATCTGAAAAGGGCTAGGGGGTGTAAAATTCAGAAATTACATTATTCTGTTCACTAAAAATAACCAGTACTGTCCTCCTGAAGAAGTATAGCTCCTATAGATATTTTATACCTTCTTACTATCTCAGGAATCTATCATTTAAGCACTGTCTTCCCATCAGGTTTTATTCAGACTCTGAAGCTGAGGGGATCTGGGTTTAGGTGATGGAAACAATGGCTGCTCAGAAATGTCAAGGTTATGTATCTATATTAGGTGCATATTATTTGGTTTTTAGATCTCAAGATGACATCAAAATCTCAATTCTAGTTGTAATGAATTATTACAGTGTTGGATTTGTAATTGCCCAGTCTTTGTTAAGCTTATCAATTGCTTTTAACAGCATTTTTCTTGGGGAATTATTGATCCAGTTGTGTGAATTTGGATGTGCCATCTTGGAATTCCTCCCTCACTGCTCTCATGTATCAGAATTTACTAATTAGACCCTTTAGAACCAGAACTCAAACTTTGTTTCCTTATTAATCCTAGATTTGTAATTGAAAATACATGAACATATTTGAGTTTGTGAGAAAGCAATCTCTTAATGATTTTAATTTCACCAATTCAACTTCCAAATGGCTTTTTTCATCTCTCAAAGAATGTTTCCTTGTTTTAGATATGCTGCCACCAGGTGGTGGTGAGTTGCCCATTGATACAATTCAAGAGACAAAACAAATATTTTCTGAGACAGTGAGTCCTGCTCAAGTCCTGAAAATCTGTAACCATGAATTTTCTACTTCTTTTTTAAAAAATAAATTTATCATAGCAATTAAATTTAAGCATTTTAGAGAAATTATATTTAATGATGCTTTAAAATATTAAAACAAATTCTAAGATACAATTATATATCTTTGTTTCATAATCCTTAATTTAACACATTTAAATAAAGCCATATCTGTGAGAGTTTTGCCTAAAGTGATGTAAGTCATGAGTCAATTCTAGAAGAATGGTGATAACACTGATACAGATTATGTTATCTAGAAGGGAAACTGACTTGCTAGGATGAGAGAATTAGGTTTTTTAAATTTATTTTTTGTGCAAGTCATGGGCAGATCATTGGAGTGAAGATGCCTTATAGGCAGTTGGAAAAGAGGGCCAGAGTGTAGATCAGAACTGGAGATATATATATTTTTAGTCATCCACAGTGAGGTGATAATTAAAGCCATGAGATTACCCAAGCTCATTTTCTGCTTAATTTGCTGTTCAAAATGTTCTGATATACATTTACATTTTAAAGCTTTAAACTTTGTTACAGAAACCATTTCTGAGGGTAATTGTAAGGCACCTTGTTGTGCCCCAATCCCACTGCGGAGTAGAAGGGAGACAGAACCAAACCAATGTCCAATATATAGTTGTATAGTTGAGAAATGAACTAAAAGGTAAGTAAGCAATCAGGCCATTTGTAGAAAGATCAGGGGAGCAGATTAGGTTCTGGTTGGATGTAGCAAGCAGGGTGGGAGAAGTCAAAGTGAGAATTCTTAAAGGGAGAACAAAGTAAAATAGAAAAAACATTCCTTATGGTTAGAAAAAACATGAGGCCTTTTCCCTTGCCCAGTGGAGTTCTGAAAGGAGAGATTCTTAGTGATAGAAAGATAGAAGAGACACTTGGACACTTTATGACCCTAGGCTAGTGACTTTCTCTTCTTCAACTGTAGACTGAGCTTCTCAAATCATATATATACCTCAAAGAGTTGTTGTGATGATCAACTGAAATAATATAGTAAACATTTTATAAACTTTAAAATACCATATAAATGAGAACTATTATTGTTATTCCTTTTCTTTCTCTCAGTGGTCCCTTTTTCTGCTGTCTGAAGGAAGAAAATATGGGGAAAGTGAAGATTTTTAGTTTTGGGATAGATTGTGAAAACTTTCATATCCAGATGGTTGGAAATCCAGAGACCTAAGGATAAGCTTTGGTAGGATTCTAATGTGCAGCTAAGATTTAAGGTCCATTACAAAGGACTCTTCCCTGTTAGATAGTGGCAGCTGGCAGTAGAGTTTTCCTTCTAATAAGCCTTATTCGTCACCCCTAACAGCTGGAAAGCACATGCTAGAAAATTCAAAGCTGGCACATTCTTTGACTCCAACTCTGCTGTGCCTCCCACCGTGTTCCCTTCTCAGTATGTGTACCAGATGTGAAGTTAAGGTGTTGCTGCCTCAGTACTTTGTCTAAAGGGAACACAATTGTTATTGCCTTCTTTGTAAATGCATAGTGGCTTTATACAAGTCTGTGTTTTCACAAGCCTTCCCTCTTCCCCTGCCTTCCCTCACAAAGACAAAAATCCTGGTAAGCTATGGTATTCTAGACAAGTCATAGCAAGGTAAAAGATATCTGTTAGGAAATGGTCTTTTTATTTTTCTGGTAATCTTATATCAGATATTGTGACTATTCCCTATTGATGTCCTCTGTAATGCCTCATCAGAGGGAACCATGGGTTCTCAGAAGCTGGAAAAGCGTCATGTATGGATTTGGTAATGGAGTACACATCAGTTGTATCTGAGGACCAGCCTAGATAATTATGGAGAGGCTTATCGCCATCTAGGCAGGCGAATTTTTGTTGCTAGAACTTATGAAAATGTTTATTAAAATCTGGAGGGATAGAATTTCATTTTGATATGTACTGATAGTATACATACATACATATATATGCATGTATATATAAAGAAATATGACTTTCAGATGAGATTTTGGACAGTTTTGGTGAAAAATATGATCTGTAGTTTAGATTAAAATTCAACAAGGCAGAGAGGTATCTCATTTGTAAGGGAACAATTTAATAAAAAGAGACAAAGATATTTTATTCATTAAGAACTAGAGCAATGTGATTTTAAAGAAAGAGTTCTGGGAGGCAGAGCCAAGATGGCGGCGTAGGACTGAGCAGCAGCATATTGCAGCTCTCACATAGCCACCCCAAAATACCCATAAAGTATGACTCTAAACTAATCTTAGAACTCCAAAACGCACACAAATATACTTTCCACTAAAGTCAGCTCGGCTACGAGGAACCATATCAGCACTGCGAAGCAAAACCAGCCTGGCCTGAAGTCCTGGCTGAGCCCCGGGGGCAGCTGGACGGGAGGAGCCTCAGATTAGCGGCAGCTGTGAGCAGCGTTCAGAACTAGGTCAGTCGGACTTGCGAAATCAGGGAAGAAAAGTGGTCTGGCCGAAAGGCCTCCATGGCTGGAAAGGGCAAGGAAGAGGTTTTGCACCCGCCTCCACGTTGCAGCTTCCACGCCCTTAGCTTGCAGACAGCAGGGGGACTAAGTGATTGTTCTGAGGCCGAGTGCTCTCCCATTGAGCGGCCTGGATCCAGATCACAGTCTTGGGCCTCGGTCCTGGAGTCTTCATTATCCAGTGAGCCAGAAGTAAGTAGGAAAGGGACCAGCATCTTCCTGAGAGCTATGGCAGCTGGGAGGACCCCAGCGATTTGGGACAGAGCTTTCCCTTCTGGAAGCAGAGTCCCACAGAGATTTAAAAAAAAAAAATCACGGACTGACCAACCATGAGTAAGAATAAGCATAAGAAGCAAAGTAAGAACAGCAACCAAACCCTAGATTCCTTCTTTGGGGAAAAGAAAGATCATGGCAAAGAGAGGGAGGAGGAGAATTCAGCTAGAGCTGCTCCCCCACCAGGGGCCTCCAATAAACATGAAGAATGTCTTAAAGCTAGAGATGAGCTGAAGAAGGACT
>CM053585.1:142762572-142780818 GCA_028646515.1 Pseudochirops corinnae
GTCATTTGAGTTAATCTCCTTTTTAGGGTGTTGATTTCTTCAGTCATACTGCTGACTCTCTTTTCATGATTTTCCTGCAACATTCTTATTTCTCTTCCTAATTTTTCTTCCACTTCCCTTATTTGGTTTTCAAAATCCTTCTTCAGCTCATCTCTAGCTTTAAGGCATTCTTCATGTTTATTGGAGGCCCCTAGTGGGGGTGCTCTGGCTGTGCTCTCCTCCTCCCTCTCTCTCCCATGATCTTTCTTTTCCCCAAAGAAGGAATCTAGGGTTTGGTTGCATTTCTTACTTTGCTTCTTATGCTTATTCTTACTCATGGTTGGTCAGTCCATGATTTTTTTTTTTAAATCTCTGTGGGGCTCTGTTTCCAGAAGTGAAAGCTCTGTTGCAAATTGCTGGGGTCCTCCCGGCTGCCGTAGCTCTCAGGAAGGTGCTGGGACCGTTCCTACTTACTTCCAGCTGATTGGATAGTGAAGACTCCAAGACCAAGGCCCAAAATGGCGATCCGGATCCAGGCCACTCAACACGAGAGCACTGACCTCACAACAATCGCTTAGTCCCTCTGCTGTCTGCAGGTCGTGGGCGGGAAGTTGCAACGTGGAGGCGGGTGCAAAACCTCTGCCTTTTGCTTTTCCACTCTGGAGGCCTTTTGGCCAGATGCTTTTCTCTCTTGATTTCACAAGTTTCACTGACCTAGTTCTCAACACTGCTCGCAGCTGACGCTAATCCCCTCACCGCTCCTCTCACCTGGCCGCCCCTGGGGCTCAGCCAGGGTTTCAGGCCAGGCTGGTTTCGGTACGCAGTGCTGATATGGTTCCTTGTAGCCGAGCTGACTTTAGTGGGAAGTATCTTTGTGTGTGTTTTGGAGTTCTAGGATTGGTTTAGAGTCCTATTTTATGGGTATTTTGGGGTGGCTATGTGAGAGCTATGATATGTTGCTGCTGCTACGCTGGCATCTTGGCTCCGCCCCCTATAGATCCTATACTTGATTGCATGCTGCCATGGTGGGGAGGGGGAGGAGGAAAAGGAGGGGGAGAAAATTTAAACTTCAGGGGACTGTGGAACTGAATCTTGTAAATCAAAAGTAAACAAAATAATAAAGACAAAAATAATTTTTAAAAAAGTTCTATTTTGGATTTGAGTTTGAGATGTCTGTGGGACATTGAGGATAATGTTGGTGATATAGGAAAAGGAAGTCAGAGTGAGGTAAACGATCTGAGAATCCCCTGAATAGGGATGATAATTCAATCTATAGGAGCTAAGATCACCAATGGAGAGAGTATAGAAGTAGAAGAGAATACAGTTATCCCTTTCACATGGTGGGGGTTAGGGGTGTGGTGCCCCATGATGGATACCAGAGAAGAAATCTGAATTATTATGTTATTAAAAGATTAAATAAATTGATATTATACAATAATATGCATATATTTTATACATCTCTGAGCCTCTAAACTTTTTCTGTATTATTTGCTGACCTTTGCATGTCATCTGCAGCTTCTACCAAATTTCCCAAAAATTCCCATTTAATTTCTTATACAGGCCCACAATATATTGAAATCACAATGGGGAAAGTCATGAAATATAATGGACAACTGTAAAGTCTAGGACAGAAACTTGGGGTTCACCAGTGCTTAGTGGGAATGACCTGGAGAAAGACCCAGGAAAGGAGATTGAGAAGGAGCAATCAGAGAGGTGGAAGGAAAACCAGGAGAGACCAGTGTCATGAAAATCTAAAGAGGAGAGAGTATACAGGAGAAGAGGGTGGTAAATAGTGCCAAAAGCTGCAAAGCTCACGAAGAAAGGGGAAAATGAGAGTGAGAGTTGATTAAGAGAGGAAATGTATTTGAAAGAGAAAGATGTACAGAGTTAAAATATGTTGCTACAGCAAAATCTATTATACTTTAGTTGAAGTAAAAAAAGAAAAGGTATGGCTCATGATTATGATCTTGGACAAAGCAACAACAAAAAAGAAACCAAGTAAAAAGAGAAACTAGAGTTTTCTGAAGGTACCAGAAACAATGAATTCATAACAATAGTAAACATACATGTACTAAATGGCACAGTATCCTAATTCTTAAAGGAAACGTCAAATGAGTTACAAGGAGAAAGAGACAAAACCATAATAGAGAACCTCAATTTGCTTGTCTCAGACCTAAATTAGTCTAAACAAAAAATAATACAAATGGAAAGTATAGCAGTGGAAGAGAATACAGTTATCCCTTTCACACGGTGGGGGTTAGGGGCATGGTGCCCCCATGATCTGGAAAATCCACATAAAATTTGTTGGCCCTCTGTACCAGAGAAGAAATCTGAATTATTTGAAATGAAGAGTGTGAATAGAATTCTAGAAAATTCTTCATTTCCCACCAGTTGCTCTGTTTGTTTTCAACTTCAACATCATTCCCTGGTCCCTCCCCTGTACCAGGATTAGCTCATTGCCAGGAAACTTATCATCATAGAGATTGCTTCAGCTTTGATACTTACACCTCATCAGTAACCCAGAGCAATCTACCTCTCTGATTGGAGGGCTGAGCAAAAACCTCCTCCTTAAGCCTCCCTCTTTAAAAAGTTCAGAATTCCCAGGCATCTCTTCATTTCTACCAGCTACTCTGCTTGGTTTAGACTCCAACACCACCATACCCTAGTGGTAGATATATTCTGCTCCCTACCTGCTTTATGATTATTGTCTTTTCCGAAAGATTACAAATTCCTTGAGTTCAGAATTCATCTTTCATTTTATTATTAGTATGACCAGAGCTTAGCATAGTGCCTGCCACACAGCAGGATCTTAATAAATATTTCTTATACTGTAATGTAGAAAAGTTAGCTATGATGGAACTCTGGAGATTAATGAATGGGCATAGAAAGAAGTATTCATATACTCGTATGTGACATATCATATATTTTAAAATTTTTTTTAAAATTTTACTTTTAGTTTACAACATTCAGGTCCACGAGTTTTTGAGTTCCACATTTTCTCCCCCTCTTCCTCCCTACTCTCTCCACCCCCATGCAATCCAATATAAGTTCTACATATACCTTCACATTAAACATTAGTCAAGTTGTAAAGAAGAACTATAACCAATGGAATGACCAATGAGGAAGAAGAAACAAAACAAAACAAAAAAGAGAGAGAGCAAGTAGTTTGTTTCAGTCTGCATTCAGACTGTAATTCTTTCCCTGGATGTGGATAGCCTTTTCCATCATGAGTCCTTTGGAGTTGTCATATAACCTTGTATTGCTGAAAAGAGCCCAGTCTATCAAAATCAGTCATCATGGATACGATGTGTCTGTCATTGTGTACAATGTTCTCCAGGGTCTGTTCCCCTCACTCATCATCAGTTTTTATAAGACTCTCCAGACTGCTCCTCATTTCTTATAACACAACAGTATTCCATTACATTCATATAACACAACTTGTTTAGCAATCCCCCAATTGATGGGTATTCCCTTGATTTCCAATTCTTTGCCACTACAAAAATAGCTGCTATAAACATTTTTGTACATACAGGTCCTTTTCCCATTTGTATGATCTCTTTGGGATACAGCCCTAGAAGTGGTATTGCTGGGTCAAAAGGCATGCACATTTTTATAGTCCTTTGGGCACAGTTCCAAATTGCTCTTCAGAATGGTTGGATCAGATCACAACTTCACCAACAATGCATTAGTGTTCCATTTTTCCCACATCTCCAGCATTTATCATTTTCCTACTTTGTCATGTTAGCAAATCTGACAGGTGAGATGTGGTACCTCAGAGTTGTTTTGATTTGCACTTCTTCAATCAATAGTGATTTAGAGCATTTTTTCAGAAGCTAAGAGATATCTTTAATTTCTTCCTCTGAAAACTGTCTATTCATATCCTCTGACCATTCATCAATTGGAAATGACCTGTATTCTTTTTTTTTAGGGGGGAAGGCAAGGCAATTGGGGTTAAGTGACTTGCCCAAGGTCACAAAGCTAGTGTGTGAAGTGTCTGTGGTCAGATTTGAACTCAGGTTCTCCTGACTCCAGGATCGGTACTCTATTCATTGTGCCACCTAGTAGCCCAACTTGTATTCTTACAAATTTGACTCAGTTCTCTGTATATTTTAGAAATGAGGCCTTTATCAGAGACACTGGTTGTAAAAATTCTATCCCAATTTTCTACTTCCCTCCTAACCTTGGTTACATTGGCTTTGTTTGTACAAAACCTTTTCAATTTAATTAAATCAAAATCACACATTTTGCATTTTGTAATGCTAGCATTTGTTTGGTTATAAAATTATTCCCTTCTCCATAAATCTGTCAGGTAAGCTATTCCTTGTTCTCCCAGATTGCTTATAGTATCAGCCTTTATATCTAAATTGTGAATCCATTTAGACTTTATTTTGGTATATGGTGTAAGATATTGGTCTATGCCCAATTCCTACCATACTATTTGGTAGTTTTCCCAGCAGTTATTGTCAAATAGTGAGTTCTTATACCAGAAGCTGGGGTCTCTGGGTTTATCAAACATAGGTTACTATAGTTACTGACTACTGTGTTTTATGTACCTAATCTATTCCACTGATCCACCACTCTATTTCTCAGCAAGTACCAAGTGGTTTTGATGAGTGCTGCTTTGTAATGCAGTTTAAAATCTGGTATGGCTAGGCTACCCTAGAATTTTTTTTCACTAATTCCCTTGATATTCTGAACCTTTTGTTCTTCCAAATGAATTTTTATTATTATTTTTTCTAGCTTTATAAAATAATTTTGTGGTAGTATGATTGGTATGGTACTAAATAGGTAAATTAATTTAGGTAAAATTGTCATTTTTATTATCTTAGCTCAGCCTAACCATGAGCAACTGATATTTTTCCAATTATTTAGATCTGACTTTATTTGTGTGAAAAGTGTTTTGTAATTGTGTTCATATAGTTCCTGGGTTTGTTTTGGCAGGTAGACTCCCAAATATTTTATAATATCTATAGTAATTTTAAATGGAATTTCTGTTTCTTGCTGTTGGGCTTTGTTAGAAATATATATGAATGCTGAGGAATTATATGAGTTTATTTTATATCCTGTAACTTTGCTAAGGTTATTTATTGTTTCAAGTAGTTTTTTAGTTGATTCTCCAGAATTCTCTAAATATATCATCATATCATCTGTGAAGAGTGAAAGCTTAGTCTCTTCTTTGCCTATTCTAATTCCTTGAATTTTTTTCTTCTCTTCCTGCTACAGGTAACATTTCTAGTACCAAATTAAATAATAGGGGTGATAATGGACATCCTTGTTTCACCCCCAATCTTACTGGAAATGTTTCTAGCTCAGTGGTTCTCAACCTGTGGGTTGCAACCCTTTTGGGGGTCGCCTAAGACCATCAGAAAACACCTATTTCCAATGGTCTTAGGAACCGAGACACTGCTCCTCTATCCATCTCCAGGCAGGTCCCCACATGCAGATATGCCCACATACGAGCATTAAAGGATCAGGGCATTAGGGAGGTTGAAAACCCATTACATATAATACTTGCTGATGGTTTTAGGTAGATGCTACTTGTCATTTTAAGGAAGACTCCATTTATTCCTAAGCTTTCTAGTGTTTTTAACAGAATGGGTATTTTATATTTGTTGAAAGATTTTTCTGCATCTATTGAGATAATCATATGATTTCTACTAGTTCTGTTATTGATATGATCGATTATGTCGATAGTTTTCCTAATATTGAAGCAGACTTGCATTCCTGGAATAAATTCTACCTGACCAAAGTGTATTATTCTGGTAATAGATTGCTGTAATCTTTCTGCTAATATTTTATTTAAAATTTTTGCCTCTATATTCATTAGGCAAATTGGGCTATAATTTTCTTTCTCTGGTTTGGCTCTTCCTGATCTAGGGATCACTACCATATCTGTATCGTAAAAAGAATTTGGTAGGACTCCTTCTCCAATTTTTCCAAATAATCTATAAAGTATTGGAATTAATTGTTCTTTAAATATTTGATAGAATTCGCTTGTAAATCCATCTGGCCCTAGAAGATTTTCCCTAGGGAGTTCATTGATGACTTATTCAATATCTTTTTTTTTTGAGATACAGTTATTTAAGTATTTTACTTCCTCTTCTGTTAATCTGGACAAATTATATATTTGCAAATATTCATCCATTTCACTAAGACTGTCAAATTTATTGGCATATAATTGGGCAAAATAATTCCTAATTATTGTTTTAATTTTCTCTTCATTGGAGGTAAGGTCACCCTTTTTATTTTTGATACTGGTAATTTGGTTTTCTTCTTTCTTTTAATCAAATTGACTAAAGGTTTATCAATTTTGTTATTTTTTAAAAAATAAAACCAGCTCTTAGTTTTATTTATTAGTTCAATGGTTTTCTTAATTTCAATTTTATTATTCTCTTTGGTTTTCAGTATTTCTAATTTAGTCTTTAATTGGGGATTTTCAATTTATTCTTTTTCTAGCTTTTTCAGTTGCATGCCCAATTCATTGATCTCCTTTTTCTCTACTTTATTTATATAAGCATTCAGAGATATAAAACTTCCCCTAAGAACCACTTTCACTGCATCCCATAAGTTTTGGTATGTTTTCACATTATTGTTATTGTCTTGAATGAAGTAAATGATTGTTTCTATGATTTGTTGTTTGACTCATTCATTCCTTAGGATAATATTATTCAGTTTCCATTTAGTTTTTAGTCTTCTTTCCTTGACCCTTTATTACATATGATTTTTATTGCATTATAATCTAAAAAAAATGCATTTAATATTTCTGTCCTTGATTGTGAGGTTTTTATGCCCTAGTCCATGGTCAATTTTTGTGTATGTGTCATGCATCGCTAAGAAGAAGGTATATTCTTTTTTATCCCTGTTCATTTTTTTCTAGAGGTCTGTCATATCTACCTTCTCTAAAGTTCTCCTTAACTTCTTTTTTATTTATTCTGAGGTTAGATTTATCAAGTTCAAAGAGGGGGAGGTTGAGGTCCCCTACTAGTATAGTTTTGCTATCTATTTCTTCCTCTAACTCCCATAACTTTTCCTTTAAGAATCTGACTTATACCACTTGGTGCATATATGTTTAGTAATGATATTACTTCATTGTTTATGGTGCCTTTCAGCAGGATATAGTTTCCTTCCTCATCTTCTTTAATTAGATCTGTTTTTGCTTTTTCTTTGTCTGAGATTAGGATTGCTACCCCTACTTTTTTTTACTTTAGCTGAAGCATAATATATTCTACTCCATTCTTTCACCTCTACCTTGTGTGTATCCACGTTTCAAATATGTTTCTTATAAACAACATATTGTAGGAATATGACTTTTAATTCATTCTGCTATATGTCTCTGTTTTAAGGGAGAATTCGTTCCATTAACATTCACAGTTATGATTACTCTCTGTGTCTTTCTCTCCATCTTATTTCCCCCTCAGTTTATGCTTTTATTCCTCACTTCTCCCTTCCCCTCCTCAAAAGAGTTTTGCTTTTGACTACCACCTCCTTCACTATTCCCTATCAGCCCTCCTCCCTTTTCCTACCCTTTTCCCTTACTACTTCTTCCCTTCCTTCTACCCCCCTCCCTTTTTCTTTCCCCTTTCCCCTCCTATTGTCTGTAGGGCAAGTTAGATTACTATACTTAACAAAGCATTTTATTCCCTCCTTGAACCAAAACCAATGACAGTAAAACTCAAACAATGCTTATCTCCCTCTCTTCTTTCCCTCTACTATGTTTTTATGCCTCTTCCATTACAATCCCTTTGTACCCCTTAATTAGGTTTTTAAAAATCATCATATCAGTTAATTTATACCCACACTCTCTATCTATGTATAACTCTTTTAAGTGTTGTTATAGGCATACAATTCAAGATTAACAGGTATCATCCCCCCATATAGGAATGTAAATAGTTTGTTCTTATTGAATAACAAATGTGTGTATGTGTATGTGTATGTGTATGTGTGTGTTTATTTTTTCCCTGTTTACCTTTTCATGTCTCTCTGACATTTTATTAGAATCAGAGCTAATCTCCAATTGAGAAATGGACTAAGGATAAGAATTGGAAGTTTTCAGATGGTGAAATTTGGGCTATCAATAACCATATGAAAAATGCACTAAATCATTAATAATTAGAGAAATGAATATTAAAATAACCCTGAGGTTCAAACACACACCTATCAGATTGGCAGTTAAGAAAAAAAGGAAAATACTGGAGGGAATGCTGGAAAACAGCTACACTAATGCACAGTTGACGGAGCTATGCTCATCAATAGAGGAATGGTTGAGCATTTTATAGTATATGTGTGTGATGGAATACTATTATCCTGTAAGAAATGGGAAGACTTGTATAAACTGAGGGAAAGTGAAGAGAGCAGAATCAGGATGATTTATACAGTAACGGAACTATTGTAAAAATAAATAATTTTGAAAGAATTAGGGACTTTTATCAGCATAATGAGCAATCACAATTCCAAAAGACTCAAGATGAAACATGTTACCCACCTCCTGATAGAGAGGTGATGGACTCAAGTACTGATTGGTTTTTGGGGGGAAATAGGGGATTTTTTCCCCATCATTATACACATTTGTAAAAGGGTTTCTTTCTTGTTTTCTCAGTTTCGGGGTGGAATGTGAAGAAGCAAACACAGATTTAAAATAAAATAAAATTTAATAAAAAAAGATTATTGGTAACTTTGCAAAGAGCAGTTTCAAATGAATGATGAGTTTATAAGCCAGAATACAGAGGATTTAGAATCCAGTCAGAGATGAAAGAAAATCTCTGATTGGTCAGTTTCTCTTAGAAACTTTATTTTAATGGAAGTGCTTAGGCCAGCTATATCCACACCTTCTTTCTTCTCTTGATTTGGTTCTTGACTTTCTGCACTTCTTTCTCCACCATGTTCTTCTGAAGGCACTTTAACCTTCCTTTTATGTGTCTTCTTTTATTATAATATACCCTCATTTAGGGCAAGGACTAGTTTTTGTTGTTATTTACCTGAGCAAGAAATCTGAATGGAATGAGATGAGGGCAGAAGTAGGAACTCCAGTTGAATAGCTTCTATTTTGGGGAGGGGGGTAAAATATATGACCAGTTCCTTGGCTAAGAGACTGGAGAGAGGGAGTGCCATGAGAGACTTGAAGAGAGATAAGAAAGTTTTGAAACTGTAGTGAGTGGCTAAAGAACCCATAGAGCAGGTGTAAAAGGACTGCTTTAGGGTAAGTAAGCAGCACAATGGACAGGGTGTCAGGCCTGAAGTCAGGAAGACTCATCTTCCTGAGATCATATTTGACCCCTGAAACTTACTAGCTGTGTTACCCTGAGCAAGTCACTTAACTCTGTTTGCCTCAATTTTCTCATCTCTAAAATGAGCTGGAGAAGAAAATGACAAACCACTACAGTGTCTCTGCCAAGAAAACAAATGGAGTCACCAAGAGTCAGACGCAAATGAAATGACTGAACAACAACACAATAGTAGCAGCAGGATTGCTTGCAGCAGGCAACGTGGTTTCTTGATTTTTCTCTAGCTCCAATCAGCAACATGTGAATAGGAGTGAAAGTAGTAAAAGGTAGGATTAATTCAAGATTGGGACTCAGCAAGCCATGATTGGTGGGTGATAAGGTAAGACAGCAAGGGATTCTAATGTAGAGGATAATGCAGAATCAAGCTATTTCCCTAAGGTATTGATACAGGAAAGGGAGGAGAATGTGTCCACTGCAGAGGTGATGGCCTAGGAAAAAACTGAGGAATGGAAGGATTAGAAATCACAATGACGGTGAAGAACAGGGTTGGAGGTTGTGAGGTAGAAAGATGAAATGACAAAAGATTATGATCTGATAAAAAATAATTTTGGAGTTTAAGATTATGGAACATTTGTGGCTGATGGCAAAAACAAAGGTATGTCCATCTTTAAAGTACACGAAGTTGAGTGGAGGAGTAGGTTGTAGGAACTGAGTAGACTGAAGAACTGGTAAATTACGGTGTATGAAGGAGTATCACATACTGATACCTCCAGTATCAGTAGTGGAGGAAAAAAACTGTGAACTTAAAAAATGAGGCCCAGAAATGGATCATAATAGGATCATTTAGAGATAAAAGTAACCTTAAGTTCATTCAGTCCAACACCTTTATTATAAAGTTTAGGATGGAAAGCCTCTGAATATTAGGTGACTTGTCCAAGTTCACACAGTTCACAGAAGGCAGAGTCAGGATTTGAATTCAGGTCCAAATACAAATCCACTATTATTTCCACTGTAACATACAAGGAATGACTTGCCCTACTGGAACAGTGGAGATTCCACTAACTCCTAATTCAATGTCCCTTCCATAATATCATGTTGTTTTTCTGTTGTAAGAAATCACAAATCTTTTATAGAAACAAGACATTCTTAAATCTAGCTGTGACTTTTTTGAATCAACCTAATGAACTTCTTTTAAAGTTGACCATTTAACTATCTACACTCATCAACAAGTTTTCCCTTTGACAGTATGAGTAATATTTTATATTTAATAGCCTCAGGATATCAAACTGCTTTACGCATTTGCCAGTAATATTCACCACATCCTTGTGAGAAAGATGGCCAAAGGTTACTTACATTTATTTATTATTAATTTATTTTCCTGATTGAGAACAAAAAAAAAGGTCAAAGGAAGCTGAGAGATTTGCCTTGTGACAAATAATGAGTCATCAATGAATCTTTTCTAATCACTTTCTCTAACCACTGAACCATACTGTCTTTAAAAAATAACCCCAATAATATTGCAAGATTGATGTCTTTAGTTCCATTTATTTTCAGGCTTCACCAGATTTTAAACTGAAAACTAATTTTTTTCTCATTTGATATTAGAATTACATGCTGTGATCGATTTATTAATAAATAGCCCAACCAACTATGTGGCATAAATAACCATTGCAGTCAGTGATCTTAACAGTTACACTTCTTGAAACTTAAGATCTGAAGCATACAGGTAAACAAACAATATACTCCATTGTTTCTGTTTAGAACCAGGGATTGCAAAGGGATGAGGGGATCTATCTTTCCTGGTTAAATAGTTTAATCCCCCATTTGAAATAACCAGCAACATCTGCTAAGATGTTGTGTTTCAAAAGGAATGTAAAATTCCTGGAACTCAATTCTATTTAATTATTTAAAGTTAATAATAAGCCTGGGGTCCTAGGGCCTTTCTACTTCCAGATTTCTTTTGTTAACCCACATGCCAAGATTTCTAACTAGAAACTAATGAGCACTGGCAATCTCCATTTATGTTAAAAACCCAAAGAAACATGTTATTTTGAGTGGAAGGCATATAATTGAACTTGATTCTAATACTGCTGGGTCATATATTTCCAGGATTCAGGTTTAAAGATTGCTGTACTCTCAGCATTTGGACATTTTTTTTCCTTCATATATTTATTTGTTGAAGTCAAAAGGAAAAATGGTTACCCTGCATAGTAGACTTGCTAACACACATATCTATTAAATTTACCTTGTAGGAAGGGAGTAATTAAGAGAAGATTAATAGTTAGGAGGATGTTAGGAATCAGGGTCATTCCTCAAAATATAATGTACATCCTCTAGAATTGAGAGAGCACTAAAAGGTCACTTAGTCCCGCCCAGTGGACATATAGTTCTGTTCAATGAAACAATTCCCTTTATAACAGCTTTTAGTAAGTGGCCACCCCGCCTATGCTTGAACACATTCAATATCAGGGAGCTCACTACTTAGTAAGGCAGTCCAATTCACTTCTAAAGAACTGTAGTGATTAGGAATCTAAATCTACTTTCCTATAATTTTCATTTACCCACCAGAAAAACAAATCTAAGTCTCTTTTTACTGAGAGGGAGAATGGCTTTAGAAATAACCGAAGATAGGAATTATGTTTATTCTTCTCCAAAGTCTTCTCTGACAGCCTAAATATCCTCAATTTCTTTAATTTTTTTTTTCTGTTACAATATATTTACCAACCCCCCTCAACCTCCTCACTGCCTTCTACTGGACATACTCTAGTCTAGCTATTAACAACAGTCTTCCCTTCAGTTATTGTAACTTAATTTTTCTTGGTATATATAATGAAGATGATTCAAGATTAGAGGAGGGAGAGTAAAATTTTAATCTTTATGATGCCACTTTTCCTCTGAATGATGTACTAAAACTGAACAAACATTTGTCAAATATGTACTATGTGGAAGATACTACAGAGCAAAGAAAACTGGACTTGGAGTTAGGTGATCACTTGAATCCCTGTCAAGCTGCTTCCTACCTATGTGACCATGGTATTACTGTGTGATTGCTTAATGTTTCCAGATTTTGGGTTCCTCTTGAGTAAAATGTTATAACAATTTTGTCTCTTTCTACTTCTTATGATTGTTGAGAATATTAAAGAGATAATGTGTGAAAAGGCATTTGTAAACTAAGGCATTATATAAACAATTATTAGATTTATTATTCATAATGACTACATCACCTATTTCCAGGTCACATAACATGAGGCATGAATTTTATATAACATTAAGACATTTAAATAAGTTATGAAATGAATATTATATGCTAGTTGGCATATTTTTTAAAACTCTACCATCATACTACAATCTATAGGAGCTAGGGGTAACATAAAGAAAAGATTAAAGGATCAGAGATTTGGAACTAGAAGGGACCTCTCAGTCCTCTCATGTTACAGGTAATTTGGCATATTCAATCAAAGTCAACTCACTTTTCTGGAGGCTATCTGTGAATTCTTTTAATTAGTGCATTGATTTCTATATTTAGAAAGTCTGGAAGAGTTTTCTTGCACTATGTTTTTTGACTTGTTAATGTTCTTTGTTTCTTTGAATCTTGTATTGATCAATGTGTTCTGTTTGTAGAGATCACATACTCATCTTATGTGACTGCTTTTTGCTCTTTTCTCTCAGATTGTCCTTCCCTTCTGTATGTTTTTATTCTAATCAGTTAGCCTCTCTTTTGCTTCTTTGAAGGGACTCATCACTTTGGAGGGTCCATCACTTGTGGACTTTACTCTCTTCTTCTAGTTTTACTTCTTGGGCTGAGGCAATTAGTGAAGTGGATAGGATATAGGACCTGGAGTCAGGAAGATATCTTCCTGAGTTCAAATCTGTCTTTTGATACGTATTAGCTGTGTGACCCTGGGCAAGCCACTTAACCCTGTTTGATCAGTTTCCTCACCTATAAAATGAGCTGGACAAAGAAATGGCAAACCATTCCAGTATCTTTGCCAAGAAAACTCCAAATGGAGTCACAGACTTGACATGACTGAACAACAATAGTCACACTTCTTAGGCTTTTCTCAATTCATATTTTAAAATCATATTTGGAATTTTCTCCTCTTTACTCATACCTCCAATCTCAGTTTCTAGATTGGGTCTTTGTGCTTGGTGTTACTTCCTGAGTTCCTCTTGGATTGGATGGTCAGACCTTGCATAATTCTAGATGTGGTAGCTCAGACTAGGCCCTACACTCTGTAGGAATTCTTGGGTTTTGATCCTATGTTTGTTGCTGTGACTCCTGGTGGTATAACTCATGTTTTGGCCTTGGCTCACTGTTTCCTTCTCCTAGAACAGTCCTCAACCTGGAATTGCCTCTATCCCTTGTTATGACTTTGATAAGCCCCAAGTTGAATTTGATGTTTACCCTGGCAGCAGGCCTCCTGCTATAGCCTCAAATGCTGTTGTGGCCTCTTCTCCTATTGTGGCTTCTGTTACGTATGGCTCAGGAGTGGTCTGACTGTGGTCTATGCTGCCTGTCCTATCTCTTGCTATCACTAAGGCTTAGGGCAGCTAAGTGGTGCAATAGATAGAGTGCTAGGCCTAGAGCATCTGAGTTCAAATCTCAGACACTCATTCACTGTATGTCCTTGGGTAAGCCCTTTGATCTATCTTCCCCAGTTTCCTTATCTGTAAAACGAGAATAATAACAACACTCACTTCAAAGGACTGTTGTGAGGATCAAATGAGATAACATATAAAGACCTTTGCAAATCTTAAAGCTCTAAGTAAATGACATAATATTTATAAATGAATAATTATCATTATTTAATTGCTTATTCAAGTCAATCCAGATACTATATGCCAAAACAGAAGAAGGAGAAAAGACAGGACCTACAGAAATTAAGGTTTATTTTGTGTGTGTATGTACAAGTCATTTAACCTTTCAAATTAATTAGAGAATTATCTAATAGTCAAAGCTACAGGAGCAACTGATGATCATTAGAACATAGATTTGGAGCTTTAAATGGACCTTACTGGGTATGTGGTTCAACTCCTTCATTTTACAGATGGGGAACTGAGGTCAAACCTAGGAGAAGGAAACAGAGTGAGCCAAGGCCAAAACATGAGTTATACCACCAGGAGTCACAGCAACAAACAGGATCAAAACCCAAGAATTCCTACAGAGTGTAGGGCCTAGTCTGAGCTACCATGTCTAGAATTATGCAAGGTCTGACCATCCAATCCAAGAGGAACTCAGGAAGTAACACCAAACACAAAGACCCAATCTAGAAACTGAGATTGGAGATAGGTGTAAAGAGGAGAAAATTCCAAATATAATTTTAAAATATGAATTGAGAAAAGTCTAAGAAGTGTGACTATTGACAAATGGTTAAGTGATTTGCCCAAGCTGTACGGGTAAGTCAAAGGAGGAGGCATTTGAACTAGATCCTCTGACTCCAGGATGAAAGTTCCTTCCTTCGTCCTTTCTTTTGTACCTTGTTGTCTCCTAATACTATACAATAGGCTTCTCTTTACATTTAAAAAAATGAAAATATGATATATAGTAGTTAGTTACAGCTAGTTATAAAATAATTTTCATTGGAATCCAGTAATAACATGGATTTTGAAGAAAAATAAGTGTTGTTCTCAAAGTAGAGGAAAAAAAATCCAAGCTATTGACAATTTCTTTAACAGGTTTTTCCCCTAAAACTGTCATATGTTGGCAGGAACGTTGCACTTCTCTTAAATCACAAGGACTGATAAGAAAGTCTAATTACAACAATACATTTTCTAAAAGATCAAGTTCCAGGGGGAACACTGCATGAAGAAGTTGGCAACTGCATCTACTGTTTGGCTGAGAGTCAATTTCAGATCAGCCATTTGCCAACATTTCTGACGGAAGGAAAAAACTATCAACTTCAAAAAAAAATTATTTAACTTTTAAAAATAAATGTGAAATTATTTAAAAATATTATCCACTTTATGGCAGTGAACAAATGGTTCTTAAAAAAGATTTTTATGGGTTGACTGGTTTTATTCCCTAAAAACTACTTGTGTTTTGGTTAAACAAAACATGTATGTGCTTGTGTGTATACAAACTCAGAGAAAAAACCTTAATTTCTGTAGGTCCTATCTTCTTTCCTTCTTCTATTCTGACCTATAATATTAGGACTGATTTGAATAAGCAGTTAAATAATGATAATTATTATTCATTTACACACAATATGACATTTATTTAGAGCTTTAAGTTTTGGGGTTTTTTTGCTTTTTTGGAGGGCAATTGGGGCTAAGCGACTTGCCCAAAGTCACATGGCTAGTTAGTGTGTCAAGTGTCTAAGTCTGGATTTGAACTCAGGTCCTCTTGACTCCAGGGCAGGTGCTCTACTCACTGTGCCACCCAGCTGCCCCTAGAGCTTTAAGTTTTGCAAAGTGCTTCACACATATTATCTCATTTGATCCTCACAACCCTTTGAGGTAGGTTTGATTATTATCCTCACCTTACAGATAAAGAAACTGAGGAGGAGAGAGATCAAGTGACTTGCCTAGAGTCACATAGCTAGTAAGTGTCTGAGGGCATTTTTCAACTCAGGTCTTCCTAAGTTCCTGCCTTTAAGCCTAGTACTTTATTTCTTATACCATTTAGGTGCCTCATCATAAGGTTTTGGCCACTTTGGAAGAGTTTTTCTTCTTTACTCTATAATCTTAAAGTATAAGAAAATAAAACTGAATCACCATAGGGCACCTGGTAGTTTCAGAAAGTCATACCACCTATATACTGGGTAATGGATTCACAACCACAGTCACCTCTAGGGCAGGCATTAGCGTGAGTGAAGCCTGAGTCCATGGACAAAGTGATGCCTGAAATTTTGTGTGCTGGGAATGTTATGAACTTTACATCATATATTACCTACAATCATACTCATCTAAATGTACTAACTATCATAATTTTATCAGTACTAGACTGGCTAGAAGAGAATGAATACTTCCAACCACAGTAACTTCTGAAGGTCTTCTACTAAAACATACAAAGATTGTGATCCTTGTCTGTGAAGAGATGAGCCTTATAGATAAAACCTCTGAAGAGGTAAGTAATCCCTATAATTACTACTATAAAATGGTAATTAAATATATTTTCAGTGGGAACATTAATAATTTGTTGCTTCTATTGGTTTTTTTCTCATTAAGTTTCCAGACAGCCTTCAACTATTCCTGTTCACAATCATACCCACTAACACACTAGTGCCTGGGTTGGTACACAGACCAGGGATTCTATGTTAGTGAGCTGGGTGTTTCTTCCTGACAGCTTTAGGTACAGGAAATAGCTCTGAAGACACAAAATGGAGGAGCACTCCTAGTTCACTTTATAAAAAAGCTATAAGATGCTGACCCCAAAGAAAATCTTACTTTATAATAGTGAAAACTTCAATGACTTCTATTTCAGGGTGTCATGGAGTCACAGAATATATGGGCTGGAAGGAACCTTACGACTCATCCAGTTCAACTTTTTTATTCTAAGGAATGAAGTCCAGGAGAGATGAAATCATTTGTTCAAGTTTACATATCTAATTCCAGGAAGTCAAGTCTAGTTCTTTAGCTCCTACTTTAATATACTTTTCACTGTACCACACTGAATCCATCGATGACTTTTTAGTGACAAAGACAAAAGATGACTTTGTAATGACGAAGACCTTTGGGTGAATCCTGTGTCTTCTCTGATGAAAAAAAGCAAAGGAAAAAAGTACAGTGTCTATAGATGCATTTTTCCATAAAAGTCTCCTTTATTTTTTTAAAACAGGGAGGGAGGAATAGAAAAATAGGTGGAATAAAGACCCACACAGTTTGCAATTTGTTGCCAAATTGTGCAGCTGTTTTCATCATATCCTTAAAATGGTCCCCCTTCTTTCTATTCTAATAATCACATTGACTTTTTTAACATTACAAAAATGTAAAAAGGTCTTTTCTAGTTCTAAATCCTGTGACCTTAAAGATCATTTAGTCCAAGCTCCTTATTTTCAGAGAAAGGAAAGTGAGGCCCAAAGCGGCCAAATGACTTGCCTTTGGTCATGAAAATTATTACCACACACATATACATAGATGCATGTGTAGATATTGTGTATGTGTGTATGTATGTATGTACATATATATGTATATATATAAATATATATATTTATACATATGCACATACATACATGTCTTATTCTACACTCTAGTGCAGTAGCATGGAAAATGCTACCTTCCAAGGGCTTCTTATCCATAAAATCCAGTGGGTTCTCTGGCTTGGTGGAAGAGTGAAGTGTCTCAGCAATACTTTCCTCATCAACGTATGTTTTATGATCCCCTACAGGGAGAGGCCACCAATGGAGCTATGTTAATAGCCAGGCGATAGAGGTGGGGGGACCCTTGTCCAGTTGGGTATTCTTATCATTCTAGAAAATTCCAAGGAGCATCCTGATATGGGACAAAGGGGAAGAAGATTCCTGCTCAGCGTGAGTTCTCATGTAATGAGTCTAAGGAAGGTAGCCTGAACCCAGCAAGAACAACCTCAGCAAGTACAACTAGAAGAAGATCACCATGGAGGTATGCCTAACATACTGATGGGATTATGTCACCCTTCTATCCAAGAATCCTGAACAGGCTGCCCATTCTCTACCAAATAAAGTAAAAACTTTATAATCTGGCATTCAAGGTTTGTTATAATATGGTCCCAATTTACCTTTTCCAGACTTACGCCATACCACTCCTCTCCACGTCTGTTGTCTTCCAACCAAACAAGACTATTTTTCTTCCTTTGCTGTCATCCTGAGAGTAAAGCACGTCACATGGAAAGAAACCTGGCTTCAGAACTGGGACAACTTGGGTTCAAACCCCTCTGATACATACTAGTTATATGACCCTAGCCAAGTGATTTACCTCAGTGCTCTGGGTAAGTGTAACAGCAAGCACCCTAGCATGCCTAGGGCGGCTACTAGCACAGGTTCTTAGATCTGCTTTTCTAAAGGAAAGCAACTCAAAAAGGGTTAACAGTTTCACTTTAATCAATCAAACATATATCATTTACCTAGTT
>CM053585.1:142781318-142839899 GCA_028646515.1 Pseudochirops corinnae
CTGTTTTGTCATCTTAGCCAATCTGACAGGTGAGATGTGGTATCTCAGAGTTGTTTTGACTTGCATTTCTCTAATCAATAGTGATTTAGAACATTTTTTCATATGCTGATAGATGTCTTTAATTTCTTCCTCTGAAAACTGCCTGTTTATATCCTTTGACCATTTATCAGTTGGGGAATGACTTGTATTCTTATAGATTTGATTCAGTTCTCTGTATGTTTTAGAAATGAGGCCTTTATCAGAGACACTGGTTATAAAAATTCTTTCTCAATTTTCCACTTCCCTCTTAATCTTGGCTACATTGGCATTGTTTGTACATAAAATTTTCAATTTAATGTAATCAGAATTATCCACAAAATAGAACTTTTAAACCTTCTTGAAAAACCTTTCTTTTTTCCCATTTCCTGTTATTGGTGCCATCATCCTTTGCAGTCACCCAGTCTCACAATTTAAGCATTATCCTCAACTACTCATCCATACTCAGTCCACATATCTAATCTCTTTGTGAAGTATTTTTGTTTCTATCTTTACCGTATCTGTCATATATATTCTTTTCTGTCTTCTCACACAGCTGCTACCCTGATGCAAGTCCTTATCACTTCTGGCCTGGATTAAAGCAATAGCCTTCTAGGTGGTCTCCTTACCTCAAGGCTCTCCTCACTCTGGTCCATCCTCCATTCAACTGACAAAGTGGTCTTCCTAAAGTTCAGGTCATTTAAAGCCCTTTACAACCTGATCCCTTCTTGCCTTTGCAGCTTTCTTAGACTTACCTTCCTTCCATGTACTCTACAGTGCAGTGACTCTGACCTTGTCAGTTCTTGCACACAGTCTTCTATTCTCCAGCCATTGTTTTTTCATTGTATAGCCCCATGCCTAGAATGAGTGGTATGTTGGCATATGTTTAACAACCAATTCGTTATTTAAGAAAAATACACAGGACACACTGTTAAATTTAATCTTCATTATTAACATTTTTTCCATCACTTTCTTAAGCCTAGAAATAAAAATAATAACAAATCAAGCCCTGATTTGTAGTATTTAATGATTCCCAAGGGGTAATACACTGAAAATTTGACAATCTGACTCTAGCACACTCATTCATTTCTATAATGAGGGTTCCACTTTCCACCTACATGCTCCTTCTTCTATAATGAGGGTTCTCAATTTTTGTGTGACCGCTGTGTGACAGTCTGGTTGCCTATGGATACCTTCTTTGAATAATGTTTCAAAATAGATTATGAAAATACTAAGTTTTGTCTAGAGGCTAGTGAAAATAATGTATTTTTCCTGTCCAAGTTCAAAGACCTCTATAAATCTATCTACAGAACTCTTGGGAGGGTCCATGGGTCCCAATATAACAACCCTAATTCAAAGGGAAGACTGAAAGCCCAGTGGAAAAAAAACATTTATCCTTCCCTCAGATATTCTGGGAACTTTGGCCTGAGGTACTTTGGGTTTTGGAGTTCTCACTATTCCGTTTCTTTCTGCCTTCCTAACTGCTCCCACCTTGCCCATGAGTCCTGACTCTCCCACCAACTTCAGTGACCGTTAGTACTTTCAGATATGCAGGCAGCATAGTAAAGAAGTAATGTGGAGGAAGGGATTCACCATTAAGGTTGACTCAGATTTATAAAGGGGATAGGTGTGAGAACTACCTATCTCCACAGAAGCTTAATCTTAAAGATCATATAGCTGGGTGTTATTAACTGATTGAGTAAAAACCAGTTGCTAACTGTGGCAAAAGGAATGCAAGAGGCTTTTTTGAGTCATAAATGTGATGACCTCTACAGGATAGTCATTCCATACCAAAGATAAATGCACATGCTAATCCCAGGATCTTTGATTTCTTTGATGTAATAAGGTCCTGTTGAAAAATATTCCTGTACCTGTGCATTTTGGTACTTTTGCCACAGATAGTCTTAGAGAGTTGTCTAAGGCACTCAAAGGTTAAATAATTTGTCCAGAGTCAAACAGTATGTGTAAAGTAAGATTTGAACTTAGGTCTTCCTGAGTATAGTGGTCTATCCCCTATGCTTTCATTGCCTGTATTAATAACTATGCTTAGAAAAGGTTATGGAATGACAGGGTTAAGGTGGGTCATGGGTGGAAACTAATCCATAAGATACCTGAATATGTTTCTAGGAGATGACTTTGCCACTGGTACCCACAAAATTGAGTTAAGATGAGTAAACATACAAATTCATTCCTTCTGTGAGCCTCACACTGAGTGACAAATAATGCTTTGTGAAATATTTTTATCTTTTATCTTAAAAGTTACTATGCATCCCCAGAACCGCAGTGTTACAGGAAAAGTAAGAAACTAATGCCTGATGGCTGCACATGAGTCCACTAGTCACCTGTTCTGAGTTAGGATTTGTTTCACATAAACAAATCATCTAAATTACTTTGATAGGCTTCACATATTATAGGTAACAGTTTTTTCTCACTTTGAGATTGGTGTTCTTTTTTTAATTTTAAATAGTATTTTATTTTCTACAATTACATATCAAGAAAATTTTTAATATTCATTTTTACAAGACTTTGAGTTCCAAAATTTTCTCCTTCCCTTCCTCCCCTCCCCTCTTCTGAAAGTGGTAGACAGTTTGATATAGTTTATACATGTGCTATCATGTAAAACATATTTCAATATTCGTCACAGTTGTGGAAGAAGACACAGATTAAAAGAAAAAAAAACATGAGAAAGGATAATGTAAGTTTTAAAAAAATGCTTCAATCTGCATTCAGAGCCCATCAGTTCTTTATCTGGATGTGGATAGTATTTTCCTTTGTGAGTCCTTTGTAATTGTCTTTGACTATTTTGTTGCTAAGAAGAGCTGAGTCATTTATAGTTGATCATCACATGTTGTTGCTGATACTGTGTACAATGTTTTCCTAGTTCTGCTGATTTCACTTCACATCACTTTGTAAAAGTCTTTCCAGGTTTTTCTGAAATTTGACTATTCATCATTTCTTATTGCACAGGAGTATTCCATTACATCCATATATCCCAGGTTGCTCAGCCCTTCCCCAATTGATGGGCATCCCCTCAGTTTCCAATATTTTGCCACCATGAAAGGGCTACAGTAGTTTTACATATATAGGTCCTTTTCCCATTTTTATGATCTCATTAGATTACAGACTTAGTAGTAATATTGCTGGATCAAAGGGTAGGTATGCGCAGTTTGGTTGCCATTTGGATAGTTTCAAATTACTTTCCAGAATAGTTGGATCAGTTTACAGCTCCATTGATTTTCCCACATCCTCACCAACATTTATCATTTTCCTTCTTTTTTCATATTAGCCAATCTCATTGATGTGAGATGGTATTTCAGAGTTCTTTTAATTTGTATTTTTCTAATCAAAAGTGATTTAGAGCACTTCTTCATATACCCATAGATATCTTTAATTTCTTCATCTGAAAACTGCGTGTTCATATCTTTTGACTATTTAGTAATTGGGGGAATGACTTGTATTCTTACAAATTTGACTCAACTTTTTATGTATTTGAAAAATGATGCCTTTTCAGAGACACTTGCTGTAAAGATTGTTTCCCAGCTTTCTTGCCATCTAATCATGGTTGCATTGGTTTTGTTTGTACAAAAGCTTTTTACTTTGTCTAAGAGCAGGATTGCTACCACGACTTTTTTTCAACTTCAGCTAAAGCATAATAGATTCTGCTCCAGCCTCTTACCTTTAGTCTATGTGCGTCTCCCTGCTTCAAGTGTGTTTCTTGTAAATAGCATGTTGTAGGATTCTGGTTTTTTTATCTACTCTGCTCTTCACTTCCATTTTATGGGAGAGTTCATCCCATTGACATTCAGTTATGATGATTACCTGTGTATTTTTTGTGTTGATAATTTTTAAACTTGGAGAAATAAGTAAGCAGTTTGAATGATGTAAGTTAATGTGTATGTTGAATAGGTTTTTTTAAATTGTAGACTACCTTGGAAAATTTTGTTGTCGTCCAGTCATTTTTTTCAGTCATGTCCAAATCTTCATGACCCCATTTAGTGTTTTCTTGACAAAGACACTAAAGTGGTTTTGTCATTTCCTTTTTGAGGTCGTTTTATAGATGATGAACTAAAGCAAACAGGGTTAAGTGACTTGCCTGGCATCACACAGCTAGTAAGTGTCTGAGACCATATTGGAACTCAAGAAGATGAGTCTTCCTGACTCCAGGCCTAGGACTCTATCCACTGCAGCACTGAGCTGCACCCTTGGAAAATACCAAGTATCAGTTTGATGTCATGGTCAAACCTATTCCAGAACCTCCAAAGTCAAAACTTACTTGATAATTTGAAAGTTTGCATTAAAATCATTCTTTTCCCAAATAAGATGAGCTTCACAGCTAAAGAGATTCGGAATTAGAATGAATCTATTGAGAACTATCCTAATTTTTTTCTCATTTCTTTTTATCATGACAGATATGCCGTCTAGAGCGCCATTTGTCAACAGGACAATACCAAGGAGACCTTTTTGCCAGCCAGCCAGTGATGTTCATAACTCCAGCCTGTAAGCCCCCTTGTGCCAAGCTGAGGGAACTTGTGCAGCTGTGTGGAGGCCAAGTGTCCAGGAGCCCCTTTGCAGCCAGTATCTACATTGGTCCCTACAGAGGAAAGAAACATCCAGAGATCAAGTACTTATCAGAAAAATGGATCCTAGGTAGGAAGCTGATTATCTCTTCAGGAAAAAAAAAACCGCCATTCCTATGTGGAAAGCATTGTTTGAAATAGATTTCTGGTCTCAGTAAACATAAATGCCTACTACCCAGTAATACATTCTTCTGGGCTCCAGGGGAGACATAAAGATAAATATTGATCTATCATCTGTTAGTGTATTTATTAAGTACCTACTGCATTTCAGGCACCATGCTGGGAACTGGGGATAACAAGTACAAAAAACAAAAAAAATACTTACTTGTAGGGAGCTGACATTCTAAGAGGTGAAACATGCAAATATAAATATGTACAGAATAAATATAAAATGGATAAATACAAACATACACAAAGTAGTTAAATATAAGATAGTTGTGGGGATTCAGAAAGACTTAATACTGGAGCTGCGTGTTAAAGGAAAAGAGGGACTCAGTGAGGTCGAGAGCTAAGGAAAGAGGCCTGTCAGGGCAAAAGGGGTAGAGATGGGAGATGGAATGTTCCAGGTAGGAAGAGAAGGCTAGTTGGCTTGATAGCAGTAGGATTCACAAGTTCGTGAAAGGTACAACAGTCATTCATAGGAGGGAAAAAGGAATGGATAGCTCTTGGCAGATGGAGTCCAAAAAAAAGCTCCATGGATAAAATAGAACTTTGAGCTGCTCCTCTCATACATGGCAAAAGTTATTTGCCAAAGAATGAAAGACTACCATGTAGAATAGATTATTTTCGTAATACTCATTATAGGAATTAATATCAAGTGCTACTTTCTAACACTAGGCCAGCCAAGTGGCACAGTGGATAGAGTGTTGAAATCAGGAAGACTCATCTTCATGAGTTCAAATCTGGGCTTAGACCCTAATTAATTGTGACTCTGGGCAGGTCACCCTGTTTCTCTCAGTTCCTCATCTGTAAAATGAGCTGGAGAAGAAAATGGCAAACCACTCCAGTATCTTTGCCAAAAAAACCCACATGGGGTCAGAGAGAGTCAGACACAACTCAACGACAACCACAGTTTCTAACACTACTGAGCCAAGAACCAAAAGGCCCCTTTGATGCCTTTCTGAACAGAGGAAGCTCTATAGGTTCCTTAGTAACCTTGAATCTACGAGAACAGGAAATGTTTAACCAAAATAGCACAGCATGCCTAGCCTCATTTTATAGATGAGAAAACTGATACCTAGAATTGGGAAATTGACTTGTCCAAGGTCACACAGATAGGAAATGGCAGAACAAGATTTGAACCCAGTGTCCTCTGACTATGGATTCAGTTCTCTTTCTCCTACACCATATTGAAAATCCTCCTGTATTTATAAGGGAGAGTTCATTTCTTTGTTTCTTATTTTTAATAGAACACTAACAAAATGAGAAAGACTTTTAGCAATACAGAAGTACACCATAAAAATGTATTATTCAGCTAATGGAACTTTGCACACAATTGATATCAACAATCCTCATCAATAGCTAATCTTTTGCAAGTTTGGAAATTTTTCACTGTACTAAGGGTCAAAATTAGGACCTGCACTGTTATTATTTCTAAGTTGGATAATCCTAATATTCCTTTCCTGTTTCTTGTGTAGTTTTATTTAGAGCCATGAACAGGTCAGCTGCTTTTTTATAGTTCCTGAAATGACTTTCTGTTCCCTGATATTCATAGTCTCCCTTGGTCATGTCCTCACTTCTTTTATCCAGACTGAATTTTCACCTTGTCTTTCATGATGTGTACCTGTGGAGTGAGTTTTTGTTTATACGCTGTCATAAAATTTCCATTCTTTTTCTGGTTTGTCTTTTGGCATACCATCTGCACCCTTTGTGACATCCAGCTGTTGTGTATGCTAAAATATTTGGCTCCTGGGCCTCTAATATCTTCACCCACGTAACATTATGGCTGCTGAGTCACAAAATACCAGCCTGCTTCAGCCCACCATGTCATGACTCCCCCAGCTCTTTAGATTTCAAAGCATTTACATCTTGTAACCCTTAGTTTAGACACTGTTGTTTCTGGGACATTACAATGAAAGATTTTTATAGATAATTGTAAGTCAACGCTGTGCATAAATAAATGTTTCCAGAGGAAACCTGATAGTGAAAATAACACAGGACTGTATGTGGGACCTGGGTTCTAAGTCAACTTCTACCACTAACTATATAACCTTGGGCAAGTCATATGACCTCTTTATATCTCAGTTTCCTTTTCAGTACACTAGAGATATAATGCCTGTTACATATCCTTCATAGAATTGTGGTGACACTCAAAGGAAAAAAATAAGTATGAAAAGACTTTAGAAAGTAGAAAGTATAATAAAAATGTATAATATTGATGCAACAAAAATATTATATCCATACAGATAGTGAAATTTCTCTTGATAAAGATAGCAGATGCATTCTTGATAGCACCTAAAAAGCCAAGTCAACCCCAGTAAATTTTATCTTCATTCTGTCTTCAATTTAAAAACAAAAAAAAAGAGACATTCCTGTAGAGTAAATTTTGTACCCCTAATCTTTTAAAGTCACAGTAAGACAAGCTAAACTTTTCTTAAGCAGAAGTCAAAAGAAAAATCAATATATTTACATTGAAATAAGAACAGAGGCTCTCAAAAATATATCATACACTAAAAATTATCTATCTGGAAATACTAGAAGATATGATGGCTACATTGGAGTGTGATAGCTATCATAAGCCTTTGAATTTGTTGAGGTATTTCTAATTCATTCTATAAGATAGTATTACTTTGTTATTTTTTTACATTCACATTATCACTTACTCATACCGAAAGCCCTCTTCATAGACATTATAAAGTTTATGGTATTAGTTCCTGTCCTAACTCCTCCAACCATAATTTCTTCCTGAAATTTCTTAACCCCTCCCTCTTTATGTCGTTACACATCTCCAAAATAATGGGACGAATATTTATTAGTCTTTATTTTTAACATAATTTCTTCATTGTATTAAGTCAGTCCATGAGCCCCTCAGTTTTGGAGAGCCAGAACCCTAGCTCTCAGTGGGACACTAACCAAGAGTCAGATTCCCTGACTCCAAATCTAGTGTTCTTTCTATATGAAATTTTTAGCTTTGAACCAGATTCTTTGCCATTGGAACAAGATCTTAGGGGACCTTCAAATTATATTATAGCAAATTTAAGAGCACATATTTAAAGGATAATTCTTTTTTTTTTTTATCCATTTGTCTTATAGATAATTACTGTGTATTTAGTTTGGGGTTTTTTTTTATATATATAAAAAGTTAGATTGTACAATCTTGATTGTTTTTCCTATTCATTCCCAAGAGCCTATGTTTCCCTGAAATAACACTTATACTTGGGATAAGATTCCTGATGAATCATTGAAATAGAAGGCAAAAATGGGGTCAGTTAAAAGAGAAAGCACTTGTTGACACTTGAGATGTGTAATTTCGTCACTGTGGGTTCTCCTTCCACCCACACATATCCCAAGCCATCTAGATTTTGGGATGGTCTTGGAGAATCTCTATGGCAAAAAAATTTATCATCCTGCAGCCAGCATAGTGAGGAGCCCTCTTTAGCTAGGCTATTCCTCAGATAACAAGCACCCAGTCCATAACTCAAAGGTTTTCCAGCCTGATAGAACTTCGAGAAGCAGTGTGAGAAAATGGGGACAATATTGGCTCAGGAGGCAAGGAACCTAGGCTCTCTCTGTCACTTACTACTTGTGTGACCCCAGGTAAATCACTTACCCTCTCTGTTTCAGTGGCTTCATCTATAAAATGAGGAAGTTAGACTAGCTGGCGTTTAAGGACACTTGTATCTCCTAATCAATAGGAATTGCCTTAGCTTGGCTTTTGCTGGCATAGCTTTGGGAACCCAGGGAGGCATTAGACAGGGCTTAATAAGAGACTGCATGAAAATAGGCAGAAGAAGGTAAAATAAATTGCAAATATTCAAAGGAGTAATTATTATTGCACTTGATATTGGGCGTTGCATTGTATATTTGAAAAGTACTTTGTATTTTAAAATACATCTTTATAAAGTGATATTTTATATCAGTCTATATTTGTTTCCCCACAATAACTCTGTGAGATAGGATCATAAATCTAGAACTAGAGAAGACCTTAAGGATCATTTGATCTGACCCCCTCATTTTACAGTTGAGAAAACAGAGGCATAGAGCATTTAAGTGATTTCTCCAAGATCACGTTGGTACTAAGTATTTGAACCTCCTGTGACTCTAAATGCCACCTGACTCTTGCCACTGTACCAAGCTACCTCTTAAGCTTGATGTTTGCTTATCTAATTTTACAAACTCTCAGAAAAATGAGGCAAAAAGAACTGAATCATAGGATTTTAGAATTTGAAGGAACTTTAGAAATAATCTAGTCCCCCATCTCATTTAACAAACTAGAAAACTAAGACCCAGAGAAAGGAAAGGATTTACCCAAGGTGCCCGGGAGGGACAGATCCAGGACTGAATCCTCAGTCTCCTGTCAGGCATTTGCCTTTTTTCCTGTATATTACGTTCTAGTGATAAAGAAAGGACAGATTGGAGCTCTTTGTCTGTGATAACTGCTCTCATTTGTTATTTTATGTAACCTTTCTTTACCTTTTCACCTTTTTTTTTGCATTATTACTGATGGCTGGCTTGTCCTGTCTTCTAAGACATTTCTGCTCTCAGGCTTCCTCTTCATAATCTGTGCCATATTAAAGGAATAAGACACACTTACACCATATACTTTGGATAGGAACTTAATGCACTCTTAAAGTCAGGTTTTGCAAAGAAAAGAAAACACTCTTAACCTCAGCAAGATTTCCTTACATAACTTATTATTTAATTAAAAAAAAAAACAACTGCCTATATTGTAGAGGGCAAGGGGAATCACTAACGGTATAAAGTCCTTGCACACATCAGAAATTGTTTTCCCAGGTTGGTAACATCAGCCTAATACTCAAACTGCTATGTCTCCTATGCATACATATCTGTTAAGGCAAAGCTAGTCCTTTAGAACTTATAGACCAGAAGTTCTCAACCTGTGGGTTATGTTCAGTTTGTAACAATGAAAATAGATCCTGCATATCAGATATTTACATTATGATTCATAACAGTAGCAAAATTACAGTTATGAAGTAGCCACAAAAATAATTTTATGGTTGGGGGTCACCACAGCATGAGGAACTGTATTAAAGGGTCACGGCATTAGGAAGATTGAGAACCACTGTCATAGACTTACAAGATTTAGAGCTAGAGTAGGTTTTAGAAATCATGTCACAAAAGAGAAGGCTGAGACCAAAACTAACCTCCAGATTCTCCGACTGGCAGTCCATTATTCTTTCCCCCATGCCAGACTGCCTGACCTTCTCATTTTTTAATCATCCACTTCAATCACACTGAAACATTAGCAGTCAATAAGTAGTTCAACAACAATTTAAGAAATCAGTGTACAATGTGAAGCCTTGGTTTCAGGGAGTATGAAAGGTTATCTTCTGTGTCTAGTGGTTTTCAAGGCATTCTTTTGAACTATTAGCACTGAAATGATTGAAAACTCAAACTACTGGTTAGAAGGCAATAATTTTCCAGAAAAAGCAGAACCAGAATTAGAACAGAGCAAATGTTGTTTTGTCTCAGGCACCACCATGAGTCCAGGTACTTTCTCCCTGGGAGAGCATGTTTCCATATTCCTGCCCCAAAGTGACCACCTTAATTGTTATTCCTCCAGAGCTTCAAGGTATGGTCAACCTGCAAGACTCTGGCAGAGATCTTCCACAAAGTTGTAATTCCTCCCAGACTGTGCTCCCTAATGCTTTGCGTTTGGTCTCTGTGCTACTTTGGTACCAACATTTGAATGAATGATCCCCAAACACAATTTACTTAGTTACTCTGATCACTATTTTTTTTTTTCTATTGAATTTTTTGGTCACAGAGAAAAGACTCTTTTGTGTGTGTGTGTGTGTGTGTGTGTACATATGTATATATGTGTGTGTGTGCATATAAAATTATTGTCATCATCTTTTGTTTTCCTATCATGGATATAATTTGTAGACAGCAGAGATGAACCAATTAACAGGAAGAGATTGAGGATTAAAGATAAAGTGGACATAAGAGAGGAAGCACTTTTAGAGAAACCAGGAATAGATGGAATCAAGGTTGCTTGTAGAGGGGTTTGCCTTGGCAAAGAGAAGGGCCACCTCTTCATGAGAGAAGTAAAGGAAGAGTGAGTGAAAGAGAAAGCCTAAGTGATGCAACATGAAGAATGGGAGGGGAAGAGAGGGTGCTCTTATCAAATTCCTTTATCTTTTCCTATAAAATATGAGTTGAGATCCTTCAGCTGAGATAGTAGAGAGAATGGGGTGCCATGGGAGACTAGAGGAGAGATGAAAAGGTTTGGAATAGCCCCTGTGATCAAGAGGAGAGACAATTAGGGGGATTTGAGTGTTCTTGGCACTAGCAATTACATGGCACCTATGTGAGAAAGGGTACTGATATAAGGTAGGAAACCCCAGGAGCTGAACACCTGCACAGATGGATACATGGTTTTATTTTTTTCATTGTTTCAAATTATTAACCAGCAAGATTGTCAATTCCCTGAAAATGTCTTCAAACATTTCTTATATGCCTTTCTACCCTTACTTTCTCTTACACTAGATTAATATCTTGGCAGTAGTCTTTCTTTTTCTGTGGTTTTTCTTCAAAAAAAAATAATTTATTACATATTTATTACATTACATATTACATTACATTGATTACATCATAATCATTTCCCAGTAACTTCCTTTCCCCTTACATTTTCTTCCCCCCTGAAAAAATGATTATATAAAACCACCCAATATAGTGACCAAGACTTCAAACATGTAATGTTGTGGCACCAACATGATATTCACAGCACTGACAGTCACTGTAAAAATTCCAGCATAATTCTCAATTGGAAAATATAACAGACTCTCTACATAGAAGACAAAAGCAAAACATTTATTCAGACACCAGAAAATCAGATCCTAGCACCAGAAAGTCAAATCCCTCATAGTAGCAAAGAAGTTAATACACCATAGCAGAGCATGAAACCACACCATCCTTTAGCCTTCCCACAAACACCAACACTCACAAGCCTAACTGTCTCCCTGGGTACGTCCTCTCTCTGCCACCATCTAGGCGCTCTGACTCCTAGCTTTCTGTGGATTCTGCTGCACCCCCTTCAGCAAACTCCTCCCACCACAGACTCCATGTGATTACATTTGGCCTGTTAGGGGTCAAGGAAGACCTTCAAATCAGGAAAGGTCTTCAGATTTCCTTGAGTTTATTAAGGGACAGGGAGGATCTTGAAATTACCATTACCATTACAAATGTTCCATACCCATAGTCTACTGTTTCACTACAGAGAAGAAGGCAGTATATTCAGACACATTCCTCAATTGTCTCCAGTGGTCATTACATTCTATCTGAATTATGTTTACTTTTAGTATTGTATTTATTTGCATTATTGTTTTCAGTTCAATTATACTCAGTACAATGTAAGCATGTAATTATTAAGCACTCACTTTATACCAAGCACCGTGCTAGGCACTAGGGATACAGAGACAAAAACAAAAACAGTGTCTCCCTTCAAGGAGTTTACATTCTTTTGGAGGTATAGGTAGAAAACTTAATGCAAAATATATGCAAAATAATTTTCAAGGGAAGGCACTAGCAACTGAAAGGGCACTAGGGACCAAGTCGAGGCTTCCTAGAGAAGATAGAAACTTGAACAGCACTTGGGGGAAGCTAGGAATTCTGTTAGCAGAGGACATTTCTAGGTTAGAGGATAGTTTGTGAAAATGTAAAAAACAATTTTGAAAATGAATGGAGAGAGGAGATTGAGACTATTGTATGCAGGAAACAGCAAGGAGATGATTTGGCTTTAACTTAAAATACATAGAGAAGAGCACTCGGCAGTAAGAGTAAAAAGACTGATGCCAGATTGTGATGTCTTTAAATGTCAAACAGAGGAATTTGCAACTTATCCTAGGGCTTCTTGAGGGGGAGCATGATATGGTTTTATCTGTGCCTTAGGAATACTACTTTGACAGATGTGGGGAAAATGAATTAGAGAGGAGAGGCAGGAAGACCAATTAAGAAGCTACTTTAATTGTCCATGTGAGAGAGCTAGTAAGATGGTGATATGAATAGATAGAAGTTGATAATGGAGGTTAGATTTTGAAGTTAGAATGAGCAAGATTTGGAAACTGATTGTATGTGAGGAAGAGGGAAAAGTCAGATACCTCTGAGATTATGAACATAGGTACTTAGAAGGATGAAATAGGAAAAGGGAAAAGTTAAATTGGGGGTAGGGTTTGCGGTAATTTGTTTTGTACATGTTGAAATTGAGGTGCTTATGGACACCTTCTAATTGGAGGTGTCTAATATGAGACTAGAGTTCATCAGAGTGATTAAGACTAAATTTATAGTTCTTGGTGTTGTCTATATAGAGGTGACGGAGAGTATGGAAAGAGGTAACAAAAAGGTCCATTGTAGAACCATAGGTTCTAATTATAGCATTGTATGCAGTCTCTGTGTGTATTGTTCTCCTGATTCTACTCTCCTTGCTCTGATTAAATTCATGTAATTCTCATCATATTACTTAGAATTCACCACGTTCACCATTCCTTATAGCAACGGTTCTCAATCTGTGGGTTGCGACCCCTTTGGGGGTCAAATGACCCTGTCACAGGTGTCGCCTAAGACCTTCGGAAAACACATATTTCCGACGGTCTTAGGAACCTCCTCTATCCGTCTCCAGGTGGGTCCTCCCACATGCAGATACGCTCACATACGAGAGTTAAAGGGTCGCAGCATTAGGAAGGTTGAGAACCACTGCCTTATAGTATCATGATATTCCATTGTATTCATGTGCTACGCTTATTCAGCTACTCCCTGTCAATGGGTACCACCTTTCTAGCTTTTTGCTACTATTAGAAGTGCTACTTCAAGTATCCTGACATATTAAGAGACTTTTTTTTTTTCTTGTCATTAACCTCCTTGGGATATATGCCTCATATAGCTAGTTCTGAGTGTATGAACAATATAGATACTTTTTTAATGATTCCAAAATATTTTACAGTATGAGTGAAACAATTCATAACTTAATACCAACAAGGTATTAGTGTGTCTGTGTTTCTATAGCCCCCCCACCCAAAAACAGATTATTTCTGTCCATTAGGATCTTTGCCTCTTTGGATTTAATGCAATACTTCAGAGTTGCTTTAATTTCTACTTCTTTTCTGTCATGGAACAAGTAGTAGAGTCAGTCCTACTCTAGATCTTAAAAAGGAATGTTGCGGGGGCTTCAGGGAAAGAATAGGTAGGAAACTATAACTTAAATTTTACAGAGAAAATAATCTCTGGTGAGATAGGGAATGTTCAGAAATGAAGTTCTGAGAAATACAAAGGACAACAATTCTAGTGAGAAACAAATCATGTTTTTCTGAATAAATTAATAAGAATGCATAAGAAATTCACTAACCAACTTAAGTTGCTTTTTTTTAAAAATACAGAGATAATGGAAACAAGAACAGGTAAGAGAGGATACATATATGAATAGAAGAGACTATAAAAATAGTATAAGGAGTGCTTAAGCTACAAATGAGCTAGAGCTGTCTAAGGGAGCCAAGAACAACAAAGAGAGGAGTTTTAGTAATATTGGGAGAAAAGGAAAAATTGCAGAAGAGATAGGACCTTTCTTAGGGAACGGAAGGATAATAATTGGGAAGAGAAAGAGGGTGAATTTAGCTATGCGAGTTTTACTTTCTGTCTGTTCTCTCTGCCAAGGAAATGACCTTTGCTCAGTAAATGAAAGAGCTAAAAAGACAAAGAGGGGAGTGAAAATCAGGATGTCTAAGGAGATAGTAAGAGAGCACCTAGCTGCTCATGATGAATTCAAGTCTCCTGGCCCAGATGAGTCACTCACGCTAGTGCTGCATATGTGATTGCTAAGACACTGTCAGTGATGTTTGAAAGATAATGGAAATTTGGAGAGGTACCACCCAATTTGGGAATGGCAGATGTCTAAATTTTCAAAAAAAGAAAAGAGAACACCCTGCAAACTATAGACCAGTGAATTTGATTCTGATTCCTAAGTATATGATGATCTGAAGACCGATTTTTTTCTTTGCCAAGGAGGATGACTTTTGCACTGAAAATTTAGAAGAAAAAATAGTTATCAAGGGGTTGATTCTCCAAATAAGTAAGGAGATAGTAAGAGAGCCCTGAGCACTTAATGAATTCAAGTCACATGGCATAGATGAACTACCTCTCTGGATTCTAAAAGAACTGTTACATATGATTATTGAGCCACTGGATAAAAACTTAGGTGCCATGCTTATCAGTTATACAGATGCCACAAAGCTGGGAGTAAAAACTAACACAGTAGATGACAGAGTTAAAAAGATCTTGACAGACCAGGGCTAAATGTAATAAGATTAAATTCAATGAGTGTTAACTGTTTGCTTACATACCAAAAAAAAAACTTTCTAAGCACAAGATGGGGAAGACATTGTTACTAGTTTGACTTTAAAAACACTAGGGGTTTTAATGTATTGCAGACTCAGTATGAGTCAACACCTGAGATGTAGAAGCCAAAAGTGTTAAGATCTTGAGTTTCATTCCTAAATGAATATCCTATAGTAATAAGGAGGTGATAATCCCTCTTTATATTCTGTCTCCTGGTCTGACATCATCTGGAGTACTGTATTCAGTTCTGGGTGCCACTATTTAAGAAGAATATTGATTACTCTCCAGTTGGAGAGTAAGCTCCTTGAGGGTAGATTGTCTTTTGCCTCTTTTTGTATCCCTAGCACTTAGTACAGTGTCTGACCCATTGTAAACACTTAATAAACGTTACTGAATGACTGAGTGAATTTTTGCAGAGGAGGACTACCAGGATAATGAAGGACTTTGAGGCTATTGTGTATGAGAATCAGTTGATGGAATTGACAATGTTTAACCTGGAGAATAGAAGACCAATGGGAGATCATGAGAGCATCCAAAAGGCTATTACGATGAAAAATTATTAAAATTGTGCTGCTTTGCCCCAGAGAGCCGAGTCAGGGGCATTGGGTGAAATTGCAAAGTGTCAAAGTTAGGCTAGTTGTCAGAAATAACTTCCTCACAATTAGAGCTACTACAAAGTGAAATGGGTTGCTTCACAAGGTGGAAGTTTCCAAGCAGAGAATGAATGACCATTTGCTGGGTGTGTTATTGTGAGGTTCCATTCATCGTGGGATGAAAAAGATGACTTCTGAGGTCCCACTGAATTTATGTGATTCTCTGATTTTGTGCTATAAATTTGTCCTCAACTTCTACGTTTTTGTGTTCCAAATCTGTTCCTTTTCAGAAATACTACTATTGTGCAATAATTCTTTATTGCTCTAAATTTTTTACTGTCTTATTTGTCCTTTTGATTTCTTTTTTGGTAACTATAATTCCATTTACAACTTCTATCTCTATATCTTCTTTTAATCCTTTTATTTCTTTTCTGAAACATTTTAGACTTTTTTGCAGGTTTTCAGTTATTTCTGGGAGTCTTGTTCTAGTTTCTATCCCTTCCAGTAGAGCTATATAGAACAGGACTACAGGATATAGATGAGAGCGGTGAGCCTGTAAGACTGACTGCCTTCTGCTTTATTTTTTTATTACTTTATTTTGGCACTTTTTTCTTTTCTTTTTTTTTTTTTTTTTTTTGGTCTTTCTGAGGTGACGGCGAAGAACTCACTCAGCCTCATGTCCAAAGTCTCCAGCCTTTCTCTTTGGCAGATACTACCACCACAGATCAAATATCTGAATGTGGTTCTCACATGAGAGTTAATGTCAGAGCATATTGAGTTTCCAGCACATTGCAATTGCTTGGCAGATAAATGATATCTGTAGATTTGTCCCTGTCTGTTCATATAATGCTTTTATAAATTTTCTTCCTTTTCTTCCCCTTCCTTTTTCCTTTCTCCTTTTTTTTTTTTCAAGCAATGATGGGGGATGGCTTGGGAAAGGGGGAAGTGTCTAAATAGAGGTGAGATAAAACTTGAGTCATTGTCTGTTCCTGAAGGAGTCAAGTGATAAACACCTTAAATAAACAAGTTACATTTATTTTTTTAAACCATTCAAGCCCTGACTTAGGACCAAGAGGGTTTTATTATGAACAAATGTCCTCTCACTAAAAATAATGAAGAGACATTCATCACATATTTTCTTTGTTTGGAACACTATGCTACACGCTGGTGGCAGGGGTGAGGGACCCTTTAGAAAGCTGTCAGTGTAAAGGAAGATATCATCATTATCAGGAAGATAAAACACATACATCAAAAAATGTAAGACAACTTAAGAAATAACTTACATTCCTAACAAGTTCAAAATCGTGTTTTCATGAGATTTGGTTAAGCTGACCCATCAGCTTAATATATGTTTGTCTATATGATCAGAAGTAATAAAGGGGTAAAGCTTTGATTCTTTCTTTAGCAAGGAATCAAGGCTACCCAGACATATCACTGGATGTGAATGTCTGACCGGAGATGTAAGGATCAGTGTCCTTAATCTACCTCATATTTCTTTATAAGATTTTAGAGCATTATTGGTTTTATTATTATTGTTGGTGGTATTATTATTAAAGGTGGTAAGTGTAATTCCAGGTTACATTAAAAATCAAAACAATGCTATTAAATTACTTTCCCCTAGCTTCCCTTAACTCTTTAGTAATAGGAGGAGAAAGCCTAAGAACAGGAAATGGAGTATATATTGCTTGTTAGAATAACAATGAGTGGATCAATGTCTCTTCATTATTTTTAATAAGTAGATACTCATTCATTTACTCAGTTTCATTTCAGTTGCCTTGAATTTCTCATTTGTGAGCCTGTTCTTAGAATGTTTCCTTTCTGCTGGCTATGATTAACAGTAATAATTACTCATTCCTATTGACTAATTCTTTCCTTCTGTCCTACCCTCACCCACTTTGCCACCATTTCAAAACCTTAAAACAAAAATGCCATATAATATGGAGCAGAGCAGGTCAGCAGAGCACAGTGAGATGTCTAGATCATCTTTATCAAAAACAGTTCAAGCTTGAGCTGATAATGAACTTAGCCGATACTTCCTAATTGCTAGTAAGTTAAAACAATATATTTTTGGATTCTCACAGTCAATAATTGTAGCTATTTTTGTTCACCTTTATGAGATTTTCTCATATTTTTTCATGAAAATGTTTTTAATGTAGAAAAAGTATCTTCTTGATTTTTCTCTGTACACTTTTGTCATTATACTACCATCAGCAAGCAACTTAGAAACAGTGAACATTGTTTATTGCAACACAAAGTGTGCTCTGTTTTTGGCAGCATTGGGTCCAGAAGCAAAAAGAAAAATTTTATGAACAAAACCTTTTTTCCTGATTTGTGCCAACATCAATGATGAGGTGTTCTAAAAGTTAATGGAAAAGAGGAGGAAATGCCAGTTAAGGAGATAGTGAGTTGTTTGCCTGAAATTAAAAATTCTGAAATTTCATGTTCAGTCTTTTGGAAGTAATAATAGCTTCTCACATTTCTATAGCGCTTTAAGCTTTGCATAACACTCCTCATGATAACCTGATGACAGAGAGTGAAACAGTGGCTACTACCTTTTCACAAATGAGGAGACTGAGTCCTGGAGAGGTAAAGTTACCCACAAAGACACAATTATTCCAGCTTTGACTTCATTGCTCTTGCCACTACGCAGACCTTGGATGTATCTTTAATACCTAACATGTACATAGTACTTTAAAATTGACAAAGAATTTTATGTTCATTATTTTTTTGTGGTCATAGCTTGTCCTTCCTACTGTTAAACCACCAAAGCTGAAGACCAGGAAATCTAGACAAGATTATTATTAAAATAGATTTATTTGTTGTTATATTTGATGAGTAGCTCAGAAGCTAGTAAGTTTCACTTAGTAAATTTAACTAAGAATTTACTAGGAAACAATTATTCTAAACTCCAGGCAAAGTAATTGATTCAACCAGTATTATTCCTCAATGTATTCAATCTCATCCTAGCTATTCCTTCTGGTTTTATCTTGATACTTTGTGGTATCAGAAGCACTTAATATTTTAGTCTTCTTCTTTTTCTTTGTTAAATAATTCTCCTGGGGTGTGGAGCCAAGATGGCGGTGTAGAAGCAACAAGGTTCCACAGCTCCCACATAGCCACCTCAAATACCCATAAAATGTGACTCTAAACAAATTTTAGGGCTCCGAAACTCACAAAAATACAGAAAAACACATCTCCCACTGAAGGCAGCTTGGCAGGAAGGGCTCATCTCGGTGTGCTGGGAGCCACAACCAGCCCAGCCTGAAACGGCGGGTTGGCCCCGGGGCAGCTAGAATGAGCAATAGCTGGAGCCTTCAGGAGAGTGGATCAGTGGCAGCTGTGGCAGTTTCCAGAATTATCAAGCCATAAGAAACAAAGACTAAGTGAAAGGTCAGTGGAACTCAGCTAAATTTGGGGGATAAAAGTGATCTGGCCGAACTGCCTCCAGGGCAAGGAAGCGGCAGAAGCGGTGGCCCTGCAGCTGCCTCCACATGGCTGCTTCAGAGCTCCCGGGCTGCAGACTGCAGGGGGGCCAAGCCGTCATTCAGAGGCTAAGGGCTCTTGCATTGAGTGGCCTGGATCTGGATCATGGTCTTCAGTGGTGGTCCTAGGATGCGTTTTCAGTGAGCCAAAGCTGGTGGGGGCTGGAAAAAACTGACAGCCCCCTAATAGCTCCAGCAGCTGTGAAAATCCCATCAATTTTGGGACAGAGCTTTCCCCCCTGGAAGCAGAGTTCCACAGAGCTAAAAAAAATCAAGCAATTGACTGGCAACATGAGCAGGCAAAGGAAGCAAAGCAAGAACAGCAATCCAACTTTAGATTCCTTCTTTGGGGACAAAAAGGATCAAAGCATGGAACAGGAGGAAGACAACACAGTCAGAACTCCCACACCAAAAGCTTCCAAGAAACATGAAGACTGCCTACAAGCCATAGAGCAGCGTAAGAAGGATTTTGAAAACCAAATAAGAAAAGTGGAGGAAAAATTGGGAAGAGAAATGAGAATGATGCAAGAAAATCATGAAAAGAGAGTCAACAACCTGACTGAAGAGAATAACACCTTAAAAAAATAGATTAACTCAAATGGCAAAACAGAACCAAAAAGCCAATGAGAAGAATGCCTTAAAAAGTTGAATTTGTCAGATGGAGAAAGAATCTCAGAAGCTTTCTGAAGAGAATAATTCCTTCAGAATTAGAGTGGAGGAAATAGAAGCAAATGACTTTATGAGAAATCAAGATACTCTTAAACAAATCCAAACAGATGAAAAAATAGAAGGCAATGTGAAATATCTCCTTGAAAAACAATTCTCCTGAAAGGTCTCTAGTTTTTGAAAGAATATAATATGATGCCACAGGCTTTTGGGAATCCATATTGCATCCTGTTACAAATGTTGCACTGTTCAATTAATGGTAGCATGTATGTTGATTCACTTTATAATACTTGTTTCTACAGCCAGAGTTTCCAGTGGAATCAGTCCTCTCCTACCACAGTCTGCCAACAAAGAAGGCAAGGCAGTATAGTGGAAAGAGCACTAGAGTAAGTCATGAAGCAGTTACTTGAGTGCTGATTCTACCTCTGACTACCTGGGCATGACTCAGAACAAGTCATTTCATCTCTTCAGGAGCCATTATCTTCATCAATAAAAGAAAGAATTTGGGCTAGTTCATTATTACTAAAATTATTTTCTTGATCGTGCTAACTCTTACTCTCACAAAGTAAATGAAAGCATTCTCTAAGAATATTTCTTTGTTTGTGATAGTTTACCCCTAAAATATTAAATGCAGAATTATATGTATATCAAAAGAAGATGATGGAAAAAATGCTTGTCCTGCTGCCCTCTGAGGCCTGATGGAACTGTTTGGAAGAGGCCTTGAGTGAGGAGTCCTTTGAGGGCAGTAAGGCAGCACGTGGATCAGAAGAAGTTAGTAGTTAGAAGGGAATGAGTGAGCTAAACAGAGAGAAACAGGTATGCAGGAGTACAAGCATATGCTTCTGCTAAAAGCAGATACAGAAGTTTTCCTCTGGAAAAGTATGGCTCATTTCAAAGAAATAGCATAAGTAAACGGGTGAGGCAAGAAACACTAGTGTTCGAAGACATACATGTGTAAAGAAATCTAAGGATCAGCAGGGACATTGTAATGGAGATCATTTGTTTGGTGATCAACAAAACCAGAAACTGAATGTAGACATTGGAATATACTACAGACCACCTGGACAAATAGGAAATAGACAAAGAATTCAGGAAATAGATTATAAACTTGGCACAGATGTATGATTGTAGGAATAATGGGGATTTCCAGTTATCACCTGGAACCCCCTACTCTTTTTCTCTCCCCAAAACAGAACTGCTAGTAATTTCTTGATTTACTTAATGAAAATTTCATCTTTCAAAAAGTAGAAGAAATAACTTGGAGGATTTCTGTTCTAGATGTGATTTTCAACAAGGAGGAGAAACCCAATTAACAGGCTAGAAATGACAGCAATTTGGAGGAAGAAGTAACCATTTTATCTTAGGATTTGGGCTAGAGGAAAAGAGAGAAGCCAGTCATGGTACAACATGTGCCACAGGTACTGGGAGAAATAATTTCAAAGGTTTTAGAAGAAGGATAGATAGGAACCCATGGACTGAAATTTTTTAAGGGACTTTAGCCAAGTACAAATGTGAGTAGCTCTAGAATGAAATATTGAAGACACAAAGAGGGGAGTTAACCAAAGGAAACAATGTAGTTGCACAGATAATTATTTGCCAACCAACTTATATTTTCAAAAGACATATACAAAAGTCAAGGACAGGAAGTAGACAATAAAAAAAATCATGGCACAAAGCTATAAGAATAGTTTTGGCAGCGCTAAAGATCAGAATAAACTGAAATTGGTGAGCAAAACTAAAAACAATAAAGGTGAGCAAAGGCATGCTGAGTTATATTGGGGAAAAGAGAAGAAGTAAGAAAAAGATAGAGGTCTATCCTAGAGAACAAAATATTTAGAAAGCATATGACAACATTTTTCAAACATTTGAAAGGCTAATACAGTGTGTTCAACTGGATTAGGGATACATGTAGTGTATCCATACTAAGTTTAATGGTTAATACTTCTGTAAGACTTTGGGGATACCACAGATATGGATAATAAGTTAACACTATAAATTTTTTCCCAGTGCTTTAAACAAAACTATAGGCACTACAGATATTATTAATCCCATTTTACAGATGAGGAAATAGACTCTTAGAAATTATGTGACTTACCCATTGTCACAAAGCTAGTAAGTATCAAAGACAATTTGAATAGTCTTCCTGACTCCAAGTCTAGCATTGCCATGTTACCCAGAAGTGGGATTAGACTTTTCTGCTTAGCCTCAGAGGGTAGACAGGAGAAATGAATGGAAAGTCCAAGTGATCAAAAGAAGAGAAAAATGTTTTAATATTGCAGCCATTCAATAATGAAATATTTTTCATGTGTAATAGACAATTTGCTAAGATTATCATACATTTATACAACATATTGTATGTATGTATGATTTTTTTTTTTTTTTGCTTTTTGGAGGAAGGAAGGCAGGGCAGTTAGGGTTAAGTGACTTACCCAAGGTCATATGGCTAGTAAGTATTAAGTGTCTGAGGCTGGATTTGAACTCAGTCCTCCTGACTCCAGGCCGGTACTCTATTCACTGAGCTACCTAGTCACCCCATGTATAACTTTTTTTGTATATTTTCTCCGTTAGAATCTGAATTTTTCAAGATCAGGGTCTATGTTCTTGTCTTTCTTTGTATCCCCAATGCACATTTTATAGTATTTTATAGCATATGTTGTATTGTCAGTATTTAACAAATGTTTGTTGACTGTCACTGGAAGTGTTCATATAGGCTGGATGACCATATCAAAGACAGAATTCTTACCCTGAGCATAAGCCTGTGTTAGATGATCTCTAAATTCTTCATACTCTCAGTTTTGTAATTTTTTTTGTGAGTGTGAAAGCAAAATAACAATAGTGTCTTATATTCCAAAACCTTTCATCATAGTATTTCAGAACACTTTATGCAAATACTTCTAAGCCCATTTTACAAATGAAAAACTGACATAGCCAAATAAAATGACTTGTGCACTATACAATAAAAAGACTAAATGCCAGTGGGCTCCCAGGTGTATGTCTAAATTAGAGGACCACACAGAAACATGGGTACTAAACTACCTCAATTTGTGCCAAGACCTGTCAAAATTATTTTTTTTAAGTTGTCATAGGCATTACTCCTATATAGATCAATTTACTGAAGCTCTCTTTTTTAGCCAGATAAGATTGACGTTATTCTAATGTCTGTCCTTACATTTATATTTCATTGGGTGTTTAAGGATTATTCATATAATCTGACAGTGGAATTTTTCAATGTGGTTATCTTCAGATGCCAAGTAAACTTGGATAAAAATCACTTATCAAGTTTGTGTTTACAGTCAGGAATTTGGGACTGTAGTGGATCCCTAGACACAGATACTTTGGCTTGCAGCCATCCTTGAGCTGTTGAATGACCCTTTGTTCTCACACTTGTGTTTTTTTAGTGCTTTTATATATTGTGTCATGAGATTGCTTGCTAGAAGACCATGATGCGATGTGCTGTTCTCATGCAAAGGGGGCAGGTCTTAGGTATGACTCTACATAGTGAATCTCCATCTTTTTTGTTATGGTTTTTTTCCCTCATTTTTATAGTTAGCTAGTCTGCTGGCTGTTTGCAAAGATATTTAGGTCATTGAAGTTTCAGTATATGGGAGATCAGAGCATAAGAATGAATGAATGAATGAATGTGCATTTGTTAAGAGACCACGAATTAAAAGAGCTTCTGTCTTGGGTGGTGGCCAGTAATTGTTGAGAAAATTGTAGAGGAGCTGATCTGAAAGTGTTCCAAGATTTGCAATCACCAAGAAGGAAAGTAGGGCTCCAGGATGGAAGTTCCTTTCTGGCCTGGTCTCTGGTATGGACAAAAAGGCAATTAGAAGGTTATGGAGTATAAAGAAAGAAGGAAGTGAAAGATCCCCAGCTGCTTTATCCTTTAAAGAGGTAGTGATAGATCTTCCCAGCAGGGCTGGGGTATTTTCCCTGCTTCCCACACTAAAAAGCTCACTCAAAAAAAAGTGAGGGGGTTTGGTTGGAGGTACTTATTAGTTAGGGATTTGGAGGGGGAGACTTCCCTCCAGACTCTTAAGTAAAATAGTTGCATTCCTGGCACTGGTGGTTGTCCCCACTGCTGTGTCCAGTGGAATTTGCCTTCCTACTTAAATAACTACATCTGTTCATTGAGGTACAAAGATCCTTAGGTAACTATACTATACTGTCCCCTTACTCAGTAGTCTTTTATATGGCAAGAGTGAGTCCCAAATACACTTGCGTTCCCCCCTCAAGTGCTTGAAACCATAGCCTTTGCTACAACTCTTTCAGTCTCCTACTATCCTGCAACTCAGGTCACCTACTACTTTGTGCTGTGACTGGGTTCTCTTCTCCATCAGCCCTCTCAGTCAATGACTATGAAGCTGTCTTCCTATCAGAGCCAGGCTACTCCAGAAAGTTACAAAAGCAAAGTCAAGATCAGATCTGCTCTTAGTACTCTTCTGTTTCACTCCAGTCTGAACTCTGATTATTCTATTCTTTGAATCTTTCAGTTCAAAGATCATCTAACTTATAGTGAAAACCCCATTTTAATTCTTAGTCCTTGTCATACCTTCCTGGGTAGCTAAATATTCACAGAGGTCTACTTCCTCAAATGAAATATGGTGAATATGGTATTATATGCCTCCCTTTCCCCATTATATTCCTGTTTTATGTAAATGTTAAATAATACAGTAGCTAGGGAAGACTAAAAAAGACTGGTGACCATTGTTTTCCCTTGCCACAACAACACCTCATAGTCTGGGCTTTTTCTCAGGTCTTGTGAAGCCAAGCATAAGCAGCTTTCCAGAGGACTGCTGCTGTGAATAGCTTTCAAGGTTCTGATTACACAGTATAGTGAACTTTCTATTTATTCAGTAACAAATTAAGGCAAAACATTCACAGAAATCACAATACAATATTCACAATGTTATGGCATAACAACTTATCACTAAAATGGCCACATAGTTTTCACTAAAGTGGTCACATAGTTTTAAGCAAAAGATAACATTCATTTAACACAATCATTTAGTAAGTCCTTAATTCAATCATCCTTAAAGAAGCAAGTCTCCGACACAAAGTACAAAGGTCAAAGTCCTCCACCCCTAGGTCACATTGTCTTAATCTCTTTAATCAAAAGTCCTCTTTCTTCTTAATTGGCGAAGTCCTTTATACAGTCATCTAAATATAAAGGACAGAGTTCTCCATTCCTAGGCCACAGTGAGTCATGATTTTCTCAGTTTGCATTAAATACCCAGGGAGACGTCTTTTCATCTTGACTCGAGGCAGGCTCTCAGCTTCCATGGTTCCTATCCCATGTTCCCAGCTCCTGCCCAAATCTATCCAACTGCCACCTGTGTTCAAAGGCAGACAGCTCTCAGTTCTTTGTCCAGCTTCTTGTGTAGTTTCTATTCCATATTGAAGCTCACAGTGTCTGGTCCACATCAAATCCTTCACAGCTTTTATTCCTGGGAAGGCAAAACTTAACAAAGCCACAGTAACATTCATTCACATTGCCAGCATCCTCATCAATTCACTTTCTGCCTGAGAAATCATCATAGACCCAACAACAAGGTCTGAGGAATCAACACAGATCATCAGTATAGTCCGTGGGCCTCCGAAATTGTCAGCAAGACCCTCCTTCAGGATTTCTGTAAACCTACAACAAGAAAATCCTCTTTCAGGGCTTCTGAACCAGCAGCAAGGTCCCAGGGCTTCTGTAACAGCAGCACTGGCTTCTATTAGCAGATGAATCTGACAAAGTAACACCAAAGCAGACAAAGTACCAACACCACAGCCATTCCTCCTCCTAGTTCTCCTCTCTTCTCATTTCTCAGTTCTTATCAATTCTCAGTTCAGTCCTCACTTCTCAGTTCTCAGTTCTCTTCTCTCTCTCTCCAGCAGTAGCAACCCAGCCTCCAGATGCTCATTCCCAGTAGTTTTGGCCCCTCTCAGCTTGGCTTTTCCTTATATATGGTGTTAGCTCCTCCCTGTTCTACCCCTTCCTGTTACGTCAACAAGTCCATCCCACTGTGGGATTCACAAGTTCTGGAACTTAATTCTTGACACAATTATGAACTTGAAACAAGGTGCTAAGTACCTATTTGATTCCAAATACAAGGGTCAGGGAAGATCTTCAAATTACCATTACTATTACAGGTCTCTATAGGTTTGGGGGAGATTGAACATTAAAAATGTAGCATAAATTTTAAGACCTCAGTCTACCAATATGTTAACTTATGTATTGTGCTGTTAACAAAAACAAGAGCAATTATCTTTTAGTAATCTTCATAAACCTTTCATATGTATGTGTGTGCACACACATGCATGCGTGCTTCAAAACCAGGCTTACTTGTATGCCATCGCACTGCACAGTGATTCTTTCATATCTGTCAAAGAGAGTTGGCTTGCTCTATCTCTCATGGAAGTGAAATAAGGTACAAGAAGGAGAGAGAAGGAAAGGGAAGGGAACAAGCACTTATTAAGTGCCTACTATATGCCAAGTACTGTACTAAATACTATCAATATTTTCTCATTTTATCCTCATAACAGCTCTGGGAGAGAGGTACCATTATTATCCCCATTTACAGATGTGAAGCCTGAAGTTAAGTGATTTTCCCTGGGTCACACAGCTAGTATTTAAGGCCAAATTTGAACTCAGGTCTTCCTAACTCCAGACCTAGTACTGTATTTGCTGTACCACCTAATTGCAATTTGTCATTAATTTCTTTACTAACATTTCACACTCTGTGGTCAGTGCCAATAGTCCATTTCATTACTTACTCATTTACATAATAGGTTATAACATTAACTAGAGATCCCAACAAAATGAGTCATTTTGATTTCATGGATATTAGTGATACATTGTGAGATGAAGCCCATGACTTCAATATGGCCCTCATTATTCAAAGCCAAAGAGGTATGGGAGGAGGATGAGAGAGAATTGGTTTATATATTAAGAAGATATACTCATGTGACTTTATATTTTTTAATTATTCTCTACACACTTATATATATATTTGTTTTACCCATTGGAATATAAGCACCTTGCAAGTAGAAATGGATAATCTTGCGAGTTCCACGAAAGGAGGGAATGTTTTATGCTTTGTATTTTAATCTCTAGCAAGGAGCACAATGCCTGACACACAGTAAATACTTAATAAATCTTTGTTGATTTATTAATTGATGTGAGGAAATCCAGGAACAAGTGGGGGAAAATCTTATGGAAAGAATTTGGGTAAAGATAAAGTCAGGAACAAAATTGACATCATTCCTGGATTACACAACAGATCACCTTAGAAATAGATCACAAACCTGGCTCAGAGACGTGATATAGTAGTATTAGAAGATCTTGGTTATCCAAACATCTCCAGAGACCCTGCTCACTTTCCCATAATCAGAACAGTTCATACTTTTTAGATTTAATAATAATCTTATCCTTCAAAAGATAGAGGAACCCAAAAAAGGAAATTCTTTTCTGAATCTGACTTTTACAAACATGAAGGAACTGTCTGCTGGGGTGGAAATGATGGGAATCTTGGGGGAAGTGACCATTCCATCTTTGTGATAGAATAGCAGAGGAAACTTAGTATAGTTTGACATACGTACATACTAAATTTGGGGAGCACAGTTTTCAGAAGGTTCAGAGAAAGGACAAGAAGAATCCCACGTCCTAAAATTCTTCATGGAAAATAAGCCCAGAAGTGATATAAATATCTCTAGAATAAAATTCTGATGACACAAAGGGAAGAATTCCCATAACAATAAAAAATGGTATTGTCTAAAGAGATGTATAACTGCAAAAGGAACTAATCAACCAACTTTTAAAATAGGATATAGAAACAAGAGCAGCACATATGTGGCCCTTAAAAAGAGTATCAAGATAATTAAAGCTCAGTGTTAGGCAATAAGCCTCACACTTGGACTCTGTTTTTGCAGGTTTGATGTTGGGACAAAATGAGCCAATTATATCAGTCATTGAACAGTTAGAAAAAGGAGGTTTACTTAGTCCTAACAAAGCAAAGATATGCAAGGGTAACCTTATTTTCCTTTTTGGGCACAATTTCTAGACCGTTAGATCAAGGGAATGCTATAGAAAAAGATTATCTAGATTTTAACAAAGCTTTTGCTAAGTCTTCAGTGGGGAAGTATAGAGATGTGGATAATAGTGCAGTTAGGAGGATTTGGAACAAGTTGAATGACTGGATCCAAAAAATAGACATCAATAGTTCAGTTTGAATTTAGAAGGAAGTCTCCAGTGTAATGCCCCAGGGACCTATGCTTGGTCTTAGGCTTTCTACCTTTTTTTTTTTTATCAGATTTGAATAAAAATATAGATGATAGATTTATCACATTTGCAAATGACACAAAGCTGAGATGGATGGATAACATATTAATTAGCAGTCATATTTTAAAATATTTTGAAAAGCTAGTTGATCTACGTCTTATAAAATGAAATCTAATCAGGAGACAGGTAAAATTTTATACTTGGATTAAAAAATTCAATTGCATTAGTATAAGATGTGGAGATGTCAGTAGATAACATTTTCTCTGAAAAAGAGTTGGTGGTTTTAGTGTATTGAAACCTCAATATTTATCAACAGTGTGATAGAACAGCAAAGAAAGGCAGTACAATCTTAGACTGCATTAGAATAGACATAATGTCAAGAACAAAGGAGGCAATTGCCCCACCTAACTCTTGCAGTGTCAGACCATGTCTGGAATATGACAGTCAGTTCTAGGTACCTCATTTTTGAAAAGGGAGAGCAATAAGTCAGTAACCTGGAGATTATCCAGAGGAAGATAAACAGCATGTTGAAGGGGCTTGAGATTATGCTATATAAAGAAGAGATGAAAGACCTGGGGATAACCAGCCTAATAAAAGGGGCACATGACAGCTGTCTTCTAATATATTGTGTAGAAGGCTGCTTAGACTTGTTCTGCTTGTCCAGCAGAGAACAGTGTGTGAAGGTGCAAAGAGGAAAAACCTGCTACCAGTGCTGTCCAAAAGTAGAATCAGGTATTTTGTATGGTGGTAACTTCCTACTCATTATAGATACTACTCAATGTAGTAAAGAATATGCCTTTTAAAAGATCAGTCCTGTCACCTTTAAATTGGACTTCACAGTGCTGGTTACCCCATCAATTCCTTTAAAATTGAAATACACCTAAAAGAATGAACCCATAAGTAGGAGCTATATGACTAACAGACAACTTGTCTGATGTATTCTAGAGGATATTTTTGTTCATTTATTGTTTAAACTTGATAACCTCTAAATTCCCTTCCAACTTTGAGATTTTCTAACTCCAGTTCTAACACTGATGACTTTGAACCCCAGTCAAAAGAAATCAAAATGCCCCTGTTAAAGAAAGCCAAAGGAAGTGTTTGCTGCCACCTGCCAACCATAACTGGGTTCACTTGTTGATCTGCAATGACATCTCAGTACCAAACCAAGAATCTCCTCATTAAATATTTTCATAGAATCATAAAACATTAAGGCTAGATGGGACTTGAGATCTGAAAATTCCACAGATGAAAGGAACCAAGTTAAAACAACCTTTTAGAAATCTTGGAGAGCTAATCCAACTCTGTCCTTTACAGAGGAGGAAAGTGAGGCCCAGAATCTATATCATCTATACTCAACAAATAATGAGGATCTCCTGCACACTAGGTACTCAGTGCATGCAGCTACTTAAGGGTAGAATGAAGACTAGAACCCAAATTCTGACACTGTCCAGTTCTCCAGCCACCACAGCATGATTTTCTTTAGAAATACCTTCCTTGTTAAATGAAGACAACACTCTGTGTGTGCATGCTTATGCTGTTATTTTGAATTATTTTGCTGTTATTTTGAACCATATTGAATAATTAACTTCTCTTCTTCTTCAGATTCAATCACAGAACACAAGATATGTCCCTGCGAAAACTACCTAATGCCATAAGGAGGAAGAAGTCACTCAGCATTTGGAAGGCCATTAAGAACAGCTTAACAACATTTTTTTAGGCATTCACATGTAAAACAAAAATAATAAAATAAAAGGATTGGACAGAAGAATAATACAGAGCTTTGTGCACCTTCACATGCTTTTTATTGCATGTTCTTGTCCTGAGGTAAATAGACAACAAAGTGTAACTTGGTAATTCCCAGAATCTTAGATATGAGATCGGATTAACATTACCTATGCACTGATATCTTTGTCGTTAAATAGCAAGTCCTAAATGTAATGAGTATTCATAAAAACTTTTAAATAAAGCATCATGCTGCTAAATAAGGTTGGAGATTTTAATAAGTGATGGAAAAATAACTATACAATAGCAAAGAACTGGGAACTGAAGTGATGCCCATCAATTGGGGAATAGCTAAGCAACTTGTAATATATGATTGTAATGGAATGTTACTGTGATATAAGAAATGATGAGCAGGCCTATTGCAGAAAAACCTGGAAAGATTTATATGAACTGGGGCAAAGTGAAGTAAGCAGAACCAAGAGAACATTGTACATAGTAACAGCAGTATTGTACAATGATGAATTGTGAATGACTTAGCTATTCTCAGCAATACAATGATCTGAGACAGTTCCAAAGGATTCGTAATGAAAAATGCTATACACATCCAGAGAAAGAACTGATGGAGTCTGAATGCAGATTCAAGCATACTATTTTTCACTTTCTGGTTTTTTTTTTCTTTTGAGTCTGTGTCTTGTTTTACTGCATGATTAATATGGCAATATGTTTTGGATGGTTGAACATGTATAACCTATATCAAATTGCTTACTGTCTCAGAGAGAAGGGAGGGAAGGGAGGGAAGAGAGAAAATTCGAAATTCGAAATTTTTTTACATGTAACTGGAGAAAAAAATAAAATATTTTAAAAATAACTACACAAAACACAAAGGATCTCTCCTTGAGGGCAAGAATTGTCTTTTGCCTCTTTGTATCCCCAGAGCTTAGCACAATGCCTGGGCCATATTAAGTGCATAACAAGTGCTTAATAAAATGACCCCATTCCCTTTTGCCTCCCCGTTCTTCCCCTCCATTGTAACAGTTATGCCATGCCTCTTCTATATGAGATGATTAACCTCATTCTGTCTCTCTCTGTCTCACCTCATTCTATTCCTCTCCCACCTCCCAATTTCACCTTTTAAAATATCATCCCTTCCTATTCAATTGATTCTGTGCCCTCTGTCTATGTACACATTTATATAGACACTCACATATATATTCCTATGCATATATACCCTCCTATATAGACATATGTGTATGTATACATATATATAAATATGTATACATATTTATATTTCTATTCCCTTCAACTATCCTCATACTGAGAAAGGTTTCATAAGTTACAATTATCATTTTTCCATGTTGGCATGTAGATAGTTAAACTTCGATAAGTTCCTTATGAATTCTTTTCCATGTTTACCTTCTCATGCATCTTGTATTTGAATGTCACATTTTCTATTGAGTTCTGCTTTTTTCATCAAGAATGCTTGAAAGTCCTCCACTCATTGAATGACTGTTTTCCCCTGGAACATTATACTCAGTTTTGCTGGGTAGGTGATTCTTGGTTTAAATCCTAACTCCCTTGATCTCTGGAATATCATATTCCATGCCCTTCAATCCCTTAATGTAGAAGCTGTTAGGTCCTGGGTTATCCTGATTGTGTTTCTACGGTATTCAAATTGTTTCTTCTTGGCAGCTTGTAATATTTTCTCCTTGATCTGGAAGCTCCTTAACCTGGCTATAACATTTCTAGGAGTTTTCTTTTTGGGATCTTTTTCAAGAGGTGATCAGTGAATTCTTTCAAATTCTATTTTGCCCTCTGATCTAAAATATCAGGGTAAATTTCCTTGAGAATTTCTTGAAGGTTGCTTTCTAAGTTTTTTTTTTGATCATGGCTTTCAGGTAGTCCAATAATTTTTAAATTGTCTCTCCTGGATCTATTTTCCAGGTCAGTGGTTTTTCAAGAAGATATTTCACATTGCCTTCTATTTTTTCATTTGTTTGGATCTGTTTAATAGTATCTTGATTTCTCATAAAGTCATTTGCTTCCATTTGCTCCACTCTAATTCTGAAGGAATTATTCCCTTCAGAAAGCTTTTGAGATTCTTTTTCCATCTGGCAAAGTCAACTTTTTAAGGCATTCTTCTCCTCTGCCTTTTTGGGCCTCTTTTGCCATTTGAGTTAATCTATTTTTTAAGGTGTTATTTTCTTCAGTGAGATTGTTGACTCTCTTTTCATGATTTTCTTGCATCATTCTCATTTCTCTTCCCAATTTTTCCTCTACTTCTCTTATTTGGTTTTCAAAATCTTTCTTAAGCTCCTCTGTGGTCATAACCAGTTTACATTTTTCTTGGAAACTTTTGGTGTGGGAGTTCTGACTGAGTTGTCTTCCTCCCATCCCATGCTTTGATCCTTTTTGTCTCCAAAAAAGGAATCTAAAGTTGGATGGCTGTTCTTGCTTTGTTTCCTTTGCCTGCTCATGTTGCCAGTCAATTAACTTGACTTTTGAGCTCTTTGCCACAGCAGAACTCCACTTCCATAGGGGAAAGCTTTGTTCCAAATTGCAAGGGTTTTCGCAGCTGCCAGAGCTATTAGGAGGCCACCATCTCTACAGCACCCTCCAGCTTTGGCTCACTGGTCACACACCTCAGGACCACCACCCAAGACCATGATCCCAATCCAGGCAGGTTAAGGTAAGAGCACTTAGCCTCTGAATGATTGCTTGGCTCCCCTGCAATCTGCAGGCCGGGAGCTCTGAAGCACTCACGTGGAAGCGGCTGCAAGGCTGCCACTTCTGCTGCTTTCTTGCCCTGGGGGCTGATGGCCAGACCCGCTTCTTTCCCTCAGATTTAGCTGAGTTCCACTGACCTTTCACTTTGTCCATTGCTCTTATGTGTTGAAATTTGAACACAAGAATTAAGAGAAACCTAAAAAACTAAACAAATCAACAATGATAACTAAAAAGAGGGTAAAGTGCTTACATTCTAATATGAAGAGATGATATATAGATGCCTCCCCCAAACCCTATTGTTATCAGGGGTCATAGAATCTAATTAAATAAGACTCAGGAGTGGTTCTGTTGTGACTTGATGATCATAATAGAAAAAAGAGGAAAAGAAGAAAACATCAGGGGCAGGAGGGAGGGAAGGGAAAGGAATTTTATGTAAAGTTATCTCACATAATCAGATTGCACAAATAAATATCTATAAAAATATGAAGGAGACAGTGAAAAAGCAACTCACAAACCTCACGCTCATCTGAACTAGTGACATGAAGAAAGAATATAAAGATATATACAGAGTTGGCAAAAAAAAAAAAATTCATTTCACCCCACAGTGAAAAAGGAAAGAAATTGAGAGATGGGAGAGAAAAGAATTAAAAGGATAGATTATGGTTAGTCCTAAGTAAAGCAAATTCTAAGGATGTACAAAAAATATTTATAATTCTTTTTGAGGTGACAAAGAATGGGAGTCTGAGGGGATTGGGTGATGGCTGAATAAGTTATGGCATGTAAGTGTAGTGGAATACTATTGTGCTTAACAGATGATGAAGGAAGTGATTTCCGAGAAACTTGGAAAGTCTTGTATGAACTGATGCAGAGTTAAATGAATAAATCCAGGAGAAATAAGTGTACAACAAAATAGTAAAGACAAATAATTTTGAAAGACTTAGAGACAATAAGATCAGGGTAAAGTTAAGATACTCAGTACCACTACTATTTAACATGGTAACCAAGGTAAACTCTGAATGGATATGTAACTTCTTTTTTTTTTTAGAGGGCAATTGTGGTTAAGTGACTTGCTCAAAATCACATGGCTAGTAAGTGTGTTAAGTGTCTGAGGCCAGATTTGAACTCAGGTCCTCCTGACTCCAGGGCCTGTGCTCTATTCACTGCACCACCTAGCCACCCTGGATACATAACTTCAATATAAAGAGTGATATCATAAGCAAAAGGAAAAAATTATCTTTCAAATCTGTTTATATGAAAAGAGTTCATAAGTAAACAAGCAATAGCAAGGACCAGCAAAAATAACATGGACAATTGTTATTAAATCAAAAGTTTTCATACAAACATCTAATGCAGTTAAAAATTGAAGTGAAACAATGGGCAGGGGAGGGAAGAGCTTGGTAGTAAGTTTCTCTGACAAAGTTCTTATATCCATCCAAGTGTAGCGCCAATGCAATATTCACATCGGCCACGGTCACTATAAACATACCTGCATGGTGCTCAATTGCAGAATGTAAGACTCTCCACATAGAAGACAGAAGCAAAACATTTATTCAGACATCAGAAAACCAAATCCCCAAACCAATAAGCTGATTCCATCATAGTAGCAAAGAAGTTAATAAGCCACAACAGCTCGGAGAGCCACACATCCTTTAGCCTTCCCACAAACCAACAGAAGACCAATATTTACTCACAAGCCTATTTGTCTCCGTCAGCAGTTTTCTCCTCTCCCAACTAGCTAACTTGCTCTGACTCCCAGCTTCCTGTGGGCTCTGTTCCACCCTTCAGCAGACTCCTCCCACTACAGGCTCCATGTGATTATTTGCAGCCTATTAGGGAGAAGAGTTTATTTTCAAAGCAGGGAAGGTCTTCAAATTTCCTTAGGCTTATTAATTATCAGGTCATAAGATCTTCAAATTACCATCACCATTACACCAAGATACATAAGGAATTGATTCAACTTTATAAGACTATGTATGAGCCATTCCCTAATAAACCAATGGCTAAAGGATATAAACTATGAGCAGGAAAATTTGAAAAAAAAGAATTACAAGCTATCAACACATGGAAAAACACTCCAAAGCAATAATTTAGAGAAATGCAATTAACATTCAAGTTCTAACTCATACCCACCAAGGTGAAAATCATTAATAAAAGGGAAAGGGGGTGGAGGGGTGTGGAATTATAAATGTTAGAAGGACTGCATGGAAACAGACACATGAATGCATTGTTGGTGGAACTAGTCCACCTATTCTGTTTTTTTTTTAATTTCCATTTTATTTTTAATTTAATTTCATTTTAAATTCTGAATTCTCTCCCTTTCACCTTTACCTCTCCAACTGATTTAAAAAAAGGCAAAGAAAATAGAATTCATTACAAATATGTACAGTTAGAGTCAAAATGGCAGAGAGAAGCCAAGAAATTACCTGAGCTCTCCCCAATTTCCTTTGGAAATATTAAATCAAGCCTCTAAATGGATTCTAGAGTGACAGAACCCACAAAAAGATGAAATAAAACATTTTTCTAACTTAAGATAACTTAGAAGGACTTCAGGAAAGGTGTGTCTCCTTTGGGAAAAAGGGGAGCACAGCCCAGTGCAGACAGTGGCCAGGTAAGCCAATGGGAGGCTCTTAACCACAGTGAAGATCAGCAAATGAGTCCCCTCAGTCCTTGTTCAGCAGGCCAGCTGTGAGGCCTCTAGCCCTATTGCAGAAAGCAAATTGTGAGCCTTGAATCCCTAGCACAATAGATGAGACTAAGGTAGGCCTCCCCCAGGACAGTGGGCAAGCTGCCAGCACCTGAGGCCAGAGCAGAAAGCCAGTGACCAGGCCCCTGGCCCCAAGCATAAGAAGCTTGGGACAGTGCCCTTGTGCCCCAGTCACAAATAGACTGAAAATGAGTAAGAAACAGAAAAGAGCCCTGACCATAGAAAGCTACTATGGTGACAGGTAAGATCAAAATGTTAACTCAGAAGAGGACAACAAATGTCAAAATGCCTACATGTGAAGCCTCAAAAGGGAATATAAATTGGTCTCAAGCTCAAAAAGCGTTCTTGGAAAAGCTCAAAAAGGATTTTTAAAATCAAGTGAGAATGGTAGAAGAAAAATTGGGAAAAGAAATGAAAGTTATGCAAGAGAATTATGAAAAAAACTCAACAGCTTGAAAAAGGGAGCACAACAACTGACTTGAAGAAAATAACTCTAAAAATAGAATTGGTCAATTCAGAAAGGAGGTACAAAAGCTAACTGAAGAAAACAATTCTTTAAAAATTAGGAATGGGCAAGTGGAAACTAAACACTCTAAGAGAGATCAAGAATCAAACAAAATAAAAAAGAATGGAAAAAATAGAAGAAAATATAAAATACATTATTAGAAAAACAAGTGACCTGGAAAATAGATCCAGGAGAGATAATTTAAGAATTATTGGACTACCTGAAGGCCATAATCAAAAAAGGAGCCTGGACAGCATCTTTCATGAAATTATCAAGGTAAACTGCCCTGACATCCTAGAACCAGAAGGTAAAATAGTCATTGAAAGAATCCACCAATCATATCCTGAAAGAGACCCCAAAATGAAAACTCCAAGGAATATTATAACCAAATTCCAAAATTACCAGGTCAAAGAGAAAATACTGCAAGTAGCCAGAAAGAAATAATTAAAAATTAAGGAGCCACAGTCAGGATTACACATGACTTAGCAGCTTTATTAAAGGATCAGAGGACTTGGGATATGATATTCTGGAAGACAAAGGAGCTTGGATCCCAACTAAGAATCAACTACCCAGCAAACTTGAGAATAATCTTTCAGGGGAAGAGAAATTTCACTGAAATAGGATACTTTCAAACTTTCACACTGTAAAGACCAGAGCTGAACAGAAAATTCAGTCTTCAAATTCAAGATTCAAGAGAAGCATAAGAAGGCAAACAGGAAAGAAAATAAACATTCAATAAGGTTAAACTGCTTCTCTTCCTACAGGGGAAGCTGATCCTTGCAACTCTTGAGAACTGTATATCTATTAGGGCAATTAGAAGGAATATACATAGACAGGGGGTATGGGTATAAATTGAATTTGATATTATGATATAAAAAATCAAGGGGTGAGAAAAAGGATTTTACTGGGAGAAGAAGAAAGGTGGAAGCAGAATAGGGTAAATTCCATCCTATGAAAAGGCACAAGAGACTTAATACAGAAGAGGGAAAGAAAGGAGAGGGTGAGTACTGTTGGAACCTTACTCTCATCAGATTTGGCTCAAAGAGGGAATAACATATACTCAGTTGGGTATAGAAATTTATCTTACACTGTAGGGAGGTAGGTGGAAACAGGGGAAAGGGGGGTGCTGACAGAAAAGAGAGCAGATTGAGGGAGATGTTGGTCAGAAGCAAAACATGATTGAAGAGAGAGAGATAGTGAAAGGAGAAAAGAAAGTATAAACTGGAGGGAAATAGGATGGATGAAAATAAACAGTAATCACAGCTGTAAATGGGAACGGGATGAACTCTCCCATAAAATGGAAGCAGATAGCAGAGTAGATTAAAAACCAGAATCCTACAATATGTTGTTTACAAGAAACACATTTGAAGCAGAAAGATAAACATAGAATAAAGGTAATTGGAGTAGAATATGCTCCAGTTGTGCTTCAGTTGAATTATTTAAAAAGTAGAGGTAGCAATCTTGATCTCAGAAAAAGCATAAGCAAAAATAGATCTAATTAAAAGAGATAAGGAAGAAAACTACATCTTGCTAAAAGGTACCATAGACAATGAAGTATTCTCAATACTAAATATATATGCACCAAGTGGTGTAGCCTTCAAATTCTTAGAGGAGAAGTTAAGTGAATTACAGGAAGAAAAAGACAGCAAAACTATGCTACTGCAGGATGTCAACTTCCCCCTCTCAGAACTAGGTAAATCTAACTACAAAATAAATATGAAAGAAGTTGAAGAGTTGAATAGAGTGTTAAAAATTTAGATAGGATAGACTTCTGGAGAAAACTGAATGGGAATAGAAAATACTTTTTTTTTCTCACACAAAAATTGACCATGTATTAGGGCATTGAAAACCTCACAATTCAATGCAGAAAGGCAGAAAGATTAAATGTATCCTTTTCAGATCATGATGTAATAAAAATTGTGTGTAATAAAGGGTCATGAAAAGATAGGCTAAAAACTTAATGGAAACTAAATCTAATCCTAAAGAATGAGTGGGTCAAACAAGTACATCATAGAAACAATAATTTCATGAAAGGCAATGACAATAATGAGACAATATACCCAAACTTATGAGATACAGCCAAAGCAGTTCTTAGGGGAAATTTTATATCTCCAAATGCTTACATAAATAAAATAGAAAAAGGAGATCAAAGAATTGGATATATACCTAAAATAAAAAAAGCTAGAATAAGAGCAAATATAAATTCCCAATTAAATAATAAGTTAGAAATTCTGAAACTCAAAGGCAAGATTAACAAAATTGAAATTAATGAAACTACTGAACTAGTTAATAAGACAAATAGCTTTTTATGAAAAAACAATAAAATAGGTAAATCTTTGTTTAGTTTGATTTTTCAAAAAGGACCAAATTGCCAGTATCAAAAATGAAAAGGGTGAATTCACCACAAACGAAGAGGTAATTAAAGCAATAATTTGCTATTTTGCCCAACTGACAATCTAAGTGAAATGGATGAATTTTTACAAGAATATAAATTGCCTACATTAACAGAAGGGAAAATAAAATGCTTAAATAACCATTTCAGAAAAAGAAATTGAAGAAGCCATCAATGAACTCCCCAAGGAAAAAATCTCTGGGGTCAGATGGATTTACAAGTGAAATCTACCAAACATTTAAAGAACAATTTATTTCAGTGCCATAAAAGGTATTTGAAAAATACCATTTAAGCTACTTGAAAAAGAGTCCTACCAGATTCCTTTTATGACAAAAATATCATGCTCATGTCTAAATCAGGAAGAGCTAAAACAGAGAAAGAAAATTATAGACCAATTCCCCTAATGAATATTGATGCAAAAAAAATGAAATACTAGGAAAGACATTACAGTAATTCATCATGAGGTTAATATACTATGGTTAGGTGGGATTTATGGCAGGAGTGCAGCGCTGGTTAAATATTAGGAAAACTGTCAACATCATTGACCCTTTCAATAGCAAAACTAATAGAAATCAAATAATTATGTCAATAAATGCAGAAAAAACTTTTTGACAAAATACAATACCCATTCCTATTAAAAACACTAGAGAACATAGGAATAAATGGAGTTTTCCTTAAAATGATAGGTAGAATCTATCTAAAACCATCAACAAAGGGATAAACTTAAAACCTTCCCAATAAGATCAGGGGTGAAACAAGGAAACCCATGATCACCACTTTTATTCAATACTGTACTAGAAATGTTAGCTTTAGCAGTAAGAGAAGAAAAAGAAATTGAAGGAATTAGAATAGGCAGTGAGGAAACAAAACTACCACTCTTTGCAGATGATATAATGGTATACTTAGAGAATCAAGTAAAAAAAACTATTAGAAATAACAAGTTTAGTAAAGTTCCAGGATATAAAATAAACCCACATAAGTCATTAGCATTTTTATATATCACCAACAAAACCCAGGAGCAAGAGATAGGAGAAATTCTATTTGAAATAACTGTAGGCAATATAAAATACTGAGGAATCTACCTGCCATGACAAACCCAGAAACTATATAAGCACAATTACAAAATACTTTTCACACAGTCAGATCTAAACAATTAGAAAAATATCAATTGCTCATGGGTAAACCAAGCTAATATAAGAAAAATGACAATTCTACCTAAATTACTTTACTTATTCAGTGCCATACCAATCAAACTACCAAAAAAATTATTTTCTAGATGTAGGAAAAATAATAACAAAATTTATCTGGAAGAACTATGGAGTTAATGGGAGGGGGAAATGCAAAGGAAGGTCATCCTAGCTGTACCAGATCTAAAACTTTATTATAAAGCAGCATTCATCACAACTATTGGCTGGCTAAGTAATAGAGTAGCAGATCAGTGGAATAGATCAGGTACACGAGACACAGTAGTCAATGACTATAGTAATCGACTGTTTGATAAACCCAAAGACTCCAGCTTCTGGAATAAGAACTCACTATTTCACCAAAACTGCTAGGAAAACTGGAAAATAGCTAGGCAGAAACTAGGTATAGACCAACATGTCACAAGATATACCAAGATAAGGTCAAAATGGACACATGATTTAAACATAAAGGATGGTACCATAAGCAAATCAGGAGAGCAAGGAATAGTTTACCTGTCAGATCTATGGAGAAGGAAAGAATTTATGAGCAAACAAGAGATAGAGGGCATTATGAAATGCAAAATGGTGATGAAATCCTAATAAAGCTGCTCCAAGCCCCAGTATTCTAACTTTACTATAGGCCTGGGTCCACTGAACAGCAGGCCCACCACTGTACCTACCTCGCCCCTCTTACCCCCCCAACAATGTCCTAACTTCTTCATATATGCCTCACTGCTTGCTGGAACAACAGTTGTGTCCCTGAACTCTTACTTCCCACAGAAACAGCAGGTGTGTCCATATGATGGGAACCTAGCTACTACCTCTACCTGGTCACTGTCCCCAGACTCATTCCTACAGAAAGAGGTGTATTCTTTTATCCAATCACAATCACATCATCCATCTAGACCAGATAGGACCATAATAGCTAGCCAGTTGGAAGGCAGAATGACCAGAATGTTTAACCACCAAACCATAGATGGGACCCCTCCTCCATTACCTAATCCCTTAACAAAGTCCTCCTGCCTTTTTAATATTAATGATATTCCTCTATTCTATGTAAATTTCTGTTATGTAATTGCATCTTTACCCTATAAAAATCCATCTTGCTTTCTCTAAAGTTGCTGATTCCTCTTAGAACTTAGCCCGCTTCACAAGACGCATCAATCTCAATAAATGACTATATTTGGATCAAAGGTGGTCTGATTCTGAATTCTTTGAGACAGTTTTACCACAACACATCATGAAACCACAACAGTTTTGCAGTGGGCAGAGACCCCACCTCAACAGTCTTTGGCATTCCTGGGTTTAAACTACAACAGTGGGAAATTTTGATTACATTAAATTAAAAGATTTTGCACAAACAAAACCAATGAAACCAAGATTAGAAGGAAAGCAAATAACTGGGGAACAATTTTTTCAGCAAGTTTCCCTGATAAAAGTCTCATTTATAAAATATACAGAGAACTGTATATATGTATGTATGTATGCATGTATGTATAAGATACAATATATAAGAATACACATCATTCCTCAATTGATCAATGGTCAAAAGATATAAACAGGCAGTTTTCAGAGGAAGAAATTAAAGCTATATATAGTCACATTAAAAAATGCTCAAAATCACTACTGATTAGAGAAATGCAAATTAAAGCAACTCTGAGATACCACTTCATACCTATAAGATAGGCAAATATGACAGAGAAGGAAAGTAATAAATGTTGGAGAAGATGTAAGAAAACTGGAACACTAATGCATTGTTGGTAGAGTTGTGAACTGATCCAACCATTCTGGAGAGCAGTTGGGAACTATGCCCAAAAGGAAAGCACACTGTGCATAACCTTTGATCTAGCAATAGCACTCCTGGGTCTCTATCCAAAAGAGATCATAAAAAAGAGGAAAGGACTCACACATACAAAAAATATATATATTTGTGGCATCGCTTTTTGTGGTGGCAAAAAATTTGGAAATTGAAGGTATATCCATCAGTTGGGAAATGGCTGAACAAGTTGTTATATGTAAATGCAGTAGAATACTATTGTGCTCCAAGAAATGATGAGCAGGTGGATTTCAGAAAAACCTGGAAAGACTTAACATGAATTGATGCTGAGTGAAATGAGCAGAACTAGAACACTGTACACAGTCACAGCAACAGTATGTGATGATCAACTATGATAGACTTAATTCCTCTTAGCAATACAGCGATTCGAGACAGTTTCAAAAGACTTGTGATGAAAAGTGTTTTCCATATCCAGAGAAAGAATTGATGGAGTCTGAATGCAGATCAAAGCATTCTATTTTGACTTTTTTTGTTGTTTTTTTCCTTCTTGTGGTTTTTTCCTTTTGTTCTGATTTCTTCTTTCACAAAATGACAAATGTGGAAATATGTTTAACATGTGTATAACCTATATCAGATTGCTTGCTGTATTGAGGAGGGGGGAGAGAAAGGAGGGAGGGAGGAAAATTTGGAATTCAAAATCTTGCAGAAATGAATGTTGAAAAATTATCTTTACGTGTAATTAGAAAAAATAAAATGACATTAAATGATTTTTAAAGAAAAAAAGTATGTACAGTTAAAACAATTTTTTGGATTAGCTAGGAAAGAAGGAAGGAAAAGAGGAAGAAGGAAGGAGGGAGGTGGGAAGAAGAGGGGAGGGGAGGGGAAAAGAGGACAGGGGAAGGGAGTGAGGGGAGAGAAGGAAAAAGAAAAGATTCTTCCCCCTGCACTCTGAGTTTATCACCTCTATTTGGAAGTGGTTAGCATGTTTTGTCGTGAGTCCTTTGGATTTATCTTTGGTTGGTCATTGTATTAATCAGTTCTTAAGTCTTTCAAAGTTACTTGTTTTTACAATATTGGTATTGTATAAATCCTTCTGGTTCTGCTCACTTCATTTTGCATCACTTCATACAAGTCTTCTCAGATTTCATCATTTCTTACAAGATAGTAGTATTCCATCACCTTCATATACCATAAGTTGTTCAATCATTCCCCAACTGGTAGGCACATCCTCATTTTCCAAATTTTTTTGCCACCTGAAAAATAACTGCTATAAATATTTTTATACATATAGCCTCTTTTTACTCTTTTTCTCTCTTTAGGGTATAGACCTAGTAGCAGTATCACTGGGTAAAAGAGTATACACAGTTTAATAGCTTTTTGAGAATAGTTTCCAATTGCTTACCTGGCCAGATCAGTTCACAGATTCACCAACAGTACAAAAAAGGACCTGTTTTCCCACAGCACCGCCAGCATTTGCCATTTATTTCCCTTTTTGTCAACTTTGCCAGTTTCATGGGTATGACGTGGTACTTCAGATTTGTTTTAATTGGAATTTAATTTATTTGTTCTAAGAATGTTTATATGGTTCCTGATAGCTTAAATTTCTTCCTATGAAAACAGCCTGCCCACATCCCTTGACCATGTATCAATTGGGGAATGACCTATTCTTATAAATTAAAATGTGTATTGGAAATATTTATCAGAGAATATCTCACAAGATAACTCTTTATCAGAAATATTCTTTTTATCAGAGAAACTTGCTGCAAAAATGTTTCCCCAGCTTCCTGCTTATCTTTTAAATTTAACTGTTCTGATTTTATTTGTGCAAAAATTTTAAAAGATTGTATTAATCAAAACTTCCTATGTAACTCTCTCTTTTGGTCATGATTTTTCCCCCAATTCGTTGATCTGACCAGCACTTTCTTTCTTGCTTTTCTAATTTGTTTATGATGTCACCCTTTATGTCTAAATCATGTACTCATTTGGAGCTTGTCTTGCTTTACAAATGTGAAATTTTGGTCTATGCTTACTTTCTCTCTGATCATTTTCCAGTTTGTCCAAAAGTTTTAGTCATAGTGAGTTCTTATCCTAATAGCTGGGATCTTTGGGTTTATCAAACACTAGGTTACTGTGCTCGTTTGCTATTGTATATTGTAACTAATCTGTTTCACCCATCAGTCTCTACATTTCTTACCTAGTACCAAATTATTTTGACGATTATGACTTTGTAGAATAGTTTTAAATCTGATATCTTCCCATTTTTTCGTTAATTTCCTTTATATTCTTGATATTTTTTTTTTGTTCCTCAGGATAAATTTTTTTTTATTACTTTTTTCTAGCTTTCTAAAATAATCCTTTGATTTTTTTTAGATTGCACCAAGTAAGTAAATTAATTTAATTAGTATGTCCCTTTTATTATATTGGCTTGGCTTACCATGAGCAATTAATATTTCTCGATTATTTAGATCTATTTTTATTTGTGGAAAGAGTGTTTTGTAATTATATTTATGTAGTCCTTATGTGTATCCCTGGAAGATGAACTCATAATTATTTTACGTTGTCAGTTTATTTTAAATGGCATTTCTCTTTTTATCTCTTCCTACTGGATCTGCTGGTAATATACAGAAAGGCTAATGATTTGTGTGCGTTAAAAAAAAATAATTTAACAACTCTATTGACACGGTTAATTGTTTCAATTAATTTGGTTTTTTTAGTTCTGTAGGTTCTCTTAGTAAACTGAAATATCATCTTCAAAAAAAAACTATAGGGGCGCCTAGGTGGCACAGTGAATAGAGCACTGGCCCTGAAGTCAGGATTACCTGAGTTCAAATCTGGCCTCAGACATTTTAACACTTACTAGCTGTGTGACCTTGGGCAAGTCACTGAATCGCAAATGCCCTGCTTTCCCCCTCCAAAAAGTAAATAATAAATAAATAAATAAAATGCTTATGCTGTTTCCTCCTTGACTATGCTCGTTCCTTCCATTTCTTTTTCTTATTTCATTTCTATATTTTATTTGATAGTAATGTTGATAATAAACAGTTTTGTACATGTGTTTCATATTAATTCGTTGTCTATAGTAACTTTTAACAAAATATAGTTTTCTTATCTCTTTTAAGTAGATCTATGTTTGCTGTTGCTGAGGGCAGCTAGGTGGTGCAGTGTGCTCAGCCTACAGTCAGAAGCTTAAATCTGGCCCAAGACTTAGTAGTTATGTGACCTTGGGCAAGTCACTTAACTCTGTAAAATGAGCTATCGAAGGAAATGGTGAACCGCTCCAGTCTCTTTGCCAAGAAAACCCCCAACAGGATCATGGGGTTGCGTGAGAGAAGTGAAAACTTCTCAGACTACCCCCTAAAATGGAGACAGCGCTCTAAACTCAAGCTGGGCTTCAGCTGCAGCTAGGCCTAAGTTTTGTTGTTGCAAATTTACCCCTCCCCTGCTTTCACCCACGACCAAATAAGGTATCAAATGCTTTCATCGGTTTTCATTGGCTGGAGATTGTTTCCTTGCTCCTTGTAGCTGGGTAGATTCCCAAGCCAGATTGCGAAGCTGAGATCTCAACCAGTGAGGGCAAGGTTAGTGGGAAGGGTTGCTTGTGTTAAGCTATATAACCATGTTTTTGCTTTCTTGTAGACTAGCCTTCCTCCACTGGTTCACCCTGGTAGAGGTGAAGCTACCTTTCTTGCAAGAGTTGAATAAATCCTTTCTGTTCCTACCCAGAGAAGCCTCTGAGTTTTTTATTAAATTTTGGATAGGGTTTTTCATCCCACACAAAGTCATGCATGATTGAAAATAACTGAACAACAACAAATTTTTGCTGTTGCTTTGCCTGAGATCATAGTTGCTACTCCCCACTTTTTTTTTAATTTTGGTTAAAGCATAACAGATTCTGCTCCAGTCCCTTATTTTCACTCTCTGTGTATCTTTCTTTTTCTAGTATGTTTCTTATAAACAACACATAGTTTAAAAAATATTATCCAACATATTGTTGGATTCTAGTTTCTAATCCATTCTGCTATCCTTTTCTGTTTGATTCATATTCTTAGTTATGACTATTAATTATGTACTAAAGCATCCGTCTCTTATACTTCTCCTTGTTTTCCCCAACCCCTCTTTAAGAGTTAATTTTGCTTCTGACTAAGCCTTCCATTAATCTGCCCCAGTCCCTTCTTATTCCCCTCCTTTTCCTTCTTTTTCTCTTTTGGGTAAAATGTATTTCTATATTCAACTATGTCTATGTGTGTATATATTATTCTCTCCTTTGACTTCCTCTCTTTTAACCAGTTTAAAAGAGTAAGGTTCAAATCTCACCTGTTTCATTCCATTCCCCATTTCTTGTTATACAGACTCTACTTGCAAATCCCATTTACCTAAGATAATTTTCTTAATTCTTCCTCTCCCTTCCTCTCTCTTCTAATGTGTTCCTCTTCTCTATCATTTCCATTCTTCTGGTTCACACATCCTGAGAAGCTATTTGGAACTAAGCCTAAAAAGTTACTAAAGGGTGCATTACCTGTGGTCCAGCTATATCTCTACTGGGTCTATTCCCTGAGGAGCTCAAAGAAAGAGGAAAAATTCCTATATATATATACAAAAATATTTATAACAGGTCTTTTCATAGTAGGTCAAAATTAAAAATTAAAATAGTGCCCATCAGTTAGGGAATGGCTTAACAAGTTTTTGTATATGACTATAGTATAAAGTTATTGTGCCATGAGAAATGACAAATGGACATTTTCAGGTTCATGAGAACTGATTGTTAAATTTTCAGGGTTAGGCTTTTTTATACCTGAGAAATCTGCAAAAGCTACGTATCAGGGCTCTATTTTTTGTTGATTATTTATTCTTAAGAAAATGATGCTAATTAAACTCAAAGGTATACCTTTTGTTTTTTATTTATTTGTTCAGCCACTTGCTAAATATTTGCCAACACATCCCTGGGTACATAGTATAGTGGTTCATTGTGTCGTTTTCTTTACTTCATTGATTACCATGAAGAATCTGTCTCCCAGTGGCCAACCTTCTAATTAGTGATAACTCTTTCCAGTCTTAGCTAGGCTGGTCCTTGGATAGCATTTATGCATTGTCACCAGGACTCCACATTCAGGGATGGTTTCCCGTGTGCAACCTGCCTAAGGGATCAGGTGCCGAACCAGCATCTTCTCATTATGCATGCCCTTTAGCAAAGGACCATCACTCATGTGTCCTTCCCCATAGAGTCCAAGAGTGAATGCCCACCTCCCTAGGAAGTGATCCAATCTAAACTACCCATCATACTTACGAAAAATTTCCAGCATTATAATTCATGCCAGAGTTTATATTCTTCTGGATTAGGCTTCAAGAACCCAAAACTATCTTAAGATCAAAATCAAGTATTTGGATAGTACTTATATGTAGGTTTTTCATATATAAATTCTAAATTTGTCTTTGTAACATATCAGGTCAAAATATATCCCTCTGAAACACCTAATTACTCTGTTATGTTCTCTGAGATTAGGTAGAGTCCCTCTTCCATCTGAAAGTCCTTCAAATACTTGAAGACAGCTATTATTCCCTACCCCACAAATCTTTCCTCCAGTGAAGCATCACCACTTCTGTCAGTAAATCCTTGTATGTTATTGTCTCCAGCTCCCTTATGACCTTATCACCCTTATTTGGACATGTTTCAGTTTTATCAATGTCCTTCCTTAAGTGTAGGTCTTCAAAACTGATCTGATCTGCAAAACTTGTTTTGAACAGGTCAGATAATAGAGAAATTGCCTCTATAGTCCTAGATATTATTCTTTTTTTTTATGCAGCCTAAGAATTAAATAGGCCTTTTTCATTTCCATGTAATTACTTGACCTCTGTTGGCAATCCAATGGAACCTCCAAGATTTTTTCACACGAGCAGTTGTACCACCCTTTCTATATGTGGACAGTTTGGCTAGTGAAAGGGGCTGGGGAAAAAAGGACCTTTTTGTAAGGAACTGTGGTAAAATTAGCTGGGGAAAAAACCAAAATATCTCAAAATGGTGTAGAGACATAGATTATCCTGAGAAGCTAAGACAGACCTGCTCCTCTGATAAATGTACTTGGAGGGCATGTTTAAAGGAAAAGCACTGACAATTAAAACATGGTTACAGGACCTTGTGGTCCTTTAGTTTATTTGTATGGGATTCTTTTCAGTGTTTTGAAGGTTATAACTGATGAAATGTAAATCAAATAATTATGAGAAGATTATATAATTACTGTAGGGCTCATGCCTATCTGAAACTGGAATTTTAATATTTCACATTATAAGTTGCAGATGGTCTTTGCTTATGAGTAGGTACTCTTTTGAGACATTTAAAACCAGAAGCGGAAGAGCAGAGTATGAGATGACCAGAAATAAAACAGAAAACTTAATAGAGAAGAAGTTGGGGACAGAAGACACAGGATGTGATGAGATGAACTACTTATGCAAGACAGTATAGAGGTGCTATTAGGAGGTTATTGAAGTTTAAGGTAGAATCTATGGCTTTTTTGTTGGAAGTTGTGCTAAATTATAAAAGAGTTATTGCTGCAATGAGAGCTGATTGGCAGGAGCAAGGCAATATTGATCTCTAGCACCATCTACAGACTGAGGGGAACCCTCTGGGGAAGTTTGCCTGTGTTGTCCTTTACAACCCTTTCTGTTCTTAGAGGGATAAAAAGAGAGGGAAAATCAGGCTTTGCAGGTTTTCTGTGAAAAGAGGCATGACTTTATTGAGAATTGATTGGATAAAACAGAATTCTTTGCTGTTTGGAAAACTGGCTAGGGAAAGTTTTCATAGTTCTATATCTATCTATTGATAAAAATTATTAATTGCTTTATTGTTAAGTATATGTTTTATGTTAAAGAGTTAATGATAAAAAAAAGAACTAATGATGTCAGAAAGTTATGGTGACTGATTTTATATAAATGGAAAACATACCAATGTGGACTCAGTGATGAGAGATAGGAGTTCATCCCTCTCATACCAGGGTTAATCCTAGGACTTTGAGTGAACTGGACTAGTATGGAAGCACAGAACTATCCCTCTGGGTATATCATCCTGAAAGTAGGTGCAGAGACGGGTAAGTAAGACAGCCCCTGAACACAAAGAAAGAAAGCCTGGAAATTTCTGGGAGTAGGTCATCAGACCTAGACTAGATTAGCTGTCCTCTCTCCGTCCACTTGATCCATTTGTAGAATTTGACAAGGCTACTAGTGCCCTCTGCCAGCCTCTGGAAATTACTTTGTATATGTTTTGTTTTACTTTGTACATATTATTTCCTTCAAAAAAGGTAAGCTTTTTGGGGCCCTATGTTTGTATTTGTATCCCCTGACACAGTGTCTGGAACATAATAAGCAATTAACAAATGCTGATTAAAGATGGAAATATGGAAAGAAAGAAATGAAGATAGTTGAGTTACAGTTAATATCTTAAGAGGATAATTGTGGAAATTAACCCTTTCTATTCTCTTAGTGAGCCAATAACCATTTCTTAGCGGCTACAGCATATAGAATACCATATAATACTAACTTAGCATGAGGGTTTAGTGTAAAAGAACTGTCAGACTGTATAAAAAAACAACAACAACATCATGCTTGTTACTTCAAGCCTTGGGAAGAAAATGAAGACGAAGAATTTATGTCACCTTTACTCTTCTAGTAGGAGTAACTTTCTAGAAGACGAATAATATATTCTGCAAATCATTGAAGCATTTTGCATCTTTTAAAACTCACATTCAACCTAAAATAATGATTTCACAGGCACCTCTGGTATGTGTAGGAGGAGCAATTTTTCAGATGTTTAGGAGAACATTCTATTTAGTAAGGAACTGACAGCCCATAAGCTAAGCTGGGATGCTGAGATATATCTTTGAAAGTATTTTTCTTCTGTTGCCCAGGCAACACTGTCTTTAGAAAGGAAGGAAATAATCTAGTGGTTGCTGAATTTCTAATGTCTGGGAATCAAGGCCACTGGATTGTTCCCAGACAAATCCTATACCAAATGAAAGGAAGAATTTCTTTTATGACTCAGAATATATTTCTTGATTGACATCCAGAAGAGAGAATGCCAAAAGGAAATACAATGTGGGCTCATCAGCTCTCAAGACCCCCAATTTCTGATGGGACCTTTCTCAGATAATTTTTCTTAACTGTGCTTCTTCTTCTAGCACTCTTTTTCCTTCTTGTTTCTAGTCCTTGTTATTTTGTGCTTAGTCTTTGCTAAACAACTAGGTTTGGGCAGGGGCTGACATTTATATTTATAAGACATTTATGTAGGCTTACAATTATAAAGCACTTTATACAACCCTCTCCCCTAAACCTTAGAATGGCCTTGTAAGGTAGGTAATAGAAGCATTGTTAGATATATTTTATAGGACAAAGTCAATACAAAACAACAGTCTCTGCTAGAGCCCCTCCTATACCCTGATAGTTCCCTGCAGTCATGTCTATTGGCTGGTTGACTAACAATAATTGCTAGCATTTATGTAACACTTTAGATTTTGCAAAACACTTTACAAAAGTATTTCATTTTATTCTCACAACAACTTTGGGAGATAGATGCTATTATTATCTTCATTTTAAAAATAAGAAAACTGAGGCAGATATCAATTGAGTATTACATATGAGAAGCATGAAGAAGGCCAGTATGACTGCATTGTGAAGAATGTAATGTAGAAAGAGACTGGAAACATAGAGTAGAGTCAAGGTTGTGAAGAGATTGAAATGCCAGAAAAGTGTATATTGGATCTTAAAGGCTATAGAAAGCCAAAAGTTTATTGGGCACCGGGTACCTGTAATTTAGAAAAATAACTGTTGTATCTGTATAGAGAATGGATTCAGTTTGGGGGTGGAGCTTGAGGCAGATAGACCAAACAGGAGATATTTGCAATATTCCAGGTAAAAAGAGATGAGGTGGCTAAGGTGGTGGCTGTATAAGTAAAGAGCTGGCCTATACAAGACATGTTTGGGTATAGAAACAGTAAGATTTGGAAGTGAATGAGAGTGAGAGTGAGAAGACAAATATACCCCTAGAGTCTTTACTTCCGGGCCCCAAATTTCAGCAACATTAACTATTTGAAGGCAGGTACTATCTCCATTTTACCTTTGTTTCTGCTTTGTATCTCCAGAGTTTAGCAGAGTGCCTGGCATAGTTAGTAGTGCATGTTTATTGATTGAAAGAATACAGAAGAGAAAAAGTGGCTCATGGTTTTAGGTCAGAAATAAAGAGCCAATAGCCTGATATGAGAGAGAGAGAGAGAGAGAGAGAGAGAGAGAGAGAGAGAGAGAGAGATTATTTAGCTAAGAGCCCTCCAGAAATAAAGTGCAGAATATAGTAGCACAAAGAACCTTAGTGACCATGAGACCACCAGAGACATTCACTGGAGAGCAACAGCACAGCACCCATCACAGAGATCATGTGCTCATTGTAAACACATTGTTTATCTTTCATTTTGAAGAGTACCTATGATATCACAGGGTATCATCTTGTATGCAAATTGGATTTAAGTGAGATAAAGTTGCACAGTCGTCAGCCTCACTTTCTCTTCCAGAGTCATCAAAGTCCAATGTCAATTCAAAAGTCAAGATGACTAGTGATGGCTCAGGATACATTGGATGACCTTGGTGTCTTTGGTACTGTATCAACAATGCAGTATTCACAATGCCTACAGTAACTATAAATGTGTTGGTATGGTTATTAATCACAAAATGTAACAGGCTCTCTACATGGGAAATATAGCTAGAACATTTATTCAGACACCAGAAAACTGAGTTCCAAAACCAGAAAGTCAAAGCCATCACAGTAGTTATGAAGTTGGCATATGTAGTTAATGTAGTAAACACCCACATTCTCAAGCCTTCAAAACAGGACAGGCTACCTCAGGCAAAGATCCTCTTCTCCTCACTCACGGCAACTACTCAGCATCCATGTAGCTTGCTCAGAGCAGCTCTGACCCCCCCCACAGTTCCCATCCCTGGCAGTCCTCAGCAGGAGTCCTTAGCAGAAATTCTGGCTGGCTCAAAAAAAAAAAAAAAAGGAGTTTGCACCACAGCTGTTGCTTCCAGTCATGGTGCAGACTCTAGCTTGGCTCCAGCTTCCTCTTGCCCCACCCCTTCCTGCTATGACAGCAGGTTCAAGGGGCATGGAAGATCTTCAAATCCCATAACGATTACAGGTACCTAAGCTCTAAGCATTCTACAGCATCTGCTTCAGCCACTTTCATTGCCATCTCATCCAGCCATCCACAGGGAAAAGCCTTCACATGCCTCAGGTATATATCCCCCTAAATCACTGATGGATTTGAGGCCTGTTGGTTACCCTCAACCTGGTTTAGCCTGTCTGCAGGGACAGTTTTACTGGGGTATTGCTGCTGTGCATGCTGTAGCTTCTTGGAGTCACAGGTGAGAGTTGAGTGGAAGGTAGACATCTTTGACTGATGAGCTGCCTGAAAAGGGTTCAGCAAGCCCTCATAGCAGAGGTGTTAGTCCTCCCTGAACACCTGATACACCCTACAGAATAGGTGTTATATAATTGTTTATTCCCTTCCCTTGCCTTCCCTTGCCTTCCCTTGCCTTCCCTTGCCTTCCCTTGCCTTCCCTTGCCTTCCCTTGCCTTCCCTTGCCTTCCCTTGCCTTCCCTTCCCTTCCCTTCCCTTCCCTTCCCTTCCCTTCCCTTCCCTTCCATTCTCAGGCTGATAGAATAAAAGGAGGAAGGAAATTAAGGCTCTCTACATCCTCATGGAACTTTTACTGACATCAAAAGAGAACACTGATGCTCCTTGAAAACAATTTGGAAAGTGCTGTGCTAAGAAAAGTGGGAAAAGGATGTTTTCAGACAGTTGTATAATCATATCTAAAAGTGGAATGGTCATGTAGTGAGAATGAGAGATAACATATGGATAGCCCATGTCTTCTCTGTATTCACATAATGGTAAGAGAACCAAAAGAAGGCCCACTCTAGTGAAGGATATGGGATGATATTGTCAAGTCATACAGAATAATAGGGCTTTATATACAGAATAATAGGTTTTGATAGCTATCACTACAGACCACATAATCATAAAAATTTGGAAATAGTTATTCTTAAGAGTAGTTAATGAAACAAGATATATTCCTATTACTTTAAACAGATGACGAACTATACCTTATGATTCCCTGAGGTTTAGCCTACTTTTAATTATGAATAGGCTTTTAACTTTCAGTATTGTGGGCTCTTCCTCGCTCCTTTTATGTTACATTCTTTTTCATTGTTTCTCATGGCTACTTAAAAAAAAAATTATTCTGAACCTAAAATCAGATAAAATAAAAATTTCCATATATAAAATACAACAGAAAAAGAGAATTGTATATGAAACCGAAAATTTCACTTATGTACAGTTACTTTTTTCTTTAGTCATAATTAATATAACATTTCTGATGTTTTAAATCAACCAATCAACATCTATTAAGCACCTTCTATGTGTCAGGCACTATGCTAAGTGCATACAAAAGGAAGCAAAAGACAGCTTCTCCCCTCAAAGAGGTTACAATCCAGTGGAAAGGCTTTATGTTAATAAACATGGGTGTATTTTAGTGTTCTTTACTTTTTTGTGTTCATCAAAATAAAAATTTTAATCAAAACTCTAATTTCATTGTTTCTGTTAGAAACATTTATATATTTATTCTTATATACACTTATTGCATATATGTATGTATAGTCTTACAATTGAGTAATACTTGGACTAAAATGTTACTGTTCTTGTAAAAAAAACCAATCTCACCTAGTTAACTACTGTTTATAGCAAATCTCCTTAATTATGGAATTTTGTTAATAAATTCTTCATTTTATTATTTCATTCATTCATTCATTCTTGATAAATGCCTGCCTTTAATATACATCTTGTTTTTAAGCAATATAAAACATATGATGTCTTTTGTATATTTCGTCCAGCTTTTTCATTTTTCTTTTCCTGTCTTTGAGAAGCCTTTGATACTCTACCTGCAATTTTTACAGTATTTTTTTCTTTCTTGATTCTTAGAGAGTTGTTTTGTCTTGTCTTATTTGTTTCTGCATAACTGGTATACACCTTGAAGAACTATATTGTAATTAAGATTTCTTCTGTTGGAGTCTCTTTGTTTTTTCCTGATTATGAGATATGACTTTGATTTTGAAACTGTTTCCTCTCATTTGATCTTCAGATATGATAGTTGGCTCTCCTACCCACTTTTGGTACTATTTAGGATCCTACTTCATCCAATATGTGTTCTGCTTACTTTGCTTCCAAATAGGTGTAGCAGCAAGCACCCCAGAATACCCAGGATGGCTGCTAGCACAGGTTCTTAGATCTGCTTTTCTAAAGGAAAGCAATTCAAAATGGGTTAACAATCTTACTTTAATCAAACATGTATCATTTACCTAGTTCAGGGGGAAAAGTCAGCACCCTGAACTTCAGAGAATACAAAACAGAAGTTACAAGCAGACAAAAAAAAATACAGATAGAAAAACAGACCAGCAGACAGGGCTTCCAGCTGTCTGACCATTACATCCAGTTACCAGACAGGGAAGCACCAACATCTGGGTTTTCAAAGCCAATGGGCTCAACAGCTGCCCAGAGTCTTGTCTGGCCAAATCATACAACTCTTTCCAAAGTGAGCCCCAAAGCAAAACCTCACATCAGGGTTTATATAGTCTTCTTCTGGGTCAGAGAATATCATAACCCTCTTGACCCACTCACTGCCCAATCACAAAGTAACAAGGTATGGGCAAGCCTCCTGCCAGAGGCTCCATGTGACCACATTCATCCTATAGGGGACAGAGTATATTTTCAAATCAGGGAAGGTTCTCAGATTCATTTAAGCCTATTAAGGGGCCAAGGGGCAGCAAAGATCTTCAGATTTCCATTACCATTACAATAGTTTACTTTATTCTGTGTATCTCTTGGTGCACTTAACCCTGAAGGTCTTCCTCTCTCTGATTGATTGGTTGCTTTTTGGTTTGTTTGTTGTTTTTTTTTTAACTAGGTAAAAGAAACCATACTTTGCCTCATTTCCTATCTAGCTTTAATCATTTAATGGGTATTACCTCAGTCAAAATAAGACTTAGGAAAGACCTTAGTTTAAAAAGACCATGGTCTCCCACTGCATTTAAGACCATCTCCAGTTGTTCTGATCTACATCTTGCCGCTGGACCCAGATAGCTCCAGAGGCAAAAGTGAGGCTAGTAACTTTGCATAGCCCTCCCTCACTTAAATCCAATTCACTTGCATGTCATGGCATCACCTTCCTGATGTCATGGTCTTTTTCAAGAACAAAAGACAAATGATAGCAACTACAACTACTTCTACTAACATCCTAGATTTTCTTCAATTTTATTGTCAAAAAAACACAAAATCTGAGAGTCTGAAGTGACCTCAGCAACTAATCAGTCCAACTTTAGGAATTGGACTATATATAAAAAAAAGGAACACTATAACATACCCAACGTTCAGCCCATTCTTAATTTTTTTTATTTTTTTACTTTGTTTTTAGTTTTCAACATTCATTTCCACAAGATTTTGAGTTACAAATTTTCTCCCCATTTTTTTCCTACCCCCTTACCCCAAGATAGCATGCCCATTGAATACCCCTTCCCCAATCTTCTCTCTCTTATATCCTCCCCCATCCCACCTCTAATTTTCTAGTAGGGCAAGATAGATTTCTGTATCCCATTGCCTGTATATCTTATTTCCCAATTGCAGGCAAAAAAAATACCTTTTTTAACATTTGTCTTTAAAATTTTGATTTCCAGATTCTTTCCCTTCTTCCCTCCTCACGCACTCCCACTGGGAAGATAAGCAATTCAATATAGGTTATACCTGTGTAGTTATGCAAAACATTTCCATAGTAGTTATGTTGTGAAAGACTAACTAGATTTCCTTCCATCCAATCCTGCCACCCACTTATTCTATTTTCTACTTTGACCCTGTCCCTTTTCAAAAGTGTTTGCTTCTAAATACCTTCTCCCCTAATCTGCTCTCCCTTCTATCATCCCTCCTATTTTCCTGTAGGGTAAGGTACTCACTTGAGTGTGTATGTTATACCCTCCTTAAGCCAAATTCAGTGCAAGTGAGGTTGAGCCACTCCCTTTCACCTTCTTGCTCTTCCTCTCTGTCTGATTAAGGAGGTTCAGGATTCGTGTGAATGGAACATTCAGCACTTCAAAGGATCCAATATAATTTATTTAGAATATAGACAAGTGGGAAGGAAGCCAGAGATAACAGAGTAAAAAGCTTAGGAATAGTAAGATAAGAGCAACTACCACGATCATCACCGATGTGGGGGAAGCACCAACACCTGAACACCCGTTAGGGTCCCGCTCGGGCCAGCAGGGCTCCAACTGCTTAGTGGAATATATCTATACATATTTACAATCATCACTGATGCGGGGAAGCACCAACACCTGACCACCTGTCAGGGACCCGCTCGGGACAGGCAGGGCTCCAGCTGCATAGCAGAACATATCTATACATATTTACAGTCATCACCGATGCAGAGAAGCACCAACACCTGACCACACAAGCTGGGGAATCCCAGATACAGCCATCAGGGTTCCGCTCGGGAGGGTCCCAGGCAGGATGTCTCCTCCATGGGTGAGATTCCAATTTGGGGTCTGAATCTCACAGTTTAAGTAGTGCTGAGAACAAAGAAGGCATACTGCCAGGTGTTTTTTTAGCAAGCATTCCTTGGAGTGGCTAGTTCCAGGAGTTGGGCAGTTAACCATATCTCTTCTCAAGGTCCTGGCCAGGGTCCCAGGAGAAGCGTAGCCCTCATGTCCCCAGGATTTTCTGTTCCAAAACAACTCAGGGTAATAGAAAGGTCTTATTGAGTTAGGGCCTTGGTTTGTACAATCTTATTCCTCACAGAGGGGCTTACCTTGCCCCTTTACCCTCCATTGTAACAATTTTCTCTTGCCTCTTTTATATGAGATAATTTACCCTTTTCTATCTCTCACTTTCTTCTTCTCTCATTGTATTTCTCTCTCACCTCTTAATTTTATTTTTTAGATATCATCCCTTCCGATTCAACTGATGCTGTGCCCTCTATGTATACATGTACACACATATACATACACTTACATAGGTATTTATACCCACATGCATCCCCCTATGTATACATATATATTCACTTTCACTATCCTCATAGTGAGAAAAGTCTCATGAGTTACAATTATTGTTTTCCATGTAGGAATGTAAATAGTTCAACTTTAATAAGTTCCTTATGATTTTATTTTCCTGTTTGCCTTCTCATGCTTTTCTTACTTCTTGTATTTGAAAGTCAGCTTTTCTGTTCAGCTCTGGTTTTTTCATCAAGAATGCTTGAAAGTCCTCTATTTCATTGAATGACCATATTTTCTCCTGAAGATTATACTCACTTTTGCTGGGTAGGTGATTGTTGGTTTTAATCCTAGCTCCTTTGACCTCTGGAATATCATATTCCAAGCCCTTTGATCCCTTAACTGCTAGATCTTGTGTTATCCTAAGGGTAATTGTTATACTCAAATTGTTTCTTCCTGGCAGCTTGCAATATTTCCTCCTTGACCTGGCAACTCTGGAATTTGGCTATGATGTTCCTAGAAGTTTTCTTTTGGGGATCATTTTCAAGAGGTGATTGGTGAATTCTTTCCATTTCTATTTTGCCCTCTGGTTCTAGAATATCCGAGCAATTTTCCCTGAGGATTTCTTGAAGGATGATTTCTAGTTTCTTTTTTTGATCATGGCTTTCAGGTAGTCCAGTAATTTTTAAGTTATCTGTCCTGGATCTATTTTCCAGGTCAGTGGTTTTTCCAATGAGATATTTCACATTGCCTTCTATTTTTTCATTTGTTTGGATCTGTTTTATAGTATCTTGCTTTCCCATAAATTCATTAGCTTCCATTTGCTCCAATCTAATTTTGAAGGAATTATTCTCTTCTGTGAGTTTTTGTAATTCTTTTTTCCATCTGGCAAATTTGGCTTTTTAAGGCATTCTTCTCCTCAATTGGCTTTTTGGGCCTCTTTTGCCATTTGAGTTAGTCTATTTTTCAAGGTGTTATTTTCTTCTATCAGGTTGTTGACTTGTTTGTCGTGATTTTCCTGCATCATTCTCATTTCTCTTCCCAATTTTTCCTTCACTTCTCTTATTTCATCTTTAAAATCCTTCTTGAGCTTCTCCATGGCCTGTAACTAATTCATATTTTTCTTGGAAGCTTTTGATGCAGGAGTTTTGACTTTGTTAACTTCTCCTGGTTCCATGCTTTGATCCTTTTTTTATCCCCAAAAAAGGATTCTATGGTCTGATTGTGCTTCCTCTGCTTGCTCAACTTGCTAGTCAATTACTTGACTTTTGAACTCTTTGTCATGAGAGAACTCTGTTTCCAGAGTGGAGAGAGCTATGTTCCAAATTGCTGGGGTTTTCACAAATGTTCTCAAAGCTATGAGGAGGGCACCTTCTCTACAGACACCCCAAGCTCTGGCACACTGGCCACATATCCCAGAACTACCATCCAAGACCGCAATCCAGATTCAAGCAGATCAAAGCAAGAGCAATTACCCTCTGAATGGTTGCTTGGCCCCCCTAGGATCTGCAGGCCAGGAGCTCTAGAGGCAGCCAGGTAGCAGCCGCTGCAGCTGCCATGCCTCCTCCACCTTTCACCCAGGTGGCAGGGGCTGAACCACGCTCTTCTATCACCAAGTTTCAACAAAGTTCCCCCACTTACCTTTTACTTTCTCTTTGGTTTTTATGGGCTGAGAAGTCTGGAAACTGCCACAACTACTGGTGATTCACTCTCTTAAAGTCAGATCTGACTGTTTTGTGCTGTTGGTTGAGGCTGCCCCTGGTCTGGGATGGCACAGTTCATGTGGGACTGTGCTTGGCTCCCACCTAGGTATGATAGACCTTTCATGTCAGCCTCCAGGCTGCGTTCAGCAGGAGATTTGTTTTTCTTTGTCACTTTGTGGCCTCTGTAGCTCTAAAATTTGTTTAGAGTCATATTTGACAGGATTAGAGGTGGTTGAAGAAGGAGGTCAAACAAATTCTTCTTTTACTCTGCCATCTTGGCTCCACCCTCCCATTCAGCCCATTCTTGAAAACGTTTAAGTAAGAGAAGCATGCTACTTCTTGAGGTACCCTATTCCACTTCTAGAAAGCTCTAATTATATGCAAGCATTTCTTGAAATTTCTTGAAATTAAGCCTAAATGTACCTCTTTTCAACTTCTGCCCTATGTTCTACTGAGCAGAACAATTCCTCTTCTACATGACTGCCCTTCAAATACTTGAAAACAGCTCTTACATTCCCCTGAGTCTACTCTTTTCTACACAAATTTTTTTTAGCCAGTTCCTTCAAGTAATCCTTATATGACTTGGACTCAAGGCCCTCCATCATCCTGGTTGACTTTTTCTTTTTTTTTTTTTATTTACTTATTTACTTTTAATTTACAAGATTCAGTTCCACAATCACTTGAGTTACAGATTTTCC
>CM053585.1:142840399-142868640 GCA_028646515.1 Pseudochirops corinnae
TGCTTGATTAAAGTAAGCTTGTTAACCCATTTTGAGTTGCTTTCCTTTAGAAAAGCAGATCTAAGAACCTGTGCTAGTAGCCGCCCTAGGCATGCTAGGGTGCTTGCTGTTACAATATCCCACAAACTTTGATATGCTGTCTCCTTGCTGTCACTATATTTAATGAATTTTTCGATTGTTTCTATGATTTGTTCTTTTTCCCATCCGTTCTTTAAGATTGTTGTCTAGTTTCCAATTAATTTTTAATCCATGCTTCAAATGTCCTTTATTGAATGTAATTTTTATTTTAATATGGTCAGAAAAAGATACATTTAATTTTTCTGCTTTTCTGCATTTGTTTGTGAGATTTTCATGCCCAATATTTGGTCAATTTTTGTGAAGGTGCCATGTACAACTGAGAATAGTTATACTCTTTTTTAATTTCCATTCAATATTCTCCAGAATTCTATCTTATATAAAACTCTTCTAAAATTCTATTGATCTTTAACTTCTTTCTTGTTTACTTTATGGTTACATTTATATAAGTCTGACAGGAGTAAATTGAGGTCTCCCAGCGTTGTAGTTTTGCTTTCTATTTCCTCCTATAACTCATTTAATGTTTTGTATAAAAATTTAGATGCTCTGAATTTTTGATGCATATATGTTTAGTGTTAATATCAATTCATTGTTGATGGTACCTCTTAGTAGTTTCTCTAATTGTCTCTTTTAATTAGTTCTATTTTTGCTTTTGCTTTGTCTGAGATCATGATTGGAATCTCTACCTTTTTTTAAAAAAAACTTCAACTGAAGCATAATAGATTCTCTAGACCAGTGGTTCTCAACCTTCCTAATGCTGTGACCCTTTAATACAGTTCCTCATGTTGTGGTGACTCCCAACCATAAAATTATTTTCATTGCTACTTCATAACTGTAATTTTGCTACTGTTATGAATCATAATGTAAATATCTGATATGCAGAATATATTTTCATTATTACAAATTGAACACAACCCACAGGTTGAGAACCACTGCTCTAGACCCTTATTTTAAATCTATGCTATCTTTCTGTTTTGAGTATGTTTCTCATAAGCATCATATTTTTTGATTCTGGTTTCTAATCCATTCCACTATCCTATTCAGTTTTGTGGGTGATTTCATCCTATTCACATTCTTAGTTACAATTGTTAAGTGTATATTTCCTTCCATTCTATTATCTCTCTGTCTCTCGGTCTCCCTCCCCACCCCCCATTCTTCTCTTTGAGAGTCTATTTTGTTTTTGGCCACTGTTTCCTTTGATCTACTTTTCATCTTATTCTTCCCCAACCCTTTATCTTAACCCTTTTCTCTCCCACTTCCCTGTAGAATAAGATGAATTTCTGTACCTAACTCTATGTGTATGTGTATTATTCCCTCCTTGAACCAGTTCAAATCAGAGTGAGATTTAAATGTTGCTTATTCTCGACCACTAGCCCCTAAATTATAGAAACTCTTCTTTATGTGTCCCATTTATGTGAGATACTTTCCCCCATTCTTTTGCTCCTTTCTTCCCTTTCCCAGGAAATTCATCTTCCCCACCTTTCATTCTTCTTTCAAAATCATACAAACATAGTAGAATCACACACAGACTCTCTGTCCAATTAGACTATCTCTCTCTCAGACTGCTGGTGATGAAAAAGTACTGAGGAATTACGTCTATCATACCCTCTTATGATAATGCAAGTGATTTCAAATTTTTAGTCCCATGTGATTTCTTACTCATATTTATCTTTTAATATTTCTCTTGATTCCTGTGTTTAAATGTCAGATTTTCTCTTCAACTCTGGTCTTTTTCTTAGGACTAGAAAGTTTTCTATTTCATAAAATATAATTTTTTTCCTCTATTGAGTGATACTCAGTTTTTCCAGGTGGGTTATTCTTGATTGTAATCCTAGCTTATTTGCCTTTTGGAATATCATATTCCAACTCCTCTGTTCCTTTAGTAGTGGCTGTTAAATCTGGTGTCGTCCTGATTTTCACTCTGTGGCACTTGAAATATTTCTTTCTGGTTTCTTTCAGTATTTTCTCCTTGACCTTAGAGTTTTGGATTTTGTCTACAATATTCCTAGGAGTTTTCATTTTGGAGTTTCTTTCAGGGGTGACTGGTAGATTCTTTCAGTTTTTATTTTACCCTCTGGTTCTATGATATCTGGGCAGTTTTCCTTTATAATTTCTTGTGATATGTCTAGGCTCTTTTTTAGATCATAGTTTTCAGGTAGTCCAATAGTTCTAAATTATCTTCCTTCAATTTATTTTTCAGGTCAGTTGTTTTTTCTGTTACATATTTCATATTTTATGGGTTTTTTTTCAGTCTTTCAACTTTGTTTTATTATTATTATTTTGATGTCTCATGGAGTCATTAGCATCCATTTGGTCAGTTCTAATTTAGGGGAAATCATTTTCCTCAGTCTTTTTTGTACCTCTACTAAGCTGTTAATTCTCTTTTCATAACTTCCTTAAAAACTCATTTCCTTTCCTTCTCCCTCCTTTTTCCTCTATTACTCTTATTTATTTATTTATTATTTTTAAAAAATCTCTTTCTTTAACATTTGACTGAACTCGTCCAGGAATTCTTTTTAGGCTTATGTCTAATCTTCATTTTTTCTTTGAGGCATTGCTTGCAGATGTTTTCAAGTTACTGATTTCTTCTGTTTGTGTCTTCAGCTTCTCTGTTACTATAGTAGCTCTTTATGATAGGTTCATTTTTTATTTGCTCATCCTTCTAGCTTAATTCTTGCATTTGAACTTTATGTTAGTATTGGACTCTGCTCACATCTGGGGAGGCTATCTGGCCTAAACTTCGGTTACCTTTACAATTCAGTTTTGGGACCTACAACTTTTCAATACTTTCAAAGTGGTATGATCTGGAGAGAGGTCTATTCACAGTCCTCTTGGTCTGAGCTTTGCAAATTCATGATCCAAGTTTACATCTGTTGACTTGTGTGTAGTTGAGTTTTAGTGGACTGTTACTAGACTCAGTTATTATTATTCTGCTGAGAGATTCTTCAGGTTCAGAGCAATTGAATTGCTGGCTTCCCTTTGGTTTTGGTCTCCTGCCCTGGTTTTTCCACTGTAGGCTTATGTACTAGTTTAAAGGTTTGAATTGAGTCATTGCTCTTCTCTGATAAGAGTCACACAGCAATGTTTCTGGAATATTTTTGTGCTCAGTACTCAGCTAGGGCCCTGTGCTCAATTTTGGCTGCTCTTCCCAACTCTTAGATTCTGTGATTCTGTGAAACATTACCTTTATTTTCAAATGAAAAAGAAAAATGGAATTAATTAAATTAAAAAGTGATCACTTCCTCTCCCCAGGGGTGGTCTCTATAAGAAGGGTATACTGGGTTATCTATAAAGGAGGCCCATTTCCCAGCTTCTTCATCCCTCCTATGGTAACCTCCTTAGTAGAGGGCAACTTTTGTGCTAGTGTGTTATACTTTCTTAAGTTACAAAATTCCTAATTATGACTGATGGAAAGACTAGGTTCAATACTTCAGTGAAATTCAAATTCATTATACTCCAGAATTCCCCTGATGTTTCATTTGGCAATTTTATTAAAAAGGACATGAAGTTGGATAAGATTCTTTCTTATTCTTGAAGAAACTGTACTAGATCCCAAAGAAAATTGCTTCATTTTCTAAGTGTTTTTAGCCTCCTGTTTGTTAATTGGTTGTAAAAATTTTTCAGGGATTGAATTTATCATCTATAATTTGCAGAATTTATAGTAATTTTTAGTGATTATATATTTTTTACATTTGATGGAGATAAACAGTATGATTTTGTTGTTGTTTTTCTTTATGAGTTCAGTACATAACATCATTCCTGGTAGATAGTCACATGGTAGATGCTTAATAAATGTTTATTGATTTATACTTTTGATTTGTACTATCATGTATCATATCCATGAAAAATTTGAAATTAGAAAGGAATCTTTGTGTTACAAAAGACTGGGAATCCCTAATCTAACCCAGTCTCCTGATTTTTCATGGATGGAACCTGAGACCCAGAGAGATTTAATAATATGTATAAGGGTAGAGAGCTGGTTAGAGCCAAGACTGGAACCCAGATCTCCCATTTCCTCATCTAATGCTATGGCTACTCTAGCATGACATTTAAATAAATTTTTTAAAAGAGATGGCTCAAGTTAAAAGTTTTTCTAGCCATAAAAAGCAAAGTCAATTTCCACATACAGAGTCAGCTTAGCCTTTAATCACTGATCTCTCCCTTCCAGCTTTAAATACACATGATTCTGTGAATTCAACTTACTAATCACAAACATTCAAGATCTAGTTCTAAGGGGTGGCCATAAATATCTAGACTTCTTGCTCTTGAGAGTGATTCATCACTGAGCAATTAAAGAATAGTTGATGAAAGCATTCAATTCACTAGAGGAGAAAATATTAAAAACTTTTCTCAGATCAGGAAATAAGATTAAAAGAATAAATGCTTTGCAGTATTCATTCCAGCATACTCATTTGGTATTATGAAATAGTTCAGTATAGACCTAGAAATAATTACAAGAGGTGCCAAGTGACAATGAAATAAACTGTGTCTCAGGTCCCCAAGATTTATGCTTATACAGAACAAGTTCATTCCTGGGGTAGCTTCTTAGAGTCATCCTTTTTTTGACATGAATTATTACCACCCAGAGTTGCCTCTGAAAAATATAGGATTGTAATTTAAACATAGCTGGTGTCTAGGTAAAATGGTCCCCAACTCTCATCTAAGCAACCATGATACTGATCATGGTACAGCACAGTCTTTATTCCATCCCAATAAACACACACACACACACACACACACACATATACACGTACACACACAGCCTATAGCTCCCACAGTAGCCCACAAACAATTGATAGAATTTTCCTCCATATTAGATGAATCCCATCTTTTCTTAGGGCCTCCAAATCAACCACATTCACAGCCATATTCTGTATCTAGATTCTTATCAGAATGGAAGCAACTGGGGATTCCCTATCCCTAAATGTTCCAGTGACCCGCCCCCCCCTCCCCCGCCACTTCACAGTAGAGATCATACCAATGTTCAACCTTATGGTACTACATTGAGATTTTTACTTCCCTAAGAAGGAAAATGAATTTAGAGTTGTTAGAGAGACAACTTCCCAGACATTCCCATTATTCTTTTTTCTAAGGCAACTAATTCCTCCTTAATTATTGAGGCCTACTTAAAAGATGGTGTTTAGTATTTTCAAAGAGGTTGACAATGGATAGGTCTACACTTTTCATGGAGAGATGATCTCAACACTCAAATTCTCACCACCTCTTAAGATGATCATATCGATGAAGAATTCCATCGATCATTTACCTAGAATGACAAAACTCATATGATTAACTTGAAAGCTGCAACTTGTATATTTTGGATCACTTTACATCATCATCATCATCATCATCATCATCATCATTTCTCTCTCACACACATACAGAGCTGGGTAGAACAGTATATATCAATCAATCAATATTAAGTGCCTTTTATGTGTCAGGCACTTATATGTATGTATTTTGCATCTATACTATTCAATATATTATAATATTTAGAGTTTTGGGGGTGGCAACTTTCTTATATAATATTTTGTATGATAATTAATTTTATTTCCATCCTTTTCCCTGACTTGATTGCCTTGAGAGAAAACAAAAGTACAAGAACACAAAGGTCCTTCTCTGTCATAGTGAGACCTTCTAGAGCAGTGGTTCTCAACCTGTGGGTTATGTTCAATTTGTAACAATGAAAATACATCCTGCATGTCAGATATTTACATCATGATTCATAACAGTAGCAAAATTACAGTTATGAAGTAGCAATGAAAATAATTTTATGATTGAGGGTCACCACAAAATGAGGAGCTGTATTAAAGGGTCACATCATTAGGAAGGTTGAGAACCACTGTTCTAGAGTATTATGTTCAGTTCTGTTGCTACATTTTAGGAAGGACATTTATGAGCTGTAGAATGTCCACAAGAGGGCAATGTGGATGATGTCGAGTCTCAAGGTTATGTCATAGAAGGAATTGTTGAAGGAAGTAGGGATGTTTAGTCTTTTTGAGGTGGGGTGGGGCATGATATCTTTCTTCAAGCATATGAAGAACTATCATATGAAAAAAGAATCATATTTGTTGTGCTTCATTCCAGTGGTAGCACTAGGAGCAATGAGCGAAGATTGCAAAAAAGCAAATTTAGGCGTCATGTAAAGAAAAAAAAAGCTTTTTAGGAATCATAAATATTCAAAAGTAAAATCAGTTGCCTTCAAAGGTAATGGGTCTTCAAGGAAAAGACAAGGTCTTCAAAGACCAGATGACTACATATTGAACTATTCATTTATTAATTGGAGTAGGCGACCTCTGTGAGGTTCCAGCCATCTCTGTGATCCTGTGATTCTATGAAACATACCAGAAGACTCTTTGAGCAGGCTACGTAACTGATAGTCTATCTCTTATTATATATTTTATGTAGATGGTATGTCCAAGCATGAGTTTAGTCCTTAGTACTCAGTGGATGGCATTGTTTTTGGCAATCATGTTTCCTTGATAAAACATGAACTTTCCTTTTTCTTGGTGTCCTTGGCCCAGTTTTTTCACTTGATCCATATTTCGCTGCTAGTTCATACACCTAAGCTATGCTTTATTCTTGGTCTTCAGAAGAATGGAAAATAAAGAGAAGGGGCCGAGGACAGAAAGGAGAGGGGTTATTTATGTCAAGTATTTTTATTTTGCCTAGTGACCTACTCAAGGCTTCCCTATGGAAACATTAGAATCTGTTCTGAGTCGAGATTTCTATCACAAAAGGAACAGCCACCCTTCCCCATCCCATAACATTCCTGATACAAGATTCAGACTAACTATAGATAATGACAAAAGGCTACAGTAAATTTAATAAAGTTTTATTATAAGTTTATGTTTCATTAATTTGACATATAAAACCTAAAAGCAAACAATTTGAGTGATCCATTCCAGGAGATATCTTAGCAAAGGAAAGATAGTTTGAAAGGACAGAATTTTTTTTCTTTTTAGTTACAAATCAAGCATCAGTAAACTCAAACCTTCCATACAAAACTCATTCACATCACAAATTCTACTGGAGTCAAGGCGCAAAATTATAATGCCTGGTTCACATGTGGACTTACAGAGTCTTTGTAATAACTGCATAATTACTTAGGGTCATCAGCTCACAGGTGGGGAACCACTACAGTAAGAGAATAGGACAGAAACGTAGAGGACTTTATATATCAGTTCATCAGTTCATTTAAAACAGATCTCAGTAAGAGGTTGCAATGTAATACAGATGCCTAAAAAACTGAATGCTAGATTTGGTTGCATTAAAAGATGCAGGGTCCAGAATAACATGTCACGATATTCCTATTATATGCTGCCCTGAAATACTGTCTTCAATTCCAGCAGAGTTCAGTCTCATTTAGAGAAGAATAGTGATAAATTGAATTGTATCCAGGAGAGGTGATGGTGATGGTTGTTCATAATGGTGAGGGACTTTGAGACCATGTTATCTAAAGAGCAGTTCAAAGAATGAGAAATACTTAGCCTAGGAAAAAAGAAGACAGGGTACGTGGGATTGGTCTATGATAATAATCTTATATTTTAAGAGCGCTCATACAGAGAGTCTATACTTTACTCCCACTATGGTGGAGGGGAGTTCTGCTTTTGTTTCCATGGAAGTTATGAATAGCCATGGACCTTTAAAAGACTTTCTGGACTCATCAGGGCCAGATGGACAAAAGGTTTGAACAAGAGGGAAACAGCTTATTGGCGCTAATTCAGGGTGCGGACTTGTAGGAAAGGCTAGCCTGCCTATGTATCCCCCAATCCACACCATATCTACCACCTTCAAAAGTTCACTTCACAAATCAATGGCATTTTTCACTTTACCTTTTTACTTTCTAAATTTTGCCTGCTTTGATTTAATTTGAATTAATAAACCATCTTCCTTAAAAATTCAAACATGTTTCTGAGGATGAAGGGGTTTGCAGATAGTCACTACAGTATTTATTAGTCTGATTGTTCCTGACACCTAGTGGAGAAGCAGGTTCACTAAACCGAGAATGAGTTTTGAGAAGTAGGTCATTTTGGATCCTTTCTAGATATCATTTCCCCTTTTCACATTATTACAGACAAACTGCTCTGTTTGTCATTCCCTGTATATGACAGCTGGTTTTCAATCTCTGTCCCTTTGCATAGGACTTCTCTCATGTTTGGAAGACTCACTTTAAACTTTTGCAATATCTGGTTCCATTCAAGGCTCAACTCAAGTGCTACAATAAGTGGGGTAATTCTAATCCTCTTCCCACATGACAGCCATCCAAATACTTAAAGGTAATCATCAAGTCTCTCTTATTTTTTTTCCTTTACCAGTCCTTTAACCTTTAACCATTCCTTATATGGTATGGTCTTAATATCATTTACCATCATGGCTCCCATTTTCTAGATGCTTTTTATTTTAACATGGCCTTTCCTAAAATGTGTTATCTGGAAGGGAACACAGTTTTTCAAATGTGATCTGAGCAGCATAGAATGTAGTGGGATTCTTGCCTCCATTGCTCTCCACACTATGTCTCTTCACACTGTGCCTCTCTTAATATAACCCAAGATTCATTGCCCTATCATACTATTGATCCATATTGAATTTATAGGCCACAAAAATCCTTAGATCTTTTTCAGACAAACTGCTGTTTCACCATGCCTCTATTATAGTTGCTGTTGACTTTTTTTAATCCAAGTAGAAGTTTTCACTTTAAGGTCTATTCATTTTCATTTTATTAGATTCAGAAAAGTGTTTTAGCCTGTCAAGGTATTTTTTAGATTTTTCTTTTCGTTGAATATATTATATTAACTACTGCTTCCAGCTTTTAATAATTTAAAAATTTGACAAGAATGTTGTACCTACTATTATCCAATTCTATCAGTCAATAAACATTCATTAAACATCTACTGTGTTAAGCATCTAACTAGGGCAGGTACTGAAGATATGAAGACAAAAATGAAAGAGATTCTGCCTTGATGGAGCTTACATTTTATTGGTGGCAGACAATGTTCTGTATGAGTAAATATATACAGAATATATAGAAGATAAATATAGGTAATTTAGGGAGAGAGGTTAATAGCAATTGGGAAGTTAAACAAAAAAGTCCAAATAAATATCATTTATACTGTTCCTACTACATGCCAGGCACTAAGCATTTTACAAATATGATTTCATATTTGTAATATTTTGGGAATTGGATAGGTTGTTACACCCAATTTGCAGCTGAGGAAATTAAGGCAAACAGAGGGTAATTGACTTGCCCAAGGTAACACATCCCAGTAAGTGTGTGAGGCCAGATTTGAACTCAGGTATTCCTGACTTTTGGTCCAGTACTCTATCCATTATACCACTTGACTGTCTCAGGAGATCAGGAAAAGTTTCATGTACAACACCGGTTCTCAACCTGTGGGTTATGTTCAGTTTGTAGCAATGAAAATACATCCTGAATGGCAGATAGATTCATAACAGTAGCAAAATTACAGTTATGAAGTAGCAACAAAAATCATTTTATGGTTGGGGGTCACCACAACATGAGGAACTGTATTAAAGGGTCACAGCATTAGGAAGGTTGAGAACCACTGATGTACAAAGTAGTGATTGAGCTTGATCTTGAAGAAAATAAAGGATTCTCTAAGGCAGAAGGGAGGAAGAAGTGCATTCTGTGTATACATTTTGCATTGGCCAGGAAAAAGCCAAAAGGAAATGAAGTGATTTTGGAAACAAAGCAAGACATGGAATATTGCATGTGAAGAACAGAAAGAAGGAAGTTTTTGCTATACTGTAGACGTTGAGAAGTGGAATCATTTGTAATGGGAAGGACTAACAGTTTGCGAACAGGTCGTTAAGTATTTTAAAAGCCAAATAGAGAAGTTTTTAAAAAAGATTCTGCTCTATTCTGGTCTTACCTGAATGCTTGAAAACCATGTTATATTAAATGTATATCCCCTCCCCTACCACACTTGCAGTAATAGGATCATAGATTTAAGTAGCATTTTTGAAGAAAATTATTCTTGGTTTTAAACCATTTTCTTTTGCCTTTTGTTTTGCCATATTCCAAGATTTCCTCTACTTTATAGTAGTTTCCACATAGTCATGTGTGATACTGACTGTTATTGGAACTCTTGTTATTGGAACTCTTTCTTTCTGGGTGTTTGTAGTATTTTGTCTTTTATCATTAAGTTCACCTCCTTTATTTTACTTTTTTTTTAAATGTAGATTTTTAAAAAATCATTAAAAAAAACCTGATATACTTAGTTTTGACCTCACCAACATTTCTCATGATATCCTTTCCTTCATTACCATCCCTTATAATAAATGATAAAAAAGAGCAAAAGATTCAGTAAAATTAATAAACATATTGAAAAAGTCTATGTTATACGCAATGTTATATACTCATGGACTTCTGCTTCTGCAAAGCATGCAGAGAAGATATCATCTCATGTCTCTTCTTTGAAATCAGACATGCCAATTAGAATTTTGCTACACTCAATTTCTATCGTTTTTTCTTTCCATTTACTTTGCTGTAATTATTACATATATATTTTTTTGCTAATCATATTTACTTAACTTTGTATCAGTTTATATAACTCTTTTCATCTATGTGAAAAATCCACATGTAAAATATTTTCCATTATGTTTTCATGATGTTCATAATTTCTTATGGCACAGTAAAATTTCATTTTATCTTTCTACCATCATTTGTTCCATCATTTCCCAACTGATGCACATCTATTTTGTTTCCAGTTCTTTGCTACCACAAAACACAATTACTTGCAGTAATTTTATTTGATTTAGGAGCTACAAATTTTGATAATGAAATTTCTGAGTGTTTTCAATTTGAGATTTATATCATTATAATGGGTGATTTCTTTATATTTTCACTTTGTCCTCTCGTTCTAATAGATTTTAGCAGTTTTACATGACAATTCCTTGAAATGTGGTTTCCATGTTTTTTGTTCAGTCATGGTTTTCAGGCAATTCTATGATTCTTTTTTTTTTACTTTTCAAAATTTTTTAAATTTTTAAAAAAATTTTTACATTTTCTTTTTAAAAAATTTATAAATTTATTTATTTTTAGTTTTCAACATTCATTTCCACAAGATTTTGAGTTATAATTTTTCTCTCCATCTTTCCCCTACCCCCACCCCAAAATAGCAAGCCTACTGAATACCCCTTCCCTCGATCTATTATGTTACTCTCTTATATCCTCCCCAGTCTCACCTCTAACTTTCTAGTAGGGCAAGATGGATTTCTATACCCCAGTGCTTGTATATCTTATTTCCCAGTTGCATGTAAAAAAAACCTTTTTTTAAACATTTGTTTTTAAAACATTGAGTTCCAGATTTTTCCACTTCTTCCTTCCTCATCCACCCCCACTGGGAAGATAAGCAATTCAATATAGGTTGTACATGTGTAGATACCCAAATCATTTCCATAGTAGTTATATTGTGAAAGACTAAATATATTTCCCTCCATCCTATCCTGACACCCACTTAGTCTATTTTCTCCTTAGACCCTATCCCTTTTCAAAAATGTTTGCTTCTAACTACCCTCTCCTTGCCCTCCCTTCTATCCTTCCCTTTCTTATTCCCTGCTCCCCTATTTTCCTATAGGATAAGATACCCAATTGCGTATATATGTTATTGCCTCCTTAAGCCAAATTCAATGAGAATAAGGTTGTCCCATTCCCTTTCACCTTTCTGCTCTTCCCCTCCACTATAACAGTTTTCTCTTGCCTCTTTTATATGAGATAATTTACCCTAGTCTATCTCTCCCTTTCTCCTCCCAGTAAATTCCTCTCTCACTTCATAATTTTTTTTTAGGTACATCCCTTCCTATTCAACTGATCCTGTGCCGTCTGTCTATGTATATATGAACATACATATGCCCACACTCACATAGATATTTATATACACATACACCCTCCTATACATACATATATGTATATATACATATATATATATATATATATATATATACACACCTATGTGTTCCCACATTTTTTAGCATTTTAAAGCTTGCAAAGAAATTTGTGTATTCTATTTTCTTTGAGCCTCACAAGAACCCTGTGATGCAGGTACCGAAGGTATTATCATCCCTTCTTAAAGATGAAAAACCTGAAGATCAGAAAAGTCAAGTAACTTCTTCTGCTTACACGGCTAATGTTAGAAATGAGATTTAAACCCATCTTTCTGACTCTGTGTCCAGTGGGTACTCCTAAAATACTCATTCAAAGGAGTTTATGCTCACAATTTAGATGAGGAAAACTAAACAAATCTTGTTATTTCTATTTCTACAACATTTCTTGTATCAGGCACCTTCTCTGTATTCATATGAAAGCCATCTTAGATCAGGCTTTCATCATCTCTGGATTGGACTGTTGCAATAGCCTCTTGATTGGTCTTCATACCTCAAGTTTTTCCTCATTCTAACCCATCCTCCACTTAGTTGTCGAAGCAATTTTCTTTTTTTTTTTTTTGGTCAGACTTGCACTTTATTTTTTAAATTAAATTTTATGTTTATTTTTAGTTTACAACATTCATTTCCACAACATGTTGAGTTACAAATTTTCTCCCCGTCTTTCCCCTATCCACCACCCCAAAACAGTGAACCCGCTGTATACCCCCTCCCCCAATCTGCTCTCTTCCATAACCTCCTCCCATCCCTTCTCCGAATTTCTGGTAGGGCAAGATGAATCTCCATACCTCAGTGCCAGTATATCTTATTTCCCAGTTGCATGTAAAATAATAATAATAATAATTTTTTAAACATTTGATTTTCAAACTTTGAATTCCAAATTCTTTCCCTTCCTCCCTCATCACCCACCCTTACTGGGAAGATAAGCAATTCAATATAGGTTGTACATGTGTAGCTATGTATAACATTTCCATAGCGGATATATTGTGAAAGACTGACTATATTTCTCTCCATCCTGTCCTGCCCCCTACTTGTTCTGATCTCTACTTTAACCCTGTCCCTTTTCAAAAGTGTATGTTTTTAACTACCCTTCCCCCAAACCTGCCATCCGCTCCATCTTTCCCCCTCTCATCCCCTTCCCCCCTACTCTCCTGTAGGGCAAGATACCCAATTTAGTGTGTATGTCATTCCCTCCCTAAGCCAAATTCAATGAGAGTAAAGTTGACCTATTCCTTTTTGCCTTCTTGTTCTTCCCCTCCACTGTAACAGTTTTCCCTTTCCTCTTCTGTATGAGACAATTTACCACATTCTGTCCCTCCCCATCTTCTCTCATTATATTCCTCTCTCACCTCTCAATTTCATCTTTCAAATATCATCCCTTCCTATTCAATTAATCCTGTGCCTTCTACGTATACCTGTATACCTATATATACACACTCAAGTATGTATTCATGAGCACATGTGCCCTCCTATATAGACATATATATGTATGTATACATACATACATTTATATTCCCTTCAACTATCCTCATGCTGAGAAAAGCATCATAAGTTACAATTACTATTTTTCCATGTAGGTACATAAATAGTTCAACTTTGATAAGTTCCTTATGATTTCTTTTCCCTGTTTACCTTCTCATGCTTCTCTTGCCTCTTGTATTTGAAAGTCAACTTTTCTATTCAACTCTGGTTTTTTCATCAAGAATGCTTGAAAGTCCTCTATTTCATTGAATGACCATATTTTCTCCTGAAACATTATACTCAGTTTTGCTGGGTAGGTGATTCTTGGTTTTAATCCTAGCTCTTTTGACCTCTGGAATATCATATTCCAAGCCCTTCAATCCTTTAATGTAGAAGCTGCTAGATCTTGTGTTGTCCTGATTGTGTTTCCATAATATTCAAATTGTTTCTTCTTGGCTACTTATAATATTTTCTCCTTGATCTGGGAATTCCGGGACCTGGCTATAATATTCCTAGGAGTTTTCTTTTTGGGATCTTTTTCAAGAGGTGTTTGGTGAATTCTTTCAATTTCTATTTTGCTCTCTGGTTCTAAAATATCAGGGCAATTTTCTTTGAGGATTTCTTGAAGGATGATTTCTAGGTTCTTTTTTTTTTTTTTTTTTATCATGGCTCTCAGTTAGTCCAAGGATTGTAAAATTATCTTTCTTGGATCTATTTTCCAGGTCAGTGGTTTTTCCAATGAGATATTTCACATTGCCTTCTATTTTTTCATTTGTTTGGATCTGTTTAATGGTATCTTGATTTCTCGTAAAGTCATTCTTTTCCATTTGATCTAAACTAATTCTGAAGGAATTATTCTCTTCAGTGAGCTTTCGAAATTCTTTTTTCATCTGTCAAATTTGGCTTTTTAAGTCATTCTTCTCCTCATTGGATTTTTGGGCCTCTTTTGCCATTTGAGTTAATCTATTTTAATTTTTAATTTATTTTTTAAGGTGTTATTTTCTTCGGTCAGGTTGTTGACTCTCTTTTCATGATTTTCTTGCATCATTCTCATTTCTCTTCCCAATTTTTCCTCCACTTCTCTTACTTGATTTTCAAATCCTTCTTGATCTCATCCATTGCCTGTAATCAATTCATATTTTTCTTGGAAGCTTTTGGTGCAGGAGTTCTGACTTTGTTGTCTTCACTTTCATTCCTTGATCATTTTTGTCCCCCAAAAAGGAATCTAAGGTTTGATTGCTGTGCTTCCTTTGCTTGCTCAGGTTGCCACTCAATTACTTGACTTTCGAGCTCTTTGTCACAGTAGAACTCTGCCTCCAGAGGGGGGAGCTTTGTCCCAAATTTCTGGGGTTTTTGCAGCTCCCAGAGTTATTAGTTGGGTGCCCTGTCTGCTGCCTCCCCAAGTTCTGGCTCACTGGTCACACATCTTAGAATCACCACCTAAAATGATGATCTGAATCCAGGCTGGTTGAAGCAAAAGCAATTACCGACCGAGTGGTTGCTTGGTTTCCCTATGATCTGCAGGCCAGGAGCTCTAAAGCAGCCATGTGGAGGCAGCTACATCAAGCTGCTGCCCCTCCACCGCTTCTCGCACTGGGGGCAGAGGCCAGACCGTGCTCTCTCTGTCCCCCACAGTTCCAACAGAGTTCTACACTGACCTTTTACTTTGTCTTTGGCATTTATGGGTTGATATTTCTGGAAACTGCCATAGCTGCTGATGACCCAGTCTCCTAAAGTCTACTCCAGCCTCTGCTGGTCAGGGTCACCCTGGGGCTAAAACCATGGGCTCATGCAGGGCTGGGCTCTGCTCCCAGCATGCTATGATGGACCCTTCCTGTCTACCTGCCAGATTGCCTTCAGCGGGAGATTTGTTTCTCTCTGTCACTTTGTGGGTTCTACAGCTCTAAAGTTTGTTTAGAGTCATATTTTATAGGTATTTGAGGTGGTTATGAGGGGAGCTCATGGAGTTTTCCTGCTTCTGTGCCACCATCTTGGCTCTGTTCCCCATTGTCCCCCAAAGCAATTTTCTTAAAGCTCAGAGCTGTCCTTGCCATCTCTCTATTTAATAAACTCCAATGGCTCCCTATTACATTTATGATAAAATAGGAATTCTGTTTAACCTTCTTTACAACCTGACTTTTCCTTCTTACACTTTACTGTACTCCTTGTACTTTATTGTCCAGCCATCCTGGACTTTTCTGTGTAATACACATCTCCTGTTGTTGTGTTTTTCTATTAGTTGTTCTCCATTCCCTCTTCACTTGTATTTCTTAGACTCTTTAGTTTCCTTTAACACTTAGCTCAAGCTCCACCTGGCATGAAATCATTCTTGATCCTCCTAGTTACTAGTGTCCTCCTTCCCCAGACTCTTTTTTTTTTTTTAAGATCTTTCATGGGAAAGGTGGGGAAGGGAAGAATGACATTATAGATTAGAAGATGTACTCATAAAGAAATGCAGGAACCAGAAAGAAAAACAAGCTAGAAGATATAAAGGTGAAATTCAAGTAAAGGGGAAATAGAAACAATATTGTGATCAGAATTTTTTATAGACTACCTCAACAGAAGAAGAAAAATACGAAAAGTTCAAGAAATAAATTAAAATTTGTCATGAAGAAAGAATACAGTAGTGATAAGAAACTTCCACGATCAAAATATCTGCTAGAGCTCTTCGTTTTTTGCTTTCTGGCTAATTCATGAGCCGTATTACAGTAAATCTCAGTGACATCTATGAAATTAAATTTGCTTCCTATTTTGATGACATGGCCTTTGTCCCCATGACCAGAATTCATGTAATTCAGTAATTCAAGACAGTAAATTCAAGAAATTCAGTAATATTTCCACAGGAGAGTATAAAGCATGTGTCTTTATGCTTTCTATAATCCTATCAAGTTGGATTTATTAATATAGAATAAGAACAAAATTGTCTCCTGTCTCTATTCCTGGCAATGCCTGGAATAGCATCATGCCTGAAGTGAGCTCCTTCCTCAACTCTACCTCTTAGAATCCTTAAGAATCAGTTCAGGCTCAACTTTCTGTCTCAAGTCATTCCTAATAGCCCCAGGTGTTACAGATTTTCCTCTAAAGTTGTATTTTATCAATTTTATGTACAGAGGAAGTTGTAGAGTAGTAGACAGAGAGCTGCTTTGGAGCCAGGAAGGCATGAATTCAAATTTCTCCTCTGATATATGCTGACTGTATTGCCCAAGGCAAGTCACTTAGCCTCTCAGTGCTTCAGACAACTTTCTAAGACTATACATTGCAGAGAAGGTGCTGATTCATATTGGTAGGAATTCCTTCATCATTAGTAAAGGGAGTTTCCTCTGCCAATGAAATCCCAAGTCATATCCCTCTCCTATTTTGCATATTCCTACACATTTACATGTTGCTTTGTAGCTCAGCTACATACTAGCTAGATGGTAAGCTCCTTGAAGGTAGGTGCTATTATTCTTTTGCATCTGTATCTTTAGGGCTTAGCAAAGGGCCTGGTAACCAACTTAAGTTGTAGTAGTTGCTTAACTACTATTTGTTGATTGCTTTTTTGCTTCTGTAGTAACCCCAAAACTATATTTGGTAGAAATTTAGTACTGAGTGAATAAACGGATTACTAAAGAATAAATCTCAGGTAGAATGCACCAAACCTTATATGGGAGGGATTAGTACTCTTTGATCATTCTCTGTCTCTGTCTCTGTCTCTCTTTGTCTCTCTGTCTCTGTCTCTCTGTCTCTCCCTATGTCTCTCTCTCTCTCTCTCTCTCTCTCTCTTTCACACACACACACACACACACACACACACACACACACACACACTTTCTTGGTAGCTCCACCTAGAGGTCTCGAGGTCTCACTCCATTGCCCTTTCCCCTACTATTTCTTTGCATAGGAGGCTAAAACAAACTCAGAGATGAGAAAACCAGGGTCCCTAAAATCCAGATTACTTTTGGGAGATATTTGGAAGGGTAGACATTAAAATGATGCTGAATGACTGCAGTTTGGCAGTCAGACAATAAGCACCCTGAGATAGAGTTTCCAGGGACAGAAACTACCTATGGTGAGCAGGAGATTGGGGTTAAAAATAGATTTAATGCCTGCAGATGTCCCTTAGCTGACTGGCTATTTTGTGTCCTAAAGAGCTTGGGCCTGGGGGTCAGCACACTTTATTTTTGTAGGGGAAAAGTTTATCATAATATCATTGTTATGATCACCAGTTCTAGTGCTGATGCCCTGTAGAAATGTCAGCTAACAGGGATTTCTAGTTGTCAGAATGGCAGGTAAACCAGTTTATGTTATATTGCCTTTTTATTTTGTGAAAACATTAAAAGGAAAATATCATAGTATATAGCTCTAGTAGAAAAGGCTAAAGCAAATCTAGAAACTGAGGAATATCAAGATGAAGCAAATTTTCTTGGCAATTGAAATAGTTTCTTGTTTAGTTTTTGAACATCTGGCAGAACTAGGAATACATCATGTTTTAGAAACACTTTCAAAGTTGTTACTTTTTCAGGCATTTGCTGTGTCACCAGATTATTTACATAACAATAGTAGCTGACATTTGTATAGCCCTTTAAAGTTTGCAAAGCTTATTGCACTTGATGCTGGCAACAATCCTGTGAGGCAGGCACTAATAAGAACAGGTGATGTTTATGTAGCATTTTTAAAATTGATGATATACTTTGTATATCCATCTCATTTGGCCTTGCAGCATTCCTATGAAGTAGTAGGTGCTATTATATTATTATCATTAAGGAAGCAGAAGCATATATTTCCTTGGTAAGTTAATAAGAGGTTAAGTTAATAAGTTTACTAATATGTTAATGTAAAATTAATAAGCTAATTGACATAAAAAGTTTTTCTGAGGATAAGTGATTTGACTATAGTGACAATACAACTAGGGAGCATTAGGATTAGGAGTTAAATCTGGGTGTTTAGCATCTTATTTCAATGCTTTATTCATAAAATGTGTTGAACTAAGGATATTGTTATTTCCATTCACAGATAACAAGCCTGAGGCTCAGAGATGTTAAATAATTTGCTTATGGTCATAGGAATGAAACACAAATTTCTTTGACTTAAAGTTCAGTCCTCTTCCTATTATATAATGCTGACTCTTTCAACAACAGATTAATGGAATGTCTTTAGCTAGTAAGATTGGTACTTTGGGGAGTTTATGTCAGGTCCTACTTGAAATTAGAAAGAATGATAGAACATTAGAAGTAATTATAACATGCATCATATACTATCTTTCATCACCAATATACATTAACATAGATTTGAATTCAAACTCACACTCAGTTTTCTATAAAGAGGTGCCAGAGTGGCATTCTGGCTATTCAGCTAGATTTGAAGTCAGAAAGATTTGGGTTTACTTCCCACCTCGGGCACTAGCTTTATGACCATGGACAGGGTATTAAGCAACAGTTTCCTCAATCAGAAAATGAGGGTAATAATACTAGAAACACCATGTCATCAGGCTGTTCTGAGGCTCAAATGATACGGGGTATGGAAAATGCTTTTCAAACTTTAAAGATAATGTTACAGATTGTTATGAAAGGATCAACACACCTGACTAAAATGGGTGAATGAAATCTAGTTGATTTTGAAAACATTTGATCTATGGACCTGTGGTTTCATTCTCTCAGGGAACCTCTTGTTGAAGACCCCTCTGCAAATGAAGATCTGTAACTGTTGTGTAATTTGTAGTCTTCAACAGTTATCTGTGGGCTCTGACTTCTTCAGGGCCCCACAACCAAACCAGTCTGCATCAGAAACAGGATTTCAGTTATTCCTTCCTCTGAGACTAGCCCTCTATCATTGTCATTTCAGTAACATCTGACTCCTCATGGCCTCATTTGGAGTTTTCTTGGCAAAGATACTGGAGTGGTTTATCATATTCTTCTCCATCTTATTTTACAGATGAGGAAACTGTGGCAAAGAGGATTAAGTGACCAGTGTCACACAGCTAGTAAAGAGTCTGGTTTGAACTTAGGTCTTCCTAACTCCAGGCCTGGCATTATTCTATCTTCTATGCCACCTAGCTGCCCAGTTTTCTAATCCAGTATTAAATATAAAAGTTAGCATTCATGTAGCACTTTAGGTTTTATAAGCTTTATAAAGATTAGCTCATTTTATCCTAATAATCCTGGGAGAAAGGTGTTATTATTATCCTCACTTTACAGATAAGGAAATTGAGGCAGACAGAGGCTAAGTGACTTAGCTGGGGTCACACAGCTAGTTAAGTGTCTGAGGTCATATTTAAACTTTCTCCCTTCCTGACTCTGGGCCCAGTGTTCTATCCATCATGCCATTATATAGCTGACTCCAATATTCTCTGCTACTGTTCGTTGACAACATAATCTTGTAAAACAATAAAATAAAATGGTTTTGGGTAAGGTAGGAAACTAAAGTTTTTTATAAGGATCAAGCTTACTTGAGCCTTTTACTTATATTTGCTTTGCTCAGTAAGTATAAAGAGTTTTTTTTACTAATATTTAATTATCTTCTGCGCAATTAGGCTCATAGGTCAAACTCATATTCTGTCCAGTTAATTATTTTTTCTGTAAAACTAGTTGATACCCATAATTAAGTATCTATAGGAGGAGCAGCTAGGTGGCGCAGTGGATAGAATGCCAGCTCTGGAGTCAGGAAGACTCATCTTCCTAAGTTCTAGCCTGGCCTCAGACACTTAGTACTGTGTGACCCTGGGGAAGTCACTTAGCCCTGTTTACTTTAATTCCTTAATTATAAAATGGTCTGGAAAAGGAAATACCAAACCACTCCAGTATCTTTGCAAATAAAATCCCAAAAGGGGTCATAAAGAGTTGGACGTAACTGAACAACACACGTAGCCAAATTGTTCATTGCCCATGAATGGAACCAGAAGCAATACTAAAAGAAGGGAGAAAGGTAAAGTTGGATCTCAAAACAACTAGATGGTGCTGCTCTGCTTTGAAACACTGAAGCAGAGCAAGGTAAAGGAAGCAGAAGGAAGATTTCCTTCACAAAATACTGTCTCAGCAGTACCTTTTCTAGCAAAATATATGCTGGATAGTTACTTTCCAACTGTTTCTGGGTTATAGTTGGGAGTATTATTTTGGAAAGAGTAACTCAGTTGGAAGCTTTGCAAAAAAAAAAAAATAGTCCAGTCTTTTCGTTAGTTGTTTGGGAAATTTGTCGCAGGAGATATTTAGCCGGTATGACCTGTGCTGTTATCTGTAAAAATAATTTCAGTGATTAGAAAGACCAGTTTTTATTTTAAGGACACAAATTCTGCTTGCTGAAAATATCTCGTGTTAAATATTCACCCTCTTCCTCAGTTTATTAACCTATTCCATTCCGATCTGTGGTATCTGCCTGTTTTATAATTGAATATTTCTTTCAGGTTTTCTTTTATATCATAGGTCTAAAATCAGTACAATGAAATGTTGCTTTATTTTCCCTGAACTACAATACCATAGAACTTGGAGCTCGACCTTTAGTCTTCTTAGGAAATCTGAAAGGAGAAAAGTTTATCACAAGATAGGTACCCTCTCATTAAAAGTCTCAGGAGGCGACACCAGGTCCTGAAGGGTGAAGAAAAACAGGGGCAAAAGTCAAGATAGCTATTTGTGCTAGGGAAATGTTTCTGTGATTCAGCCTGATTTTTATAGTGCCTGCTTCTACCTGCACCCAGAAGAACTGCAGAAATCTCCTTGGGATGAGGTAGATTAAAGACCCATTCTCTTTCTTCATCTCCCCTTTTCATATTATAATATAATCACAAATTAGAGCCCAAAGGTACCTTTGATATCATCCATTCCAACCTCAGATCTTGAATTATTTTATTATTATCACAATACCAGTATTGCTTTCTAATTATACTTTCCTAGACTCTTCAGTCTTTTTTTTTTTTAAATCTTTCCAGAGTTTGGGAAATCCCTGTTCGTCATTCTTCCTGTTTTGACTCATTTTTCATTCCTACAGTTTTGCTTCTCAGTTTCTACATGCTCATCCAAAAGTCCAATGGAATTAATTATAGAAAAAAGTTAAAACATCATACAAAATCAAGCAGAAGGCCCTCATTATAGACATTGCTTTTAAATCAGGCTTGTTAAGTGAAGATTCCCATAAATGCATCTATTGAAAGATTTATAAACACTCTATTTTTCTGCAATAGTTTGGGTATAATCCAGGTTGGAGATGCTCAGCACCCGGTCTAACTGACTTGTGAGAGTTCTTTTTTTTCTGATAAGAAGGATAGAACTTTACTTTCCCCATTCAGGCTAGGGAGTAAATGTTTTATGGGCATGTGTGGGCAAGGTACTTCCTCTGCCCATGTCCTGAATTCTCCTTTTCATTCCAGAATTAGTTATTTTCCAAACATAGCATGTTGGATTGAATGCTGACCCTAGAAGATTTGGATTTTAATCCCAGTTTTGCCACTTTATAAGCCAAAGGCCTTTAAGTAAGTCGTTTCACCTGTCTACAACCCATCTGTTTCCCATTTGTAAAATGGGGGTGATAATATTCATTCTATCTCCCTCAGAGGATTGGGAGGAAAGTATTTTGCAAACAGCTGTATAAATGGAGCTGGCACACACCCTGGCTGTTCAGCACCTTGCTTATGAAAGACAGCACCTGGGTTGGTTTATCTGCTGCATTAGCTTTTAAGAAGACTTGGTACAGAATTTCTGAGCAGTCAGCAAAAGTTGGACCATGTGCCTCTGGAGAATATACAGAGGTGCATTCCAGACAACTCTACCTTGTTCCCTAAGTACTGGGTATGATGTGTCTATCTGAAACAAGAGGTTGCTCCTGTTCCTCTTCTATCCTCTTTTCCCCTCACCTATGCCAGATCTGTAGGGATCAGAACATTTAATACCAGGTTTTTCTAAGTGATTTCTATGGTACCATGGTGTTCTGCCTGATGTAAATAGGGATTCTGTGAAAATGTTGATAATAGGACATTTTCTCTTTCTTAAAAAGAATCATAGATTTATAGTTGGAGGGGACCTGAGTCATAATCTAGTTTAATCTTCCTTTTTTTTATAGATAAAGGAAGGAAAAAAAAAAACCACAAGCATTTATTAGGTGCCTACTACGTGCCAGCCATGATACTAAGCCCTTTAGGAATATTATCTCATTTGATCCTCACAACAATCCTGCCAGGTAGATCCTATTATTATGGCCATTTTATATTTGAGGAAACAGGTAAATCGAGGTCAAGTGACTTACTCAGGGCCACACAGAGACTGAATATGAACTCAGGTCTTCCTGCCTCTAGGCCCAATGCTCTATCTACTGTACCACCTAGCTACCTCTAAGTTGCTTGGCCAAGGTTATATATGTAGTAAGTTTCAGAACTTGGATTCAGTCTTTTTGACTTCAAATGCAGCATTCTTTCCAATGCTCTGCACATGAGACAGCTGGATAGCATGGTGGACCCTGCTCCGGACCTGGAGTTAGGAAGGCCAGAAGTTTGAATTGTCTTAGGCAATTATTGGCTATGTAACTCTAGGAAAATCACAACCTCTCTCAGTCTCAGCTTCCTTATTTGTAAATGGGGATAATACCATCTGCTTTCCAGGGCTATTTTGAGGATCAAATGATAGATTATATGCAAATGATTTTGCAAATCTTAAAGTGCTATATTAATGTCAGCTATTTATGGCACCATGAGCTCCAAAGAATTTAATTATGAAAAATGGATATTCCATGTAGGAATTTTTTTTTTTTAGCATAAAATAGTTTCAACTTTCTGTTTTTTATCCTCAACATTTACCTAATCCTTTGCTCTCTGTGGAGTATTCTATACCACCAGTTTCTCTTTTTGCTCTTATCTTCTCCAATTCAACATTCACCACAGTCAGAGTTGTATAATAGAAAGAAACCTGGAATTATGTTTGCTAGGCACATGACTTCCCAACTGATATATCCAGCCCTATTCTTTCTTTTGAGCCCTGGTCATCTAAATGCTAGATACCTCCATTTAGATGTCCTGTTGGCATTTCAAAATCAATATGCACAAAAGCGAACTCACTATCTTATATACTTCCCTCCCCCTTTCCCAATTTTTTTACCCTCTAAACTTCCTTATTTCTGTTGAGGGTACAACTATCTTTTGTTTTTTTTTTTAATAATTTAGCTTTATAACTTCGGAGTTTTCCTTAGGCTCTTTATTCTTGTTCACCATACCTGAGTATCCATTCAGAGGCAACAGCCACTTTTCAGTGTTCCCCTTCTCTCTGTGGCCACCAGCATAGTTCAGGTATGCAACACTTTTTTGCCTGGAAATGTTGTAACAGCCTCTTAATTGGACTCCCTTCTTTCAATCTCTTATTTCTCTAATTCATCACTCACACAGCTGTCACAATAATGCCCCTAAAGTAATGATAAGACCATATTACTGCCCTGATTGAAAATAATACTCCCAAAGCAATGAATGGCATGACCAAGTTACTATCCTCCTCAAGAAATTTCAAAGGTTCTCCACTTCTTCAAGGATAAAATACAAGCTCACTTTTTGTATCCTCTGGAGCCTATGCTCTATGTTGAGAAATTCTAAAAGATCACTGCCATTGGAATCAGTGGATCTGCGTTCAAACTGAACTGGCCCCCTTACTTTCCATTCCTCCTCAGACACATGCTATCTTCCAGAGGCTTCTTCTTCCACACCTCCATCTGTTATAGGCTCAGCTCATATGTCATCTCATTTGGAAGGCTTTCCTGATCCCCCTAGTTTCAAGTGTTCTCTTCCCCCTCAAATCATTATTCATTTACTCATTATGTTTTCTCTATTAGTCTTCCCACTCCCAAGTAGAATGTAAGCTTTTAAAAAAAATTATATTTTTATTTCATTACATATTTCCCAATTAGAAGTAGAACAATTTTAACATTCATTTAAAAAAAACTTTAAGTTCCCAAATACTCTCTCTCTCTTCCTTCTCTTTCCTCTCCTTGAGAAGGCAAGAAGCTTGATACCAAGCATAAATGAAGTAATTCAAAACATAGTTCTATATTATCTGTTAAAAGCTATCACAGACAAAAAAAACCCAACAAAAATAAAGTAAAAAAAAATGTATGCTTCAAACTGCATTCAGAGTTCATCAGTTCTCTCTCTGAAGGTGAATATAATTTTTATCAGAGAGCCTTTGGAACCATTTTGGAACATTGTCTTGATCAGAATAGCTGGGTCTTTTATAGTTGATCATTCTTACAATATTGCTGCTGTCTTGTGTACAGTGTTGTCTTGGTTCTGATCACTTTACTTTCCATGAGTTCATATAAGTCTTCCCTGGCTTTTCTGAAACTATCCTCTTGTCATTTCTTAAAGCACAATAGGATGCCATCACAATCACATACCACAACTTGTTCAGCCAATTCTTAGTTGATGAGCGTTCTCTCAATTTCCAATTCTTTGCCACCACAAAAAGAGCTGCTATAAAAATTTTTTTTTGTATGAATAGATCCTTTCTTCTTTACTTTGATCTCTTTGGGATGTAGACCTTGCAGCAGTATTATAGAATGTAAGTCTTCTTGAGTGAATGGATAATTTTATTGTTTTTTTTTTTGTATAGTCCTGAGCACAGTGCTTTGCACATTGTAGGTGCTCAATAAATACTTACAGAACTGAATGGAATTGGAGTAAGGGGATTTGGGCTAGAATGCTTACTAGTTCTAATAATCATTACCCATTATACCTTGGTGCCCTCAGGAGTCTATGTTTTATTGTTAAGTTAAAAAAAAAAATCAGTGCTTTTAGAATCAGAGGACCTGAGTTCAAATCCTATCTCTTTCAGATGACATTTGGGCAAATCACTTAACTTTAAAGGCTCAATTTCATATTCTTTAAAATGAAGGATTTGGGCTAAAAGGCCCCTAAGGTCCCTTCTAGCTCTATATTCCTTCATTCTGAATTTCTTCATCTTATACACTTTGGGCTTCAGTTTTGTCTTCTCTAAAATGAGGAGTATGAATGATCTTTAAGCTTCCTTCTAGATCTTCACCTTATGATATTGTGGGTTCTATTAATATGTTTCATATTCCAAAGCATTCTGTGGCCAAATTAGTTTGGGAAACATTGTTTTGTAGCACCTTAGTATACAAAGGAAACAATCATACACCCCCTGGTTGTGAAACTATTTTGCTATAGTCATTGCACTCCTTATAGTTAAGGTATACAAAAAATCAAGCGCTCTCTCTCTCTGTCTCTCTCTCTGTCTCTCTCTCTCTGTCTCTGTCTCTCTCTCTTCTCTCTCTCTCCCCTTCCCTTTCTCTCTCTCTTTCTCCTTCTCTCCTTTCCTCTCTCTCTCCCTCTGTCTCTCCTTCTCCTTCCTCCTCTTCCCCCTCTCAAATAACCTTAAATGACTGTGCTTTCAGAATTTACAAATATGACTTAGTCATCATAGTATAGTAGAAAGGGCACTGGATTTGAATCAGAGAGCTGTGACCTAGGGCAAATTACTTCCTTTGTTGGGACCTTGGATTTTTCCATCTGAAAAGAGGGGTTTGAACTAGGGGATCTCTAATATCTTTCCCAGTTCTAAATCCTGTGACCCTAAGATCTATAAATTATTTTAAATTTTCTCTTATTTATCTTTTACCTATAGCTACCATTTTTATTTATGTGTGGGTGAGAAACCTCACTTACCCAAATCAAAGGAATGTAGAAGAGAACTTCGAGCAGACAGGAGTTTTATTCTTTAAAAAAAAAAATACATACCCTGGGGCGGGGAGAGACCTCTTCCTGCCACATGTCTGAAGAAGAAGAGAGAGGGAGCGAGAGAGAACACCCCTCCAGGTGCCCTTTTTAAAACCCTGAGAGTCATAAAAAGTCATAAAAAGTACATTCTTTTAAGTTCTATTGGAAGAGAGAGAGGGTATGGATCCTACGGAGGTAAAGTCAGAGGGTCTCTGACTTCTCATTGGAGGAGGGGCGGAGTCCCGTTTCGGCACGAATTTAAACAAAGAAAGATTTCCCCCACTGTCCCACTCACATGCAAAAGGTGCGGGCACACAGTCTTTACGCAGACAAGCAACTCTCGTGGGATTCCTGTCCCCACCCCGAACCCACAGCAAAAAGCTCCCTTCAGGTCTACTTCCAGCCCATCCTAAACAAAAGTTCTGATTTGCATTCTAATACTGCCTTTGGAGAATCTCAACTTTAAAGGCTTCCCATTCATTTATCATCTATTTATATATCATCTGTCTATCATCTCTTTCTATTATCTATCTATCTATCTATCTATCTATCTATCTATCTATCTATCTATCTACCTACCTACCTATGTTCCTTGAAAACAGTATAAACCTCATTTGGCGTGCAATGCTGTTGCCCTTTTTTGTACCTAACACTTCTAGCTCGTCAATATTCTTTATATTACATGATGCTTAAATCACTCCTGTAACCTGGGAAGAAGAAACAAACACAGAACACAGCAGATCCCTGGAGAGCACAGAGCCAGATTCTGTTCTGTGGTAAAGAAAGCAACCTTTCATAAACTCACCAAAGGAAAGAAGCCATTTTTGGATTTGAGTGACTTGGGAGTAGCTCTCATCTTCATTCTTGCTTTTTCCTTCATCCTTCCTGGTTATTTACTGGAATACTGTAGTGTGACTGCACACAAACAATCCCTCCCCACCCCCCACCCCCCTCACGATACTCACAGCCTACATTCACAGTCTGTCACACTTCAAAAACACTTTTATTGACAGCCTCTTGATTCTAAAAACAAATCTGGGGGGACATGCATGGATTACCTCTCTTTCACTTATCTTATGACTTCATTCTGTCCTCTCTTGACTTGTCCTCCATATCTTAGTATCCCTTTCCCCCCGTTAGATGCCTCTTACACCATGGCTTTGTCATCCTGGACCAGGGGTGAGGAACCTGCCTAGAACTGGTCACATGTGGCCTTCTAGGTTCTTGGGTACAGCCTTTTATTAAGGGAATTTGTTCTCTGAAGTTTGGATTTAATCAAAGAGACACACTTGAGGACCTAGAGGGCCACACGTGGCCTCAAGGCCACAAGTTCCCCACATCTGGGGACAGTCTCTCTGCCACTGAGAACCCTTTTTCCAATTGGTGGATTCCTCTCAGACCCTTCATTTTGATGAAATGTCCAGGTCAGTCATATTTACACCTTCATTTTTCTCCTGGCTCTACTCCTAACTCTCCAGACTTTTCTACTATTCCCTGGACTGGGTACCTCCCGATTCCCTGCAGCTTTTCACAAAATTCCCCTTTATTTGTTATCTTCCCCAGGTAGAATATACACTCGTTGAGGGAAGAGCCTACCTTTCTTTTTATATGTGTTTGTAGTCACAGCAACTTTGCACTGTGCCTAGTATGAGGTAAGCACTTAATAAATGTTTCTTGACTTGACTTTTGTTGTTGTCCACGTCTTTTTAGTGGTATCTGATACTTTGTGACCCCATTTGGGGTTTTCTTGATGAAGATACTGCACTGGTTTCCCATTTCCTGCTCCAGCTTATTTTACAGATAAAGACAAGTTAAGTGACTTGCCTGGGATCACACAGCTACCAGTGACAAAATTGGGTACTAACCAAGTGACCTGCCTAAGGTCACACAGTTGGTGAATGAAAGAGCTGTGAATCAAATGTTGAGGTGCAAAATCATTTCTGTCCTCTGATTCTCAGCAAATGCGTATTTTTATCTGCCTTAACCCTGCCTCTCCATCACCCTTGTCCTCCTTAGCCCACCCATTTCATTTTCCCCTGTGGAGACCTTTAACAAATCAGAGGACTGCCATTGGCCTCAGAGTGCCTGAGTTCAAATCCTGCTTCTGTTTTTTTACTGCCTGTGTTAC
>CM053585.1:142868740-142908904 GCA_028646515.1 Pseudochirops corinnae
CCACAGAGGATGTTGTTCCATTTGGAGCAAGGAAAAGAGACTAAGCCATGATTTGAAGTATACAACTTATATTTTGCCATCTGCTACTACCGTGAGTTATTTAGTGGAGGAGAAGGTACTTGGACTTGGAGTTTCTAGAGAGTTTGCCCTCTTCTCATATGTGGAAGTCCATACCTTTACTTATTGGGTCATCACTATCAGGCTGGAGTTCTCTGAGGTAGAAGGTGGGACCTACTAGAAAGAGAAAAAAATTGTACTGACTTCTTATGTGTTACTGTGAGTCTTTTCTGTTGATTTACATTTTTCTGAGCTGTAGGGGTCTGATATGTACTGTTACCTTGAGTGCCTAGATAGGAATGGGAAATCCATTTACTCATATCAAAGAAAACCTAGACATGAACTATATTCTGATGTTCCTGGAGGAAGTGAATCAAAGAGGTATGGCTTCAGGGGTAGTCTTAAACCTGCTCCAGGTAAATCATGAATTTTGGATTCTGGGGCTGTGAGTTACACTCCTTTCTAAAATGTTTGCCATCCAACTCATGGTCCTCCTCTCTACCCCTACCCCTGCTCTCATATCTGGGGATTACAATATGCATGTTGTTGTTTTCTCAAATTCTCTGTCAGATTTCTTAAATTCTTATAATTCAAATCTTCATTCTGTCTATATAGAGAAATGGTGTGTGGTACAGAGGAAAGAATACTGTCTTTGGAGCCAGAAGATCTGAGTTTAAATCTTGCCTCTGAAGTTTATTACATGTATGACCTTGGTTAACTCACTTAACTTCCCTGGGGTTCAATTTCCTCATCTGTAAAATGAGAGTTGGACTAGATCACTGCTGAGACCATTTCCAACTCTAAACCAATGCTCCTATGACAACACTCCCTGTTACCCTTCAAAGAACTATGGACCAGATAGAGGTATGTTTGAAAGCATGGAAATAAATAAGAAGAGTATCAAGATCATTTGGGCAAGAGTTGATGAAGACCAGAGTAAGTGGAGGGAAGGGAATGAATGCAAAAAAGATTAAGATAGTCTCTTAAGATTTGCTGAGGTTGTCAGGGTGTGGTTACGGAGAGGGCAGAAATAAGAATTTCTTTGAGGTTATAAACCTCAATAACTAAAAAGATGTTTATACCTTCAACTGAAATTAGGAAACTTGGATGAGAAGATAGCATGAGAATAAAGAAGAGAAGTTCTGTTGTAGACACATTGAGTTTGATATGCTGTGGCAACATTTAGATGGAAGTATCCATCAGTCAGGTGGTGATGTGAGCACAGAATTCAAGAGAGACATCAAGGCTCTATCTACACATATACATACATACTGTGTATGCATGTGCATGTGTGTGCGTGTGTGTGTGTGTGTGTGTGTATGTATGTGTATGTGTTGGGTTTGGGTACTGTGGCACTATAAGAGGCAGCGAGGTGGCTTAGTGGATAGGCTGGACCTAGAGTCAGGAAGACCTGAGCTCAAATCTGGCTTCAGATACTTGTTAGCTGTGTGACCCTGAGCAAGTCACTTAACCTCTGTTTGCCTTAATCCATTGGAAAAAGACCATTCTGGTATTTTTGCCAACATTCCCCTCTCCTCCCCCCAAAAAAATCCAAAACAACAACCTATGAACAGCACTAGAGTGGTGTAGTACATGGAGTCACAAAGAGTTGGACACCACTGAATGACTGAACAACAACCTCATTTGGCACCTCATTAGCTGCCATTGTTGAGTTGGTTGGAACCATACCGGTGATTAGTCTCTGTCTACTGCTCCTCCCAGGGATTCCAAGGTCCTGACAAGGTCCTTAAGAGGAGCCTTCTGTTTTTATTGCCATTGCAAAGAACTTTGCACCCTACATGTATACTGTCTCTGGTCATGCTGGCACTCACTTTGCTGGAGGGGTCCTATTTCCTATTTTGTTTGGGCTTCTGACTTTCTGTATTCTAAAGTGGAAAAAAAAACTTATCGCAGTTTTTTGAAAATTATTTGGTCTGGTGAGAACTTAAGGGTTTTGATGAAATAGGCATGTGGGAGCTAGTTGGTCTGTCTCCTGTTCAGGCAATGATCTTGGTAGGAAGTCCATTCTGTTCTTATCTCACATTATTCTCCTTTATAAACTCTGCCAAATCCCTCTCCTAGTTGTCTCACATAAACAACATTTCATCTCCTGCTGAAGTGTATTTTCCCAAACTGTTCCCCATGCCTGGAATGTATTCTCTCCCCATTTTTGCCTCTTATAATCCTTATCTTCTTTTAAGTTTCAGCTCAGGCTTTATCTCCTCTTAAAGCTGCCCCTCATGTCCCACTTGCTAATATTCTTTCCCTCCTCAAATGGCCATATATTTGATTGCCTATGTACATCACATAAGCTTTTAAAGGGAGCAGATGATTTCATTTTGGTCTATAATTTCACTCTAGTGAATGGCCCCAGGGATCTGTTCTTGCCTCTGTGTTACTCTACATTTTTAATCTATGTCTTGAATGAAGGCATAGATGGCATATTTATCAAATTTTAGGTTACATTAAGTTGAGGCAGATAGCTAATATGTTAGGTGACAAGATCCAAAATTATCTTGATTGACTGGAATAACAGGATGAATCTAGTAAGATTAATTTTTAATAATGAGAAATGTGAAGTGTTACTTGGGCAAAAAGAATTACCTTCACAAGTACAAAATGAGGCAAAGTTAGGTTAGACAGCAGTGTTATTGTGAAGAACTAGAGGTTTTGGTTTGCAGTGAGTTCAATATGAATCAAGAGAAAGAAGGCAGCTTAAAAAAGCTGATGCAAACACAGGCCACATTAAGAGGGACATAGTGTCCCAGGCACAGAGCCAAATAGTCCCTTTGTACTCTCCTTTGGTCAGACAATATCTAGACTATTGTATTCAGTTCTGGGTGCCATGTTTTTATAAAGATCATTGACAAGTTGGAGAGTATCCATTGGAGGGCAGCCAGAATGATGTGAGACTATGAAGTCATAATAATAATAATCATATTCTTGATCTGACTTTTAGATGCTTAACAGATGCTTTTTTTTGAAGTCTTTTTTAAAAATTTATTTATTTTTTTTCATTGACTTAGTTATTTACTTTTAGTTTACAAGATTCAGTTCCACAATCCCTTGAGTCTCAAATTTTCTCCCCTCCCTTCCCCCTCCCTCCATGGTGGCGTGCAATCATGTATAGGATCTGCAAATACTTTCACATTGTACAGTAGTCTGGTTGTATAGAAGGGTTGAAACCAATGGAGTGAACAATGGGAAAAAAAGAAACAAAACAAAACAGAAAAAAGAACAATAGCATGCATTGCTTCAGTCTCCATTTAAACTCTGGTCTTTCTAGATCTTTCTCTGAATGTAGATATCTCCTTCCATCCTTGTAGAGTTGTCTTATAGCTGTGCGTTGCTGAGAAGAGTCCAGTTTATCAAGGCTGGTTGTCACACATATGATGTGTCTGTGATTGTGTACAAATTTTGCCTGGTTCTGCTCTTCTCACTTAACATCAGTTTGTATAAGCCTCTCCAGGTAATGATGAAGTACATCTCCTTCCCATTTCTTATAGCACAATAGTATTCCATTAGATTTGTATACCACAACTTGTTCAACCATTCCCCAATTGATGGGCATCCCTCTATATTTCTAGTTTTTTGCTACCACAAAGAAAGCTGCAATAAATATTTTTGTACATATGGGTCCTTTTCCCACTTCTATGATCTTTTTTAGGATACAACCCCAAAAGTAGTATTACTGGGTCAAAAGGTATGCAACCTTATTTATAGCCCTTTGGGCATAGTTCCAGATTGCTCTCCAGAATGGTGGTATCAATTCACAGCTCCACCAACAATGCATTAGTGTTCCAATTTTTCCACATCCTCTCCAGCACTTGTCTTAACAGATGTTTTATAAATGTATTTTATAAACATCTCATGTCACCTTTACAACAGTGCTATGTGGTAGGTACCACCGATAGTATTACTCTCATTTTATAATGGAGAAAACAGAGGTTCAGAGGCCTTAAGGAACTAGGCAATGATGACACAGCTGGTAAATGTTGGAAGTGACATTTAAATTCATATCTTTCATGCGTCCAAGTCTAATACTTTTTTAAAAGTCTAATACTCTTTGATCTGTACTGCACTGCCTCCCTATGACCATGCAGGACAAGGATTAGGTGTCTCTTTTCTCTAGATTTTCATGGCATTTCTTATTTCTGCTTCTCCTACTGCTTGTCTGTTTTTTCTCAGTTCCCTTTATTAGATCATTCATATCATGCCTATTAACTATGGGTGTCTCCCAAGGCTCTCTTCTGAGAACTCTTTTGTCTCTACACTATCTCATTGAGTAATCTCATCAGCTTCCATAGGTTCAATTATTTTCTCTATGCTGATGATTCCCAGATCCTTCCCTAGATGCCCCTGAAGTCTAATCCCTCATCACCAAATGCATATTGGACATCTTGAACTGGCAGACATCTCAAACTCAACATGTTCAAAATAGAATTCATCATTTTTCCTCCTAAACCCAGCCCTCTTCAGAACTTTCCTATTATTGTGGTGGGTACCGCCATTCTCTTAGTCACCCTTGTTCACAACATTGGTGTCAGTGTTGACTCTTCACACTGTATTGTCATTTCTACCTCTGCTACCTTCTCATGTAGTTCCCTTCCCTCCACTCACACAGTCACTTTCTTAGTTGAGGCCCTCATTCCTTTTCATCTGTATTATTGCAATAAGCTTCTAATTTGCATTCTTGCCTTAAGTCTCTCCCTATTCCAATCCAGTCTCTAGTTAGCTGCATAAGTGATTTTCCAAAAACTCAGGTCACTTCACACCCAGTCCCTTTACCTCCCTTTCCCTGGCCCCACCATTCAAAAGACTACTCGGATTCACTATTACCTCTGTCTCATTACCGAATTTCTAGTCTTTCTACGTGTTACTCTCTTTTATGCATTCTACAATCTGGTCACATTGCTGTTCCTGTTGTTCCTTAGAGATGTAGCTACATTTCCCAAATCCCTGTCTTTGTACTGGCTATCCCACATGTCTAGAATGTTCTTGACTTTCCCTCTCAGACTCCCTCACTTGCTTCAAGATGTTGTTTGAGTGCCACCTTGTGCTGGGGACCTTTCCTGGTCTGTTCCGCTGCTAGTGTTCCTCTGAAGTTGCCTTGCATGTACTCAATATGTATTTGTTAATGTGCCTATCTACCTATATGTTTTCACTCCCATTAGGCTATAAGCTCTTTGAGAGCAGTAAATCCTTTTATTTTGAACTATTTCCCCAGAGCTCAGTGAAATACCATGCATGCAATAAAAGCTTAATAAATACTTAACAACAACAACAACAACAATAATAACAATTAGCAATTATATGGTGCTTACTGGGTGCCAGACACTTTCCTACGCACTTTACAAGTATTGTCCCATCTGAGTCTCACAACAGCCTTGGGAAGTAGATGCCGTTATTATCCCGGTGTTATGGCTGAGGAAACTGAAGCAAACAGAGGTTAAGATCACACAGCCAGCAAGTGTATGAGGCTGGATTTGAATTCAGGTCTTCCTGACTCCAGGCCCAGAACTCTATCCACTATCAGCTGCCTACTAGATGCTTGTAGACTGCCTACTAGAAGTCTATTAAATGCTTATAGATCTAAATGGTTTTAGATTAGTTAAATAATAATAAATAGCATTTATAATATTTTAGATCGCAAAACACTTTACAAATAATTCATTTTTTCTTCACAACAATTCCAGGGCATAAGTGCTGTTATTATACCTCTCTTATAAATGAGGAAATGGAGGCAGGCGAAGGTTAAGTGCCTGAGCCAGAGTCAAATAGCCTGTAAATATATGAGGTTAGATTTTATTTCAGATCTTCCTGACTCCCGGTCCAGTAATCTATCCGCTGTGTCCCTTAGCCGCCTCTTGAATCTTACTCCTATGTATGGCAGTATTACTGACTTCTTTGTTGAAGGTAATGAATTATGGACTAACTGTACATATAGACAAACAGATTAGTTTAGTGTGTGACACTAATATGAGTGAAGGGAGACCTTTCTCCTCCATTCTCAGGAAAGCATATTGCTTGTATGTCTATGAGTTAAAAATGAACTCAGAGACTTTGTCCGCGTATAAACAGGAAGCCAGTGGCCATCATTAGACTTTTCTTTCCTTTTGCAAGTTCAAGAATGAAACTAATTTTCACTGCACCAAAGGCTATGTTTTTGATGTGCTAGAGTTTGTATCCCTCAATGATTTAACCAAAGGAGCTAACAAAAATGAACTCTGAAAAGGATGTCCTCCTTTAAATCCTAAGCATAATATTTTATTTCATTGAGAAGATACAAAGGGACCATTTGCTCCTGAATTTGTTTTGAAGGCTCCATGCGCAGGAGGCAGCAACTGTGCAGACACTCTCAAAGTTTATTGTTATTTGATTTACGTGTGATTTTTTATTCGACCATCTGTCCACACCATCTCATCTGACTTTATTTTTTTCCCTTTCTTTTGATTATGGCTCGTCAAGGCCTTTCTCTTCTGATAACAAAGAAATGTAACTGGAAAATGCTTTTTGAGCAAGACTAAAGCAAGTCTATTACCAAAATATAGTTTTTCCCCAATGCAGATGAGGAAATGTTTCTTCTTCCAATTTTAACCTTTCACATATTCAAGGTCACTACAGGGAGGTAAGAGGTTAAACAAGCACCAGATTCTGCCTTTGGATTTTTTGCTAAAAGACTTTCAAAGTCATCTGAACTGTTTCTGACTAATGCAGAATAATATACTCTTTACTCACAGAGGGAATTATAATTTTATTTTATTTTTCTAACTCTCGGATCACTTGGTTTTGGAAAAGAACTAGCCCATAAGAGAGAAAAATGCATAAGATTTGAAGTCAGAAGTTCAAATCTTTCTTCTTTAACAATATTACTGAGTTATGGTTAATGTGATTGTATATGTATAGCCTATATCTACCTATATATTGCTGTCTTGGGGAAGGGGGAAGGAAGGGAGGGAAATCTGGAACTCAAAATCTTATAAAAATGAATGTTGAAAACTAAAAAATAAGTAATTGGGAAATATTCGTAAAATAAATAAAATTACAGTACAACAGAAAAAAAAAGTTCAGATCTTGGCTGTGTTCTTTACTAATGGTGGAAACTTTTTTCTCTTTGGTCTTATTTCCTCATTTGGTGAATGATGGCAAGCATTGGACTAGCTGACCACTAACATTCCTTTAAATTCTAGCTCTGTTATCCTCAGCTCCAATGAGTACTTTGCATTTTAAAAGGAATTTAACATGTTTTCAGAGACATATCAGAGCAGGATTGTTCTTGGGTGGATCAAGGGGAAATGTGGGTATGTATAATATGTGGAGTGTGTGTGTGTGTGTGTGTGTGTGTGTGTGTGTGTGTGTGTGTGAGAGAGAGAGAGAGAGAGAGAGAGAGAGAGAGAGAGTTTCAGCCTCATTCCCCAATAGATTAAATCAGGTTTAAGTGAATATTCACAAGAGCCTTGAAGAGAAAAAGGGTAGATGGAAGTGTGTGTGGGCAAGGTGGTCTAGGATAATGGAGAGAGCAATGGATTTGAGAATAGGTGACATTTATATAGCATTTCAAGGTTACTTTAGAAAGGTTAAGTGACTTGTTTGTTGTTAAATAGCTAATAAGTAGCTGAAGTAGGATGTGAACTGAAGTCTCTGCTGACTTCATTCCTCTCCAGGCTTCACTGCTGAAACATCTCCACAGAGCTTTCTTTAATATGCCCCATGCTCTGGGTATTTCCCCTCCTTTTATTTGATATCTTCCCCAATTAGAATGTAAGGTCTTTGAGGACAGGAACTGTCTTTCTTTCTGCTTATATTTCTATTCTCAGCACTTATCCCCTTTACTCCTCTGACACTGGCACCACTCTAGTGCACATCCTCATCACTTCACTTCTCGATTATTTTGTTAGCCTGCTGGTGGGTTTGCCTGCCTCAAGTCTCCCTACTCCAATTCATTCTCCATTGAGCCACTAAAGTGATTTTTTCTAAAGTGCAAATCCAACCACGTCATTCCCCTACTTAATAAAACTCCGTGGGCTCCCTATTGCCTCCAGAAGCAAATACAAAATGCTTTGTTATTCAAAGCCCTTTATAACCTAGCCTCTTCTTACCTTTCCGGTCTTGGTCTTCTTCCATCTTACTCCCCAACATTATTCTTTGATCCAGTGGCACTGGTCTCCTGGCTGTTCCACAAACAAGACACTCCATCTCTGGGCTCTGGATATCTTCTCTGCTTGTCCTCCATGCTTCAATGCTCCTCCTTCTCTGCTCTACCTCCTGACCTCCCTGGCTTCTTTTTAAATGACAACTAAAATTCTTTTACTGGAAACTTTCCCCAACCTCTCTTAATTCTAGCGTCTTCCCTCTGTTAATTATTACCTAGTTATTCAGTATATCAGTTGTTTTGTATATATTTGCTTGCATACTGTTTCCCCCATTAGATTGTTAGCTCCTTGAAGGCAGGGTCTGTTTTGCCCCCTTTCTGCATCTCTAGCACTTAGCAGGGTGCTTGAAACATAGTCATTTAATAAAGCTGATTGATTGATTGATGGACTTAACACAATGCTGACACATGGTAAGCACTTGATATAAATGCTTGTTTACTCGACTTTAGGTCCAGCAGTCTTTCCCATCATATTCTGTTGAAGAAGAAAACTATGCCTCTGTTTTCTTTTCAACTGTCATTCCTGCAAGTATCCTATGTAGCTCTCAGAAAAATAGTTGGTTTTTAAAAAAACACTACTTCAGAAGTGATGGAAAGACATTAAAGATCAGAAGGGAAGCTGCAGGCAGGATAAGTATTGTCTCTGGATGGAGAAGGCAGATGCCTATTTGGTGGGAATCTGAGAGGTGCCAGGAAAGCCTTCATCCCCGCAAAGCATCTGTTAATGAGCCTGAGATAGGGCATAAAATGTCTACATTATTCAGTTCTTTAAATTAAGGAATTAAAAAGGAAGATAGTAGCTTGGAGGATTGAGAAATGATACCTCAAATCTTTCCATCCTCAACCTCTCCCTTGGAGATTCAGGCAGTTAAAGTCTAAGTGACTTACTTAGGGTCATACAACTAAATGTCTAAAGTAGGATTCAAATTCAGATCTTCCTGACTCTAATATATTATTCACTGTACCACCTAGCTGCCTCCATCGACATGTCCAAAAGCTAAATTCCTAATCTACCTCCCTTAACTCAACTTCTCAGACTATCAGACATCTGCCTTCCCCTATCTTCTCTAATGCTACTGGTGGTACTAATGTCGTTTCTAGTCATCCAAGCTTAAAACTTCATCATTTTATGACTCCAGTTACCAATTTCTACTACTTCAACCTCTGCAATAATATACCCTGAATCTACCTTCTGTTTTCCTCTACCACTATGAATCCCTTAGTTGAGGCCCTTATTTCTTCTTACCAAGTTATCATAATTCCATCCTAACTAATTCTTTGTGCCTTAGACACGAATAAGTTAATGAATCAACAAGCATTTATTGTGTATACTATATACCAGGCACCATTCTAGGTTATTGGGAATATTTTATTTTTTAAAGATGAAATAGTCTTTGTGCTCAGGGAGCTCATATTCTATTGGAGGAGGCAACAAGCACACATATAGGTATATACAAAATATGAAAGGAACTTTTTGGGGTAGGCACTACTAATTGGGGAGTCAGGAAATGTTTCTTGGAGGTGGTGGTGGAAGGAGTCTCATCAGCCATCTCATCTACCTGCCTGAATAAGAATCTTCTCTCCAATAACCCTAACAAGTGGTGAGAACAGCCTGATTCTTGGGCTAGCACGTCCCTTGTCTCTGATGTTTTAAAGGAATGAATGGATGTTAGGGATGGAGTATGGGGAATTCATGCTTGGAAAATCTTACAACTATGAGATCCAAGGATTCATGTCATTTGCCTTTTTAATTCTACATCTTGAGTATTTGCTCTGGATTAATCAAAGATCTTAATTGCTTCTTCCTTTTGTATGAGTTTAGAAGTCCGTGGTTCCTCTCTTCAGATCCTGCTCAGGGGGATACTCATGTTTTCTGTTGAAATGATTTCCATTGTGGGCTAGATAGCAAAGCCTGATTCTCTGCCTCATCCATGCATTGTTTAAATCCTTTTTTTCCAGCACGTTAAAAAATGTATGTGTTGAAGGCCAGCTGTATCACAGACCACCTGGCATGGCTCTCAAAATATAGAGAAAAATAGAATCTGCCTTGCGACTTGAGGGTGCCTAGAAAGCTAGGGTAAATTAACTAGGATATAAACAAGTAAAGAATACAAAAACATAGGCAATGTTTCCATTAAAAATGCCATATTAACTACTTCTAGTCTCCCAAAATCATTAACGAGTTGTGCTGAAAGTTTTGGGATCGATATGAGGAGTGAGGTTATTATGAACTAGTTATTATTACCTAGTTCTCTTGTTTGTTCTAAATACAATTCTTCAAGTCCTTTCCTCTTAGGATGGAAACTGGCACTCTAATAAGTAACTACATTTCAGTTAGATATCACAGTATGTTCCATAATAAGGAAGTTTTTAATGATCACCTGACTTTTATTAGGCATAGTTCTCAGAGCCGTAATTGGCAAAGAGACCACATCTGGAAGAGAATGCATAACTTAGCAACAAGAAGCAGTTCGTAGTGCTGCCACGCCTCCACTTCTATGTACGATTCTTATTTTTATTCTCAGCTTGGTGAGACGTCAGCTAGTTCTTATACTTCATCTTTGTGGATAGAATATTCCCTGATTCTCATCCATTCTTATTTTTTTATTTTCTGCAAAGGCAGAGGCAGCGGCAGCTAGAACAGCTGCTGTCTTTGTGTGATGTGATTTTCTTTAAGAAGGTAAAAGGTGATTCATAGCACTATAGAATCTTGGAGTTAAAAATGATCGCAGAGGCCCTCTAGTCTAACTCATGCTCAAAAAAGAATGCCCTCTGTGTATACCCAGCAAGTGGTGATCCATTCTTTGCTTAGAGACCTCCAGTGAGAGTGAATTTACTACTGCCTGAGAGATCTCACTTTACTCCTTAAATCTAGCTTCAATCTGCGTTGTAACTTCAATCTGCTGGTTTTTGCTCTCTTTGGAGACAAATGAAAAAAAAAATCCAATCTCTCCTCTGCAGCCCAGCTCTTCAAATTCTGGAAGACAATGGTCATATTTCTTATAAATCATGTTTTTGTTTGGGGGGAATGAGGCAATTAGGGTTAAGTGACTTGCCCAGGGACATATGGCTAGTAAATGTCAAGTGTCTTAGGCCAGATATGAACCCAGGTCCTCCTGATTCTAGAGCTCGTGCTCTATCCACTGTGCCACCATACCCTTTTTCTGTATGCTAACCCAGAGGTGGGGAACCTCAAGGCTACATGCAGCCTGCTAGGTCCTTGGATGCGCCCTTTTGACGAAGTCCAAGTTGTACTTTTTAAATTTTATTTTACCAATTTGTTTTTCTTTTATCAAGGGGATTTGTGCTGTGAAGTTTGCATTCAAAGTGCTGCACTTGAGGACTTAGAGGGCCACATGTGGCCTCAAGGCTACAGTTTTCCCATCCCTGTGCGAAACATTACAACCTATCCTCATATAACATAGATTCATGGTCCCTGACAATTCAACTCATCATCTTCTGGATATTCTATATGTAACCTATGTCCTTGCTAAAATGTGGTATTTACAGGGGCACATAATGCATCCTATGTGGACCATGTCAGAGTACAGTAGTTCTATCATTTTTCTGATCTTGGATACTATATCTCTCAAAACAGATAAGCGTTTAATAAATGCTTCAACTTAGCATACATTTATTAAATGTTTACTATGTGTGAGACACAGCGTTAGGCTGTGAGGATCCAAAAATAAAAACTAAAAAGTCCTGATCTCAAGGAGGGCCAGCCTTTGCAAAAGACATTGAGACAGAAGATAGAATGTTGAGTATGGCGGACAGCAAATCCAGGCTGTTTGGCTAAAAGTAAATGACGATTTATTTTTAGTAAAGCAAACAAGCAGTGCTGTTTGGCTAAAATGTGAAAAAGTACACGAAGAAGATTAATACAACAGGCATGGTAAGATAAGTTAGAACCAGATTGGGAAAGGTTTTGAAGTTTTTGTATTTCATCATTGAGGCAGGAAAGAACCACTATAGTTTCTCGAGCAGGCGAGTTACATGGTCGGATTTATACTTTAGTAACATCAATTTGAAAGGTGTATGAATTGATGTGGGAGAAGTGTAGACAGAAAAACCAATTAGGAGGTTATTGTAATATAGTTATCCCTTCCACACTGTGACTTTCCCCATCAAGGTTTTGATGTATTGCTGGTCGGCATAAGAAATGAAATGAGAATTTTTGGGGAGCTTTGTGTAAGCTGCAGACAACACACAAAGGCCGGCAAACAACACAGAAAAAGTTTAGAAACTCAGAAATGCATAAAATATATGTGTCGTTTTGTATAATAGCAACATACATTATCTTTGAATATAATAATTCAGACTTCTCTGGTATGAAGGGCAGGCCAAAAATTTTTACCTGGTTTTTCCAGATTTCAAGGGGCATCATCTATGTTGTATAGAGGATTAGTGGTTCAGCTGTAAAAGTAGATGAAAAGAAAGTAGAATTCTAGGGTCCTGAAATGTGAGCAAAAAGTCAAATGAATTTTAGCCTAGGAAATGGTGAATCAATTAGTACTAGGGAAAAATAATCCTAAACAAATACTTAACGGGAGAAAATACTTGAAAGTAAAAAAAGTGAATCCTGTTAGATTGATTTTAGCTTTCCTCCAATCTAATTGTTACCTCTGAATAATTACTACAATTCAAATTTCAAACCAGGGAGATTCCTAAACTAGATGGATTCTAAATTGCCATTTTCTAAATTCTGAATGAGTTCCACTAGGCTTTTAGTGCCAGAGAAAGTTATTGATATTGCAGTTTGCTCTATGTGATATTCCCACAAACTGTAGCATCTTTTACCTGGAGCTGACATTGAGAGAGATTCAGGATTCTATAATGCCCCATTTGGAGTTGTACATAGGATCTATTACCAATACTGATAGCCCTATCCATTAGCATCATCACTGCCTACTATATTCTTCTTTTAATCCATTGTAATATACAGCAGATCTTTCTTTAAGTGGATCATAGGGCCGTCTCTGATGAATTCAGAGCCTCAGGGAAAAATCACAAACTTTTTTCACATTAGCATTGAAAAACCAGATTGAAATAAAAACAGCTTTGTTCTATATTTCTCTAGTGAACTTATAGTAATGTTGTGTATATCTAAATACAGGTTTATGCATGTATATATATATATATACACACACACACACACATATATACATATATACATATATACATGCATATGTGTGTATATATATATATATACATATGCACACAAACATATATATGTGTGTGTGTATGTATTCATGTGAGCACACATGCACACATACACACACTTATTTTCTGGTTTGACATCTTGTCCCCATACTAGATAGTAAGCTCCTTGAGAGCAATGATCCTCTCTTCTTTCTAGTGAATCTTTCCTCCAATCCCTAGCACAGTGCTCTGGACACAGTAGGTGCTTAAAATGTTTTCTGAATGAGTTAATAGGGAGTAGTATCTGCAGAGTGGGGGATTTGCTTTGGTCATGGTGAGTGAAATCATATTATAGCTTTAAAGGCATTGAACCAGATTATCTTTAAGGTACCATCTAGTAATAGAGTCCCATGTTTCTATCAATCATATCTATATTATTCAGGTCCTTTTAAATTCTACCTAATTAGCATCTCTTCCTTCTTCCCATATGGATACCTCCTGGAATAATAGTAATGCTACTAGCTGCAAGGTTCAGGTGCCTGGGTAATCACTTCATTGATTAAAGCCTACCAAGGTATAGCTCACATCTACAGGTTACAAATGGGGAATTAAAGCACAGAAAAAAAAAATTGATTAACTGTCTATGAAGACAATACATTAGGGATAGAGGAGCAGGAAGGGAACAGTTCTAATAGTTCTAGGGAGGGCATCTGAATTACTTTTGTGTTGGAGCTAACTTTAGCACATTCACATAAGTAGGGAGAAGTAGAGTTTTCACTCCTAGTGTTTATAATTAACTCTTCACCAGTAATAGTAGGGTGATTATGTGTGCTAATTTTTAGATGGGAAAGGAAACAATAGGTAGCACTTAGGTTATGGCAGGGAAGCTTCACTACAGTGATATAAGACCTTTCTATAGATAATAGTCCCTTTTAGAGTATATATAAGTCCCTTTTATAGATAGGGAGATAGTAAAATGTTGCATGGGCCAGAATACTGGGCAAAAGCCCAGGGCTTTGTTACTGAAACACACACACACACACACACACACACACACACACACACACACACGATAAAGACAAGAATCTAGGCCAAGAGTGAACAGCAGTGTCTTTGTCTTATACATTTCAGGGAGTGTGACTTCTCATGCTGGATAGAAGTCTTGATTATAGAGGCAAGAAAGGGATATATTCTAGTAACCCAGCTGAATAGCCAATCTAATAAAGATAAGTCCCCCAGGGGAGCTATAAGGAAATTCTATGAAGAGAGAAGGGATCTCTATTGCCAGGAGATGTCATCCTTTGCCACATGTGTTCCCTACATAGGTACCTCATTACAACTGAACTCAAAATCTGAGCTCCCTTTTACCATGAACCTGTATATATTTGTTGAAGAGTACGTTCTAGTCTTCTGGAGGAATGTTTTGTGCCAGCACTTCTTAATATAACCTTTGCTAAAAGCTACTCTAGTCTACTTGCTGCTTATTAGTAGGAAGCATACTGGTAGAGGCTCAGGAAATAAAATGTTAGAAGTATAGCTCCATGGGGTTACCCCTAGGTCCCTGAGAGTAATAGTCTGCTGCCTTTAGGGTAACCATTAGCAAGACTGATAGTATGGGAAGTATTCCAGAGAGGGGCTACATTTAACATCATTTATAAACTACTCATGGAGGATCTTGGCACCAAAGTGGATTTTATTACCTTGCGATGGTAAGTGATGTCATGTTTTCTCCTGGTGTCTTGTGGTAAGATTGAGATGTTGTTTAGTAATCTGAACACAAACAGCAACACTTGGTGGTTGACTGTGTATCAAGGTTTAGCAACCAATACATAGCTTCTAATCCCTGCTTTGGACAACTCTCAACATTAATGTATAGCCAGCAGGGATCTAGTGCTTGACAAAACTTTTTGCTACTATTCCCTGCTAACCAACCATAAAGCTTTATTTTCTTCTGTTCTTTGGAAAGCAATAGAGACCACTGACTATGCCTTTTTCTTCTTTAAATCTCACCAATCAATGCAATTGTTGAGAAACATGAGTAACACTAGAAATTCTTTTATTTACTCCAGCCACACAATCTCTTCAGAAAATGTTTAGTAAGGTCAGCCTCTTTTGTGTTGCTCCAAGCATAGGGTAAAACAAATCCTAAGTTAGAGATGATTATGGGTCACAAATGAGTTTTTGAAATAGAATGAATTTTAGAGTTCTGATAATATGATTGGGGGTAGGACTTTTGCAATCACTTACGCTAAGGTTTTGTGAAGTTTTCAAGGCCAGATTCAAAGACCACAAGGATTTCAAAGCCTACATTTGCTGACGTCCTCTAAAAGGGAAAACAATATCAATTAAGTCATAGAAAGTTAAAGCTGAAAGAGACCTCAGAATGTGTTAGATCCAAGGCTTTATTTTTCAAATGAAGAAACAAAACCATGAAGAGAAACAACTTAAATACAACAATGAAATAGTCTCTGCCTCCAAACAGCTTTCATTCTCCATGTTCATGCATAATTAAGTATGAGAGTCAAATGGTGATAAGGTAATCTGAAGACAGGAGACAGATACATGACTCAGTGGATAGAATTCTGGGTCTGGAGTCAGGAAGACTTGAGTTCAAAAATGACCTCAGATACTTATTAGTTGTGTGACAGTGGGCAAGTCTCTTAACTTCTGTTTGCCTCAGTCAAGGGGAATGAAATGGCAAAACTCTCCAGTATCTTTGCTGAGAAAACCACATGGACAGTATTAGTGTGCTGTGGTTCATGGGGTCACAAACAGTCAGACCCAACTAAATGACTGAACAACAATCTGAAGGCAGGATAGCAATCTCTGGTAACCAACTGGTAGAAATGTTTACCGGGAAAGAAACCTACTACACTGAGTAATTAAGAGCACAACTGAAGTAAAGAATTCAAAGCAAGAAAAGGAAAGCACATGATAAATATCATAAAACATTTTCTACTGGGAGAGTGTATTGTGGAAATTATTGGGAAGGCTTTTATTTATTTATTTATTTGGTCTCAAATATGATGTTTAGTTGAGAGCTCATAATGGTGTGATGTAATTCTGTATAATGAATCATCTTAACTTTTCAGGGATTATCTGTTCTTTATCTTATTTATGGAAATTGTTCTAACCAAACAACATACACGATTTTCCTCTTTAAACTTGTCATAGCATAGTGGAAACAGCACTGGATTTGAATTCAAGAGGTCTAGGTTTCAATATTGTGTCACTCTCTGATTTTCAGTTTTTTCGTATGTAAAATAGGAATAATGGTAATGCCAAGTCTACATTTGTCATAGTCTTGTGCTGAGAAATGAACTTTGAAAACTGCAAAGCACCATATACATGTGAGCTAATTTATTATCATTCTTATTTTTACTTGATGCCTTGCCGATCCTGAGTGGAGAAGGAAGCTGCCACAACTGTACTCTTAGTTTCCTACGCTGGGAAGATTAATTGCCTGCCACTGGAGGATATGTTCTTTGTTGCAAGTATACCATTCTTGTAGTGCTAGCAGAGTGCTGTCTACTTTGTAATATCATAGGACTTTTTTTTAAATTGAAGATCTGGTTGTGAGTTAAGGAAAGAGTTCACACTCACCATTTGATTGAACAAAGCTGTTTATTGGCAAGGATTCTAGATAGGAACATCTGGATATATTGAAATCTGCTTCAGATAATAATAAATAATATTAGATAACATTTGTATGATAGTTTAAGGTTTGAAAAGTACTTTACATATACTATCTCATTTGATTCTCACATTAGAGACCTAGAGAGGGTCATTGACTTGTTAAGGGCTACAAATAGAACTTGTCTGAGATGGGATTCAAAGTCATCTTTTTCTGAATCTTAAATGGCAACTACTGGTCTTACAAGAGGAGAACCGATGGTTGCCTCAGATGAGGGCTTGCTCTTAACATTAATTTACACCATAGGGCTAGAGGACTCAGTGCTGATAAATCTGAGCAACGTTCTATTTGGGGGGCCTTTTAGTTTTCAGAAGTATCAGAGCTTTTGGTGGAGTATTAATGTCTCTGAAGATTCTTCCCTTGCTTTGATCTAGCTCTTAAACTCTTGAATACCTCTGTCCAAGGAGTGGTGATTCTTTGGGTTAGTGGAGTATAACAATTTTTATATTATATCCAATACCAATAGTCAGCAAAAGTTAATTCTGAATTAATCAGCCTTTCAAATCACAATTCTATTGCTATAAATATCGTTATGGAGTTTTGTTTTTCAAGCAAGCGTTACAGAATTCTCCAAAGGTTTTTCTCAGATGAGGGCATACTCTTGCCATCATGTTACATACACAAATCAATTTGACTATAAAATATTTGAGCATAGGTTGCCTTGGGATGACTTGGGATGGGTGTTATTTGCTAGGATGGATGGGGGATGAAAATCCAAAAAAGCAACAATTACAAGGAAGATGTCATAAAACAGAGCAATATTTTGAAAATGTATTGCAGAAGTTTACAATGGCCAGGTCCAGCTAGACTTTTGCTGCAGGGCTTCAAGAAGCAGCTGACACAATAACTTCCGGACTTCTTTCAACCTGCAAGTGAAGTGGAAGTCAAGCCAGTTTCAGGGCCTTGAGCTTAGACCCAAGGTCAGTTCATTTGTCATGATGCCTCACTTTGGTGTTACTGGTAGCTGTGCTATTTTCAGTTCCCCAGAAAGTCTCTTGCAGAATATGAAGTGGGCACTATGAGGGCTTTGGAAAGCCTTTTAGTATCAATGTATTTTTTATATATTTTTGCTTATAATTATTTATGTATGTGTAAGCTCTTCAAGGATAAGGACTATCTCATTTTGATCTCTATGACCCTAGAGACTAACAGTGCCTGGTACACAGTAGGTACTTAATTAATGCTTGTTTGTTGATTTATTATTATATTCTAAGAGATAATCTTAATAGCCTTTTCATTGTCCTTCATGCTCTACTGGTGTACAGTATATAGTGGGGACATTAGCAAATAGGTCACTACTCTAGTCCATTAGAGTCTTCCACCCACATTCTATGCCCAGCTGGGGTTTTTAAGTTCTGTACCGACCCTGGAAATCACTGGCTCACTTTCCCTTTTAAACTCACACAATCAACCTTTTAAACCACCTTTATCTTGTCTGTCTTCTAATTTCATTCTCCAGATTTACTGTAAGATTCTCACCACAACCACTAACTCTCCTTCCATTTTTCTTCTCTGTTGCTATTAACCAATGAATGGACAACTATTATTGAATACACTATATAATAGTCACTATGTTAAGCATTAAGGATATAAAGAAAAACTTTGTTCCTGCCTTCAACATCCTTATATGTTAAGGGAAGAGACATTACATAAATAGATATATGCCAAGTGCATAGAAAGTTGATGGAAGGAAACCTATGAGGGGAAGGCATTAGCAGCTGGAGGGACCATGAAAAGGCCTCCCGTAGAAGATGCAACTTAAGCTGAATTTTAAAGGAAGTAAGGCACTCCAACAGGCAATGATGAGAAGGAAAAGCATTCAAGGAAGAACACATGGGAGATAGTCATATGCAAAGGCATGGAAAAGGGAGATGAGGTGTTATGGGTAAAGAACAGCAAATATGACAGTATGGCTAGACTTTAGAGTGTGTGAAAGGGAGCAATGCATAATGTAGCCTCTCATTGGTAAAGATAGGCTGAAGAGTCATGGGAGGCAGACAGGGTAGCCCAAGAACTTTAACTCTTGAAGGACAGGGGATAGTTGGATGGCAAACAGACACCAGTAATGAACCAAGGAAGTGATGATAAAGAAGGAAGCTACTACCCTAAACTAAATATAATCATGAGTAGTTGGACCCTTGCTTGGGCTTATTGACCTACTTAAGGAATGACCTACCTACACGGAATTTGCTGTTTGCCTGGTTGCTACTTACTTGTCACAGTATGGGATATGATGACCTTGTCCCTTCACCTCTTTCTCTGTCTTCTCTCATTGCTGCCTGACCAGTTGGTATCATTACCCTTAGAGGTTTCCTATTTTATTTCATTTTATCTTTTTCTGGAATACAAAACTTATAAGTGTTTTGATTCCAGAAAAAGATAAGATGAATTTTGTGGGTTCTGGGTGAGTGTTTGCTTTGAAGGAGAGGACCATGCAAGAGAGGAAGATCCAAAGATAACCTGAAACCATCTGCCTTAACCTTAACTGTGAGAATGTATAAAGCTCTCTTGCTGACTGAACAAAAGAGAGCTTTAGTAAGAAGACTGGAAAGATAAGAAGGGGCCAGATTGTGAAGAGCTTTAAATGCCAAACCAAGGACTTTATATTTGAAGCTGGGGAAAATAGGGACCCATTAGAGTTTACTTGGACTGGTTGAGTCTATACTCTAGCCCTACCACCACCCTGCTCCTGGCTTTTTGTAGCTCTACCATTGATTTTATGTATAGGTGCTACCTTCAACCCCCAAAGATCCTCTTCCCTAGCTTCCCTCCACCCTAACAATATTTTTCTACAGGAAAAGGAAGTGAGTTTCTGTTTATTTAGGATTCCCCTATTTCTGGATGTGGAGGAAGAAATAACTCTAACTATATATACTAATTGATTTTATTCCAAGGATAAAGGAAAACTCAAATTCACTTTAAGCATCTAAACAAACCAAAAGATGAAACTTGAAATTGGAAATCACTGGAAATTCCATTTTTATCCAGTCAAAACAAAGAGAGATGGGGAACACTAAGGAAAAGTAAAAAAAAATAACACTAGGAAAACATAGTCTTCTCTCTCCTCAATTTTGTTCATTTCTCTGTCTTCAGCTTCTTTCATCTTGTTTGTGTTTTTATTTCCTCTATAATGCTACTTAACATAGTTTTGATTATATAGAAGAAACAATAAATATTGGTTCAATTGACTGACAAGTACAGTGGGGCCAAGCTGTAAATCCCTTTTTCAAGCTGGAAGTGCTTTGGATTTGGGGGCTATTATTAATATTATCATTACCATGTTCCTACTCTATATAGGAGGCATTCACTATAGAAGATCATTTTATCACTATGTCTGCATTGCTGAGCATGAGTTAATGATAAGGGGAAAATTTAAAGCAGCCCAGACAATTCAATCCAAAGGCTTATTGTATTTTTCATGCACTGTCTCCATCGGGTTGGGGGGGGGGCTGGGGGAAGGGTAGGGAGGAAGGGGAAGCTATGCTTCAATGACAATATCATATATAATAATAATGATAAATGGCTCCTTGGAGTAGCTTTAATTTTTAGAAAGCTTTTATCTATATTCAACTAAATTCAGCCTCCCTGTAATTTCTACCCATATCCCATAGTTCTAGTTATTCCCAATGATAGAAACTATAGGAAGGTAGATTCTACATCAATATAGGAAAAAAATTTTAAAGGTCTTTCAAATGTCATTTCTCCATGAAACTGTTTTTGATTCTCCTAATTAAAAGTGAATTCTTCTCCTTCCTTTATTCCAAGTTATGTGGCACTCTATAGAAAGTATTCCATAGGTATGAGCTGTTATTAATATAGTTGAAGAAAAGGTAACAAAATGGATGTAGGAAGGTCCTTATGATAGTTTTTATCTACTTTGAGTTCATTTCTTTGTTATAAGACTGAAAAAACCCCCTCTAAATTTGAACAGGAGCCACAAGTCCCCAACTGCTACTGTCCGCAGGCACAGATGGCCTCCATTTCTTTATGTTAAGCCCTAGACCACTTGGGTGTTATACAGTAGGGAATTAATTCAGGGGCATATACTGATCTTGCCTCTTTTCAATGTATTTCCCCCATAAGCCTCTGAGTTTTTGCACAGATTGGAATATTTTCTTCCTGTAAAATTCCTGTAAATCATTTTTCTGTCCTAGGTTTTTGTCTTTGTTTGATTGTCTCCCTCCCTGAATGCTTCCTTCTGAAATCCTTCAAAGTCTCCATAAAAATGTATGTGTTTATGTGTAGTGAATAATGCATGAATCAATCCATTTCTCCCCATGTGTGATATTGGGCCCTTCATAATGTCATTCATTAATCTATATGGCAAAAACAGCAGGAGGAGGTCGATATGGATAAAGATAATTAGCAATTGATTAGCACCTGAGAAACCAAATGAAAAGACACATTTTCCCCCAATGACTTGAGTTGTTGAAGTAATTGATAGAAACAAGAATTCTTGTTTGAGATAAAGCTGTTGTTTCAGCTTATGATGGAGAAAGATCTTTGCATTAGTATTAAGCATGAATTCAGGTAAAAATTCAGTGGAGATCAAGGTGGAGGGTAATTTTCAAGGCCCTACCTGAAGCAAAAATCCCCCCATACATTCTGGTGAATGTGAGCCAGCCTGGTAAGCCACACAAAAGACTTTCAATGTCTTAGGGAATCTTAGAGCAGATGTTTAATAAAAATTTGTTCAATATATGATCCCTCCACTTAACCATCTCCTCTCAAATAAAAGTTAGCTTTGTAATGACAAATAGACCACATAAGCTTACAGGCTGTATGCCTGGACAAAACTTTGTTGTTGTTGTTGTTTTTTAAACCAGGTATATGTCCTTAAGCTTCAAAATAGTTTTCCTTCTGTTTTTCACTCTCTCCTGTCTTTCTCTGTATTCTGGAGTTAAATTTCACTTGATAAACTTGTGGTAGATTAGAGGTTGTACCAGCCACTTTCAGCTTCAGTACTGTCTTGCTACTAATTAGTTTTGTAAATGTGAGCATGAATAAACCACAGGATAATAAATCTAGTCAGTCAATAGGTATTTATTACTTACCTACTGTAGGCCAGGTATGTAAGTGCTATACACAGAAAGGAAAGCAAGCCCGTGCTTGCTCTCAAGGAGCTCATCGTCAAATTGGGGAGAACTTATGCAAACAACTACAAACAAGCTATATACAGGAAAAAATTGGAGTTAATTAACAGATAATCTAACAGTGCTAGAACTAAGGAGGATCAGGAAAAGCTTCCCATGGAAAGTGGGATTTTGGTTGGGACTTGAAAGAAGCTAAAGATTGTGGGAGATGGATGTGAGGAGAAAATTCTAGGAATGGAGGACACAGCCAGTGAAAATATTTCAGAGTGGGGAGATCGAGTGTCTTGTGTGGATGTTGAGGGGAGTTTGTAAGGGGTAAGAAGACTGGAAAGGTAGTGATAGTGGGGTGGGTGTGTGTGTGGGGTTGAGGTTATGAAGACCTTTGAATGACAAAAAAGAATATTTTATGTCTAATCCTGGAGGTGATAGGGAGCCACTAGAGTTTACTGAGTATAAGTGGGAGTGACATGATCAGACCTGTGCTTTAGGAAGATATCTTTGTAGAGGATGGACTGGGGTGGGAAGAGATTTGCAGCAGGGAGGCCAACAGTATTAAATTTACATCATTCACAAAGTAATACCAAACTTTTTTATTTATACAAAAATACACTTTCAGCACCAAACCATTCACCTATGAAAAGGATATATCTTACAAAGATATCAAGTAATGATGTGGAGATGGCATTACCAGCTCACATAATCAGGAAAGAATTCTTAGAGAGACACATTTGATCAGAGCCTTGAAGGAAATTATAGCTTCTAAGAATGGGTGGGGAGGAAGTGAATTCTAGATTGTGGTACAATCAGCGCAATGGTGTGGAGCCTGATGATAGTGTTATGTCTGAGGAATAGCCACTAGTTCTACTGAGTACTCTCCCTATTTCTACTGCTCTGTTTTTTTCAGGCATTGCTTCTGCCTCTGGTCATGAAGCGGGTCTCCCTTCTGCCACTGTGACTGTCATCATCTCTTTAGGATTTGTGTTATAAAACAAGGGAGGGAAAGCTCCTTCACTTGGTCTCTTTTGAAGGCTGTCCATGTAGGGAGATAGAAATGATAAAACTTCTATTTATTCCCTCCCATTTAAGCAGCTTACTTGCCAGCAGGAGAATAGACTGTTGCTTTTCCAGCCATGTCTGACTAGATTAGATTTCCAGAAAAACAGAGAATGTGGAGGATCCTTTCTTTAAGAGAGTGGATGGAGAGAGTACCAAAAATGTACAAATCTTTCACAATGTCCCCTTTCTATATCATAAGTTCTTATCTATAGTGCTGACCAAGGCACTTCAGTATTTCCACAAACTTGATGATGGTTACCCAAGAGCTTCCCTCTCCTCTGTATCTGCGTGCAACATTTTCCCATGGTTACTATTATGTGATTTGCCTTTTTTAATGCATTTTGAAGTAACGATGTAGGTCCCAAAGGGCAGTTAGCATGTTCTGTACAATTTCAGACTCAATTAAATGGAAGTCATCTAAGCTGGCCAAACAAAAATAATGATCTAGGCAGTTCTACTTGTACTCTTCCAGTCATTTATGGCAAAATTCCACCCAGCAAGACAAACTCTGAGTCTAAGGGGGAGAGACTCCTGCTATATAAAGAGTTGGGAAGATTTTTAGAGATATTTGTGTAGGTATGATATGATTGTGATGATTTTCAGTTCATGACTTAAGGCCTTGGCTTGATAAGGGGATACTGCTCACTGAAAGTGACATGGTAGGGTTGTGTTTCTGTCACTAAGGCTACTGTATGGTCTAGTAGCTCTGCAGGAAACACTGACAAATAACCTTTTCCAAAGCCTTCTGGGCTATAATCAGCATTCTCCCATCATCCCTCCTGTCAATATCTGTTTTGGAGAAAATCATAATAATTTCTCTAGGTACATATGTTCCTCAGAAGATTGGGTTTTGTATTCCTGTGTCAATAATAGTATTCCAAGACTGCCCCCTGTAGATTTTCATTTCTACCAGATCTATGGTTAGCTAAGGGGTTAGCTAGACTCATTGAGATGAATAAGAACGAAGACATTTCTATTCCTGGCTTCCACAGGGGTGAAATGTTTGTGTGATATCTTAATACCAAACTCACAGCTTTATCAGCAGGAAAATAAATTACTTTAATTACTTATGCTATTGGTTGACTCATTAAAATAAGTAAAATAGAGGATTTTTTTTTCCAGTTTCTTTACTGATTGGTCAGTGTCTATCACTAGTGGAATTAACAACATAGCTTTACCTTGCTAGCCGGGCTGCAATACTCCTATGAACAGGTGACCTCATTGGTGCTCAGAGCAACAATTCAGATCACAGCCCATCCATGCCTGCTTATCCCATGTAACTATTGTTTATGTTCTCTCATAAATTTCTTCCAGGGAGACTTCTTCTTGTTTCCTGGCCATCGAGTGGATTCTAATAGAGTGCAAAGCCTGTCCATTGGTTAGGCCTTGATTTCAATATATGACAAGCCCATCTTTTTTTCACCAGTCATACATTTTCTTCTTTTATACTGTTTCTCCTGAAAAATAGCCAGCAGCATGCAAAGTCATTTAATATTCTTTTTAAATTGTATCCACCACATGACTATGATAGGCCTTTCTGTTGGAACTACTATCTTTGGAACTACCATTCTGCTAACAAATTGCTTTTCACATTAAAGCTGTGTCTCCCTCCCCAAATTACTTTGTATGTATTTTTTATTTGACTTTCTAAGAAGATGTTATTCCCTCATCTTATAATGGAAGCTCCTACAAGGCAGGGACTATTTTTGCTTTTGTCTTTGTGTCCCCAGTGTCAAGCATTGTACCTGAATGCTTTATATATACTTGTTGAATTGTTATGGTAGAAACAGTGCTGACTTTGGAGTTAGAGCTCCTGGGTTCAAATTCTGCCTATTACACTTGCTACTTGTGTTGACATTGAATAAGTCACTTATCCTCTTTGGACCTCAGTTTCCTTACCTACAAAATGAAGGAGTTGGACTAGATAACCTTTGAAGTTCCTTCTATCTCTATATCTATGATCCATTGACTCTGCCCTCTATGATTTTTTGGAAATTGAGATGGCAATTTCCCATTTCCATTTCTGTAGCTCTGATGGGGTGCTTGGTTTCCTATGTTTGAACCCTAGTTTGTAAAATCACATTTCTCCCTAGCCTCAAATCTCCCCAGCCTCAGAGCATTATCTCTGCCCCTTCTCTCCTGCCAGTGCTCTGTCTAGCAACCATTCAAGATCAAGCCCCAGACAAATGTTTACCTCCCCTTGGTACAATAACAAGCTGCGCCTATGAATCCTTCACTAGACTATCTATAAGTAACTCCCTAGCCCATTAGATACATCCTGAATCCCTTGTTAGCTTGGGACATATGTATACTTCCAACATCCATCTTGTCAAACATGACATTGATGGGTGGCAGACTGAGTTTTCTCTGTCAGCCCTGACTGCTAGCTGACTTGGTGACATTTCAAGCCTAAAACCATACCTCCATGCAGCTCCCCCTTGGGCTATTTCCCAGTGAATTATGGGCAATACACCTGCACTGTAGATATTAAAAGTGGATGTTCCTTTAAGCACTGACCACTCTTTAACTCCTCCCTAATCCTGCCCTGACTCAACTAGTTAGCATAATTGGCATATGTTTTATTACTGTTATCCTATATAAACTTAAAAGGTACCTCTCTAAGGTTGCAGGTTCCATAAAAACTCTTGCCCATTGTAAAGTGTAACAATAAACTTTTACTATCCTGACTCAGAGAATGCTTGGATCCTATGAATTCTTTCCAGATTGCTTTTCAGGGTCTCTGGCTATTGGGGTTCCTGAAACACTCCCCCCCCCCCCATCAGCTCCTTTCCTCTTCTCGTGTGTTCAAAGGGTCTCCTAGAATGACACAGCAATCAAAATTGAGTTCTTTCAACATCTTGTGATGTAGTTTATCTAGGCCTGTTAACCTGAACACACAAAGAGTAGATTGACAAAATGACATAGATAATATATAGCCATGGCTCCTCCTATCATGGGTATTACTGGGTTTTGAATTTCTTTCCTTACTAGTCTTTACAAAGCTCACTTCTTTATTGCCAGGACTTGCCTGTTTCTTAAGTTCATGGCTGGCTCTCCTTTTTGCTGCCAAAGCCCACTCTAAGAAACTGCTTCTAGAATCAAATGCTTACTTTTCTGTATCTGTCTAAAATGTCTTCTCCCTTAACTAGTCCTTGAAAACTAGTCTTCAACAATTAGATAGGGTATCTTCTGTGTAACTCTCCTGATAGGTGTCATGGCTGATGGGGGAGGGGAGAGGAGGAGAGACATTCCCCTCCTCTTCTTTCAAGAGATGAAGAGCTGAGTTCTTTCTAACCCTTGCTGCAACCAGGGCTTCACTATATTAAGTCTCCAGAGGCTTGGGAAGTTTTCAGCCCAGTCATTCACTTTGCCTCTTCTCTCAATTAAAGGGAGAGGAAGGGAGAGAGAGAAAGAGGGAGAGATGATTAAAGAGATTAGTTACCAGGTATCATCAACATGTTAACACATCAATATCTCTCCATTTTGACAATTTCCTGTGATTATATTGATTACACTGGGAATGGGAAATCATATCTTCCCTCCACTACATTAGTATTGTGAGCTAACTAACTGTCAAATAATTTCAGCAGATCTAGTAAGATTTATAGAGAGTTCACCTTATGAAAAAATCCTGAACTTTGTCTACATCTTTTCCCCCTAAGATGTTTGGCACTGTAGACATTGAATTTAAGAAATAGCTATGCAGGAAAGATGCTGTGATCATATGGTTTCTTATTACTATTAGTAATATTCTCAAATTCTCTGGCCATTTAGGTAGTATCTAGGCATCCCTTTAATTCTAATGAGCATTGTTTAGAGTGGAGGTAGGAAGGAAGTTAGGCTCTTGGGTTTGTAGAACTGTGAACAAAGGATGGAGTATGGAGGGAGAGGCAGTGTTCTGGTGGAAGTTTTGATGAGAGTATAGATTCAGAGAGCAATGAGACCATGTGGAAATTCAGTCTGTGAGTCAATATGAATGGCACTAGGGAAGTATATTGTTAATATATTTTTTGCTTAATGGGAAGATCTTTCCCATCTGTTAATAGGCTTGTGTGACCTGCTTAAGTCACATGGAAGCCCAAGTCACATGAGTTTGAGTCACATGAGCCTGAGTCACAAGGGTTGTGATACCCTCTGACCTCCCCCCCCCCCCGCCCGCTTTGAAAACCCAGATGTTGGTGCTTCTCTCTCTGGTAACTATGTCTGTATATAATGGTCAGGCATTTGGATCCATCTGTTGATCTGTGATGTACCTATTATTTGGTCAGATGGTTAGAAGCCCTGTCTGTTGGTCTTTATGCTATATTTCTGCTTGTAATTTCTGTTTGTATTTTCTCTGAAGTTCAGGGTGCTGACTTTTCCCCCGAACTAAGTAAATTTTATACATACACACACACACGTATATATGTATATATATGTTTGATTAAAATAAGATTGTTGACCCCTTTTGAGGTGCTTTGCTTTAGAAAAGCAGATCAAAGAATCTGTGCTAGCAGCCCTCCTGTGTGCTGGTGTTATTGGTCTTACACTCCCACAGCAGCTGCAAGTAGCATTGCTGTTACAGGACATTCATCTAGATATGGATAGCTAGCAGTTTGTGGGTGATGTATATATACATACACACACACACATATATATATATATATACACACATACATACATATATATTATATTATATATGTATGTATATATATTCCTGTGAGAGTTATATTTGTTTCTACTATGCTTGATTTGAGCATGGAGAAAGTGGATGCTGGGGCAAGGTGGATCCTAATAACTTCTGCTGATGTTTTGAAGTCTGAGGTGGCATGTAGCTTTGGGTCACTGTTTCTTCTACATATTATTCATGCATTTAGGGAAATAATGAGGAGCAAACTCTTACAGATGTTATAGCTGATGGCACAATTCTGAACCTCCAGTAATCTCTGAACTGGAAAAGAGAAAGATGCTAGTGAGTGTAAACAGTGAGGGAGGGGAGCAGGGAATAAAAGGGAACTTCTTTTGGAGAATGAAAGCAGTGAGTAAGCTTATACAAGGAGAAACTGTAAACCAGCTCCCTCTAATCTACCTTTAAGAAACCATTATTATGCTATCACCTTAATGGTAGTGATGTCCTCTCAGCACCAAGGGGGTTTTGCTAATGTCATACAATTAGATCTAGAAGAGCTCTTCAAGGTTATTGAGTTTTTAACCCTATATAAAAATGATATCTAAAAAGTAATTAATAAAAAAATCAGAGAATTGCAATGCAGAACAACCACTGTCTTACTTAGATAGTGAAGTTCAGTAAGAGGAGTTACAGATAGAGGTTATAGTCGCCCAGGAGGGGCAGCAAGATAAGTAGATGGAACAGCAGGTGGATCACAAGTTATTTACCGCAGTGTGATAGCACATTGCTAGAAAAACCACAGGATCAGTTTTAGACAACTTCTAGTCAATAAAAGCAGGCTACTGACCTTGTCCTTAACTGGGGTCACCTGTAGGGTCACCAGAATAGCTGAATTGCAGGAGGGAGGGGTCGTGGAAGTGTCCTTGGTGCAATCTCTGTCTGGGAACAGGGACAGTTAGAAACTGCTTATCATAGCAGAGATTCCCAGGAGATTACCTTGGCAACAGGGGATGATTAGAAATTGCCAGTTAGAATAGGGTAGGGGTCTCAGAGTTTCCTAGGGACTGACAGAGTCTAACACTCATAAAGGAGGGAATTGAGACCTAGAGAAGTTAAGTGATCTGCCTGGGATCAGTCAGCTAGTAAAGTGTCCAAGGATTTGAAATTAAGTCTTCCAGATTCCAAATCCTGTGTTGATAATATAGTTGATAATATCTTCTGGATAACTCTTGAGGTGTTTGGAAGGTGAGAACTACTCTGAGGGGATCAGGAACTTTTGACCTATTATGCTAGATTCAGATAATGACAACACCATAAAGACAGTTATCTACTTTAAAAGAAGTTTCTTGAGGTGTCATCAAAAACAGGTTGCAACTGTTTTACTAGATTGCAGTTTTACAAAAGGTTACTAGATTGGTACATCAGAGAAGTGCTATTGATAGAATTTACCTAGATTTAACAAAAACAATGCTATTCTGATGCAGAAAATGTCAAGATATGGGCCAGACAACAATACAGCTAAGTAGATTCAGGAATGGTTGAATAGACAGACCTAGTCACTAATTGTTTGATTCAACTTGGAAGAAGGCTTCTAATGAAGTTCCCTCCCACCCCCACCCCCACCCCCAGGGATTTGTGCTTAATCCTATGCTGTTTATCATTTTTATCAATGATTTCTATAAAGTCATAGATTGTATACTCATTAAATTTTCAGATGATAGTTTCTACTGCATTCCAGGCTATTACTTTCTGCTTACTCAGTATGCATCTTGTAGGCACCTGTCTACGTACATCTTTCCTTCCCTATTTCAATATAAGCTTTTATATTATGATGACTATGATACCAGTGTTCTCAATAGAGAATGTAAAATAATATACTAGGCCCAGCTATACAATTAACTTATCCTATCCATTGAATGGTTCCATAATCCCAATGTCATAAAAGCCCCAAAGTCATTCCCTCTTCTCCCCAAATAAAATTGATCATAGTCCCACTAATATTTACTCCTTAATAACTTAGCCTTCACTCTCTTGACATCCTCTGCAGATAATCTTATTTATGTTCAGTTACATTTAGAAGCTTAGTGGCAGCCCCAGAAATATCAGATGAATGTGAAATTAGATAACAACTGAACAATAAACAAAAATCTTTTCCGTTGTCAAATCATTGGGATAGTTGAAAAAAAGTTGTAGCTAGAGCTTGTCAGTGAAGTGTTCTGAGGATATATGGCATCCTCTCTTTGTTTTTTTAAAGGATTTTTATATTTGTCTCTATAGCAAACTATGACACTTACAAAGCTAACACACAATAGGGTATCTTAGAGCTCTGTCTCTAGCTCATATAATTGCTTCATGTCCAAAAGAAACTTTTGATTTCTTTTCTCTTTAGAAGCCAAATTCCCTAGACATAGTATGGATTGCAATTAAAAATTAATTTGTAATGTTAAATTAAACCCAGATTATTTGATTTAATTATATGGCAGACATAAAGCAGAAAAGGGACCATAATGGAAACAAGGAAGTATTTATTCACTACATTTTTGAAACTTATTCTATTCATAGCTTCTCTAACCTTGAAAAATTATTTCAGGGATCTTTTAAAAACATACTGTTTCTTTGCTGTAATATAACAGTTGTCCAAAGAAATTACCCATATCTCTCATAAAGGGAAAATGTCTAAAAAATGCAGGTTTTGAAGTGTTCAAGCCTCTCTCTAAATGAAAAGACAAATTTCTTTATACAGGCAGTCCCCAACAAATCATTTGGTTTTCTTCCAAAAGTTTATGACTCATGTATTTGGAACATGGAACACTTTTTGCAAAATAACCATGTTAAATATGATGATGATGATTTCAGATCAACCCCTAGAAACCAACTTAGTGCATGACATCAAAACTATAGTGCTATTTTAGTTTTATTAGCTAATAATCAAAATAATAATTGTAATCAAGAACCACAGCAATGTCATGGTAGACTGCTCTTGGCACTATGATTAGTAAATAGAACCATTTTAGGTGATCTTTTAGATTCATGCAAGATCCCTGCTCAAAAGAGAGCTGGTTTCTCTGTTCTCACAGATTCTCATTCTCCCTATGATATAAGTAAGCATAATAACAAATTCTTTATTCCCAACAACTTGAGAACTTGAAAAAGCCAGTTTATTAATATCAACAGAAAATTTAATTGAGAGTGACAATGTCAAGAAGAATTTAAAGACAATTTAAAGACATTTAAAGAATTTAAAGTTTATTTGGAATTCACCCAGGGGTGTGCTGGTGCTATCTCTAACTAGTTTGCCTGAGATGAGTATTAAATTTTCAATGTGGGCATTTTATTCATTCTTTCATTCATGTTCCTCATACTCAAAGAAGATCAAAGTGACATCACAATTTTGGGGATCATACTTTATTCCAGCTATTGCTGATGAGACCAAGGTAAGCATGGAGGGCTCTACCACAGGTCAGGTACAAATAGTCTGTATGAATATTTGGGATGGAGATGTCTCTAAATTTGTGCATCTCGTGTTTCTTTCGAACTAATGTAATTCTTCTTTGTAGACTAAGCACAGTGCCTTCTTTGATGAGGATATGGTCTTGTGTCAGTGTCTCCCATGTCTCCCAATTGAATATTCACATTTGTATCTCAGAAACCAGTGGCTGCTACAAATCAGATCTTGATTAATTGTTTTATATATTTTCTAGATTTTTAAAAGTATTAACAATACAGATTAAGCTTAAAATTGTACATATTTATACTCTACCCTTCCCAGTTGTTAAATACTTATTAACTACTCCTGAATTCATCCACAGTTAATTAAGTTGACTATGTCATTTGGAACCTGTGTTAGTATGGTTCTGAATCTCCAGAAAAATAAACTAGGCCACATCCACTTTTGATCTAGCTAACAATATCTAATAGCATCAGAACTGCTAGTGGAACATTCACTGATATGAAAAGGATACAAAGAAACATGTCCCTCAATCTTACCACCACTCTTGGGTCCTATGTATTTGCATACATGTATTTGCACATGTATTTGCACACATGGCATATTCAGTCAAGTTCAGGGAAATAATGTCACATACACAGGCAAATGTCTCTATTTAAACTAAAGTCTGATTCAGAGTTGCCTGAGGGTGATTTCCTTTTTAGAATCCTGTGCTCCAGTCAGAATGCCATTTCTTGATTTTTCTCCTAGTGTCTTTTGCCTCCATCACTTGCTGTCCACCATGCTTACAATACCCTCCTTCCTCATTGCCACTGGTTGAAATCCTTCTCTTCCTTTAAAGCCCATCCTCTCCACAACTCTCCACTATATGTAAAAGTGATGTTTCCCTCCTCAAATTTTCTGAAGGCATATTGTTTGAATCTCTCCTCTGTCCTTTTGCATGGAATCTGGTAGAACACGTATTTGCACACATGGCATATTTATCCCCATTAATTTGTAAGCTCCTTGAGGGTGATAACTGTGTTTTATTTCATCTCTGTATCACTAGGACCTAGAATAGTGTCTGGCACATTATTTATGCTTAGTAATTATTTACTGAATTGAATTTAATGGTACTTTTTCTTTGTATCATTCTATCTCCATGGATTAGCATAGTAGCAACTCGATAAATATTTATTGAATTGAATTAGGGTTTCCCATAAAGACGGTCAGGGGTACCTGAGACCCCAAAATACCAACGTGCTGGGTCCTGCCGAAAGAATTCCACTCAAGTCTTCTCAGCAAAAGAAAAGTAAAGTTTATTATAAGTTTGCCTGTATTGGACACAGAGCAAGTCTGCGCTAGGGCCTTCTGTGGCGCTCTCACACCACATGGAAGGGAGATGGAATTCTTATATACAGAGGAATCTAGGGGTGGTCTAGAGGAGGAGTTTGGGGAGGGTCTTCAGGAGGAGTCAATGAGGTCAGACTCCAGTAATGAGTTTGGGCAGGGTCTTCAGGAGGAGTTAATGAGGTCAATGCAAGAGTGGATTGATATTTTGATAGGCTCAAGGGTGGGAAGCAGATGGACAATGGAGGGCCCAGGCTAGTAACAGAGGTTTGGGCCCAGCCACAATGAAATACTTTTGGCCTCTGCAAATACCTCATCAAGTGGGAAGATTCAATCAGACTTCAAGGGTTTTCCCAGAGCCTGTACCTCAAAGATTCAAGGCGAGCTCAAGGGGGGTCCCAGAGCCTACACCTCATCAATATCATCTTAAATATTAATGATATAAAGTAGTCAATGTGTCTTCCCAAGGTTTTTAACTTGTCTCACCATGAGCAATTTTCAGCATTAGGAGTTCAGGTCAATATATTTGTCATAGTCACTGAAATTTAAGAGTAGGAAGGCACCTTAGAGGTCATTTTGTCCAACCTTTTCCACATGGATAGATCCCTCTTCCAACATTCTGGACAAGTGTTCTCTATATTTTATGATAATTCTTAGAGAAGCTGTATCTGTGGATTTTAATTCATAATAATTATGTGACTTTCATTCTGTGCTGTCTACTAAAGGACACAACTAGAATAAAGAATTACCAATGAATGGATACCAGAGGATCACTTGTGTTTCACTGATGTCAGTGTTGTAGAAGTAGATTTAAAAAGGACAATTGTCCTTTTTATTCATTCAGAAAGGATTAAGAAAATGATCTGCAGAGAGGAGACCCATTCAGTTCTTAAAGGGATTTGTTGAGGAAGTAATTTAATAGTTCTAGGTGAAGATTAAGGGAAGAAGAAGGGAAAACATTTATTAAGTTCCAGCAGTGTACCAGGAACCATGCTAAGTGCTTCTACAAGTGTTATCTTATTTAATAATATTTATGAGTGTTATTCTGCAATGTTAATTCCAAATGGAATTGTTAGCATATTATAACCTTTTCCTTGTTTAAGATTCCTATGAATGTTACCTTAGTTTTTCTTGGGGTATAGAGAGATGTCCAAGTACATGGGAGGGGAGGGACTATTTGAGTTTGGACATTTTTCTTTCTAAATTAGAAAAATTTTGGATTTAGGACAATAAAAAATTAGTAAAAAAATGTTTCTTGTATTCTTGTGCCTAAAATTCAAAACACATTAAAATACATACATGTAGATAGATAGATAAATAGATAGATAGATATAGAGATAGAGATTTTATTTTATTTTATTTTTTTTGCCAATGCAATGTCAAGAGAACTAAAGGAAGGTTCCTAGTTTGTGAAAAATTTGTGGGAAGTCATAGTCAAGAGTCACATGGTATGGTCAGACATGGATGGATTAAAACTTGCATAAGTGGAAGGAGTTACCACATTGATGAGATCACAGAACCACTGAAGTACAGAATTATAAACTAATATGGTTCTTAAAAGGATAGATTTTGATATTAATACTATGTGATAAGATCAGATTAAGGTTTGTTCAGATGATCAGCATTGAATTACTATCCACATATTTAATTGCCTTTTTATGAGTTTGTTTGATCTTATTTAAACTAAAGAAGGGAAGAAACCAAACCTTCATTGTATTAGTCTGATATTTTTATGGCCAGATGGCTCCAGGTTCCTCCCAGCTGAATTCCTACTGCCTAACCCCCATCATGCTGGCAAATATGATTAAAGTTTCTCTTGTGTGGTATGAAGTTATGCTTAATGTCTCAAAGAGTTGTCTTCTAGAAATGAAACACCTGCTGATAAATGTGATTTTGAACAGCAATAGGAAAGTTATGTCTGTACAGTAAAAACTTAATCTAATTTCACATTAATTTTATACTTGTGTTATCACACAGATCCTAAAGGTAAAATCATTCTCTCCCTTCAAAACTGCATTACCTTATAAAGAAATGTACCCTTAGGAAGCCAAAACAATGACAAAGTTTGATTAAGGTTTGGTCAGTTCTGTTTGGATGGATAGACTGAAAGGTCTATATCCATTAGCATCTGTCTCACAAGTTTGACATTGTGCTAGTGCCCCAAGTGAATGGCTCATCCTTCCGCACTCTTCAAGATTTAGATGGTTTCAGGAGTGCCAGCCAGAAATATAGATGGGAGGGAAGTTGTGAAAATAAAGCTAATCCAAAACAAAAGCTAATCCAGACACTGGATTGAATGGTGTCTTAAAGAACTTGTTCTGGCGATATGACCACCAGTACAATCAAAGTCTTTGCCCAAGTTTCCAGAAATGATGTCCATTTTGTGCATGATTCCCTCTCAATCACCTATGCCACAACCTCAAGCACTATATAATCCTACAGCATAGACTTCATTCATGGGCTACATCATCAGTTCTTCCAGTGGACATACCACTCTATCCATTAAGTGAATAGTTTCAAATAAAAATTTTAGGACCTGATGGGTCTGATCTCTTTAGCAGCTCTCTGAGATGGCTTACATCATAATGGTGAAATATCTAACTTTGATATGCTTCTGTTATGAATTCCTTGAATAATGGGGGTGTGGTTTCCAGAATCAGAATAAATTTCACAGCTTAGCATCATCTTAATCAGAGTGAAGAAGGTAGAGTCATTAGCAGCAAAGCAGGATGCAAGTAGAAATATTGCATCTTTCCCATGAAGATCAGTTAATTTTTATTCTACATCAATGTGAAACTTACTAGTTCCAGAAATATTCCTAGTACTTCCTACACCAGTATCGTGTTGTTTTAATATTTCCCTGACTACCCTCACACACTTGAAGATAGTGACTCATCCCTAGGTAGTTGCTACACCAGACACCAGCTTTTTGTTAGCAAGTGTAATGTTAATGGAATAGGAAGATCTTCCCCATTCATTAATAGACCTATGTGACCACATGTGTTCAATCACGGATGTCTTACTGCCTTGAGCTCCACCCAGCTGTGACATATCCTGAGTAACATAGAGCCCACTGGGGGAGGAACTTTCCTAAAGGGAAGCTTGCGTAGGGGAGGCTTACTTGTAGGAAGGCTTTCACACCTTTTGGCACTAATCTAATTAGGCACTGAGTCATGAGGGTTGTGGTGCCTTTTGGCTCTGAGCCTATTAGTTGAAAACTATATATGCTGGGAGGTTGGTATTTTGCTTTGGGGGTTCGTTTATGAGAAGGGCCTTTTGATTCCCTGGATGGGACTTTAAGTAGCCATTTGTTAAGAGTCCCCTGACTACTTAGAGGTTTCTGCTCTCTTGCTCTTGGATGTATGTAGATGGTTGTATACTTTGTTCAAACAGTAGGAGCCCTGTCTGTTTGAATCTCTGCACTAATTTCTCTGCTTGTATTTTCTACTTATCTGTAATTAAAGTAAGATTGTTGACGCCTTTCAAAATTGTCTTTCCTTTAGCAAAGCAGATTAAAGAATTTGTGCTAGGAGGTCATCCTGGGTGTGCTAGGGTGCTTGCAAATACAACGAAAGTCTGTGTACTCATCTGCCATTAGGAGTATGTGTTCCCTTTAGCTGATTGTTTTAAAGGCAGTGTGCTAAGCGTTAAGGATACCTCAAAATGGTAAAAAACAAAAACAAAAAAACACTAAACACCAAAAAAACCCAAGAAAACATAGTTCCTGTCCTCAATGAGTTGCTGTTCTAGAGGGAGAGACAAAAATTAAAATAATTATATCTCTACAAGATATATAGAGTATATGAAAAGTAATCTCAAAGGAGAAGACATTGGGGAAGAGGGAAATAAGGAAAGTCCTGGATCAAGTGGAATTTGTTCTGATTCTTTAAGTAATCTTGGGAAAGTAAGAGGCAGAGATGAAGAGGGAGAGCATTCCAGATATATGGCACAGTCAATGCAAAATCACAGATACAGGAGATGGAATGTAGTGAGTGAGGAAAAGCAAGTAGGGTTTCACTCTGTATTGGTGAAGAGAATGCCCTCATCAATAAGGTCACAGTCCCATCCAAGTACTACATGGGCAGCATAAAAAAGGCCCAGCTTTGGCTTAGGTCAGGAATTCTTGACTTGAAGTGCATAAGATTCTCTTTTTAATACTTTGGTAGCTTTATTTCACTACAATATATTTCCTTTGTAACCCTTTGTATTTTATTTTATGCATTTAAAAACTTTATTCTGAGAAGCAGTCCATAGAATTCACCAGACTACCAAAGTGAGCCAAAACACAAAGGAGGTTAAGAACTCCTGACTTACACTAATAAACTATCTTTAATATATAAAATACAGACACTTTACTGGATAGTTTTAGAAATAACAATAACAGGAATTTATAGAGATCTTTATATTAAAAAGGAGATGCTCTGGGGAGATAGGTAGATCAGGTGGTATTATCCTCATTTTTACAGATGAGGAAATTGTAGCTTAGAAAGGTAATCGTGGTCAGATAACTAGTAAATGGTAGAGTCAACACTTGGAATGAGATTTCCTAACTTCAATTGTCTGTCCATTAAATTTCACACTTTCCTCACATAATGGAAATAGATGTATACAGCAGATATTTATTGTTCTTGGCACATAGTAGGTGTTTAAGAAATATTGTTGATTGATCAAATCACATACCACTTCCTTTTTGAAGCTTTGCAGAAGAGGCAACACTGCAAAATAACACAGCTAAAATGTAGTGTCATTAGTCACAATTTTTTGACATAATTGTAAATAGTTTAGGCAAGAACTTTATATTTTCCATGTAGTTCACATTCAGGTTTGTGATAATAGTGGTCATTTGTCATTTTGATTTTGAGTAGCAGAAGAACACATTCTTTTTTGTAGTATAGCTGATCCAGCTGTTTAACATCTGCTGAAATTCAATGTCAGTATTTCCTTCAGATACTTAAATGAACTTTTCTACTCAGGAAACATATCTAGCTTTGCAGCAGTCTGTGCATGAGTTAACAAAAGAATGAGAACCATCTTAGGGGAGGCACGAGACAACAATTCCTGTCACTTGGCTTGCTCGTCTTATAACTGTTGGCTGGGAGAAAAAAGGGACAAATGCCAAGCTTAACAGACAAGGGAAACCAGAAGCCAACATGAAACAAAGATTTTGTTTGCAGACTTGACTGGTAGATTTGACTGGAAAATAATTACAATCCTTCTATCCCTTAAGGAGCTGTTACAGGAGCATCATGCATAACAAATATGGTTGATGCGCACATTAGAGAGATCAAGGTATAGTCTACTGTTCTAATAATGCTTCATCATAATAAAACCAGAGCCATCCACCTCTTTGGAATAGTTTATGGTTTACCAAGGTTTTCTTCAGAGCAATCCTATGAGGTAGAGAGCAAATGACGATTGATTTCATTTTATGAGTGACAAAACCAAGGACCAGTGAGTCACTGAGAAGTGACTTGTTTGGGTCACACAGTTAAAAAATGATGGAGTTAGAACCTGAGCTCTAATCCTCTGTCTCCAGTGGCAGCACTCTTTCCACTACTTTTCACTTGGCATTGACTGAATGTCTTGTTCACTATCATATCTCTCTTCCTAAAGTAAATTCTTTGGTGTGTTAAGGAAAATGATGTAGACCTCCAGTTTTTCTTATTACTTATCAGTTGTCTGCTGCAATGAGCATAAGATGGATGCATAATGAAAGAGATATAAAATAATCTGCTGGAGACTAGTTATTTAGGATAGCACAATAGAGAGAGAACAGATATTCTCCTATTTATAGTTGCTGGAGACTGTGTGACTTTCTTTTAAAAAAGTAATTTACTATAAGATTACATTCATTATAAAATTTCTCTACTGAAGTCCTACTTTGATGCTTCATTGTGAAGGGAATACCCTGGGTTCTCAAGGACTATGTCACCAGAACATAACCTCTGGCAGATTTTTCCTATCTGTTTGCAATTTGACTGTGAGCTGAGGTGAGTTCAAAGAAGCCTGTCACTAGGTTGGCCAATGGGCAGTTTATCTTTATTTTTATTTTTGCATACCACAACTCCTCAAGATCATTTGCTAAATAAAAGAAAGGTGTGATCTATCAAGTTGCAGAATAGGATAGAAAGAACAGTCATATCAATGAAAGATCAATCCTTGTAGTATTTTAATTCAGTTCCTATGCCTTGTCATGGCCTCTAGGGGTTTCAGGGTTCTTGAAGGTTGTACTAGTATAGTGTCTCCCCTGGTATCTTCCTCCAAACTAAAAAAAAAAGTGTGCATATGAGCTCAGAAATGAGTTTTATATTTATTGTTTGAAGACTGAATTTAGAATGATTTGGTCACAGTGTCTCTTGAAGACCAATTGCCAACTCCTAGAGAAATTGCCATTATTGTTTGATGAAGGAATTCCCATACTGATGAAATCAGATGTACTAAATCATTTCAGATTTTCTTTTACTAGACCTTTTATTTCATTGAATATTCATGAAATTCAATGAAATATTTCATTGAAAAAATTGCTGGTAAGAAAACTCTATTTATCAATGGAGATTGCCACCTTCTGTGAAAATTTTGGTCTTAGAGAGTTGCCTGGGGATACTGAGAGGTTAAATTATTTGCCCAGGGGGACACAGCCAAGATGTGTCAGATATAGGTCTCAGATCTTCTTGATTATGAGGCAGGCTCCCTACCCACTATACCATGCTTTCTCTCTAAACATACTAGACAAAATTATCTGAAACTAGTGATACAGAGCAGTATAAGACCAGATGCTTTGTCTATGTGTTCGTTAGGTTTCAGCATATTAAATTAGAAACAAATGGGGGGCGGAGCCAAGATGACAGTGTAGGAGAAGCAAGGTACTACAGCTCCCACACAGACACATCAAATACCAAAAAAATATAACTCTAAACAAATTCTAGGGCTCTAAAACACACATAGATATATTTCCTGCTGAAGGCAGCTCGGCTCAAAGGGACCATCTCAGCTCTGGGAGCTGAAACCAGCTCAGCCTGAAACAGTGGCTTTGTCCTGGGGGTGGCTAGATGAGCCGAGCTGCAGCTGGAGCTTCAGGAGAGTGGATCTGCGGCAGCTGTGGCAGTTTCCAGAATTATCAAGCCATAAGAAAAAAGGACTAAGTGAAAGGTCAGTGAAACTCAGGTAAAATTGGGGGAGAAAAGCGGGTCAGGCCAAACTGTCTCCAGGGCAAGGAAGCGGCAGACACGGTGGCCCTGTAGCCGCCTCCACATTGCTGCTTCAGAGCTCCCAGCCTGCAGACTGCAAGGGGACCAAGTGATCGTTCAGAGCCAAGTGCTCTTGCGTTGAGCAGCCTGGATCCAGATCGTGGTCTTGGGTGGTGGTCCTGGGGGGCATTTTCAGTGAGCCAAAGCTGGTGGGGGCTGCAGTAGCCTCCTAAAAGCTCTGGCAGCTGAGAAAACCCCAGTGATTTGGGACAGAGCTTTCCCCTCTAGAAGCAGAGTTCCATAGAGGTAAAAAATCATTGACTTGCTACCACAGACAAGCAAAAGAAGCAAAGTAAGAATAGCAACCAAACTCTAGAATCCTTCTTTGGGAACAAGA
>CM053585.1:142909404-142942367 GCA_028646515.1 Pseudochirops corinnae
TTTTTTTTTTTTAAATGTCTGTGGGGCTCTGCTTCCAGAGGGGAAAGCTCTGTCCCAAATTGCTGGGGTCCTCCCGGCTGCCGTAGCTCTCAGGAAGGTCCTGGGATCCTTCCTACTTACTTCCGGCTCACTGGATAATGAAGACTCCACGACCAAGGCCCAAGACGGCAATCCGGATCCAGGCCACTCAATGTGAGAGCACTGACCTCAGAACAATTGCTTAGTCCCCGTGCTGTATCCAGGCCGTGGGTGGGAAGCTGCAACACGGAGGCAGGGGCAAAACCTCTGCCTCTCGCTTTTCCGCTCCGGAGGCCTTTCAGCCTGACTGCTTTTCTCTCCTGATTTCGCAAGGCTCACTGACCTAGTTCTCAACACTGCTTGCAACTGCCTCTAATCCGCTCACCACTCCTCTTGTCCAGCCGCCCCCAGGGCTCAGCAGCAGCTTCAGGCCAGGCTGGTTTCGATTCGCAGTGCTGATATGGTTCCTCGTAGCCGAGCTGACTTTAGTGGGAAGTATCTTTGTGTGCGTTTTGGAGTTCTAGGATTGGTTTAGAGTCCTATTTTATGGGTATTTTGGGGTGGCTATGTGAGAGCTGCAGTATGTTGCTGCTGCTACGTTACCACCTTGGCTCCACCCCCCTGACCTCCTAGTCTTGAAGTACTAAAGGGCAGGTGCTATTATCCTCTACAGTAATATGGGAGGTAGGAAAGGGAGGATTTAGAGGTTAAGGAAATGGTTTTGTGCTCTCCTGGTCTAATGGTGCATGTGGGTGGTTGTATTACTTTGTCAGACAGTAGGAGCCCTGTTGAATCTCTGTGCTAATTTTTCTGCTTCTGTTTTCTGCTTATCCCTGTGAATTAAAGTGAGATTGTTGACCCCTTTAAAAGTTGTCTTTCCTTTTGCAAAACAGATCAAAGAACCTGTGGTAGCAGGCTATTCTGGGTGTGCTAGGGTGCTTGCTAGTATAATTACTCACAGTCATATAATTGTGGGGCTCCCCTACCATATAGGGGCATGATGGTATCTTGGGCATACAGTGAGATGTATACTCCAAACAAGAACCTAACCTCTTTAGCCCAAATGGTGTTAGGCAACTGAATAACTCCAGACCAGCATTTCTCAACCTGTGGGTCATGACCCCTTTGGGGGTTGAAAGACCCTTTCACAGGGGTCACAGGGATCGCCTAAAACCATCGGAAAACATGTATTTCTGATGGTTTTATGAACTGAGATACCGCTCCTCTATCCATCTCCAGGTGGTTCCACCCACATGCAGCTACAGCCACATATGAATATTAAAGGGTCACGGCATTGGGAAGGTTGAGAACCACTACTCTAGACCATTTGCTAGCTATTCAGGGAGGGTTGTTTACATTGGCCAACATCTTCTGTTGTTTTTGAGTGAATACCACTAGGAAAGTAGAATAATTGGTTGCTAGGATCAAGGAGAAGGTTATTTGGATTTCTAGGATAGCTGAGACAAGTTCATTATGAGATTTATTCTCCTGGTTTAATTTGGAATTGTAGTCTGGGTGACTCAGTTCCATATTCCAAGCTTTATTATCATCTTTATTGGAGCCATCCTTTGCTATAAACTTTGTTGTGTGCATCAAATCGATGCTGAGTTAGCCCCTCAGCATCCAACTAGTTGACATTAACAGTCAATAGGAATGCATATTAGGGCTGAAAGTTGGAACTCCCCAATGTAGAATACGAAAAGTAAAGGACTGAATTGTGAGGATTGGCACATTGTTAGGACCACTGTAACCTAAATGATTTGGTGTTTGATCTGCTAATTTACTATGAAGTTCCAATGTATCCAAAAATTGCTTTAGTCAGCTATATTTAGTGTTAAGAATACAAGGTTATCAAACTATCAGTTTAGCAGACTTCATCTAATCTATGAACGCAAGGTTAGCAAACTCTCCTAATTACAGTGCTCTTGGGATTGATAAAGGGGTGTCACAGTCTAGACCAGCGGTTCTCAACCGTGGGTCTCAACCCCTTTGGGGGTCAAATGACCCTTTCACAGGGGTCACAGAGGTCACCTAAGACCGTTGGAAAACACATATTTCCGATGGTCTTAGGAACTGAGATACTGCTCCTCTATCCATCTCCAGGTGGTTCTACCCACATGCAGATACGCCCACATATGAGTATTAAAGGATCACGGCATTAGGAAGGTTGAGAACCACTGGTCTAGACCATTTGCTTGACTGACTCAAGGTCTCCCTCCCACTCAGGTCCTGTGAATCTGCCTAGTGATATAATAAAATATAAAAGCAGATGCCATAGAGACCTGGGCTCTTAATCTAGGTACAGATTTGTATACTTATGTGACTATCATCATCATCCTGTGCCTATAGACCCATAGAGTGAAGGAGTATCATACTTGCATATCTATGAGCATTAAGCTGCCTTGTGATTCTTTGTGTTTTTACATTCTTTTTTAGTACCACCACACAAAGGATTTCTTTACAATTATTTATTTCGTTTATCCCAGGTGTCACCTAGGGTGCTTTTTCCATTACAGCTGCAGCAGAAATGACATTCCTCTGAATGAGTGCCTTTCATGCTTGGGGCCAGGTGACTTCATTTTTTCCAATACAGGGCAACTTCCATTTCCTGCTGCACCTGCTGGTCTGATCTCTTACCTCCTATGCTGAGGAGAGACCTTTCCTTCAATCTCCTCCTGTGTCCATCCTCTGAGGCAAGTCGGAGAAGAAAGTTGGGGGTAGGACTTTCATCTCCTGCTTAATCTCCAGCCTTCTTATGGAAGAGAAGTGCAACATGACTTCCCCTTAACTGTGTGCTTTCCAGCTCATGCTATATTTGTTTCCTGCCTGAATTCTATACCTTTATGGATAAACTCAAGACAAATATCTATGATAGATGCTTCCACTTTCTCCTTTATTTTTCTTAACCTCTTAAAATCTGGCTTCCAACCTCATTATTTCCCTGAAACCATTGTGTCCAAATTTACCCATACTTTCTTACTTGCCAAATCTAATGACCTTTTTTTCAATTCTTGTTGTTATCTTCTCTGCAGCCTTTGGCATTCTTCTCCTTGATACTTTCTTTTCTCCAGGTTTTCAGAACATCATTCTCTACTGGTTCTCTTCCTACCTATGAGACCACTCCTTCTCGGTCTCCTTTCCTGGATCCTCATCCAGGTCATTCCTTCTATCTAGAGATATCTTACAGGACTCTGTACTAGGCCCTCTTCTCTTCTCCTTCCATACTACTTCATTTGGTGATCTCATTATCAGCTTCCATGGATTTAATTATGATCTCTATATTGATAATTCTCAAATCGACCTATCTTTCCATAAGCTCTCTGTTGACCTCCAGTCTTACATTACCAACTGCCTTTCAGACATTTTGAACTGGATGTAGACATCTTAAACTCAAAAGACCAAAGACTGAATTCACTGTCTTTCCTTCTATAACATCTCCCTTCCAAACTTCCCTCTTTCCATGGAGGGCACCACTGTTTTCCCAATTCCCTAGGCTTACAACCTAGGTCTCATCCTCAAATCCTTACTATTTTTCACCCCTCATATCTAATCTGTTGTCAAGGTTCTCTTTGCAACATATTTTTAAATATACACCTTCATCACCTCTGATACTTCTATCATCTCATCACAGGTCTTTATTATGTCATACCTGGACTATTGCAATAACCTATTGGTAGACCAGCTTGTCTTAAGACTCTCCCTACTCCAATCCATCCTCCATTTAGCTGCCAGGGTAATTTTCCTAAAATTCAGGTCCTCAGTGCCCACTCATTAAGTTCCAGTGTATTCTTTCTTCCTCCAAGATGGCATACAAAATCCCCTGACTGATATTGAGTCCTTTATAACCTATCCCCCTCCCCACCTTTCCAGACTTCTTATACCTCAGTCCCTGCCATGTGCTCTTTAGTGCAGTGACACTGGTTTCCTTGCTGTAATGTAAGCAAGAAAATCCATCTCTTGACTCCTGGTATTTTCTCTGGCTGTTCCCCATGCCTCAACTGATCTTTCTCCTCATCTTTACTTCCTGGCTTCCTTGAAGTTCAAATTCTAATCTCTTCTTCTACATGAAGCCTTTCCAAATCCTTCTTAATTCCATTCCCTTTCCTCTGTTAATTATTTCCTATATCTCGCATATACCTTATGTGTATATATTTCTCTGCTTCTCTCCCCTACTAGATTGTGAAGTCTTTGAAAGCAGAGACTATCTTTTACCTTTCTTTGTATTCCCAGAGCTCAGCACAGCACTTGGAACATAGTAGGCACTTAAATGCTTTTTGACTAACTGACAGGGAAGATCATAGAATCAGAGATTTAGAGTTGGAAGGGACTAGAGGTCCTCTAGTTCAAACTCTTCATTTTGTGAATGAACAAACTGAGACCCAGAGAAAGTGAGACTAGCCTTAGGCTATACACCTACTAAGTGGGAGAGCTGGGAATTGAGCTGAGATGCTGCGACTCCAGATGCATCATTCTCTATTACACTATCTTTCCTGAAACAATATAACAACAATCACAACTCACATTTATACAATTTTAAAAATCTTATGCTGTTCTTAGAGTTCTGTTAGGTACTGTTATTATCTCTATATTACAGATGAGGAAACAGTCTAAAAGATTCTTGCTCAGTGTCACATACAACAGTAAGTGTCTGTGACAGATTTGGACATACATAAATGTTGGTTATTATTATTTATATTTTTATAGAAAATCTTTTCTTTATATTGTTTGGTGGAGTTCAGATAGAAACAGTCCTAGGACAAAGCTACTGTCATTCTATTATTCTTTTATATGTGCACTTCTACCAATTATTTCAGAGGTAGGCAAAATAACTTTTTTTTGAGTTGAACAAACCTGTTTGGATATAAACTCATTTTCTGTAGGTTCAGCAAAAGAATCTTGGTATTGCTCCAGTAGAAGACATGATTATGAGAATGCTATTCCCATATGATTTCCAACTCATGCTGTATCTGTTTCCTATTCCCATATGATTTTATTTTTTTCTTCTGTGTTCTCACATTTTATAATTCTTTGGTTCCATTTACCTTGGAAATTATGTGTATTTTGTATGACAGCATCTATTAAAATTATTCTTAATTTTTATGGCTCAATGTTATAATGAGGAGATTGAAGGCAACATTTGTCTGTGATAATGTTCCACCGTTGTTAGCATCTCATTCTTCTCATTTTTTTTGATAGGGATCAGATAGAGATAGTCCTGTAACAAGCCATTATCTTCCTGTAACTCTTTCATATTTAATGTTCTGTGGATTATTACATGGGTGGATAAAATAAATGCTTTTTGTAGTTGAGTAAAAATGTTACAATGTAAGCTCATCCTTTTTAGGCTCCCTGAAAGCATTCTTGTTACAAGTCCAATAACACACAGGAAAACATGAATGATAAACAAATCTGCCTGACAGCCATTTTTCTTTGTTGGCATATTGTTGACTGAATTTATAATATGTCAGTCATGTGAAGCCTTTTGCTTCTAATCTTGGATCTTTGCAGTTTCATAGGTTCTATTCAAGAGATAAATGCCTTTCTTACCTCATAGTATTTCCACATAATTTTGAATTCTTGTGCTAGACCTCTGTAATTTAAAAGCTTTTAATTGATAAGCCTTGAAGATTATGAATATTTGTTATCTGGAAGAGCTTATGATTAAGTAAATCAGTTAATCACTAAAAAGCATTTATTAATCTCCTACTTTGCTAGGCACTGTGCAAAGATAACAAAAAAGTCCTTGCCTTTGAGGAACTTACATTCTATCAGAGGAATTACTATTCAATTCTGTTTAACAAATGACTACCATGTACCTATGCATTGTGGGAAATTCAAAATAAGTTTAAAACACTGTCATATCCTTAAACAACTTATAGCCTCACATAAAGACCAGATACAGAATCATAATAGGTAATAGTAATGGAAACCATACATGAATATCAGATTGAATCCTATAAGGTATAGGAGGTTAGGAAGGAGTGAAATCACTGCCAACTATAGTAAGTTGGGAGAAGGCACCTTGCAGGATGTAAATCTTGACATAGACCCTCTCTCAAGGATAGGCAGTGTTCAGAGAAGTGAAGGAAAGAGTATGCTTGGTGGTAAAAACATTTTGAATCACAGATACTTCCTTGATATCAAGACATTAAGAAAACAACGCTGTGGGGCAGCTAGGTGGTACAGTGAATAGAACACTGACCCTGGAGTCAGGAGGACCTGAGTTCAAATCTGGCCTTAGACACTTAACACTTACTAGCTGTGTGACCTTGGGCAAGTCACTTAACCCCAACTGCCCTGCCCTCCTTCATCCAAAAAGCAAAAAAAAAATTAAAAAATTAAAAAAAAAAGAAAATGTTGAGAAATACTTCATAAAACTCTTAGCAACTTAAAAAAGTATTTAGGGAGCTTGAATGCTCAGAATAGAACATAAATGTCTTTTAAAAATTTCTGTAATGATAGTCTTACTAGTTTCTCTCTTTTACAATAGGGTAAGTGGTCTTATTAGCTTCTGTAGAGAAAAATACATCTCTAGGGTATTACCTTACTATGATCTACTTGTTCTGGTATTTGAAGAAGTCTCAGCATGCACAAAAAAGATTAAGGTTTGGAAGGTTGGAATTAGAGTTGAAGAAACTACAGTGCTTTAAAACAATAGTCTGTTTTACTTCCCTTTTCTCAATATCTGGAAAGAAAAAAATAACTAATTCATAAACGTGTTCTTTAAGGCACAGAATTGCAGAGGTCTTCCTCCCACTTGGGCTTTCAGGCCTTTGTAGAAGGGCTTATCCTGAAGTACATGCAGGCTTGAATGTAACTATATATTATGTCATAATTAGTCTTTGAAGGCTTTTAGAATGTACTGAAGTATCTCATATAAGTAATTGGTGAGGGCACACTATTTCCACTGAGAGAAACTATCATTCAAAAGATTTTGGGCAAGACACAATGATGTTTAAAAAAATATATAGAATGAATTCCTATACCCTGCTTTGGAAACTTAGAAGGACAGCCTCATAGTTTATAGAATAAAGATTATTTGGTGAACATGAATTTGATACTTAATGTAGAGTTTTCATTCTTCAGATTTAATGACCTGGCATTTATTCTCTATCACAAATGATTGGGTTTGGCATTGTGGGAAGCTTTAGAATGCTATAATGGAAAAAGCAGTGTCTGGGGCACCAAGAGACATGGGCTCTAGTTCTGGTTTTGCCATGATCTTCATGGGTGACCATGAACTAGTTACTTTTCCTCTATGGGCTACAGTTTTCTTAATTGTAAATGTCTTTGTCCTAGATAATTCCTGATGTCCCTTCTCACTCTCACATTGAGAGATATTCTATGTATTTCCTTATACATAGAAACTAGATAGTATTCTCATTATGTGCAATTTGGTGCTTAGGATATCCAAATATGCATGCCACCATGAGAACATCAACACTCTCTAGATGGTGGTTTAGAGATAGGAAACTGAATTTGTTAATCAGATGAGATAAAGACAAGACCTTTTTCATTTCTGTTATTCTTTATAAGGCTATTGATTGAGGACCTTATTTAAATATTTCAAATCAAGTGTAAAGAGTACAGTAATTTTGTGTGCTAGTGGGAAGGTAAAGATCACCAATTTCACCAGTACTATTTGTTTTTTTGGTCTGAGTTGATATCTGTGGAAACCAGTTCCATGATGGGTTTGAAGTAAATTCCTTTACCACTGTTTCTCTCAGTGCCTTTACAGTTTTATTAAGTAGCATTTCCAGGATATGATGAAGAGATCCAGACTTCTGACTCAGGAGTATGAGAGAAGTTAAAAAGAATATTTGCAACATTACTTAGAATATGAATTGTAGAGTAAGTGGCAGCAATAAAAAAGGAGTTCAAAAGATGGACCTGTGTTATTCTGGATGGAGTTTATAACACAAAAAGGATAAAGCTAGCATTAAGGGGTATAAGCTGAAGAATTAGCCAATCTTTCACCTATGGAGAAAAAGTCATGTCATAGCTGAAGTCTAGCAGGCACAACTGAGAGTAGAGATGCCAAGTAGAGAACAATTCAGCAGAAACCAAGTGAGAGCAGCACAATGACATTTCTATAGGGCATCAGCATCTCCTTGATGTTAGAGGTATGAGTTGCTCTTTTCATACATGTTCATGATAAATGTACCTTATTCCACTAGTATTTGGTATAACTTGTAGAAGAATATAAGTATATGTGGAAGGAATCTTTATTGTCACTTGTTTTGTTATGCTATGTATTAAATTTTTTTTTGTTTTTAGTGAATGCATCTTCTGATTGATCTAACAAAAGAAAACTCACAAAGGACACATATCAACTATTAATTTTTGAGTGGATGATCACATAAATTCCATTGAACATAGAATAACTTTTTAAAGGTCCATGTTTGAGGGGCACCTTGGGGGCTTCATAGATTATAATTATTCAATTCAAGAATATTTTCTATGCACCTACTTTGGACAATTAACTATGTTAGGCACTGGAATATAGCCAAAGATAAATTAGATCCTGTATCTATCCTTGAGTTTACAAGTTGGTTAGGACCCCTTCCTACAAAATTCAAAGATACTAGATAATGCTTAAAGGCTACTACATGTAAAGTATTGTGAGAAATGATGAGATCTCTAAGATGTACTCCTTGCTTAAAATATACCCATTATAATATGGTGAGTACTTTTTCTGTGACTTCAAACTATGGGACAAAAATTATCAATGATTTTGAGTCAGTAACAGCAACATCTAAGGGATGGTGTCTTACATTTAATATCCCCTTAACATGATAAGAAGGCCAAGACTCATTATCCTTTTGAAGCTCATGAGGGTATCTGCTGTGAAGAAATGTTGTTAATTGACATTTTTCATGTGTAGGGGGCTAAAAATACTTTTTCACTATTTAGTTACCATTTGTTGATACTACTAGTTAACTTTGACAGAAAGTAGACTGACTGTCCTCTGATAAGATTAATCTTGGTGAAGTGGCCTATTAAATTAGATATTTATCAAAATGTTTTATGTGGGCAGTGGTTCATTATTTTCACTGTTCTCTGTACTACAGGGAACATTAGCTTTTAGAATAGGTCATTTTGAAAGTACTCTCTGTGATAGGAGTAAGACATTATAGATTGCCTCCAGTGACTTCATTTGTTGCATACTTTCAAATTAGAAATAAAGCCTCCTTCAGCCTCATATTGGATTCATAGAATTCCAAGTTAGGCAAAGTTATGCATAATATGCACACCTTTCTGCTAGGGGCAGTTTCTTTAAGCTGACTTTTAAGGATGCTTATTGATTGAACTGTTAGTTATAGCAACATAAAACCTGAGAGTGGTCAGTGTTTTCTCTTTCTGTCATTGGGTACCTTGGAGGAACAAGAAGATACAGCATACTGAGAGAAATGTCTAAGTTATCTTGAAGGGTATAGGGGGAAATGGGGAAAACAGTATTGATTTCATCCCATAGCATCATCACACTGTGGGAGGATGTTTTACAGCTCATTAAGCTCGATAAGCTTTAGGGTGACTGATAGAAAAACAGATGAGTGTTAGTACAAGGGAATTTCAGTGTTTATATTTCCTTTTAGCTTTGCTGTGAAGAAAAAGAGATGGAATGAATTTCATGGTTTTTGATGAAAATAATCTGGTATAATCATCAATATATTATTTCTTTCTACACCAGAATGAGTAGATCAGTGGTTTGGATGCTAGGCATCAATTGAAATTCTTTTTTTCATAGGCCCCCCAAATATACATGTTCAGTGCTCCCAAATTTTAGTAAAACTAGCATATAACTAGATTGTAGCCTTCTTGAGATTTTTTATCTTTGGACTCCCCATAATAACTCTATTAATGTCCTTCTCTGATATCTTATTTTACAATGGAGGTGACTTGGTTCTTAAAGGCTCTAAAATATAAACCCTGGTAGGTTATATTAAACTCTAAAGGCTTGCCTAATGATGGACTATATATCCATTGTCTGAGGACAAATCTTCCTAAGTGTAGAGAGATTCATAAGTAGAAAGTTGGCCACTAGATTACATCTTCAGCTATACTAGTTTGCAAAGGTTATCTATTAGGTGTGGAAGAGTTGAAATATGCAAGAGAAGATCTGCATTAAGGAAGTATAGCTATCTAATTGATCTAATCTATCTGTCTACCTATCATCTACATATATATATATGTGTACAATATGCATGTGTATGTAATAAATATATGTATGTTCATCTAAACATACATGTAGAATACAATAGTTTGAATTTATTTATATTGTTATCAATATTTGTATGAATATTAATATAGATATAAAGGACCAACCCTGCTAAGTATAAAGAGGTCTTGTCACCATAAGACTGGCTACTCAGAGATGAATTCTTTGTCTATAGAAACTTATGAAACAAAGTAAAATGAAAAATGGCCCTAAATCCTCTAAAGTCATCTTCCTCTTCTGCAGTATTTATGGGAGAATGGCAGAAAAAGGGCAAGAGAGTTCCAATAATTAGTTTTTAGATTGTCTATAGCTATTAATAACTATTTGTGTTCTAAATGTAAAATATTTGTTCAAAGACTTCCAAGTAGACATAACTAATGGGAAATGCTGAATTGCATCAATCTCACATTCTTTCTACAAATAAAAAAGGAGACAAAAGGTGCTAAGGCTAAATGGAAGGATTGGTTATAGATTCTTCTTGAAGAGTCCTATAAATTATTTGATGGAGTTGGTCTTACTGTACAGCCAAAGGCAACAAGAAACATCATTTAATGGGGCATTTGGGTATTTTATATTACAGGGCTCATGATAAATATTAAAAGAAAAACCATGAAAATAGTTACAGCTTATGTGTCAAATCTGTTTCAGAGGACAAGGAGGTAAAGAAATTCTATGAAGGACTTGATCATAGTCTTGAAATTAGATTTGTTGATAATATGATGACTTCAATGCAGAGCTGGACATAGGATGAGATACTATAAAATATGAAGTAAAATCTGGTTGATGTGCAAGAAACGAGAGACAAAAGATTTATGGACTATAAAGAAGCACTACTCCCATATGTCAGGAATACACTCTCCAAGAAAGTAATTAAGAGACACTGAACATGGAAAAAACCAAATAACATTAAAAGAAACTGACTAAGTTTTAATGGACAAAAGATAATCCAGTACTGGTGATAGAGTTATTACTGAATTAACTATCTGTATGGTCAAGTCATGACTTGTTAGCACACACATCATATGACACTAAAATAAAGAGGAAAAATGAGACAAATACATGACATTAAAGTAATTCCAACACAACCTATTTAAGTAAGCAGCTAATGCAAAAAAAAAGAGAGAGAAACGGATGAGAGAATGGACATTGACTCTGATTATAACCATTAAAATAGAAGTTTGATAAAAATCTATTGCCTTTCTTGCCTGTCAGAGCAGCCTAGAAGCTACTTTAGTCAGTAAACACTTAAGCTCCTTGACAAGTAGAGAGATATGGCAGTGAGGAGAGAGGTTTAGAATATAAATAGAATAGAAAATTTTATGGAAGATAGTGGAAGATTATGTATGTATTATATGTATTGCCTCATAAACCCTGAGAAGCTGTGAAGGGTAAAACAAGTTTAAAGACAGGTTGGTGAGAAAACTAAACAATTCTTGCTAAGAGCATTTATGGATGAAACTGGAAGGCTGACAATAAATGGACAAAAATAAAGGAGATTTTAAGGGTTTTTATAACCAACTCTTTTCATCATGGAGTCACCATGTTTGGATCTTAACAGTAGATAATCTGAATGAATAAGAAGAAAACACTGAAGAAAGCCAAGTTGGGGAAACAATTGGGCTATATCTACTGTACACAAAGGGAAGCCTGTGTTAAAGTTAATTTTGGGAGTACTGAAGGAAGTCAATGTTGAGATACTCTTGGGGGTGTTGAAGGATTGAATCTCAAGACAGAAGATACTAAAAGTATTCAGAAATTTTGATCTCTAATATAAACATAAAAAGGCAGTAACTGAGAGAATATCAATGTTTGTATACTTTTCTATCTATGTAAAGATTACATTAGAATAATCTGCACATGCATTGATGACATTCTTGATAATTATATGATCACACAATTGACTGTGGAGAGATTTCAAGACCTCATTGTGCTTATTATTTGTTGTGTGTTAAAGAAAACAAAAACCAAACCCAAAATCTTTGATTCCCTAGAGCAAGACACTACCCTAAAGATTCTCTATTAAGAAAGTCTCCCAATATATATTTCAAAATTATTTTTAAAAAATCCTTGAAAAGTGTGTTGATAGGTTTTTCCTATTATTATCCTTTGATGATTAGTATAAATCAAGGCACAAAACAAGGAGATACATGTTTTCCAAAGTTTCATAGGTTTAAAAAGTTAAAGCTCAAAGAAATCTCAGAAACCATGTTGTATAAAAATTTCATCTTAAAGAGGAAGAAACTGAGGTTCAGAGACATTAAGGGACATTCCCAAGATCACATAGGTAATACGTGACAGAGACAGAAGTCGAACTAAGGTCTTGCTCTTTCCTCTGTACCATGCCGCTTCTCTCACCATTATAAGAGATCAAGCAGATTGTCTAAATCAGAGGACTTACCTATAGATCCTATTCTGGCAGGTTTCAGCAAACTGCTGATCTCTGAATTTACCTGATTTTTCATATGGTCCAAGAGCTAAGAATGGTTTTTACATCTGTAAATATAATAAAACTTTATTAACAAATGAGAGCACCATTCTTTGCTTGCAGGTCATATGAGAACTGGCAGTGGGTTGTAGGTTTCTGGCCCCTGTTCTACAGATATTTTTGTTTGTGTAAGACTGTAAAGCCGTGCACAAGCAGCCTTCCAGAGGACTGCTGCTGTGAACAGCTTTCAAGGTTCTGATTACATAACATAGCGAACTCTCTATTTATACAATAACAAGTCAGAGCAACTCATTCACAGAAAATCAAGATACAGCATTCACAATATTACAACTTGACATAGAAAATCAAAATACAGCATTCACCATGTCACAACTCAACAACTTCTCACTAAAATGGCCCCACAGTTTTCACCAAAGTGGTCACATAGTTTTAAATGAAGTACATTCATTTAGTCAATCACAAAATCCTTAATTCAATCACAAAATACCATAGTCAAAGTTCTCTACCCCTAGGTCACAGTAAATCATAATCTCAGTCAGTACACAGTATCCAAGTAAAGTCTTCTTTCATCTTGATTTGAGGCTGCCTCTCAGCTTCCATAGTTCCTCTTCCATGGTCCCAGCTCCAATCATCACCTGGATTCAAAGACATGCAGCTCCCAGTTCCTTGTCCATCTCCTTGTCCAGTTCTTCATCCAGTTCCCAGTGTCCAGTCCACCTTAAATCCTTCACAGTCTCTATTCCTTGGAAGTTAAGGCTTAACAAAGCCAGAAACAGACAAAGTACTGACACCACAGTCATGCTTCCTCAGTCTTCAGCAGCTCTCGCTGGCCCTCAAAAGTCATCAGCAGCTCCAGCTAGCCATCAGAAGTCTTCAGCAGCTGTGTTCTCAAAATCAAAATCACTTTCTCCATGGAAGTTCCAGTCTAGCAGCAGCAGCCCAGCCTTCAGGTGCTTATCTCAAGAAGTTCTAACTGTCCAGCTTGTGCTCTTCCTTATATATTGTATAGCTCCTTCCCTTTCTGTTGCAGGAGTTCACAAGTTGTGGGGTTCACATGTTCTCTTTCTTAACAGACTTGATACAAGGCTCAAAAGAAACTTGAAATGAAACAAGGTGTTAATTCAATAGCTGAAACAAGGTGTGAATTACTTCTGTGCTTGCCATTACAGGCATTTTTCAGATTACCTCAGACTCTGAGACATTATCTGTTCTCCTAAATTAGATCCATCATCACTCAAAAGAATATTCCTACTTGACCACAATAGAAAAATCAAGTCAAGGGAGAGTGCCTATTGATCACACTATTATGTGAAACTGGGCAGACACCACAGAGTTTGTCCAACAACACATGAGTGAGAGACACAATGCAAATGGACAATGGATTGGGTGAAGAATTAAACTGGTGCAAAACAGTCTGTAATAATCTATGAGGAATTGCACAGTGAGTTTAATGGGCCTAAGCTTCTCCCTGAAACAATGTTCCATGTTTTCAATTCCAACATACTGTGAGTGATGTTGCATGGACATGAGTGATGAACTACTCCACATCTATGAAGAATTGAAGTTAAGGATTAGTCACTCAAAGGGCAACTAAAAGGTATGTAGTGGATATATTACTAGGCTATAATCCATTGCAAATGAGGAATTGCAAGGAATTCCAGCATAAACATGATAAATGATTTCATCAGACCCTGGAAAAGACAGGTCGATCACATAGCAAGAGTGATAGACAGCTAGGGTTCTTCATTGTTATCCATGAAACATCAAATGGACTTGACAAAGGCATCAGAAAGTTAGATGGGCCTCTGAGGTGGATTTGTGAGAAAACATAGATCAGAATCACTCAAAATGAATTTATATAAATGGTGCCATCTGCATCATTGGAGAGAGTATCTACAGATGGAATTGATGATCCATTGGAATATTTAAATATTTATCATATAAAAACACACATTATATACATGTATGTATATGCTTATATACACATACATGTATAAATGTGTGTGTGTGTATGTGTGTGTGTACACACATATACATATATTGCAGTAACTTATAGTTTCATTTATCTGACTCAAGTTTCTTTCCAATCTAACTCATCCTCCACTCAGATGTCAAATTGATCTTCTTAAAGTGCAGGTCACCTGTCACCCTGTCACCTCTTCAATTCAATAAACTCTAGGGTTTAACGTAAAATCCTTTGGCTTTTAAAGATCTCCATAACATGGCTCCTTCCTACTTTTCAGTTTTCTTGTGTCTTAATCCTTTCCACTTACTCTGTCATCTAGTGACACTTGTCTCCTTGCTATTCCTTGCTCACAATACCCTATCTTCAAACTCTGAAGGTTTCTACAGGCTCTCTCATGCCTGGAACTCTGTCCTTCCTCATCTTTGCCTCCTTGCTTCCTTCAACCCTCAGCTAAAGTTCTTCCTTGTGTAAGAAACCTTTCTCTATTTTCGTTAATCTTAGTGCCTTCCCTTTGAGATGATCTCCAATTTATCCTGTCGAGATTTTGTTTGTTCATAGTTGATTGTGTGTTGTTTCCCCTATTAGACTGTTAACTCCTTAAAAGCCAGTACCATTTTTTTCTTTGCCTTTTTTTTTTTTGTATCTCTAGATCTTAGCAAAGTGCCTGGAAAATAGTAGGCACTTAATAAATGCTAGTTGACTGACTGACATATGTATATGTGACACATGTATGTATGAATGATATGTATTTATATATTACATGTATTCATGTATATGTATACATGTATATTTACTCACTATACCTGTTTTATATACTATATGTATACTTTACTTTATACATAATGTATCCTATATGTGTAACATATGTACAAGTGTATTATTATGAATAATAACAATTGTATGGTACTTTGCATAATCTCATCTGGACCCCATAACAACCCTGTGAGACAGTTATTGGTCTGGGATTAGAATGATGATTTCATTGGTATTTGTTGTTATTATTCAGTCGTTTCAGTTATATCTAATTTTTGCAACCCCATCTGGAGTTTTCTTGGCAAAGATACTAGAACAGTTTACTATTTCCTTCTCCAGTTCATTTTATAGATAAGGAAACTGAGGCAAAGAAGGTTAAGTGACTTGCCCAGGGTCACACAGCTAGTACGTATCTGGCACCAGGTTTGAATTCAGGAAGAGGAGTCTTTCTGACTCTAGGCCTGGCACTCAAAGCATTGCACTAACTAGTTGCCCTTCACAGTGGTATAGGGAACTCTTAATGAGGGAGCTCCCTTTTCCAGTAAAGGCCAGTACTTTTTCTGGAACTTAAATTCTTGAAGAGTTGCCTGGGATCTTGAGAGGTTAAGATGTTTGCATAAGATCACACAGTCAATATTGTTAGAGGTGACTTTTTCTAACTCCAAGCTGATTTTCCATCCATTATTCTTTATTGCTTATACACTATCAATATTTTGTTTTTTTGTGTTGTTGAGTTAAGTTGTGTCTGACTCTTTGTGACCCTATATGGGGTTTTCTTGGCAAAGATACTGGAGTGCTTTGCCATTTCCTTCTTCAGCTCATTTTACAGATGAAGACCTGAGGTAAATTGGGTTAAATGACTTTTCCAGGGTCATAAAGCTAGTAAGAGTCTGAGAACAGATTTGAATTCAGGAAGATGAGTCTTCTGGATACCAAGCCCAGTCTCTATCCACTGTACCACATAGCTGCCTACTAATATGAATATTTTTTTATTTAAAAGATGAGAAAACTAAACTGAGTTTCAATTTTAGTGATTTGCCTGTGATACTAGCTTGTAATGTTGATGGTGTGACTAGAATATAGACATTTCTGACGTCAGGCCTAGAACACTATCCTTTGTCCTCTTATAGGCACATAGGATAGAATCTTCATATAATGCTAGTACTGGGGGACAAGGACAGAAGTCACGGAGTATTTCTTGATATACCACAAAAGGAGAAATGCAAAGGCCATCATTGCCTACATGAAGAATGTAGGCTGGCCTACAATTTAATCAAAATAATTGCTTTCAAATCTGTATAGCAGGGTTTTACCCTATAGGAACACACTTACAATTTCATTTATTATCAACCTACACAAATTAATTTGGATTCTTATTGAACACCAACTAAACAACCTGAATTTTGAAAGGTAGTTATGTGAAGATGCTATTCACATTGCCACACAACTCTTTCTTCCCATTGGTATTCATCATTAGGAGGAAAGAGGGTCTGTGACTCATGTACTGTTCTTTTTATGCACAGATATAAAGTCATTAAGTGATTACTTCAGTCTCATTACAGGAAGATTGAGGAATGTTGAGACCACTTGTCTGATTGCCAATGTTGTGTATCTTTTTTGTGTGTGTGTGCTTTTTTTTTTATGGAGGACAATTGGGGTGAAGTGATTTGCCCAAGGTCACATGACTAGTTAGTGTGTCAAGTATCTGAGGCCAAATTTGAACTCAGGTCCTCCTGACTCCAGGGCTGGTGCTCTATTTGCTGCGCCACCTACCCACCCCCAATGCTGTGTATCTTACTTTTACAAACGACAGCATTTAATTTTATCCCTCCTCTCCTCACCCAATATGACATTGATTCCTTTTGTCTTCATTCCTGGGAAAAGAACCTATCCCCACCTTGTTCCAGGTCAAATTCTTTATTATAACAAAAAATGAATAAGAAAAAACTCCTGTTCCAGTAACCACATCTGACTATACAACATGCTAGCCTAATTATGTCACATCTCTTCTCTAGGACCATAATTGGTTCCTTCAGTTATTTGTTTTTGTATTTTTAGTATATCTCTTCCAGTATAAATAATAAAGAAGACTCAATGGTCTTTTTAAAGCCCAAATGAACAAAAATTACATATATAAGGAGGATGCTAAAAGGATGCTAAAGAGGACACTAAAAGGAAACATAAATAATGATGTTGTAGGAGTCTTCAACAGTATTGATTTTATTCTCTTTTGGCTAGAGGATCCTAATGTAGTTCATGAAAGGGTTGGTGTATTTGAAATAGGTTTTATGTAGGAAAGAAAATGAATTTGCCAGATGGTTAGTGAGAAATTCTTTTTTATACCTTACATTTAATAATTGTTTTTGTTAAATGTTTATAATGTGTTCTCATTCATTTAATGCTCCTTAGTAATGCTTTCCTGTAGCAGAGTAGTGAAATTTTCCTTGATTTCAAATTTCAAATTGTTGAAATTTAAATTCTAGTATATTCTCTTAAACAAGAAAGTATTTTGGAGCAGCACTGGCCCTGGAGTCAGGAGGACCTGAGTTCAAATGTGACGTCAGATATCTTGACATTTAACTAGCTGTGTGACCTTGGGCAAGTCACTTAACCCCAATTACTCTGTCTTACCCCCTCCAAAAACAAAGAGTTTTAAAAAAAATGTTAAGGGTGGCTAGGTGGCACAGTGAATAGAGCACCAGCCCTGGAGTCAGGAGGACCTAAGTTCAAATCTGACCTCAGATACTTATCACAAAAACTAGCTGTGTAACCTTGGGCAAGTCACTTAACCCTAATTGCCCTCCAAAAAGCAAAAAAAAAAATGTTAAAAAAAATATTTCAAATGCTTGGATGGGTACTGCATAGTCATTCTAAATGTTTTCCCTGGCAAAAATCATAAACATTTAGTAAGAGCTTACTTTATGCTTCAGAGTTCAAAGAAAAAAATAAAAAGAATTCTGTCACTTCTGAAGCTTACAACTTAATTGAGAACAACATGCATCCAAGTAGGGATTCATAAGATATGTAATGAGTAGATACAAGGTACTCTAGAGTAGAAGGCAGTAGCAGAAGGATTTGGAAAGTTTTCCTGCAGAAGGCAGCATCTGAGCTGAGACTTTATGGAAGTCAGAAATTTTAAGAGGTGGGAGTGAGGAGGGAAAATACTATAGGCATGAGGATGACTAGGACAAAGATATAAAGATAAGAGATTGACCATTGTGTATTGCAGACAGTAAACAGTCTAATGTAACTGGTGGATGTAGAGGGGAATAATGTATAAGAATTCCTGAAGCATAATAAGGCTCTTCAGATTGTGAAAAACTTTAAATGGCAGAGGATTTTATATTTCATCCTAGGTAGTCACTGGAGTTTATTGACTGTCAGGGCAGGAGGGAATGCGACATGGTCAGATGTGCACTTTAGGAAAATCATTTTGTTATTTATGTGGATGATAGATTAGACAGGAGAAATTTGGGGCAGGTGCCTCATTGGGAGGCCGTTGCAGTAGTCCAGACAACAGTTGATGAAGGCCTGAGTTAAGGTAGTAGATGTATGCATAGAGACAAAGGGACATTTGAGAGAGATGTTGTAGAAAAAGAAATGAAAGCATTTCGCAAATGTTTGGATATACAGGGTGAATGAGATTGAGGAATCAAAGATGATAACAAGATTAAGTCCCTAGGTGACTCAGAGGTTGCTTTTGCCTTTGATAGTAATACAGAATTTCTGCAGATAATGAGTTCTATTTTAGAAATGTTTAGTTTGGGGAGCTTATGGGCAATCCAATTGGAAATCTCTTGGTGGTGTGGGAGGTAGGAACTCAGCACAGAGACAAGGGTGTATAATTGCTATCCTGCTACTATTGTTTTCTAATTAGTACTCTATGGCCTATTACACAGAGGTAACTATTTTTATAGATAAATAAAAGCATTGGGATATTAGCTGTCCTTCATGGACTCACTAAAGCATCCTCAGTACATCTCCAGCAGCACTGAAATATAACATGGATGATATGTATATCATTCTTTTTTTCTCTATGATTTTGATTTCAACTGTCTATATATTTTGAAAGCTTTTTGTTCCTTGTGGAATTAAGATTGGGTTTTTGGTATGCCCACATCTATTAGAAACTTTATCTTTAAGTTTTTATGGTTCAGGAGACCATAGTTTTGGTTGACCAGGTTGCAGTACAGTTCATTGACTGAATTCTCAAGGATATTTTGAAGTCTATTTTTGTAGTATAGGGACTTGTTATTCATCAGTTCTTCAAATATAGTAAACTTCTAGGGCAGCTAGATGGAGAGAGCACTCTGGAGTCAGGAAAACTCAAAACTAATTCAAATCTGGCCTCAGACTCTTATTAGTTGTGTGATTCTGGGCAAGTCACTTAACCAGTTTGTCACAGTTTCCTCATCTGTAAAATGAGCTGAAGAAGAAAGTGGCAAACCATTCTAGTATCTTTTTGCCAAGAAAACCTATATGAGATTATGAATAATCAGACACAACTGAACACCAACAACAAAATTATTTTTTCCTATAGCTGTTTTAGGGTGATGGACTCATGGACTATGTTTTGTTACCATTTTATGGATTTTTGTTATAGTTCTTCACAAGTCTGCTTTAGTCTATTTTTCAATTCTGAAAATGTACATTAAGAAATATATTGAATGTTTATTGATTTCTTTTCATGTTTTCTTCCTGCTCATCTTTGATTTCAGAACACCAACAAGTCTTTTAACTTATTCAGTCATGGCCTTCTGTATGGCATCTTTATACTTGAGGAGTCCTGCCTGAAAAGAATGAAGCTATTTCTAGGTATCACCCTCATTCATTGGTTCAATCTAGTTTCCTGATTCAAGTGTGAAGCTTTATCTTTCCTTGGGGTCCATTAAGAATTTTATACTTACTGAGTCCAAATATCATCTTGATGTCACTGAGAAAGATTCAATGAGATGAAGTTCCTATTAGTTTAGCTTTCAATGGAGCCATATAACTTTATCTCACTCATGTATAACAAGTGCTTGATGTCTTTTTTTTTTTTTTACTTCTTTCTTTTATTTAGAATCCATACTTGGTTATATTTAGGATAAATGATAATGGATTTATGGTTTTAAAGCTAGGAAGGATACAATAGGCTTACACTATCTCTCTGGAAAAAAATTCACATTTTGTATTATACATTATGCACATATATGTTATATATACATTACATGGATAAGCCAAGAATGTGGAACTGAGTGGAAAGCTTTGTTAAGACCAACAATGGCACTTTTCAGAAACCTATTTGAGAATTATTGAATTGATATTAAGCTGCTCTGTACACTCTTTGGACTTTTTGGCATGCTTCTTAGTCAATATATTTATTAGTTTTTATTTAAAGTGTTTTATAGAATTTTTCAGTGATGGAAGTTTCAACTTCATTTCATACTTAATCTAAGAAATTGAGGCCATTCAGTGAGAGTCTTCTCTTCTACTCATCTCCTATTCTTCTAACATCTTCCCTCACTATTTCTTCTACTGAAGTCTCTGACAAACAAGGGTCCTTTCTTCTTGGTAAAACCATCCCCTCAACATGAATCTTTGATTCACCTCTTTACTTCTTGTTTGGAAAAGAACAGATAGTAAATAGTTATAGTAAATAAGAAAATAAATATCAGAGCCAGATCCAAGATTTGAAATTGTGTCCTCTGACTCCAAATCCAGCATGCTTTCTATTCCTTTCCAATATGTCTGTTCAAGATTTATAAAAAGTGTACCAAGCAGTTTGATTGGATCAGGTTAGAGGGTAATAAGATGCAAGTATAAGATGTGTATCTCATAAGTAACAACCATCTATATTCTGTCTACCCTTTTTTTAATGGAGAAATTGTTCCTAGAAGCTCACACTTCATTTTGGGAGAAACAATAAATACATACTTCATATAAACCTCCTGATTCTGATTGAGTTTAGGAGGGATGGTTCAATCACTTATATGTTTGCAGGGAGATGCATTTCTTCAATTTGATTCAAATAACTGTAGAAACCTACCACTCTCTTTAGTCATCAGCTTAACTAGTCAGAAATTCATTTGTTCTGTACTGACCTTCACTGTGACACTAGACTTACCTTTACGTATCCCTATGTATGTAATAGAGGCAACTTGCTGCCTTTCTCTGGCTATGGGAAATAGACCATATCCATTGCAGTGACCTTTCCTAGTCCCCATCTCTACCCCCACCTCTCAGCCACCTGATTCTCTGAGATCTTCAAATTCAAAGGACCTTTGAGGTCTCTGCATTTTTATATGGGTCCCTGTGGTATAACTTTCAATACTTACCAAACACTTGACTCAAAGCTTTCTGAGAAAGATTATTCATGAAGAAAAAAACAAAAATTCAGAAGCATAGGTTCATTACATATAGAAGTTATTTGTTTTTTATCTCTTTTGTGATTAGATTATTCATTTTGTCCACTACTTGTTTTTATTAGTTTGATAATTTTATACTTTGATAGATAACTTTCCATTTCTTTTTGGTTCTAGAATTTATTGGCATAGAACTTTGTAACCACTCATGATTCCTTGATGTCTTTTGTCCTTGTTGTAATCTCTTATTTCTAATTTTTGCTTTTGATGATTTCACAGAAACCTAGAATTTCAGATTTGGAAGGGCCTTGTTAGACATCTAGTTTATCCCGTATTTGAACAAGATTGTTCTAAGTGATTCTATAGCCTGTAGGTGTGAATAGACCATGAGTTGAATCTTCCAGTATTCTGTAGTATACATTGTCCTTCTCCTTCCCCTCAGGCATTTCCCTTCCCTGTGGTTCATTCCCTATGATTCCTTCTCTTGTCTGAAGACAGACGTTTAGGGAAGAACTCATCTTCCAAGGCAGTCAGTTTATAGTCAATTATGTTATAACATGACATATGACATACATCTTTCTGAAAATCACTCTTATGTAAAATTTATTTTGAGCGTGGTTATTTTTCATTGGTTTCTGTTAGCTTGTTGCTTTATTCCTTTGCTATGTTATTAAAATGCAGATGCAATTAATTCTCTTTTTTCTTATTGATATAGGCTTTCAGGGCTATAAATTTGCCAATGAATACAGCTTATGTTGCATTTTGATGTATCTGTATTTTTGTTATCTTTGAAATAATCTTATTTTCATCCTGTTTTCATCCAATCATTATTTCCTATACAAGGGAGTCCACATCTTTTATTTACTAAATCATTATTTATTATTAATTTTATTGTCTAGTAGTCTATAATAGCATTATGTTAGACCTTTAATTTTCTATTTGGTTTATATTTTTTCTTTGAATTGAGTATTTCTTGTGTGTTGAAAACCACACCATTAATTTTTATTTTTTTAAGTTTATTTATTTTTAGTTTTCAACATTCACTTTTATAAGATTTTGAATTCCACAATTTTTCTGTTGCCTGCCCTCCCCCGCCCCAAGATGGCATGCAATTTGATATAGATTATACTTGTACAATCATATTAAATACATTTCCACATTAGTCATATTGTGAAAGAAGAATCAGAACCAAAGTGAAAAACTGCAAGAAAGAGAAAAAAAATATATAGAGAAAATAGTATGCTTCTATCTGCATTCAGACCCCACAGTTCTTTCTCTTTATATGGATAGCATTTTCCATCATGAATCCCTTGGATTTTTCTTAGAGCATTGTATTGCTGAAAGGAGCTAAGTCTGTCAAACCTAATTCTTGTACAATGTTGCTGTTACTGTGTACAATGTTCTCTTGGTTCTGCACACTTCATTCAGCTTCAGTTCATGTAAGTGTTTCTATGTTTTTCTGAAATAATTTCTTATAGAACAATAGTATTCCATTACATTCATAGGCCACAACTTGTTCAGCCATTCCCCAAATGACAGACATGAAAGAATTTACAATTCTTTGCCACCACAAAAAAGAGCTACTATAAATATTCTTGTACGTATAGGTCCTTTTCCCTCTTTTTGGTATATCTGCTTTCTCCAGACTTACCAATGGTCTTAGTTGCCAAATTGAAGGGCCTTTTCTCAAACATATCCTGTAAAAGGTGAGATTTTAGTTGGGAATTAAAAGAGGCCAGAGAAGTCAGTAGTCAGAGGGAGAGCATTCCAGGCATGAGGAACTGCCACACAAAGGGTCATGGCATTGCTTGTGGAACAGGAGACAAGTGTCAGTGTATCAAAGATTTGGAGTGGGGAAAGGGAGGTGTAAGAAGATTGAAAAAGTAATAGGTTATGAAAGGCTTTGGATACCAAACAGAACATTTTGTATCTGATCCTAGAGATGATAGAGTTACCAGAGTTTACTGAGTATGGATGTGTGTGTGTGTGTGTGTGTGTATGTGTGTGTGTGTGTGTGTGTGTGACATGGACCTGCACCTTAGAAAAATCACTTTGGTGACTGAATGGAGGATGGATTGGAGTGAGGAGGGTCTTGAGGTAGGCAGACCCATAAGTGGGCTATTTCAAGAGTTCAGATGTAAGGTGATGAGGGCACGCACCAGAGTGGTCATATTGTCAGAGGAGAGAAGACAGAGTATGTGAGAGATGTTGCACAGGTGAAACTGACAAACCTCAGCAAGAGATTGAATATAGGGACTGTGAGATAGTGAAGATGACTCCTAGGTTTAGAGCTTCAGAGTCTGGGAGAGTGGCATTGCCCTCTACAGTGACAGGGAAGGAGAGAGGGAGAATTTAGTGGGAAAGATGAGTTCCGTTTTGGACATGTTGAATTTAAGATGTCTATGGAACATCCAATTTGAGATGTCTGAAAGACAGTTGAAGATAAGAGTTTGGAGTTTAGCAGAGAGGTGAGACAGGATAAGTAGATTTAAGAATTATCAGCATAGAACTGATGAGATTACCAAGTGAAATAGTATAGGGGGAGAGGAGAAGAGAGCCCAGGACAGAACCCAGAAGGATACCTATGGTTAGAGAATGTGACCCAGATAAAGATCTAGCAAAGGAGACTGAATAGGGGTGTTCAGATAGATAGTTAGAGAACCAGGAGATAGAAGTGTCTTGAAAACCTAGAGTGAAGATAGTATCAAGTAGGAGAAACTGATCAACTGTATTAAAGGCTGCAGAGACATCAAGGAAAATGAGGATTGAGAAAAAGGCCCTGGATTTGGCAACTAAGATCACTGGCAATTTTGGAGAGAGCAGTTTTGGTGGAATAAGACCAAAAACCAGATTGAAGGGGTTAAGAAGAGAGTGAACGGAGAAAAACTCTTTACATAGTGAAGGTGCCAATAGGTACAGCAGGTTGTCCATTAGTTATCCTCCTCTCTAATTACATAATCAGACTCCCTTCTTTTTGGGTCATTTCTCCCTGATGATAAGTTTTGTACTCCTCCTGCACAATTCTTCATTCATAATGTATTTCAATTTACTCTTGCCCACCATTAACCACTTCTTTGCCCTTCAGTTTACAATTTGCTTTATTCTTCTGAGACAGTAGTATTCAATAACACAGCTTTATAGTATCACCAGAAGAATAAGGATATTGAGAAGATGGACCTTTGTTTCAGGTAAAAATCTAAGGTCAAGGGGCATTTAGGTGGCACAGTGAATAGAACACTAGCCCTGGAGTTAGGAGGACCTAGTTCAAATTTGACTTTAGGCACTTGACACACTTACTAGCTGTGTGACCTTGGACAAGTCACCTAGCCCCAATTGCCTTGCCTTCCCCTCTCCCAAAAAAACTCCACCCCCAAAACCAAAAAAACACAAAAATCTAAGGTCATTAAAAGAATTATGTAATATAGCAAGTGCCATAAAGCATTCTCTTTCCTTCTATCCAATTCTGAAAACATTTTATTTTCATCTTCACTGTTAGTCCAATATCAATGTGCTTATGTATCAACTCTATGGGTTGCCCATACAACTGCATATCGAAATCTGGACAAAGTATATTTTTCATACTTTTAATTTTTCCCATATGGCTAACTATATCTAACTTATGTGTATATCACTTAAGAGTATCAGTAGTGTTATAGAGCCTGATTACATTAGAGCAGTATTAGAATCAAACAAGAACTTATGAAATACTTTATAATTTATAGGGGATCCTCCTTAGATTTGGACTCTGCATTGGACATTATGCCGGTGGAAAACCTTTTCATGAGCACATATCTCGCCATGCTCTGCCTTCCTTGATATTACTAATCAAAGAGACATTGAACAAAGTTTTTTTTTCCTGTTGTTGCATTTCCCAGTTGATTTCAATTCAAATAAAATCAATATTTATTTAGCATTTGAGACCTTCTAGTTGTTAGTGCTGCTCCCTCCAGATTAATTTGTATTTGCTGAGCATGCATTTTGCATATGCTTAGCTGTTTTATATAACATCCCCCTCTACCCTGATAGAATGAAAGCTCCTTGAGGGCAGGTACCATTTGTTTTGGACTTTGTATAGTTGCCAAAAAAATCGTACAGTAATTATTATTCTTTCTTTCATCCCTCCCATCCTTCCTTCTTGTTTTCTTCCCTTTCTCCCTCCCTCCCCCTTCTTTTTTATTTCTTCCAAATTATAGAATACCATGATATTAGAAAAAATCAAAGCTGGAGGTGAATCAGTGGGTAATGGTGGATGTAACTTGTTTCTATTGTCTTCTCAACAATATCTTACAAGAAACATTGTAAATGACATCGTAAAGGAAATGATTTAATTGAAAAGGTGGTAGGTCAGTCACATGAAGAGAGTAGGGGATAATAAGAGACCAGTCTGAATGTTGTAAAGGTACCTATTGAATGTTAAAAGAGTTAGCAGAAGCCCTCCAGTGCTTGCTCCAGGGAGCAATTATGATATCCAGAAGACTCACACAAGGTTAAGTGTACATGGGTTTCAATCTTCATAGGTGGAAGAAACACTCTCGTAGATGAGAAAGAACCTTATTCAATATGAGCAAGTCTCTACTTGCTAGAGCTATGACTTGACTCTGCTTAAAACTCATACTTAAAATACAACAGTTGTCAGTCTATACCCCTTCCTCTCCAGGACCATAGTGAGGCCAGTGCTTTGTAAACTGTTAAGACTATAAAAATTGGAGCCACTATTATTTGCAGTGCAATAAAAAGTAAATGTGAAAATAAAGGATTATAAGTAGCACTCACTTCATTAGCCTTCAGCAACCAAAGGTATTTTCTAGCAGTCAGTTTGCAAATAGTAGCTCGTGGCATGATTCAGAAAATGAATTTTATTTTATGGCTATATTTGTGGAAGAATAAAACTAAACATCCTTATTGAAATCTAGGATGAATTGAAAGGTTGGTCAGAGACCTCAAAAATGGAATCTGAATTATAGGCATTATTTCAGTCTCTCTGGAGTTGTCTCTTCTTAATTTTGTCAAGTCTTCTGATCAGGCTGATGGAATCACTAATAGTGCTTTACCTCTCACCAGTCATATTCCATTCTACTTGGCAGTATTGAGTTTTATGAATTTTAATGGTTGCTATTAAGCTTTTAAATAAAAAGCGCCAACAACAACAATAACAAAAATAATAAAAGACTGCCTAGACACATGGGATTCAACTTTCCTTATGGACTGTCTTATAGCCACCAGATAACTATAGGTAAACCATAGGCTTCAAATAATAGTCAAAATTTTAAGACTGCAAACTTTGATGGAATTCTCTCTCCTCGTATCCTGGGGTATATGCCTGCTCGACAGTGGTATATGACCTTCTATTGTAAGTTAAACTTCCAATTCCAAAGACCAAGTTCTTAATATAAAGTCTCCAGGAATGAAAACATTATTTTAAAAGGCCCAAAGTAAGTTTACTACTTTTGGTCCAGAATATTTTATTTATTAATAGTTTTAAATCTTTGATGATGATGATGATGACGATGATGGTGATGATGATGATGATGATGATGATGATACCTAACATTTACACAGGGGCAGCTGGGTAGCACAATGGATAGAGTGCAGGACCTGGGATCAAGAAAATCTGAGTTCAACTCCAGGCTGAAACACTTATTGGCTGTGGGACTTTGGGCAGGTCATTTAACTTCTGTCTGCTTTACTTTCCTCCTCTATAAAATGGGGATAACAAAGGTAGCTACTTCCCAAGGTTATTGTGAGAATCAGAGATAATATTTGTAAAGTGCTTAGGACAGTGCCTTGCATATAGTAGGAGCTATACTTGTTTAATTGTGTGTTTATTATTATTATTTAGCTTTAAAGTTTGAAAATCACTTTAATGCCTTATCTCACTTGAGCAACAAGTATGTACTCTTACGGAGGTACGACAGAAATCATTTCTTCCCTTTTACAGATGAGGAAACATAGACTTGGCTAATTTGTTATTTATCCATGGTTACATAGATAGTAGGCATCATAAGCAGAATTGGAATCCATATCTTTTTTTTTTTCTTTTTGGAGGGGGGAAGACAGGGCAATTGGGGTTAAGTGACTTGCCCAAGGTCACATGGCTAGTGTTAAGTGTCTGAGGCCAGATTTGAACTCAGATCCTCCTGATTCCAGGTCTGGTGCTCTATTTACTGTGCCACCTAGCCTCCCCGGAATCCATATCTTTCTTTTTCAAAATTCAGTACTCTAGCCACTACTGTAGTATCCATTTTATTGCCTTTTATATCTCCATAGAATATATAAGGTTTTTTTTTTGTACTTTGTCACAACTAATTAATTCCTTATAAGTTTGTGGTAAATTGTGTTGAATTTACTCTTTTTAGTGTGTTCATATTTTTATTCTGTGTCACTGATAAATAGCCTACATCATAACAAAGAATATGAAGTTAAATTTTTTCAGATTGATAAAACTCATTTAATCACAGACTGCCTTTTAAAATCACACCATTTAACTACAGCAGGATTCACTATCTTCAGTCCTAAATTTATCTTCTCAACTGTTTTTTTTTCTGTTTTTCATGTATCTATTATGTCTGATAGTTAATTCTCTTTAATAGCTTCTAACGCTTTTCCCATTCACTATTAAATGATCTTATGTTAATTTACATTTACAATGAAATGCAGGGCTTCTGTTTATTCACTTGAAACCCATGAACCAAAACTGTTATGTAAGTTCTCTGATCGAGACCATTATTTCTATATCTAGCCTAGTTCTATTTTTAACTTGAATGGTAAAAACAGAAAGTTACAGAATCAACTAAGGCCATAATGAAGACTGAGGTGTTAATAAGAAATTTATAAAGTACTGAATTTCACTAGGTTTAATAATATATTTTTGATTGAGGGATATATATATATGTATATACATATATTTACTATATATATAGCATCATATGGCATGACATTAAAGTACAATAAAACAGTAATACAGTGGATATTTATTGTATGCCTCCTGTGTACAGAAATCTTAAGTAAATAAGATGCGATACCTACCTTCCTGGAACTTACACTCAAGTGAGGAAATAGGACACCAAATAGAAAGTTTCTTTTATTTTATCACAGATAACTATGCCAATGTGAGCAGATAAATCAAAGAGGGTCAGCAAACTTTTGTTGCTTGCAGCTATGCATAAAAAGAAAGGAATGTGAATCTAGGAGAAGAGCAAGATGACCTTGGGTTCTTTATTGGATTCAAAGAACATATTTAGTCTTAAACTGGGATATTGTATTACCTTTTGTTGGCTTCTTGACTGGGAGTATTGTGGCTTATATCTCTAAGGTAGTCATTAAAACCACTGCACCTCAGAAAGTAGTAGACAACAACTACCTGATCCTGAATAGTTTAGATCTGTGAAACCCAACAAATTATAATATACAGCTTGACTACCATGATACCAAAGAAAACACTCAGTAGAGGTAATACATGATGCCAAGTATAGCTGTAACATACTCAGCAGAGATGATGTGCCCAGAATAGAAAGTCATATGATGCACAAATGTAGAGATAAGAACAGAGAACGTTGTTTATACTGCTGAATAAGTGGGGTGTGTTGCCCTGACTACATGTGTCCCTTGGCTACACAATTTCTTGGTCTGTGCCTGATATTTTCTGGCCATATATTTTTATTTGTGTACTCTCTTTTTGTACATGTTTTCTGGTCCCATATGTCTATTACATGGGTACTTTTCTTCAGTAGTAGTAGTATGGCAACCTGTGGGGAAAATATATTCCATGTGTATAAGAGGGGCCAATCTTTATCCTTGTCACTTTATTTGCTATGCTTTTTTATTAAATGCCTTTCATTTTGAACAAGTGTTCAAAGTTCTGGCAGACTGCTAAAAATAAACACATTGATAGAGGCTTATGGAGTATTGACTCACAGAATGCCTCAAACCTGAAGTAGGATTTCTAGTGACACATACATAAGAGAGGACTCTAGGTCAGTGGTTCTCAACCTTCTTAATGCTGCAGTATGCGGGCGTATCTGCATGTGGGTGGACCGGCCTGGAGACAGATAGAGGAGCAGTGTCTTGGTTCTTAAGACCATCGGAAATATGTGTTTTCCGATGGCATTAGGTGACCCCTGTGAAAGGATCATTTGACCCCGAAAGGGGTTGTGACCCACAGGTTGAGAACCGCTGCTCTAGGTGCTACAACTATAATACAGTATTTTCATTTGAAGTCTAAGAGTGGGATAATATGGTAAAGTGGATAGTATTCTGTACTTGGAGTTCAAAGGAAGACCTGGATTCAAAGCCTACCTCTGATAATTACCAACTATATGGCTATGGGGAAGTCACTTGACCCATCTGAGTCTCAACTTTCTTATCTGGAAATTGGGATTATTAATACTTGTATCTATTAGATTGATTGTGAGATTTGAGATATGGTGGTAAAGTGCTATGCAAACCTGAAAGTGTTGCATAAATGATAGCTATAATTATCAGAGATCTATAAGAGGAAGTGCTATGATAGATTGGAGCATAATAGGTGCTATCAATTGGGGGCAAAGGAAGGGCAGAGAATTTAGAGATTAGTAAAAAAAAAACAAAAACCTAATAAATATACATACCCAGCCCTCATTTCTCTCCTGAGCTCCAGTCCTTAATCTTTAATTACCTGCTGAAATTTCTGCCTGGATGTCTTACCTTACTGGGATCTCAAACTTATTAAATCTAAAACATAACCCTTCATCTTTCCCCTAAACTGATTCTTATGGATTAAAGATCCAAAGGCACATAGGGAAGAATTTTATCATGGGGAGGGGAATAAAATTAGAAACATCACCAGGGACATAAGGGACTTTTTAACTATGTAGAATTACTTCTATTTCCACTACTCCCACAAGAACTAACATTTATAAGAGTGAGGGAGAATGAAAAAAAGAAAGAAAGGGTGGGGGAGATCTACAAAGCAGTAGTATGGAAATTGTTTAGAAGAGAAAACTCAGAATTGTTACTTTAGAAGCTTTAATTCCATGAGGAACATAAAGAAATTAGAGAAGGAATAAGTTTTAAGACTTTGAATCAAAGAATAAAAGTTTAGAATACACAGAAAGGGAAGAGAATTAATGAAGCAAACAACATTAAAGAAATTCTTCTTAGGAAAAGTGCACAGAAAATGAAGAAGAAAAACAACCCTAACAAATAAAACAAGTTGAAAGAGAGGAGAAGAGGGTGATTTTAATTAAGTACTTGATCGGAAAAAAAGGAAGAGGGAAGAATTAGTTAACTAAATAAAAAGAAGAAGGAAAAGGAATGAATAAGTTAAGTAAAACTCTAAAACTAGGGAAAGGGGTCATACATATTGGAGAGATTAAGAAGGAGGAGAAGAAAGCTTTTGGGAAATAGAGTACCATAATGGAGATAAAGCAAAAAATAAGTAGAGACAAAGTTCTGTTTTAAAAGAGAAAAAGGAAACAAAAAAGTTTCATAAAAATCAATATTAGATACACAAATGGAGGAAAATATAAACTCTTCTAATAACTTTAAAGGTGATTGTATTAAGTCAAAAAGATGAAAGAGAATGACAGTTTCAATAAGAAAACACAGCCTCACAATCTGTTGCTTATAAGAAACACACCTAAAAAGCAGAGACAAACACAGAATAAGAATGAGATGTTAGGACAAAATTCACTGACTAAGGTAAATCAAAAAAAGCAGGAGCTGGAGAGGATTCTGGGAAGATGGTAGAGTAAGTCAGAAAATCCCAAGCTCTCAAGATTTCCCCCTACAAATGAGATAAAATAGGACCCAGGGTGAACAAAGTGCAGGTAAAAATAAATAAGAGAAAAGGTACAACGGGAGTCTTCCTGGGACAATTCGAGATCAGAAGAAAATTCCCAGGATGAAGTTTGGTCCCTGTGAAGAGTAAACACCTCCTGTCTAGGGTCCTCTTTAATAACAAGTGGCAAGCCCTAGGGTTAGTTGGTTTAAGAGACTTCCTCAGCCCCAGCTGCAGGAACTTTTATCATTGGGATAGTGAGGGGAGTTGAGTGTCTGAGACTGGGAAAACTGAAGGAACCTCTGCTAACAAGGAATGCCAGATCCAGCTGTGGCTGCAGAGAGCAGTAGGGGTGAGGAGGAACTAGCACATGGCTGGTGAGTGCAGAAGCAGTAGGGCAGAAAGCCCCTGGCTGTTGTCACTTACAGGAGGTTGGATGTTTGGCTTTGGTTCCAGGCTAGAAGGGAGAGCTGAAGATCTGGGGCAAGAAGCACCATCCCCCATAATCCAGGGCTAGAGGTGATTACAAAAATTAAGCTATTACTACAAAAAATGCACAAGCAAAGGAGAAAGAATCCAACCATAGAAAGCTATTAGGGGAATAGAGAAGACTGGGGTTCATCTTCAGAGAAGGATATTGAAGTAAAGAAATCCCCAAAGAGTAATGTCAAATGGTCACCTGCCCAAAAAGAATTCATAGAAGATCTTTAAAAAGACTTTAAAAGTCAAATGACAGAGATGGAGGAAAAACTTTAAAAAAAAACAAGAATAATCCAAGAAAAACAAGAAGATTTTGAAAGGAAAGCCAACTAATTAGAAAAGGAGATCTAGAATCTTAAGGAAAAGAATGACACCTTGAAAATGAGAATTTGGCAAGGTGAAACCAGTGAAATTATAAGAGATTAAGAAATAATTAAACAAAATATGAATAATTAAAAAAAATAGAAGAGAAAGTGAAACAAGAAAAACAACAGATTTGGAGAATAGATCAAGAAGAGAAAACATAAAAATAATCAGACTAATTGAAAGTTATGATCAATAAAAGAATCTTGATAAAATAATACAAGAAATAATAAAAGAAAATTGTCCTGATGCATCAGAACAAGGGAAGAAAGATGAATTGGTAAAGCATATGTCTATATATGTATGTATATATGTATATGTGTATGTATATAACTACAGCTATAGAGCAGTGGTTCTCAACCTTCCTAATGCTGCAACCCTTTAATACAGTTCCTCATGTTGTGGCGACCCCCAACCATAAAATTATTTTTGTTGCTACTTCATAACTGTAATTTTGCTACAAATTTTGCTACTGTAAATTTGTTATGAATAGTAATGTAAATATCTGATACGCAGGATGTATTTTCATTGTTACAAATGGAACATAACCCACAGGTTGAGAACCGCTGCTATAGAGAAACATATCCAAACTTAATTGTAGCCTTTTGGGGCGGGGG
>CM053585.1:142942867-142969245 GCA_028646515.1 Pseudochirops corinnae
CCTTCCTTCCTTCCTTCCTTCCTTCCTTCCTTCCTTCCTTCCTTCCTTCCTTCCTTCCTCCCTCTATTTTTGTTTCTCAGAATCCTGAACTCCTTTTGGATCTCTGATCAATGGCTCCTTTCTCTAAGACATTTTCTGATTCTCCCAGTCGTTAATGAGTCACTGCTTCCCCCCTCCAAAATATTTTCAATTCATTTTTGTATTTACTTATCAGTGGAGGTATTGTTTGCCACTCCCCCAGCTCCCTAAAACATAACCTTCTTGAGGACAGAGACACTTTCCTTTTTGTCTTTGTATTGACAGTGACTAGCCCAGTGCAGTAAATAGTAAATACTAGTTTAGTTGAAAGAAGACAATTTCAAATACACGATGTGGAGACAAGCAATCTGTGGAGGAGGAATAGCACTCGTTGAGCTCCTTTAACAAGCCTGTCTCAGTGGAAACATTTCATGCTCTTTTTAAAGTGATTCTGCTGGATATAATAGTGCATGAGAATATGCTAAATGGGCTGCAACCAATCAATAGTCCCAGAGAAATACATGCCTGAAAGCTAGTAATGGAGCTCAATGTCCTTCGCAGTTTCATAATTTGTCTACATATAACTTTCCAAACACTAGAGATTAATCACAGGCCTGTTCATAATGATTATTCACTATGAAGCTACATACTCTTTGACTGCTAGAGTTCATAAAAACTTTTGGTTTTCTACACCTAATCCTTCTCCCTCTGATAGACAGACCTTTATTGCCCTCACCACTCCTTCCTCCTCCTTGCTTGCATTCCTCTTCCTTTCGCATTGCCCTTTTTCTTTCAACCCTATATAGGAAACCAGATTTCCAGCAAAGCCTGGATCATTTTGTATAAGACTTTTGTAATTGATGGAAAGTCAGCATTGACTCAAGGCTATATGCCAGTGTGATGGGAGGAGATGGTGGGAGAGTTTGGGAGAAGAGAAATATAATGTTTTATTTTTTTCCCTCTGAGATAAGGCATGTGTTTTTAGACTCTGTCTGGGATTTCACTCCTATGATGAAGAGAGACAGACTTTGGAGCAACTACTCCTCTCACAGAGGGACACAGAGCAGATTAACATTTTCTCCATTAATTAAGGAATCTCCTGCAAAATGATCCAGGCTTTGTTGGAAACACAGGTCACACCTCTATCTGGGATATTTTTTCCTTGGGACTTAAATTTTAGCAGGCTAGCTAATTATTACTTCTTTGCCTGTAACATCAGGAGTACAAAGCCAATTGGGGGAAATTAAATAAGACCTTCCCCCTTTCCTAAAAATGCTCCTCGTGTGTGCATGCTCACATGATCTTAGTTTTCAAAGTTGTCCTGATCCTTAAGCTTCTTTTAAATTTGACTTTTTCATATCCTTTGATTTCATTGAGGAATGACTCTTGATCTTATATATCCATATGAATTCCTTAGAGCAGCAGTTCTCAACCTGTGGGTTATGTTCAATTTGTAACAATGAAAATACATCCTACATATCAGATAGATTCATAACTAGCAAAATTACAGTTATGAAGTAGCAATGAAAATAATTTTATGGTTGGGGGTCACCACAACATGAGGAACTGCATTAAATGGTTGCAGCATTAGGAAGATTGAGAACCACTGCTAGAGATACTGGATTTTTATTAGTGATATTTAATATGAAGAATTTTTTTTTTCAGTTAACAGAATTTCTCTTTTTTATTTTAACTTCATTGATTTTGTCCATATGAAAGCTTTGATGAATTATGTGATCTAAACTGTCAGGGTTGTCTTTCAAGATTGCTTCTATCCCTTGTTTAACAATAGTATATTGTTATAATATATATAGTATGTACCATAGTATATATAAAACATAATATAAATAGTATACATAAATATAATAATAATTGAATGTTCATCAATTGGGGAATGGCCAGGCAAGTTGTGGTATATGATTGAAATGGAATACTATTGTGCTACAAGAAATGATGACTAAGATGTTTTCAGAAAAACCTGGAAAGACTTAAATGAACTGATACAAAGTGAAGTGAGCAGAACCAGGAGAACCTTTGCATATAGCAACAGCAATATTGTATAATGTTCAACTGTGAATGGCTTAGCTATTCTCAGCAATACAATAATCCAAGACAATTCTGAAAAACTTATGATGAAAAAATGCTATCCACCACCAGAGAAAGAACTGATGGAGTCTGAATGCAGATTGAAGCACACTATTTTTCACTTTATTTATTTTTAAAATTTCTTTGGGGGTGGTGGTTTCTGTGTTTTCTTTCATACATGACTAATATGGAAATATTTTTTGCATGATTGCGCATGCAAATATCAAATTGCTTACTCTCTCAGGGAGAGGGGATGGTGTGAGGGAGGGAAGGAAGGAAAAAATTTGGAACTAAAATGTTTTTAAAATTAATGCTAAAATTGTTTTAGATATAATTGTGAAAAAATAAAATATTATTCACAGGAAAAAAAACCCCAATGAACACCTTACTCAGAAAAGTGAAAATTACCTCCTTTGATTCCCCTCTATTTTTCAAAATGATGTGGTATTTTATATTCAGGTCTCATATACATTTTAAACTTATTGTCATATATGGCAATAATAATCACTGGAATTTATATAGCACTTTATCGTTTGCAAAATGCTTTGCAAGAATTATCTGATTTTGGGGGCAGCTATGTGGCACAGTGAACAGAACACTGGCCCTGGAGTCAGGAGGACCTGAGTTCAAATCCAGCCTCAGACACTTAACACTTATTAGCCATGTGTCCTTGGGCAAGTCACTTAACCCCAATTGTCCTGCCCTCCCCCCTCCAAAAGAAAAAAAAAGAATCATCTAATTTTATCTACACAGTACCATTGAGAGATAAGTTCTATTATTATTCCCATTTTACAGATGAGGAAACTGAGGCAGACAGAGGTACAGCGATTTGCTTATGGTAACACAATTAGTAAGCATCTGGTTTTGAACTAAGATCTTCCTGACTAGGTCAGCACTCTATTCTAGCTGTCTTTGAGATAATGGTATAATATATTGGTCTAAACAATTTCTGCCACACTGCTTTTCATTTTTTCCAGTAGTTCATGTAAAAAAGTATATACTTATATTTGTTCTTATATTTATCAAACACAGCATTAAATTTATCAAACATAGCATCATATGCTTCTGGTTCTTATTTATCTTGTCTATTCTATTGATCTATGTAGGAAATACATACTCCTAGCTTCATTCTTCCAATCCCACTATCACTGGTGATTCATGTCCCTAGGCCAAGGTTACTGAGCCCCCATTCTGCTGTATTTCCTTCAATATCCATTGACCAGTTAATACATCTCCAATATCACACAATCAGTAATTAAGGCACCAATATTGTTTGGCTGTTACCATGTCTTCAATGTTATTGATAAGCAGTCAACACCAATTAGCTTTAACAAATGGGTATTTAGTGAAAAAAGTAGCAAGAACCAAAGTACTAGCAACTTTGAGACCAAGGACATCCATTCTCTTTCACATACCTCTAAGTCTCTGGGAATAGTAGACTTATATTTAAAGTGGTGACTACAAAGCATATTTGTCGTCAAATTGATTCCGGGGTGTAGCAAAACGGATAGATGAGTTGCATCTTTTTTTGCAAGACCAGAACAGAAGTATCAGCTTCTGATCCAATCCTCTACTAGATCCAGCAGGTCACTATAGTGGTAGATCCTTCCCACTCTTAGCCTCTGGACCTCTATTAACTCTTTTGACTCTTAGAATCTCACAAGATCACAGTCTGGTCCATTCTATCTCCCATAAGAGTAAGAAAGAAGAAACAAAACAGAAGGAAGAAACAACAATGGCACGTATTAAAAGGACATCTGTCAGCCTGAGGCTGCTTGTGCTACCTCTCTACACACCATGAGACTTAGAGAAATACTTGCCTTATTTACCACCAGCAATAAGAGAGATTTATTTTGCCTGTTCATATCTATTATATGCACAATCATTTTCCATTCCACTGATAATTAGAAGGCTTTTCTCCACTATGCAGGAGATGGATAGGAAATAGTCTTAAAATATGAGTAATACTATAAATTGGGAATAGGGACCCTCCATTACATAGCATCATGCATTTCCAGAACCAAACCAACCCTCCCACCCCCACTCCCATGAAGATTGGTGCCAGGTTAGAGAAGATACTCATTCTGGAAGGCATGGACTCCTATTGGTCAGTTCCATATTATACTCTATTAAAATCATAACCAAATAATTTTGATGATTAATACTTTATAATGTACTTTGAAGCTCTCCTGAGGAACCTTATTCTTGTGGATGTTATTCTTGAAGAAGGCCATAGGATGTAGTGGAGCATGCTTTCTAACCTGAATCGATGAACCTGGTTTGATTCTTTGTCTTTTTTCATAATTTTTCTCTTTTAATATCATGCCATCATCACTTTAGACTGTTTAATATTCTTCTCTGTGTTTTGTATCCAAGATATTGCAACCACTTCAACCCAGTCCAGAGAAGGTTGTTTGGAAAAGTATGGCTCAGACTTGGAGAAGATATTCTCTTGAAATATTCCAAATACCTCCATATCTTTTATTGTAAGACCTCTTTTTAAAAATAATTTATTTTTAGTTTTCAACATTCATTTACACAAGATTTTGAGTTCCAAATTTTCTCTCCATCTCTCCCTTCCCCACCACCCCAAGATGACATGCATTCTGATTGGCCCTTCCCCCAGTATGCCCTCCCTTCTATCACCATCCCCTCCCTTATCCCCTTTCCCCTTACTTTCTTGTAGGGCAAGAGAGATTTCTATACCTCATTGCCTGTATCCCTTTCCCCTTACTTTATTTTATGGCAAGAGAAATTTCTATACCTCATTGCCTGTATATCTTATTTCCCAATTGAATGTAAAAAGCATTTTTAACGTTTGTTTTTAAAACTTTGAGTTTCAAATTCTCTCCCTTCTTCTCTCCCCACCCATCCTCATTGAGAAGGCAAGGAATTCAATATATGTTATACATGTGTAGTTATGCAAAGCACTGCTATAAGGGTCATGTTGTGAAAGACTACCTATATTTCCCTCCATCCTAGCCTACCCCCCCACTTATTCTAATTTCTCCTTTGACTCTGTCCCTTTTCAACAGTGTTTGCTTCTGACTACCCCCTCCCCCAATCTCTTCCCCTTATCTCATCTCTCCTCCTCCTCTTATCCCCTTCCCCTTTACTTTCCTGTAGGGTAAGATACCCAATTGAGTGTGTATTTTATTCCCTTCTGAAGCCAAATCCAATGAGAATAAGGTTCACTCATTCCCTCTCACCTCCCCTCTTTTCACCTCCATTGTGAAACCTTTTTCTTGCCTCTTTTATGTGAGATAATTTATCACATTCTATCTCCCTCTTTCTCCTTCTCCCAATATATTCCTCTCTCACCCATTCATTTTATTTTTAAAATATCATCCCTTCATATTCAACTCACTCTGTACCATCTATCTATCTATCTATCTATCTATCTATCTATCTATCTATCTATCTTCCCTCCAACTACCCTAATACTGAGAAAAGTCTCATGATTTATAAATATCATCTTTCCATGTAGGAATATAAACAGTTCAACTTTAATAAGTCCCTTATGATTTCTCTTTTCTGTTTACCTCTTCATGCTTTTCTTGATTCTTACATTCAAAAGTCAAATTTTCTATTCAGCTCTGGTCTTTTCATCAAGAGCACTTGAAAATCCTCTATTTTGTGGAAAGTCCATTTTTTCCCCTGAAGTATTACACTCAGTTTTAATGGGTAGGTAAATCTTGGTTTTAATCCTAGCTTCTCTGACCTCCAGAATATCATATTCCAAGCCCTTTGATTCCCCATTGTAGAAGCTGCTAGGTCTTATGTTATCCTGATTATATTTCCACAATGCTTGAATTGTTTATTTCTGGCTGCTTGCAATATTTTCTCTTTGACCTGGCAACTCTGGAATAATTTGGCCACAATATTCCTAGGAGTTTTCCTTTTGAGATCTCTTTCAAGAGGTGATCAGTAGCTTCTTACAATTTCTATTTTCCCCTCTGGTTCTAGAATATCAGGGCAATTTTCCTTGATAATTTCTTGAAAGATTACGTCTAGGCTCTTTTTTTTGATCATGGCTTTCAGGTGGTGCAATAATTTTTAAATTCTCTCTCCTAGATCTAGTTTCCAGGTCAGTGGTTTTTCCAATGAGATATTTCACATTCTCTTCTATTTTTTCATTCTTTTGGTTCTATTTTATGATTTCATGATTTCTCATATGGTCGCTAGCTTCCATTTTCTCCATTTTAATTGTGAAGGAATTATTTTCTTCAGTGAATTTTTGGACCTTCTTTCCCATTTAATCAATTCTGCTTTTTAAGGTATTTTTCTCTTCATTGGCTTTTTGAACTTTGTTTGCCATTTGGGTTAGTCTGGTTTTTTTTTTTTTTGCCTTTTGAAGGGGGGAAGGCAGGGTAATTAGGGTTAAGTGACTTGCCCAAGGTCACACAGCTAGTAATTGTGTTAAGTGTCTGAGGCCAAATTTGAGCTTAGGTCCTCCTGATTCCAGTGCCGATGCTCTGTTCACTGTGCCACCTAGCCGCTCCAGTCAATTTTTTTTAAGGTGTTATTTTCTTCAGTAAGTTTTGGTTGTCTTTTAGCAAGCTGTGGACTCATTTTTCATGATTTTCTTAGATCACTCTCATTTTTCTTCTTTTTTTCCCTTTCTAATTCTTTAAAGAGTAATAATACTGTATTGATTGGAATGTGAAAAAGTTTTTATTTTTGTCCTGTCTACTTGTAAAATTTCTTCTATGAAATTACACTTCTAAAGTTTGACTGTCATGTTTCTTGGTGAATTAATATTGAGTTTTTTTTCTGCAGGCATTCTTTAGTTGTATGTTTTTCATCTGTTTCCAATATTTTTAGGCAGCTATTATGAAGTATGGTATTCAGTTTTTGAAAATCATTGGGTTATGAAAAAAGCAAGGGATGTCTAGAAAAACATCTACTTCTGCTTCATTGACTACACTAAAGCTTTTGACTGTGTGGATCACAGCAAAGTGTTACAAGTTATTAAAAGATGGGAGTACCAGATCATCTTATTTGTCTCATGAGAAACCTGTATGAGGGCCAAAATCACCCCAAAATGGAACAATTGGTTGGTTTAATATTGGAAAAGGAGTGTTTTAAGGTTGTATATTGTCACCTTATTTATTTAACTTTTATTCAGAGTACATCATGCAAAAATTCCAGGCTGGATGAATCAAAAGTTGCTGGGAAAAATATCAGTAGCCTCAGATATGCAAATGATAGCACTTCACTGGCAGAAAGTGAAGAGGAATTGAGAAGCATCATGAGGTGGGTGAAATAGGAGAGTGTAAAAGCTTATTTGAAGCTTACTATTTAAAAAAACCCTGATATCTTGGAAATTGGTCTCATCACTTCCTGGAAAATAGAGAGCTAAGAAATGGAAGCAGATTTTCGACTCAAAGATCACTGTAGATTATGACTGCACTAATGAAATTAAAAGACACTTGCTTCCTTGTAGGAAAGCTATGACAAATCTGGACAGTACACTAAAAATCAGAGACATCACTTTGCGGGCAAAGTCCATATAGCCAAGACCATGCTGTGAGAGTTGGACTATAAGAAAAGAGCAAAGCACCACAGAATCAACATTTTCAGATTGTGGTGATGGATAAGACTTGGACAGCAAAAAAATCAAGTCAGTCAACACTTAAAGAAATTAATTCAGACTATTCACTGGAAGGTTAAATATTGAAGCTTCAGTTTAAATACTTTGTCCATATAATGAGAAGCTGGGACTCATTAGAAAAGACCCTGGAAAGGGTCTTGGGAAAGATTGAAGGCAAAAGGAGAATGGGAAGGCAGGGCATGAGATGAACAGATAGTGTTATATAAGCAATGAACATGAACTTGGACAGACTTTGAAAGACAGTGGAGGATAGAAGGGTCTGGTGCACTATAATTCATGGGGTCATGAAGAGTTGGACGTGACTGAATGACCGAACAATAAGTTTTCATGACCCTTCCCCATGCTTCTGACTAATTCTCCAAACTATAGGACAATGGAAAATGAGATATACGCAAATGAGAAGTTTAAGCAATGTGTGTGTGAGAAATTTGGATTTATATTCAATCATTTATCACATATTTTATGGTGATTAATGCTTAGGGACTGAATTGTTTAGATAGATATAGATAGGGTACTTTAAAGAATTTATGATATCCCAGGAACTGTGTTAATTGCTGAGCAAACAAATATACATGAGCAAGACAGTCTGTCCTCTCAATGGCCTTCCATTCTAATACATAACAGAGAGTTGGAGGTAGAGTGGTGTTGGTGTATGTATAATTGGAGAAATGTGAGTTGTAGGCTTGGTCCTTGGCAAGATAAAGCAAATGACTACCTATCAGTGCCCAGCGTGGTTCCCCAGTGTCCATGGTTCTGGTGGATAGGAGGTGGAGATGATGGCCAAAGATCAAGGAGTATGATTTGCATCTGGAGGTTCATGTGATCTCTAAGGTTCTTTCAAGTTTTATGATATTGTGACCTCTTGATTTTATACAAGAAAGAGACAAGGCATCCCCAGCTCCTCATATAGCAACATTTGTGTTCCCCTCAAAAATTTAAATATCACAAATTGATATTTCACAGTTTGTTCTGGTCAACAGTTTCATCACATGATAGCTACCTTCCTGGATGTATATCTAGTAAGTGTTTGAGGCTTGATGCAAATTAGGGTCTTTCTGACTTCAGGTCTAATGTCACTTAGATGCCTCTGCATCCATCTAGCTACCTCTGGCCAGACTTTTACACTTCTTGTATAACATTTAAATAATGTATAGAATGTCTCCATAGAGAAGGGTTTTTGTTTTCTCACCATTATTCCTTTTATCTTTTCTGTAACCATCAAATCAAAGACCTCCCCCAGCCCCAAGGGAGAAGTATCACTAAGACCAAGAACAAGGTCAGTAAGTGACATTTTTAATAACTAAAATAAATGACTCCAACAAATTTTTTTACACTGTATACATGCAAGTGGAGCATGCTCATCTTCACAACTGATCAATCAGCTTTCTTTTCTGATCAAGTATCTCTCTTATGATGTCTTTTTGACTTTTTACCTACACCATCCTTTATTATTAGTTTGTTGTACCTATTCACAACGATTGTGTACCTCTTCATTGATCTTCAGGTGATCTGAAAGATGAATTCTTCAGTGAGTGAAGAACTTCATGACTTCCAGATATATAACATCAGCTCTTCACAGAGAAAACAAGAACAGCAACAGCAAGAAGTGGATGAAAAATGTCCAGATTATGATTTGCATTTGGCAATTCAGCCTATGGAGCTAGTTCAGAGATACGTGTATTTTGGATAGATCCTATGAATGGACAATGCTAAGAGACTTATAATTAATTAGAGAGAAGAGAGTGGGGTTAAATTGCATTTGGAAAATCGTTTTAATGATCTCAAGCTTCTCCTTGGAGCTAAAGCCTTTTGTTTTTTTGTTAACATCAGTGACTAAGTAAGTGACTAATAGTTTGGAGGCTTGGTTGGAGGAAAGACTGAGTTATATATTTATTATTGAGTCCTCCCACCCAGAAACTGAGCCAAACATCTTAAATCCAAAAACCAAACAGAGAAATTAAATGTCAGAAAAGATCTAGGTATTTAAGTTGCCACATGGAACATTATAGAATTTTAATGCACCCAGTTTAAAATTCATATTTCTGATCTGATATTTCCCCAAGAAGGCCTACATTGAATTAGACTTTTTGTTACATTGCTTGATTAGACATTTTAAATAACCCTCTGATGCAACCTTTAAAACAGCCCCCTTGGCATAGAAATAGATCTTATACAGAGTGAATCATGTCTTGAGATGCTAGTTCCTTCTGTTTAATCGTTATTTCAATGTAAAATTTTCATATCATAGAAGTGTACCTTAAATTGCCCAGGGAGAAAGTAGGTTAAAAAGTGCCTAAAATCCTAGGCTGTTTGGAAAAGAGCCATTTGCAAACAATTAACATAAGACTGTAAAATCTGGTGGAAAGAAAGGAAAAGGTTATGCTCTACTATTATAAAGCTGCAGCTAACTTTACGATGAAAAGGAATAAAAACCCTCAAGTCAAGATAAAGCTCATATCTGAATTAAAAGTTACTCAAATAATCACTTTATATTGTTTTTATCATGTAGAACTATTACGGTGATTATTTCTATCCATATTTGATATTCTGAAAATGATTCAACTAAGTTTTAAAAAAAGCTTTCTCAAATGCCTACTGTATGCCAGAGATAGGATTTTTAATATTGACAACAAGTGGGAATCCCCTAAAGGGTCTCAATATAGTCTATAAAGGATTATTGTTTGAAGAACTTGAATAAGATGGTCTCTCTCACTCATTCCTTTGGAAACAATGGGAACTGACAATCCAATCCAATCCAATTCACTAAATCCAACTTAACTCAATTCAAGGTCATTTCTTAAGTGCCAGGCACATATAAAATAAAAAGCAGACTTTGGGCGTCAAGGAGCTTTCCTTGTACTGGGTACAAGGCAGGGGTTCCCGGAAGGGATAGCCCTTGGGCTGAGCTTTGAAGAAAAAGTAAGGATTCTAAGAGGAAGAAATAATAAGGGTGTTCCAGGTATAGGAAACAGAACTGCACAAACCCTGAATACCCTAAATTACTTAATTTGGGGAACAGGATTAACAGGCCAATTAAAAGGGCATGCAAAATATGTAACTGGAACTAATGTGAAATGTTTTAAAAGGTGGATTGGAGTCAGATTGTGGAGCTGCCACTTTGGAGAGTTTGTAATTTATTCGGGAGTCGATGGGGAGCCATTGATGAGTTTTGAGCAAGTAAAGAAAATTTAGACATTTTAAAACCCATTTGAAAGAAACCAAGGATGTGATGTCTTATAAAATTTTAAAAATGCATTACGATTCAGAAAGTACTAATTCTAGTTCATTTATAAGAGTAATAGCAGAAATCTTATAGCAACACATTTGCTTACCATTTAATAATTGTCCCTCTCCCCCAGTGCAATAGAATGTGCAGACCCTATTTGCATTCATGACAATGGTTACCTGTTATTCAATGGAAATTTTGGGAAAGTGAAAGGGATGTGTCTTATGGGTAGACTGCCAATCACTAAACACCCTAACCCTTTTTATAACATCTCAGGTTCTATTTAGGACCATGATTGTAGGATTTTAACTGCAGTGCTGTTTGGGACATCAAAGGTTAGCTAGTCCAAATTCCTCATTAGTATTTTTCATCTGGGAACTTATGCTATCCCTACACACTTATAATAATAATAATAATAATAATTAGTAATAATAATTATCATTTTTAGAGATTAGCAGTTGCTAAAAATCACTGAGATTTAATCTCAGCAAAAAATTAGTCTTTATAATTGGTAAGAACATGCATTATAAGATCAATGATATGTACAAATGCATCTAAGTGAGCCATCTCATCTTAGCCTCCGGGGTGGAATACTGTGAATCTCATATCTCTTTGTTTTGTGGTTTAGCTTGGGTCCCAAGAACTGTCTAGAATGGTGGGAAACATGCAGATAGTAACTTATTTATCATGATAGGAATTTTCCTATATTTCATGAAAGAGACATGAGATAAGGTGTTATTTCTTACATGATGTCTTAGTGGAATTATAATTGTCATGTTTTACACACATATCTGAGGTGTTTGGAGCTTCATCATCATCATCATATAATCTGTTATTTTCTGGAACTTGGTGGTAGTAGTGTTGGAAGTCACTGGTTTGTTCTAGAGAATTTCAGGAATGGGGAGAGATTAATTGTGTCCTCTCCCAAATTGAAAGTACTTGACTGACACTAGAGTATGACCATAAATCATTGTTTTCTTTCCTTTTTTTCCCTTCAAATTCTATATACCACACCTACATCTTATGTTTTATCTGCAAATCAACCAATCTGGACCATGTTACATTTATTGAATGCTGTACTTGGTGGCAACTAGGGTAGAGATTTAAATTAGAGCTGAGGGGTTGACTAATTCATGCCCATATTAAAGCAACAGCAACAACAACAACAACAACAAACAAACCAACAACCTACCTCTGAGTCAGGCAGTATAGGTATATTACCCCCATTTTACAGAAGAGAAAACTGTGACTCAGAAAGGTAAAATGAGTTTTTTAAGGTTAGGTAGCTAGCAAGTGTCAAAGACAAAATGTAAAATTAGATTTATTTACTTTCAGTTCTGTACTCTTTGTATTATATCATATTGTTGATGTTATGGTTTTCAGCTAGAAGGTTAGGCAAAATTTGGAGAATGAAGTATAGAGTTTTAGTGGGATGTAATAATATAGACTGAACTGGTTTCTAAAGCATGGGCCAAGTAAAATGAGGTGGGATGGAGGCAAAAAGAAATGTAACAGAAAGCACACTGAATTTAAAATGAGAGGTCCTGGGTTTGAGCTTTAGATTTGCTGTTTACTCTCTGTGTGTCTTTAGACACATCATTTGTTCTCTCTTGGTTTCATTATCTTTCTTTATATAAAGTGAAGGGTTTAGATTATGTTATATTTAAGATCACTTCTGGTTTTAAATCCTGTGAAAGGAGAGAGGATCAAAAAATTCTAGGTACATTTTGGACCTGGGTGAATGGGAAATGCTGAGAACAGGTCAGGTGGAGTTTCAATGACCACATATACTTGTCAGTTTTGTACACTGGATCTTTCTGTTCTGACCATATGCAGACAACCAACTTTGTGAACCCAGAATCTTTTGTTAACATTAAAAGACTGAATGAATGGCTAGAACAAAGGAAATATGAATTGTTCTATGCTTTTTACTACAAACTATTTCATAGGACTCACTATATGAACAGTTTCTTTCCATTTTCTCTATAGAACTGAAATTAGTATCTGCACTAGTGTCTGTAGTGCTCAGGTTCAGAGGAAACTTCATTGTAATATACAGCTGAATAATACAAGGAAAGCAAAGGGTAAAGATCATTTTCTGTTTAAGGCTATAAGGTAAGGAATCAATAAACAAGACAAATAGAAAGTATGAAACTTGTGAAATTAAAAGTGACATTTTAAATTCCAATGAGAAACTATTGGCTCCTTTTTTATATGACCTTGGAGGGTGGGGGGCATCCCTGTAATGGAAATGGAATTTGAAGATCCTTTTGTATTGGCAAACTAATAGGTACTTAGCACTTGGTTTTGGGTTAAGTGTTAAGACCCAGAGCTTGTGAATCCCTCAGTGGGATGGACTTATTGACACTATTGGAGGGGGCTGAACAGGGAGGAGCTGGTGCTATGTATAGGGAAAAGCCCAAGCTGAGAGAGGCCAGAATTTCTGGGAGCAGTATCATGGAGGCAGAGTAGCTACTGGAAAAAGAGAGAGAACTGCAAGGAGCCTGATGACTTCTGAGGGCCAGTCAGAGCTGCCAAGAATGGAGGAGGCATGACTGTTGTGCCAGTACTTTGTCTGTTTTGTGTCTGTGCTGATTTCACAGGCAGAAAGTGAATTGATGAGGATGCCGGCAATGTGCATGAATGTTGTTGTGGTTTTGTTGAGCTTTATATTCCCAGGAGCAGAGACCGTGAAGGATTTGGGGGGGACTGGACACTGTGAGCTTCAGTGTGGAGCAGGAACTGCATGGAGAGCTGGACAAGGACCTGGGAACTATCTGCCTTTGAACTCAGGTGGCAAGTTGGTTGGATTTGGGCAGGATCTAGGACCATGGGAGAGGAGCCATGGAAGCTGAGAGCCTGCCTCAAGCCAAGATGAAAAGACCTCTCCTTGGGTATTTAATGCTGACTGATGATATTATAACCTAGTTGTGACCTAGGGGTAGATGGCCTTTGTGCTTTCCACTGTGCTTGGTGGTGGACTGATGATATCATAATTTAGTTGTGATGTAGGGGTGGAAAACTTTTGACCTTTGTACTTTGTGATTGACTAAATGAATGTACTTTGTTTAAGAAGGAAGACTTTTTGATTGAAGTGATTAAGACGGTGTGACCTAAGGGTGGACTTTGTGATTGACTAAATGAATGCACTTTGTTTAAAAGAGAACTTTAACCTTTGTACTCTTGTGATTGAATTAAGGACTTACTAAATGACTGAGTTACTAAATGAATGTACTTTGTTTAAAACTATGTGACCACTTTGGTGAAAACTATGTGGCCATTTTAGTGTTAAGTTGTTGAGTTGTGACATGGTGAATGCTGTATTTTGATTTTCTGTGAATGTTTTGCCTTAATTGGTTACTGAATAAATGGAGAGTTTATTATACTGTGCAATCAGAACCTTGAAAGCTGTTCACAGCAGCAGTCCTTTGGAAAGCACTGGAAGGAAGACTCATATAGAAAGAAGTGATTAATTGTGAGCATGGAATGGGTGCTGTTCTTGGATTGATTAGTGGTAAATGGTGGTGGGGGGGGACAGAAGGTAAGAGGAGAGGAGAGGAAAAGAGAGACAAGAGATGAGAGAAGAGGAAGGGAAGGAGAAAGAGAGCAAAAGAGATAGAGAGTAATGTTGCAGTGTTGAAACTGGGAGTATATTTGTACGTTTGTAGATTTCTGGGTGTGTCCAAGTGCACATCCTTAAAAGTTTCAAAAGTATCTCCTGTAGTAGATCCATGGAGAGTTATAGGTTACTTCTAGGTTGAATCTTGACTTGGGGAGTATGGGAAGAGTAGAGGATTTAAGGTACTTTATGGGAACAGGCATCATTTTCTAGTGAATTTGAATGACTGTTTTATTCTAGTTTCTTCTTTTTGATCAGTTTTTGTATCTGATCACAGGGGTGACATAAAATTAATAGGTGCTATATGATCTCCACCTGAGAAAAGAAAATACTTAGAGAAATGAAGTATAAGTAGACCTAAAGCTAGAGCATCAAATTTTGAGTGTGAATGGGTATCTAAAAAAGAGCTTTTGAAATTAGAGTTGGATGGCCTGTGTTCAAATCCTAGTTCTAATAATTACTAGCAAAGTGACCTTGGAAAGTCAATTAACCACTCAAAGCTCCAGTTTCATCACCTGTAAAATAAGCAATATGAACTAGAACATCAAAGGTTCCTTCCAGTCACCTATTCTATGATCCTATGAAAGAGAGATTCAAATCCCAGTTCTGATAGTCACTAACAACATGACCTTTTTTGTTTTCAGTTGTGTCCAACTCTTCATGACCCCATTTGGGGTTTTCTTGGCAAAGATACTGGAGTGGTTTGCCATTTCCTTCTACAGCTCATTTTACAGATGGGAAACCTGAGGCAAAGATGGCTAAATGACTTGCCTAGGTTCATACAATTAGTAAATGTCTGAAACCAGATTTGAACTCAGAAAGGTGAGTATTCCTGACTCCTGAATCCAGGAACAGCATTCTGTCCCCTGTGCACCTATCTACCCTAATGTGACTTTAGGCAAGCCATTTAATATCTTTGCAACTCAGTTCTGTCATCTGGCAATGAAAATAATGACAATTTCAATAACTACTTCACAGAGCTGTACAACTTAAAGTCCTATATAAAAATGAATAGTAATACTACTGATAATACACAGTCAGAATCCCAGTTATACTCCTGCATGTATGTGACCTTGGGCAAGTCTCTTTCTTTCTCTGGGCCTTCATTTTCTTCACCTTTAACATTGGATTAGAAGATCTTTAGAATCCCTTCTTCCTCCAAATCCTATTATTCTCTATATTACTTTGAGAAAGCTGGGAAAAATGAAATATTATAACATTTTCTCCAGATTCTAATATTTTAGAATGGATAAAATCATCATGTATGAAACACATTACATGTTTTGTCCTATTTAATCTCCCCATGTTTAATCATGATCTCAAAACAGATGATGTCCAATCTCATATCTCCAGTCTTAGTCTCACATATACGTTCCAGTTCTTCGTCACCAAATGCTTGCTAGATATCATCACCTGTATATCCTGAGGCATGAAATAAGACTGGAAAGATAGTTTGGAGGCAAATTATTCAGGGTTTTAAAAGTCTGGATGAAGAATGAATGTTTTCTTCATCCTAGAAACAATAAGGAGACACCGAATATTTTTTTGAGCAGGAGAGAGCAATATTTAAGCATATGCCTTGAATTTTCTTTAAGAATCTTTTAATATCTACAGGGCACCTTCTGCTGTTTGACAGTTTGCTTTGGACTTGGCTTGCCAAAACTCTTGGGCTAACTTAGATGCACATTCAAGCTGATACCTTACACAGAACCTTCAGAACCGATCTCACAACAGCTGCCTGACAAAATTTGTATTCAGGTGCTAAAAGTCTACATACAAAATGTGACTGTTCCCTCTGAACTCTAGTATTTCTAATGAGCAGATGTTGTCAGAAACTGACTCTTAATTGCGTGTAAAGGCTACTAAGAAACTGCCCCATTAAATTGTGTAAATATTTTTTTTTATTTAACAGATCCTTTAGCCTATAAGCCATATCGAGAATACACTGCATGAGCCTTACTGTCACAGATGGCCATGAAGCTCTTGTTTATGGACTCTTTGGGAAGTTTATTTGGTTCTGGAGCATGAAACTGTTTCTGGATGAAAGACCAGAATTGTTCTCATTGTTTTTCAGATAACATATTCTTGGACAAAAACTGCATTTGAAAACCATTTGGCTCGTCTACAACTGAGTTGATATTAAAACACTGTTTAGTTATGGAAGCTCCAGCTTTGTTAGCAATTTCTTGCTAGAAAGGACATTTTCCATCTTTCTTAACATAATGCTTTTCTACATAATTGTATCTCTCTATAAATTAGCCTTCAACAAGTGTCAATTTAATAAGTCACGATTTGAAGTTTACATAAAACTTGATTAAGTTGTCTAGATTAGTTGAGCTTAATTTTGTGACATTCCAGCCAACTGTTTTTATAATATTTTAAAATTACTTTTGAGTTAACTCTGAAATTTGTTATAAATACATCTATGCTATTTTATTAAGATTTCTTTTTTCTCAAGGCAAGAGAGCTGATGTTTAATTTTAAATATGCAGTTAAATATAGCTCAAGGGTATGAACAATTGAATAAATTCATCAGAGCTCTTTGGTGTTGCAAAAAGAAATTAAGTAATGCATTAAATTTGTGATCAGTTGGTTTGTAAAGTAATTGTAAGATACTACTACCACTGCACTCTTCATATGATGTGGCGACTGGTACAGTACTGTAACAATTTGATTATTACATTTATTTTATGAGCAGACATGTTTGAAACTGGTTATGCATGTATATAATAAACAGTTCAGTTTTTACCAACTAAAGATAGAAGTAGAAAAAATTGTTCTCTCCTCTGACATGGGCTACCACTCTGATGCAGATTCTCATCACCTCACACATGGACCATTGCAATACCTTTCTGGTTGATCTGCATTGCCCCAAGTTTCTCTACACTCCATCTGTCCACTTAACCTGTCAAGGTGATCTTTGTAAAGTGCAGGTCTGATCATGTCATCTCACTACTCAATAAACTCCAATGACTCCCTATCACTGCCTTTCTAATTGTATTTGTATTCCCAATGCTTAGCAAATTGCCCTGAACATAGTGAGTGCTTAATAAATGCTTATTGACTGCGTCTTCATAGCCTGGCTCTTTCCAGGTTTCCTACACTTTACACTACTCCATGAACTATATGATCCAGCCCTATTGTCATATTTGCCATCTCTTTGCATTTTATTGACTGTCCTTTATGGTAGGAATGCTCTCCCACCTCAGCTTTGCCTCATAAAATCTCTGACTTCTTTCCAGACTCAAATACCTTTCATAGGAGGCCTCTCCTTGTTCCCATGTGTTAGTTCCTTCCCTTTCAAAGTTATTTTTCATCCATTCTGTATGTGTCTTGCATTTATCTCTTTATCTTTTCTCTCCATTAGAATGTAGAATTCTTTTTTTAAATTGATTTGTTTATTTACTTTTAGTTTACAAGATTCAGTTCCACAATCCCTTGAGTTTCAGATTTTCTCCTCTTGTCCCTCCCATGGTGGCGAGTATAGGATCTGCAAATACTTTCAGACTGGATGTTAGTCTGGTTGTGTAGAAGAGTTGTAACCGATGGAATGAACAATGGGAAAAGAGGAAACAAAACCAAACATGGAAAAGAAAGAGAGCGTGTAGTTTGCTTTAGTCTCCATTTAAACTCTGTTCTTTTTAGATCTTTCTCTGAATGTAGACATCTTCCATCCTGAGTCTTTTAGAGTTGTCTTATAACCTTGCATTGCTGAGAAGAGTCCAGTTTATCAGAGTTGGTTGTCACACATACGTTGTGTCTGTCATTGTGTACAAATTTCTCCTGGCTCTGCTCGTCTCACTTAGCATCAGCTCTTAAGGGCAAGGCCTATTTTTGCTTTTTTCTCTGTACCACTTGACAAGTTGGCATAGTATTTATTTGCCAGCCTTTCACAGAACTTTGAGCAAACGATTTTGTGTGAATTTTGTGCAAACCTTTGTGGTTTCTAGAAGCTTTTGATATTTGAGTTCAGAGGTAGAAGAAAGGTCCATAGAGGTCATGTGGTCTAAAACCCTACCTGAAGCATGGACTAATCTATCAACAAATAAAATACTGACTGTGTACAAGGTTAGGCTTCTTGGAGGATATGGGAAATGAGTAGGGTCTCTTGTCAGTCTCCTCATCTTGTGTTTCACAGATGACATAGAAGAATTCCTTCCTTGCTGTCAGCTAGGCTTTCCTCAGTAGATGTGTCTATTGAACAGAAAATAACTGGTCAAATTGTAAGAAAAAAATTAAAAAATAAAATAAAAAAAGACTTGGTTAGTGGCATTAATTTCAGTTGATGCATACCCTAGTGATCAACAAATGATCAACAATTTTAGCTTCAGCAAAATCAGCTGATTCAGATAGTGATAACTGTGGTATATTACAAAACCATCCTCAAAGTCAAAATGGCCTTGGTTTACTTCTCACCTCTGACATAAACTGACTTTAAAACAAATTACTTACCTTCTAAGTGTCTCCAGACGATCCTCTAAAATTTCTGCAGATTTACTTAGAGGTTTCTTTGGAAAGAGTTTTCTCTACCAATTACATAATCTAATCTCATCCCTGGTCAAATAAGTTCATTGTTTCTGTTTTGTTTTGTTTTAAGTTGTTCTTTTGCTAACACAAATTAGTTGATTTCTGGAAAGCTAAAATATTGAATCCCATGATTCCATCCCATTCTGAAAACATTTATTAAGCACCTACCATATGCTATACACTATGCTAAACACAGGAGATATGAAAACAAAATATTCCTTGACCTCAAAGATTTACATTTTATGAGGATTAACCATATATATAAAATTACATGCAAAATAAATTTAAAGATATTTCCTAGGAGGAAAACACTAACAAATGAGTGGATCAGGATAGGTCCATAGGGAGTAGCCCTAAGTTGAGTTTTGAAGGAAACTAGGGATTGTAGAAGGAAGAGATGAGATGGAGTATGTTCTATGCTCGGGAGACAATCTTTTCAAAGGCATGGAAATGGGATGTAGGAAAGAGCAAGCAGATCAATTTTTCTCAAATATTGAATATTTGGCCAAAAATAGTATGCAATAAGCATGGAATGATAGTATACTTGGTAAGTAGGAAGGTAATTTAATAAAATTCTATGTAGGTTTCCTGTAACTTAACAGGAAATACTTAAAAATCCCATCATATTTTGATAGCCAAACCCACAAATTAATCACTTCTTCCTCTTCTTTAAAAAATAACCAGGAAATTACAATGATAGGTTATGAAATCAGCCCTATATATACAAATTTACCTAAAGTTAACCAAGCTTTAAAACAGGTATATATTTTATAGCAACCAGGAGAATAGCATATACATTTTGAATGTCTCTGAGGGGAGTATAGAAATTGTGTGTATTATATGTAGCTGAGAGAGATGACAGATTAATCTGAGCAATTAGATTCCTGAGAAAGATCAAGATACTTAAGTCTTATCTTAGTCACTCCTAATTATATCCATACACTTTTCCCTGTGGAATGAGTCATTAATGCAAAATTGTGATTCAATCATAGAGTAATCAACCAATCTTGATTTTAGAAGGCTAGCCTACTCAAAAAAGCTTGGGCATGTGCATATACCAAAGGGTTCTCTGATTCTTCAAAGGAGTTATTACCTATTGGCATAGTTTTCTGAAAAGAAAGTGTTTATGCAAAATCTTCAATTAGTCAATTTATATGTTAATATAAAATTACACAGTGGGGAAAAATGTACTTGAGCAAACTGGTGGAAAAACTTCAAGCCAACACAGATGCTTTCATAAAATGATACAATTACCTATCATGTAATAACATTGCCATTCTATTTGGATGTAACATTATGAGAGCTAGATGTTTTCTTCACTTGGTGTCAGAAATCTGAGTATGTAATAAGCTGGTAAATATTTGAAATTACTTTAATAGGGGGTCAGTGGTTCTAAGGAAAGAAGTATTACTATTACTAAGCATATCAGACACTGAGATCCTTTCTCGAACTCAACCATCATGCATTCAGACTCTACTGCAGAGAGCACAACTGAGATGGGCCGGCCAGGTTGCTCAAATGTCAAATGTATACTTACCAAAACGACTATTTTACAGAGAACTCATATGAGGCCAGTGCTTCCACGGTGGTCAGAAGAATAAATACAAGGCTATTCTAAAGGTCTCTCTTAAGAACTTTGACATTGTGTGAAATGGAAGAGACTGGCACAGGACCTTCCAACACGGTATGCCCTCACCAGAGAAGGTACTGTGCTTTATGAGCAAAGCAGAACCAAAGTAGCTGAAAAGAAATGCAAGATGTGCAAATTTAGAAAATCCACCCCAAGTATTCACGTAGATGATTTGTGCCCAATCTGTAGTAGAGCATTCCGAGCTTATGTTGGTATGATCAGCGACAATCAGATGTATTGTAACTTGACTCTAACATAGTCATGTCATTTTGGTCCTCTTCAAGAGGGACAGCAACCATCCAACCAGATTGTGTTTATGTAGTAATTTACATATACACAAACTCATGAATGAGAGAGGTTAAAGTGAAGCAACTCAGTAATTTAAAAATATCCCAGATTTAATGGCAGAATTAGTATAATGAAAGAAATGTCCATCCACTCCTGGGATGGATACCTCCTTCTTTCCATGTTCTCCATTCATAGCTATAAAAATCTTTTCAATTAATGCTACCTCCTTCATGAAACTTACTTTGAACTCCTCTGAACCCCCCAAATTCAGCAATTTCTCCTACCACAGATTTTTTATATCACCAGAACCATAGCTAGGGTGGGACATCATGTTCTAAGGAGTGCTGGAAGCCCTCAGATTTTTTTCAGCGGGTATAACCTCCCCCCTGCCCCAAACCTAGGCTTAGTTCTTAGAAAGAATAATTAGTTAAAAAAATGAAAAGTGATTGGAAAAGATAATCAAAAAGGAAAATGACAAATGTTGAAGAGACTTTGGGAAAATAAACAAAATAATGTACCACTAGTAGAGCTGCAAATTGGTCTAGCCATTCTGAAAAGCAATTTGGAACTATATTTGCAAATGTATACTTCATCTATCTACCTGGACATTTCAACTTCTTCTCAAACTCCATACAAATTCCCCTACTGAACTCATCATCTTCCTCTTCAAAACATACTTCTTTTTCTTTATCACTGTTAATAGCAACTATACATTCCCAAACATTCACACTTTTGATCTAATTATATGTGTTAAATTAAAGTTAATTTAATTGGAACCATCTTTGAATTCCTCTTTCCACTCATATTCAATTAGCTGACTAGGCAATTTCACCTCTGAAATATCTCTCATGTCCATCCTTTCCTTCCTAGTCTCATTCCCAGCACTATAGTTGAAGTGCTCATTATCCTTCTCTTGGACTATTTTATTTCCTTATTGGAATTCCTACCTCCACTATCTCTTTACTTCTGCTCTAATCAGTAAAATATTTCCAAATTAATTTTTCCAAATACACAGTTTTGATGATATTCCTATATGTATTCTAAAACCTTAATTGTCTTCCCTCTGTATACTAGATAAATCCAAATACCTTATCTTGTCATTCAAGGCCTTCTTCCTTATAGCTCCTATTTCCTGGGGTTTTTCTTAGGTTTCCATGAGATAGTATTTTAAAAGCAATTAGTACATAGTGCCTGGCATATATTAGGCACTTAATAAATGCTTTTCCCCCTTTTCTTCCTTCCAAAATCTTGAACCAACCTACCATCCTAACCTTATCTTCTATGACTATCCTACTCCATTCACCAGTCAGACTGGAATACTTGTTCTCTATTGTCTTCCCTTTGATTATAATGTCTAGTCCCACTGACCAGCATTGTTTTCAGAGTCCTCTCTTTTGCTCCCTCAGTTATCAGCAATAAGCTGGTAATAAATAATTATTATATTTATTATAGTTGTTGAAAAAGATGAATAATATAATTAAAATAATTTATTGAACACAAAAATGCTTTGAATTGATTCCTAGGCAAATAATTTAGTAGAATATTATGTTTTCAGTCAATACTAATTGCATGACATGTTATTTCTTACCCTTCCCTCTCCCCCCTTCAAAAACATTTTTGGGTGAACAGAAGTCTTACTGTATATAAAGAGGAACTTAACACTGCAGCATTGTATTTTTTAAACAAATGCCAGATAGTGTTGTATTTTTTGGGGGGTGGGGTAGAGAAAAGAGTTCTTCCTTGAATTTTTTTTACTGAAGTACAGTTATTTTTGGTTTCTTCAACTGAGTGATAATCTGTAGACTCTAAAATTCTTCCACTTTGGAGTAGGATGTACTCATCTCTTGTTGATGAAATGTTTTGCATAAGAAAGTTCTTTGGTGTGGTGCTGAGTCATATACAGTGATGACAATTGCAATTTACAGTGTTATCTTTGATTATCTTCCCCAGGAGGTTCATGCTGAGAATTTTCTTCTTCCGAAAATGCTCACCTTGAGAACAGAGAGTATCAGGGTTATTGGTTTTTTTTTTTTTTTTGCTTTTTTTTTTTTTAAGAACACAAAGCTAAAGAAAGGACATTATGTGAATCTGCTATATCAAAAGCTGCTTCATTGTACCCTAGTCATTGATTCCAAGCAACCTATTTGAGAAAGACATCCTGATCTCCTTGGGGGCCGCTGTGACATTTACTAAATCCCATACAATAATACATGCTTGGAATTGACTACTTTAATCTGTATTTTCCTTAGAGTTCGGCCTTTTCAAAGAATCATGTCAACCAGAGGATGCTTAGAAAAACAAGATAATGATCAGTTGGACAAAGAAAAATCTTAATTGGGAATCCTTTAATTTAGTGCCTAGTTTCGATTTCAATATTCACCTTAGACAAGTCCATTAAATTTGAATCTTATTTCGCCCATCTGTAACATAGGGAACAGTGAATGAACTATTAAATCATACAGTATTAGAGCTAGAAGGGTCCTTAGTGACCATTTAATCTAATCTTCTCATTTTACAGATAAGGAAAGTGAGAGTCTGAAAAAGGGAAGGACTTGTAAATATCCTGATTTATTTTTCACTTATTATCCATGTGACCTCAGACAAGCAACTAGCTGGAAGCTTCTTCAGCTGTAAAATAAAAGGATTGGACTAGATGATCTCTCAATTCCCTTCTAGCTTTGAATTTATGACTCTATGTGTCAGTGGTAGACTTAGGACTAGAATGAAGATCTCCTGATTCTTGGTCAAGCATTCTTCCCCTGTACCAGGGTTTCTTTTACTTCCTCATTTAGCTCGTTAGCATATATTAACAGTAAAGCCAAACTGTATATTAGCTGAACACATACTATGTTATCTATGTGAACACGCAAGACATACAAATATGGTCCCTGTCTTCAGGAAATTTATGATCTCCTTGTATAGACTAAGGTCAGGCCCATCTCCTAGTTACCCTGGTCTGCAACCTTGGAATCATTCTTGACTTTTTCTTCTCCTTCCAACTACATATACAATCAGTTGCCAGATTTTGTTGACTATACTTCCATAACATGTTTTGTATCTTTTCCTTTTTCTCCTCTCAATTACCAACCTAGTTTAGTTGGTTCTCATTTGGGTAATCTAAATACCCCTCTAATTAGCTTCTGTGTTTCCTGGGTCTTCCCTGTTCAATTAGCCTCCATATGGATGACAGATTGATATTCCTATAACACCCATTTGTTCATGTTATTTTCCTGTTCAAAAACCTTCAATGACTCTTTCTTGCCTCTAGATAAAAGTACAAAATCTTTATCTTGACATCTGAAACCTTTCACAATCCATCTTTCTGTTTTTTCCACATAATGCCCCTTCATAATTCTCTTTCCTCTTCAAACCTGCCTAGTAGTGACCATCTCTTCATCTCCTGCTTCTGTGATTGCACAGACTGATTCCTGTATCTGGAATATACTTTCTTTTCACCTCATCTCTTGACCCATCAAATCCATATCTTCTTTCAAAACCCAGCTCAGGGATCACCTCATATGTGAGGCCTTTCCAAATGTACCCAGTTGTTAGTGTTTTTGAAATTACTTTGTATGACTTTAGATTTACATATCTCAGTATATATTGTATACTTGTCTCACTCCTTTTAGAATGTAAGTTCCTCCATGGCAGAGATGATTTCATTGTAATGCTTGTATGTCTCGTAACCAACATGAGGTCTATGTTTAATAAATATTTCTTGTTGATTTTTTTTAAAACCAGATCTGTGCTTTCATTGATTTGGGGAGCTCTTGATAAGGAAACTGCTCCACCAATGTAGATCTGTAAATGCATTACAGATTATAGTTTTAGAGAATTGCTTGGGGGCATCAATAGATTGAGTAATTTATCCAGGGCCATATAACTTGTATAAATCAGAAGCGGGACTTGAACCTAAATCTTTCTAGTTACAAAGCCAGCTTCCTATCCACCACAACAAACACTATGTGTCTTCTTGTTGAATCAACAATGGTAATTTGATACCAGCTTTAGATCATGCAGGGTAGTTGCTGTCAGTCACTTTTATTATTAAACATGTGACTTACAGAATAAGTTCAGAGATGCCAGTGCTCAAAGAATTGTAAATGTGGCACTCAGGAAATTGCATTCTCTGAGGAGCACTGCTAACCACAATGAAACTCCTGACAACTGGCTGATTGAGTTGAAGGATTTACAAAAATCATATGTGTAAATTATTCCACTTGGGCTCTCAGTAATTTAGTTTCAACAAATTGGATCCGTGGCCATCTGTCTGAGCTGTTTGTGCTGCAAGAACGTATGGGGCTTTCTATCTTGACATACTTGTGTCCAAATCACAAGTGTAGCAATATGTAAATTAGAAAATATGTGCTTTGGAGAATAAGGAACATCAGCAGATTGGCAGTTCATTCAGAGATGTCTGTAGTCCTTTATAACATTGTTAGTGTGATGATATGTAAAGCTGACTTCTGGTGATGACATTCTCTATGAGAGAGACATAGTAGGGTTACTTCCAGAGTGGTACACGTCTGTCAGTCATCCTTGTTCTTGCTCACTCTCCAGACACCTTTATCTTTCCCTAACCAGGATAATCTTCCAAAAGCTTTTCAATCTTATAACTTAGTCTCCTTTGGAGATCTCTAGGACATACTACCAATCAAAATTTATTTAAAATTTTAAATTTTGTTTATTTTATCTACTATGTGTAAGGTCCTGGGGATTGTTTTCCCCTTAAACTGTGATTTCATCAGTGTAGGGAGCTCCCAGTGAGAAATCTTTTTCTACCAATGTAGACCAGCAATTGTTTCGAAACTCAAAGTCATAGAGAGTCGACTGTGGGCACTGGGAGGTCTAGTGATGTGCCCAGAGTCATATGGCAAGTACACCCCAGAGGAGGAATTTAAACCCATGACTCTGAGATGTATCCTCTAGAGCAGCGGTTCTCAACCTGTGGGTTATGTTCAATTTGTAACAATGAAAATAAATCCTGCATATCAGATAGATTCATAACAGTAGCAAAATTACAGTTATGAAGTAGCAACAAAAATAATTTTATGGTTGGGGGTCACCACAACATGAGGAACTGTGTTAAAGGGTAGTGGCATTAGGAAGGTTGAGAACCACTGCTCTAGAGACTAAGCCCTGGGGATATCAAGACAAAAAAAAATGTTACAGAATTCATGGAATTTCCCTCAGGAAGCCTCCATTTTATTTGGAAGTAAGAAAGAAGGGAGGAGAACATAACAGGTACACACAAATAGCTCATCTATGTGAGCTGATGCCTGAAAGATATAAAAAGATTCTAAAGGCAAAAATGAGTAGAGTGCATTTTGAACATGGTAAACATGGAAGACAATCTGTGCAAATGCTAGTT
>CM053585.1:142969345-142983443 GCA_028646515.1 Pseudochirops corinnae
ATGCTAGTTAGAGGTGGGAGATAGAATGCTGAGTCGGGGAACAATAAGTAGGTCACTGTACATTCCAGAGAATGTTTAAGAAAAATAATATTTGATTATTTATTAACAATATTTATACTTCTCTATTTGCCACAAAGGGCAAATACACCTTGGAGCAGTGGTTCTCAACCTTCCTAATGCTGTGACCCTTTAATACAGTTCCTCATGTTGTGGTGACTCCCAACCATAAAATTATTTTTGTTACTACTTCATAACTGTAATTTTGCTACTGTTATGAATCATAATGTAAGTATCTGATATGTAGGATGTATTTTCTTGTTACAAACTGAACATAACCCACAGGTTGAGAACTGCTACCTTAGAGGCATTCCTTTGGTCCTTTTAGCATTTTTGTAGGTAACAATGAAGCACTTGAGCTACCCCATTCAGAATTTTTTAATCTTAATTTCTTAATCTGTGCAGTGGGCATAATAATACTAGTACTGGGAACAGCTAGGGGGCAGAGTGAATAGAGCACCAACCCTGGAGTCAGGAGGACCTGAGTTCAAATCTGGCCTCAGATGCTTGACACAAAAACTAGGCATGTGACCTTGGGCAAATCATTAACCCCAATTGCCCTCCAAAAAGCAATAATAATAATAATAATACTAGTACTATCAGTTAACCATTATGGTGAGTGTAAAGATCAGATGAAATACTCTATGTGAAAATAAATTGTATCTAGAAAGCACTCATTATTTCTCCATTCACTCATTTATTTTACAAAAAAAAAAATTAACTGTTACATGACAGGATGAGCTGACTTATGTTCTGCTGCACACACATATTGACTTTGTGGTCCTGAGTAGGTCTTTTAACCTTTCAGTGCCCCTGGCAACTTAGGTTTAAAGCTGAAGAAGTTCCTGACCAGAAATCTCCCTACAGCATTGAAATCACAGGGAGTAACACAAATTTACAAGTTTAGAAGTACTTTTTCTAATCCTTCCTAGGACAAACTGGCTCTAGAAGAACTTGACTCTAGTCAAGTTTTCTTCATTCATTGGGTTGCCCACAGTTGCCTGAACTTTCTCAGGTCTTCTTTGGGGTAGTGCTGTTTTAACTCTTTCCTCATATTTATAGTGATACCTTTTTCCTCTTTGTAAATGCTAGCTACAAGGAACCATTACTTATTAATTTAACCACTAGGGGGCAGTGATGGCCAAGAACCAGATTATAATCATTGTTGAGAGTTAGATACTACTATTTAGGCACTACCAACAACCCAGCATTGTAAGCTCCTTTGATACACCAGAGAGTACTTTGGAAGCATCACTAAATTCTCTATGGTTCTTAGAAAGTCAGCTATCTCTGTCCCCTAGCTTCACTCCTTTTGTGGGTGGTGGCTCTTGAAATGTATTTGGATGGGGTGTCTAAATTGCAGGTTTATCTAACTAGACTCTTTTGGCTCAGTCACTGATACACCAGAGAAAAAAATTTCCTCCTCCTTTCCCTGTTGCATTTCAATGAAATTCAGTCACAATAGGTTGACAAAATGGAGTCAACCACATAAGTATGACCTGACTCCTATAGTCCTTTAGGACCTTAGAATAAAATAACCAAATATATTAAAATATGTGACATGTAGATTGCTGTTTATACTCTACCCAGACCTAGGTAGCCCCAGGCTAGTCTATAAGCATGACTCTCTGGCCCAGGAATTTAAAGAATGCAGTGCTTAGATTAAAATCTGCTTGTTGTTTGGAGACAACCTTTTGCCCCAAATAAAACAAAACAAAACAAATTTAGATAATACAGTTGAAGTGCTCAGATTCAAAACTCATCACTTCGAGCTGAATTCACTCTCCATCACTAAATTTGGAGAATGATTCCTCACCTCTAGCCCCATGACCTTGCTCCTGCCTTCATGGTGCCATCTTACTATTAGAGTATTATCACAGAAAAGTGGCTTCAGGACAAAAACCTTGTTCTTCCATTCCAGTGTTCCCAAGGTCTACTTTCTCTCCCTTTTTCTGTCCTTGACCTCCCTCCGTCCCCATCACTTTTGTAGCTTTAGGCATCCTCCAGTCTTCATTCTCCAGTCCCCATTGTCTTCTTTAGGTGAATGACCCTAGGCTAGCACTCAGATTTGCCTCAGTGAAAACAAGGGTATACAAAGTATGTCTGGGATGTGTGTGTATGTGTGTGTGTTGGGGGGTTACATAAACGTGTTTTGTATGAAGGACACAGTTTTTAAGACTCATTGTTCCTTTCTATTTGTTGTTCTTTCAGTATCATAATTGCCAGAATCAGGACAGCCCCAAGATGTTATAAAAGATTACTTACTCTAGTTAGCGAATATACTTAACAATAGCCACTTTTTTTTCTCTTTCCTCTTCAAACACCCTCTGTAGTCTTCTGAGTAAACATTTATTGTGAGCTTCTGATGGGATGCCATTTTTATAAAGAATTTTATTTTAGTCTTATCTTCCTATTGACTTTGTAAAAATAATAATCTAAAACATACATACTATATATTTCAGTTTGAAAGCTATTTATGTTGACAATGTCAAATTCAGACATAAGCCAAAATAATTTTCAGTTGTACATGGACATGTCTCCTGAATTTACCAAGCATTCAAGTGATTCTAAAAGGAGCTGCATTAGCCAGTGTTTCTCTTTATGATGAGTGAAATAAGTTTCTCCATTCCCTTTATTCCTTTCCTTTTGTAAGTTTGAAGCTTTAAAAAAATAGCTCATCAATGTTTCATGAAACAAAGTATGTTGTTGTATTTTCATTAAAAAAAATTCATTAGTCTCAGAAAAGTACTCATCTTTCACTGCTGTCATTGGGTACTATACATTTAAATGTAACATTTTCTGTAGGGCTACTTCTCCACTAGGATTGGTAGGCTAGGTTCCCAAAGGGCAATGGAAAAGTCTTTCCCTCCTGGTTCTAGGATTAACCTTGAAAAGTTGAGGTTTATTAGTACTGCATATCATAGACCCCTACTTACGTTCTCTTTGTTGATTATCAACCAGAGTTAACTAGTACTTAGAAAGGAATATTTATTAAGGTGATCTAGTAAGAACAGATGGTACAAAAACTTTCCCCCTAAAAGGTGGGGCATCCTTCCTTATAAGTACACAGAGTCAAGAGGAAGAGTGGGGATGATACGAGTAAGATAAACATATAGAGAACACATATGGCTAAAGGGTAAACTTGTACTTACTATTTTTCTTTAGTACATAGCTCACATTCTTTTCTTATCCAAAGGATTACACATATTGGGCTTGCTTTTTCTCTTGGGTGGTGTATCAGCAATGCAGTATTCACAATGCCTACAGTAACTATAAATATGCTGACATGCTTATTAATCACAAAATGTAACAGGCTCTCTACATAAAAAATATAGCTAGAGCATTCATTTAAATACCAGAAAACCGAGTCCTAAAACCAGAAAGTCAAAGCCAACATAGTAGTTATGAAATTGGCACACGTAGTTAAAGTAGTAAACACCCACATTCTCAAGCCCTCAAAACAGGACAGGCTACCTCAGGCAAAGATCTTCCTCTCCTCATGCACACAACTGCTCAGGGTCCAGGCAGCTTGCTCCCAGCTGCTCTGGCCCCCCGCAGTTCCCATCCCTGGCAGTCCTCTGCAGGAGTCCTTAGCAGAGATTCTGGCCCGCTCAAAGAAAAAGGAGTTCACAACTGCAGCCGCTGCCTCTGCTGTGGCTTCCAGTCAGCACTCCACAGACACTAGCTTGGTTCCGGCATTCTCTTGCTCCACCCCTTCCTGCTATGTCAGCAAGTTCAAGGGGCATGGAAGATCTTCAAATCCCAGTATTGTTACAGGTGGCTATTTTTTTTTAAATTTGTCTGTGTCTTTGCTTTACCCATGTTTGTCCTTAGTGTGTGTTTCTCTCTTTCCATTTGGATATGTTGTCTCCTACTAGTCCAATCTCTCTGATTACATACTCAATGGTGTTAAGGAGAAGTATAATAATCCCCATGGCCTCACTTTCTGCTGTACCCCTCTCTTACCCTCTGGTATAGGTAAAAGTTTGTGCTGCCTCCAGGTTTTCTAACGCTTAGAAATTTCTGAAACTTGGATATTTCCATGCTGGATTTCTAGTTTCAAAACTAGCTTGCTGTGTTATACATAGCCTTGGAATAACTGATTCTTTTCAATAAATCACAAAATATTTTCTATGAGGCACTGGAAGTAACTCCCAAGAATAACATCTATGATTCCCTGAAACTCCAGTGAATTCTTCTGGATTGGGATATGTACAATGAGTTTAAAATGTACCACAATTTGCTAAGGACAGCAAATTTTTAATAAGGGAAAGATTTTAATGTCAGAATTGGCCACTGAGGGCCAAATCTTTGGAGCCTGAATAGATTTACCCTTTTTAGTGGTAATATAGAGCATGTACTGTTAAAAGGAAAATTCTATGTTTGGGCCTTTGCCTTGATTGAAGAGGTGAAACTCAAGAAGAAAAATTAAAAAAGAGTTTATTAAAAAATACCTACAGGAATGCCTTGGTGGACTGGCAATGAGGGCCAACCTGATGATCAAAATGGAGATTGCTTTTTAAGACAATTTTTCATAATAAGAGTAAGACAATTTTGACAGGTACACATTTACAAAAGGAGATGGGTCATTGTGTCTCAGCTCCTTCCTCATAGCTTGCATCATAGGGAAATAAGATTAGATGTAAGGGGGTGGGGTAGATGGGATGAAAACGTATGTGACTATGTGCTGTCAGGTAACATGAAACATAAAGAGAATGGGATCCAGGTACATACTGCAGACTAGTTGACCCCTCTCCCAGATGATCAACCTGTGCTTGGAAGACAAGTAAGACTGGAAGCAGTGGGGTCATTGACTCGGCACATATTTCAGTAATTCCTCCCTGTAATGCTAATCATACACATGATGCAGCACCACAATTAGATTCATATTGCCCTCTGTACTCAACTGTAACATGCCATCTCTATTGCCTGTAAATTTGGGAGATGGCTTTGGGATCAGTTCTTTGCCCCAAGGGAGCCATTGTAAACATAAACAGTATACAATCCTCATTAAAACATAGGAAAGAAAACCCAGAAACAGATACTTTAGCCAATGAAAGTTCTACATTTCAAATATATATATATACACATACACACATACACACACACATATACATACACATGTGATAAGAAATAACTCAAACTGCATGGATCTAATCCTATTAACAACAGAGTTATTAAGAAGAACAATATATTAGAAACCCATAATTCACCTGAAACTTCAGAGAACTTCATTTTTTCCCCCATTCTACCTGCTCTATCTATATTTACTCATTCTGTCCCTGATACAGACTGGAAAATGAGCCCTCATATATACATACATATACACATACATACATGTATATATGTATGTGTGTGCATGTACACATACATGTACATATATACATATATATGTATGTGTATGTATGGATGAATGTGTGTATATGTATATACATGTATATGTGTGTATATGTACATATATATATTCTAGTTCTTAGATGAAACAGTCTAGTCTTATTACTTTCCCAAAATTTACTACTCTATTAAATTAAAAAAAAATAGCCTTTTACATCTTTATTTTATCCCCCTCTTTTTTGAAAATATATATACTATTCTTATATCATCTTGAAGAAAATGAGGAGTTTAAGGACCTAATCTTATACATAAATATATAACTATTAGCAAGGGGATGGCAAGCGTAAGAACTCATTCACCTAGTTACAAAGGATATGGAACTGACCACATATACAGATTAACAACTGTAAGATTTTTCATACTTATGTCCTATTATATTAACTCAGATATTTTAGTATTAACCTATTAATTAATAGGTTTAGTATTACAATGATAAACTTCCATAATTCACCTGCCTTGATGATAGAAATTTGCTATAAAAGGAAAAAGGAGGGATATGGTTATGATAATATCAAGACTATCCCATCATTAGCACAGACTAATCTGGCACAAGCTATAACAGGCAAAATACTCCCTTAGCTCTATTTGATTCCAGGAAAAAGTCATAGTTAACAGGCAATCACACAGTCAAATTTCACATTATTCATTTGCTAGGATCAGAATTAACCAAGTGAAAAAATTTCCTGTTCAGAAAGGAAATAGCACAATGTAAAACACTGAGTCAACCGTATCCTACATTTACCTGTGCAAGATCATCCCCTCAACTTTCCCAGGCACCTGTTACAGGTGGATATATATATAGCAGTTTTCAGACCATGTTCCTTTTGAGGAGCACATGGCATTCTCCTTGAACAGTAAATAACAATCATTCCTGAAATCAAAACTTAGAATAAAATCCAATTACAGTCCTATGAGATCTTACCTCAACTAGCAAAATTTTACTAATCACAACAGCTTAGGGCTAGGCTATTATTATTTTTCTTATATTGCCGCAGCAGCAAATATAAGGACATTTCATTTATCTTTCATTTAAAAATTAAGAATAATAACATTCTGGAGTTTCACACATACAATGAGTAAATGATAATTGACTCAAAACCCTTAGAAAAATTGTAAATCTCTAGCCTAACATAAATATATTGCCTATTAACCCCTAAGGCAAAAGGAAATCTTTAAATCTAAGATCTATTGTAGCTAAGTTGGTTCAAAGATGCAACTTTAATACATACTATTTATTAACAAATTAATTTTATAATTTTCATATGTGATAATCAAATAATCTCAGATGAAATTCACTTTTCACTATTAGCAAACTTGCAAACTTCTTTACTTTGTATGGGAGTGGTCCTACTTTCTCAAACTTTAAAATTTTACAACATATTGCACTCAAGGTTGATAAGATCTTATGACCTTGCCCAAACAGAAAGTCCCAAGGAGACTCACAGAAAGGAATAACTTAAAAGGTCCGTGTTACTCTTCTAGAAACATTATGTTATTATGTTTCAAATATATATTTCATTAACTATGTTAATTCTGGGGATATAGATATAGACATGATACAATCCCTACTCTCAAAGATCTTAAAATCTGGTTAGGAGGAAAGACATATATCAAATGACTTTGATACAAGGGAGAATGAGATAAATGCCAAGAAGGCTCAGACACAGTACCAGGAGAAAATGAGAGATCATTTACACCCTGAGAGGTCAGGGAAGTCTTCATGGAGCACATAGTACTTGAATTTGGTTTTGATCTTCCAGTTATTATGGGTGTGTAATTTTGAGTAAATCTATTACTCTCTCTGGTCCCATCTCTTCATCTATAAAACATTGGGGGCAAGACTAGCTGCCCTTTAAAGTCTTTTCCAGCTCTAAATTTGTGATCTTGAGATTATCAAGGTAAAAGTGGGAAAGATGGATTGGAGGAGATAGACTGGAGGCAGGAAGACAGGTTAGGGAGAAATTCATATACTTCAAGTGAGAAGAAATAGTGGTCAGACCTAGAGAAGCTACTTTGAGGAAGGAACCAAAGAGACAAGTACAGGATCTGTTGTTGTTGTCCAGATGTTTCAGTCATTGTCCCACTCTCTGATTCCATTTGGAGTTTTCTTGGTAAAGATACTGGAGTGGTTTGCTATTTTCTTCTCTAGCTCATTTTACAGATAAGGAACTGAAGCAAACACAGTTAAGTGACTTGTCAGGGTCACACAGGTGGTCTCTGAGGCCACATTTGAACTCAGGTCTTCCTGACTCCAGGTCCAACTTTCTACCCACTGTGCCATTTAGCTGCTCCTCAAACTCTGCAGAGTTTAGCAGAGTTTTTGTTTCTGTTTTATGTAAAATAACTTAAATAGAAATTGCTTTCAGTGGGGATTTGAATCTGCTTTCTGTTCTGTGATTAGAACTGGAAGAAAAAATTTAAAATCTGTAAAAGAAAAGATCAGTTGTTTGGGAAACTAGGATGAGGATTAACTTTAAAAAGCAGGCAGTATAAAGAAATGCTGAATAGAAAGAGGTGAGATGAATCTGACAGGGAATGAACTCAAGTCTAATGGAAATTCTAGAAGAAATGGAAAGAACAAGAGTGCTGCCAAGAGTAAGTTTGGATTGTTCCTACATGAATGGGCATTCATCCGATGAGACTACAGTAACAGCTGCTTTTTCTTGGGGCTCAAATTTCATCCACTTTGAATTTTTTTTCCTCTTCTTTCTGCTGCACTCCACAGCTTCACTTAGGTTCATATGTATTCTGCCTTTCACTGTCCCTTTTGATGTCCCTTTTCTGATGACTTTGACATTGGTACAAGTCACTCAGTACAAGCATTTTAAGGGCTTACTACGTGCCAGGCATTGTGCTAAGCGCTGGGGATACAACGAAAGACAAAAACAACTATCTTCCTCTCAAGAAGCTCAATTCTAACACAGGAGACAATAATTATGTACTTACAAGATATACGTAGTGTCAATGGAAGGTAATCTGAGAGGCAACCTATGTATCCTTCATTAAGAGTAAGACACCACTCTCTTAGTGAGTGCAAAAAACTACTTCCCTACAGGTGTGAGAATAAAAAAAAAGCCAAAAACCATATTCAGGTGTACAGAGCAGTTAGAGAGCTCCTTTTGCTCAATTTAGTAGCCAACTTCTACTTAGAGGTCTTTTAGTTCCGAATGATTTAGTCAAGCAACTTGGGCTTAGACCTTTCTTGTCCTAAGGCTTATATCCTGGGTTTTCTGAGAAGTCTATACTTTTTTCCTAATGCTCTGCTCCTATTTACAGCATAAAGCAAAACAATTCTTAAGTTTTAAGGAAGCAGGAAGCTCTCAGTAGTTTTCCAGATCCTATCTGGAATGTTCTGTTAGAGTTTACTGTAATCAAAGCATCATTAGAGTAGAAGTCAGGAGACTTATTTCAAGTCCCAGTGCCAATCTACCACCTCTAATAAAATGGGTAAATCAAATTGCTTTTCCATTCTCAGTCTCCTCATCTGAAAGATGGGGAATAATAATATTTATATTACCTCCTTCATAGGGAAATTTTGAAGAATGCTTTTATTTTTTTTTCGGTTTAATAGACTTTTTTCCTTTTTTCTTTTTTTTTCAATGACTTGTTTATTTACTTTTAGTTTACAAGATTCAGTTCCACAATCACTTGAGTTCCAGATTTTCTCCCCTCCCTTCCCTCCTCCCCCACTATGGTGGCATGCAATCATGTATAGGATCTGCAAATATTTTCACATTGTATAAGAGTCTGGTTGTATAGAAGGGTTGTGACCAATGAGTGAACATTGGGAAAAGAGAAACAAAATCAAACATGAAAAAGAATGATAGCATGTATTGGAAGAATGCTTTTATAAATCTTGAAGCGCTTTAGAAATGTGAGTTATCATTATTGTTTTCTCTAGCTCAGTGCAAGCTGCCAGCCAGGCAACTACATGATTTTCTAGGTCACAGGTCTAAATTTAAATTGTTTCCTATTTCAATTAGCACCGAATTATTAGAACTCATGCTTGCCTTCTTTTTCTTTTCTATTATCTCTTATACTTGGAAACTCAGATCTCTCCTTTCCTCTTAAAATAATATTCACCTTTTTCACACTTTAAGGCAGTGGTTCTCAAGCTGTGGGTAGTGACCCCCTTTGGGGATCGAACAACTCTTTCACAGGGATCACAGGGTCACCTAAGTCCATTGGAAAACACATATTTCCAATGGTCTTAGGAACTGAGATACTGTTGCTCTATTCATCTCCAGGGGGGTCCTCCCACATGCAGATATACCCACATATGAGTATTAAAGGGTCACAGCATTAGGAAGGTTGAGAACCACTGCTTTAAGGTTTACAAAGTAATTTTTATCACAACTGCCCTATAGCTAAAGAAACTGAAGTTGAGTTTTGTAACTAACAACAACAATAATGATAAGAAAAACAGCTAGCATTTATATAGTGCATTGAGCTTTGCAAAACACTTCAAATATTATAACATTTGAACCTCACAACAACCTTAGCAGGTGTTATGATTAGCTTCATTTCACTGAGAGGGAAACTGAGGCAAACAGAAGGTAAGTGACAAAACTTAGAAACTCAGAAACTTACTAGGTGTTTAAGGTCAGAGTAAACTTTGGTTATTCCCTCTCCCTCAACCTCCATATTCAATTAGTTGACAATGAATCTGGTCAGTCCCACCTTTACATTTCTCAAATCTATCTTCTTTCTACTCATATAACCTCTACTCTGTTTCAAGCCTTTTACACTTCTTGCCCAGACTATTGACAGGGATTCCTTATTAATTTCCCTGTTTCTAGTTTCTCTTCCTATTAATCTATTCTCCATGCTGATGTTAAGTTCATATCCCTAAAACACATATATAATCTTCTAGCCCTCCCTTATACCCAATTCCTCCTAAGAATCTTCAGCATTTTCTTGTCTTTCCTTTTAAAATTAAAAAAAATTATCATTTATATTTTTTTAACATTCTTTTCAAATTTCTCCTTCCCTCCCACTACCTCCCTCTGCCGAGAAGACAAGCAATATGATATCAATTATATATTTGAAATCGAGCAAAATATATTTCCATATTTGTTGTTGAATTATTTCAGTTGTGCCCAACTTTCTGTGAACCAATTTAGGGTTTTCTTGTGAAAGATATGGGGTGGTTTAGCCATATATTTAAAAAAAGCAAGAAAAATAAAGAAAGTAAGAAAATTATATTTCAGCCTGTAGAATTCATCAATTCTCTTTCTGGAGGTGGATAGCAGTTTCTCAACATGAGTCCTTTGGGGTTGTCTTAGATCATTGTATTGATCAGAATAGTCAAATTTTTCACAGTTGATCATCATTACAAATTCTTAATGTCTTTCAAATGAAATTAGAAAACCCTTTGTCTAAAATTAATAAATCCTTAATTTACCATCTTTCACATTTGGTTTACCATCTACCCATCTAATTTTATTTCTTATTTGTCTCATTCACACACTCTCCATTTCACTTAAAATGGCCGTGGCCTCTAAAAGGTATTCTATTACCCACCTCTGTGCCTTTGCCCAGATTTTCCCCCATTGTCTAGAGTTTATTCCTTTTTTCATTTTCAACATTCCAAATGTCTAGATTAATTTAAAGCTCAACTCAGTTGTTACTTTTTATGAGACCCTTTCTAATTCCCAAAGTTGTTAATATTCTCTATTTCTTGAGATTATCTTTATTGACTTGTGTATATGTTCTGTTGACATAACCCATCCTCCAGAATACAAATTGTTCAAGAGGAGTATTTTATTTTTGTCTTTATAGCCCTCCCAGTTAGTATAGTGCCTTGCAAATAGCAAGTGCTTAATAAATGTTCATTGAATTTCACGTTTCAAGTTGTCATGAAGCATTTCTTAAACACCTACTATATGCAAGGAACTATTTTATGTTTGGGGATACAAAGAAAGGCATAAATAGTCCCTGCTCTTGAGGAGGTATAGCACAATGGATAGTATGTCAGGCACAGAGTCAGGAAGACTCATCTTCCTGAGTTCAAATCTGGTCTCAGATTCTTACTAGTTCTTTAGCCTGGGCAAATCACTTAGCTCTGTTTGCCTCAGTTTCCTCATCTGCAAAATAAGCTACAAAAGGAAATAGCAAACCACCCCAGTATCTTTGCCATGAGAACTCCAGATGAGGTCACAAAGTGTCTGATATGACTGAACAACAAGAACTCAAGGAGTATATAGTCTAACGGGGGTAACAACATGCAAAGGACTATGTACAAACAAAATAAAGACAGGAAAGTTAATATATCCTTAGAGTATAATATCTTTATATTTCATGGATTAGGTTCTTAATCCTGGACTTGTATAATAACTAATAACTAGTCTCTGTGCTTGTAGTTTCTGCCTTTTCTAATCTACCTTTTACCTCAGTGCCTGAGCAATCTTCCTTATGTGCAGCTCTGATTATTTCACTCCCCTACTCAGTTTTCAGTGGCTTCTCATTGCCTGTAGAATCAAGTCTCATAGGATTTGGAGAGCACTTGTCAGAGGACCTGGGATCAAGTATTATCTCTGACACTTAATAACTGTGCAACTATGGACAACATTCACAAGTTCTCTGAGCTTCAGTTTCCTTATGTGTACAATAGAGATAACGGTACCCATAGTACCTACCTCACAAGGTTGTTGTGAGGGAAAACATGAGAAAATAAATGTTAAGTATATTCTAAACCTTAGAGCACTATAGAAACAATCTCTGTTACATGGAGAAAACTGCCATTTTCTGATTCTCAGGTTCCTTATTGGTAACATGGAAATAGTGATGACATCTCCCAGCAATCATGCTGCCTCAAAGATTTGTTGTAAGGAAAACACTTTGTAAGCTTATTTTCCCCAAAACATTTGTTTATTTATTTAATGATACTTAATTTTTTCCTAATTACATATCAATTTTTTATATTTTATTTTTAATTGATTTGTTTGTTTACTTTTAGTTTGCAAGATTCAGTTCCAAAATCCCTTGAGTTTCAAATTTTCTCCCCTCCTTCCCCACTACTCCCCCATGAGGGCATGCAGTCAAGTATAGGATCTGCAAATACTTTCACATTAGACATTAGTCTGGTTGCAAAGAAGGGTTGTAACTGATGGAATGAACAATGGGACAGAGGAAACAAAACCAAACATGAAAAAGGAAGAGAGCAGGTAGTTTGCTTCAGTCTGCATTTGAACTCTGTTCTTTCTAGATCTTTCTCTGAATGTAGACATCTCTTTCCATCCTGAGTCTTTTGGAGTTGTCTTATAACCTTGTGTCGCTGAGAAGAGATCAGTCTATCAGAGCTGGTAGTCACAAATACATTGTGTCTGTTATTGTGTACAAATTTCTCCTGGTTCTCTCTTCTCACTTAGCATCACTTCATATAAGCCTCTACAAGTAAATATGAAGTCCATCTGCTCCTCACTTTTTATAGGATTCCATTACATTCATATACCACAACTTGTTTAGTCATTCCCCAACTGATGGGCATCCCCTAAATTTCCAATTTTTTGCCACCACAAAGACAGCTGCAGTAAATATTTTTGTACATATGGATCTTCCTCTCACTTCTATGTTCTCTTTGGGATACAACCCGAAAAGTGGGTTAAAGAGTATGCAATTATTTGTAGCCCTTTGGGCATGGTTCCAGATTGCTCTCCAGAGTGGTTGAATCAGTTCACAACTCCACCAACAGTGCTTTAGTGTTCCAATTTTTCCACATCCTCTCCAGCATTTGTCATTTTCCTGTTTTGTCATTTTAGCCAATCTGACTGGTGAGATGTGGTACTACCTCAGAGTTGTTTTGATTTGCATTTCTCTAATCAATAGTGATTTAGAGCATTTTTTCATATGCTTATAGATATCTTTAATTTCTACCTCTGAAAATTGCCTTTTCATATCCTTTGACCATTTATCAGTTTGGGAATGACTTGAATTCTTATAGATTTGACTCAATTCCCTGTATATTTTAGAAATTAGGCCTTTATCAGAGAAACTGGTTGTAAAAATTCTTTCCCAATTTACAACTTCCCTCTTAATCTTGGCTATATTGGCTTTGTTTGTACAGAAACTTTTCAATTTAATGTAATCAAGATGATCTATTTTGCATTTCATAATGCTCTCTAACTCTTCTTTGGTAATAAAGTCTTCCCTTCTCCATAAATCTGACAGGTAAACTATCCCTTGCTTTCCCAGATTGCTTACAGTGTCAGCCTTTATACCTAGATCGTGCAGCCATTTAGACTTGATTTTGGTATACAACATTAGATAATGGTCTATACTCAATTTCTGCCATACCATATTCCAGTTTTCCCAGCAATTTTTGTCAAATAGTGAGTTTTTATCCCAAAAACTGGGGTCCTTGGGTTTGTCAAACAGTATATTACTATAGTCATTGATTACTGAATCTTGTGTACCCAGTCTATTCCATTGATTCACTACTCTATTCCTCAGCCAGTGCCAAGTAGTTTTAATGACGGCTGCTTTATTATACAGATTAAAATCTGATAATGCTAGGCCATTTTCCATAGCATTTTTTTTTTAAATTTTATTTTAGTTTGCATCATTCATTTCCACAAGATTTTGAGTTACATATTTTCTCCCCCTCTTTCCCCCACCCACCGCCCCAAAACAGCCATCCCAGTGTGTC
>CM053585.1:142989560-143000788 GCA_028646515.1 Pseudochirops corinnae
CCCATGTCATTCCATCTCTCTTTCTTCTCTATTCCTTCTCTCTCTTTATGTCTTTCTTTCCTCTTTCTATTATCAAGGATACTGGTTTTCTACTGTTTAAAAATGTTTTGAAATTTTATAGAAATTTTGTAGAAATTTACTGATTGACTCACAATGCTATGGTTCTCTATTAATTCTTCCTCTGTGTCTAAGTGGACAATCAGCACCTAGCATCACAAATTTAGAGATGGAAGGGGCTTTAAAGATCATGTAGTCCAACTTCCTATTTTATAGATGAAGAGACTGAGGCCCAGTGAGAGGTGGTTTGCCCAAGGCCATATAGGTAATAAGTGATTGAATTAAGATTCGATTCTGTATCTAAATCTTATACCATATCTTCAAAGACTACTTACATGAGGTGCTGAAAATGTCTTTTTTCTGTATGGTACTTTGATATATAGAGCAGGAAAAATGAAACAATTTGGATGCCTTACACAAGTGGTCACTGAAAATATTTGGTTTATAAAGAAGACTGAATAATAGCATTCTAAAGGAAAATATGTTCATATTTGGATTATATCAGTGATCAATTTTGAGATAAGAATTCTAAGACATAGAATATTGCTGGGTTCAGGGTGTCTTTACCTGTTCTCTTTTATAACTCTTAATTTGTAGTAGTTTGTTTTTCACTATTCCAACTGGCATGCTCTGCTTCCAGCCTCATGCTTGAATAGTTGTGACAAATTCCTAATAGATTTACCTAGTGGACATAAGTCTTTTCTTAATCTAATTTATCCTACCTACCACTAACAATAATTATATTTATTATTGTTACTCAGTTGTTTCAGTTATGTCTGACCCTTTGTGACCCCGTTCGGAATTTTTTTTGGCAAAGATACTATAATAGTTTGTCATTTCCTCATTTTAGCTCATTTTACAGATAAGGAAACTAAGGCAAACAGGGTTAAGCAACTTGCCTAGGGTCATGTAGCTAGTAATTGTCTGAAACCAGATTTGAACTCAAGAAGATGAGTCTTCTTGACTCCAGGCCCAGTGTTCTAGCTACTGTGCTGCCTGCCTGACCAATGATATTTATAAAGCATTTTAAAGTTTACAAAGCACTTTATATACCTTGTCTCCCATAAGCATGATAACCAACCAATGACATAGTTGTTCCTTCTTTCCTCTTACAACTACTACTACCACTACTACTATTACTGCTACTATGTTATTTTTATAGATGAGGAAGCTAAGGCTCAGAGAGAATGAATGACTTCCCCACCACCATAGAGGTAACAAGTGCCAGAGACAGGATTGGAACCCATATCCCACTCCTAATTCACAACATTATCCTGCCAATCTACCTAACACACCAACTTGATCTTTCACTCCTTGCTTAAAACCTTCTAATTACCAAGGAGGTAAAGTCTGGACTTAGTTTAGCATCTGAAACTTTTATTAGTCTCATCTTACCCTTTTAGACTGCCTTATTTTCTATTATTCCATGATATGAATTATCTGCTTCAGTTAGGATATCTTCCTCATTCTTTCTCACACATAACATGCTTCTTGTCGATACTAAGCTCATGATATTTTTCCCCAACTAAAATTCCTTTCTTCTCAACTAAAATTCCTTTTTCCTGTCATCTTTACTTATCTAATTTCTAGCTATCAATCAAATTCTAAAATAAATTCCATTTCTTACTTAAGGCCTTCCTAGTGATGTGGGTACAAAGGTGCCCTAAGGGTTAATAGTAAGAGTTAGTTTCTCCCAAACTCCTGAGGGGGTTTGAGGCTTATTCTTAGCCCATCCTGTAACTTGAGGGTGCCTTAATGCCCCTACTCCTTATCTCTAAATACCATGCAACCTGTGTCAAAAGAATTGCTTTTGTCCCCCTTTTCCTGTGTTCTCCATCCTGTGTCATTCATCTTCCCCATCCTGTGTCATGACAATTTCTCCTTATCTTGCAAGCAACCACCTTCCTCACCTTGTTTGTACATATCTGGTCTCTAAATCTCCAACCCCCTTAGGAACCCTAAAATTACATAGTCATCCTATAGGTTGTGGAATTTTTGTGTGTATAAGTCTGGTCCTTTTCCTATATCAATGCCTTTGTTTAGCTCCTTTGCTGAATCTCAGACCTATATGATTTTGTGTCAACAAGGCTCCCTTTGGCTAAAGAGAAGATCTGATTGAATTCTTTCAAAACTGAGCTAGCTCTCACAACTCTGACCTCAACACTAGGCTGCCCTAACCTACATTCCCTCCCTTTCTTCCTCCCTTGAATAGCTTCAGCTCATCAAGGGATGGGAATATATGGTTAGCAATGTATCCTCCATCTCAAAAGAGTGGATATACTAGATAGCAAGCTAAACAAAACACGTTACATTCTTTTGTTCAGATTCACTAGTGTTCCTAACAGATGTGCTCCTTTGGATTCACTTCTGGATATTTTGACATGTGACTCTTTGGTGTGATAAATATCTGCTTTTGGCTTTCAACAGACTCCTTATTCTTCTCTCACTTGAGACTGGTCCTTTCCAGAGATGATATTACTTTGATGTCCTTTTCTGAATTCTTAGAGCAAATATTTCCTGTATCACGCACATTGGTCCCTAATTATTTATCAACCTGCATTGATAATTGATATTTTATTGGTTTGTATGTACATGTGTATATGTGCGCAAATGTAAGTGTTTGTGTCTTGATCAGAGTATAAACTTTTGGTGGGCAGGCAGCTGTGTCTGATATGGTGTTAACAAATTATAAGCACTCAGTAAATACTTATTGAATTAATGACTGTCAAAATTCAGTCCATGGAGGGAAATTTGGGTTTCAGATTATAAGAGAGGCAGAGAAGTGATGTCTGCAATTTAAATGAAGGCTGATTTATTTTTCATTCTCTGTATGTCTTATTTTCTAGCACTGACTTACTTTCTAACAAGGGAACTAATCCTCATCAATATGCATGGAATAAACTGATGAAACATTTTGAAAATTAACTTTTCTTTGAAGAGACAACACAAAATGAAATCAGAACTTTTTTTTTGTTTTTTATATATCAAGGAAGAATGAATGAAAAATCCTTTATTTAGCACTGTTTTTGTGTGAAGGACTATGCTAAGCACTGAGGACGCAAACATAAGAGTGAGACAGACTCTGTCCTCAAGGAATTTATATTCTAATAAGGTGAGGAGGTGGCCTGATATGTAGTAGAACAATGGCATAATCAATTGACATGGCTTTTTCAGAGGCAATGGTAGTATTGATCAGAGCAAGATGTCTAAGGGTATGATGTGTTCTATGCACAAAGGTACAGAAAATGGTGAGATTGAAGTTAAAGATAAAACCTTTTCCTTTATAAATTGTATTCCAATGTAACGTGAAACTTCATCTACCTCACAATTACTACCCTGTTCTCCAACCTACAATCTCTGAGCATCGCAGTTATTGAATGGCTGCTGGCAGCCATCCCAGCCCTAGATGGAGAGATAATGCAAATGACTATAAATGACAGCAAGGATATTAGAGAAAAAAATTAGGTTTATTGAGCTTATGAGAAGTTGCCAAATACCGTGCAAAGATACATGTTGATGGTTCTGTTTCTGATTCTAGTTTAGCTGAGAGCCAAGATCTTTTGTCTCTCCTTTTATCTACTGAGAATACTTTTGAGTGGTGGCAAATGGGGCCGGCATGGTATGGATAGTTGTCCAAATCTGAAAAGGTGAGAAGTTACCTTGGTGTGTATTTTTAGATGGTCAGTGAGAAGCCAGAGACCAAGGCTGTTATGAGTGAAGCAAAGAAATTTTCTGTTAGCTTCTTACATCAGAAGGCCTACTGGTTAGCAATGTGCCTTAATTCCAAGTGGTTTGTTGAATAACTTTTGGAGCATAGTTCCAAATTGCTTTCCAGAGTGGCTGTCACAGTCTACCAACGATGAATCCATGCGCCTGTTGCTCCACACCCCCTCCTAGAATTCGTCATTTTCCTTTTTATTTTCTCAACTTTGATGATTCGGTGGTGTGAGGTGGTATCTGTGAGTTGTTTTAATTTGAATTTCTTTTACTTTGCCATTTTTCATGTCTTTTGACATGTAGGACATTGGGATAATATAGGAAAATGAAATTTAATGGGTATAAAGTCTTAAGAAAAAGTGTGGAATAGGGAATAGAGAACCCTCTTTGGCATCAGAAAGGCTAAGTTCGAGTCTCACCTCTGACACATACTGACATGTAATAAGGCAAACTATTTAATCTCTAAGTATGCTAGACATCTTTCTAAGATTACAAATTGCAGAAAAGCTGCTAATCTGCATTAGTAGAAGTAGTTTCTTCCTAGATAGTTCCCTCTATCAATGGCCTCAAAGGTTTGGACTAAAAATAAAAGTTGATACACTTGGATTCAACAAGTATCAACTCTATAAGTTGAAGGAGGTGTGACTTGGCAACAGTTCATTTAAAAAAACTCTGAAGGTCTCACTGGACCACAATTTCTGAGCTGTTCTCCAAATGATTAACTACCACAAATAGTGGTGCTTTGGAATTTTTTGACATACATTGAAGTTTTTGTTTTCCTTAGGATCAAAGGGAACACTATTTCAGTGTTCACCAAATAGAAACATTGCTAAATATAATTTTTATTTTTCACAGGACAAAAACTTTTGGGCTAAAATTAATCAGGAAGAATTTTGGCCTAAAGAAAAACAAAAATTATAACCTATTAAATGGAGAGATTTTAGGAAGGAAGCATGACTTTGGTTCCATTTGAGTGTATTATCACTTTATTAGTATTATAGTGTACCTTATCAGGAAATAATGATAATCATGTGGTTGAAATAATCTTAGATTAGAAGTCAGGAAAACCGTATTGTCAATGCCATGTGAATTTAGGTTACTTTATGGCATCCTGTTTTTTCATATGTAAAATGACTGCAATAATTCTTGCTCTAAGATGGTGCATAGTGCTTAGTCCACAATATGTCCTTAATAAATGTTTATTGACTACCTGATTACAAAGTCCAAGTGGGGTTAACAAGGTTATTTTCATGACTTTTTATAAAAGAAAGTCAGATAGTTAATATTCCTTTGTTGAATTGCACTGTGAAACTGAATATATATGTACATATATATTATATATATATATATATATATGCACACATTTGTACTACTTTCTTTAGATCTCATCTACATTAATTAATTAGCTCTGTCTTTGATTTTATTTCTAGACTTAGGTAGTTGTAGCACAAACAATCTTCGCCTATTTCTAAAATTCGAGCACAAACTGATCTTTCTGGGCCACATAGGAATCTACATATCAAATTAGAAAGCACACTTAACCTAAAAATCTAAGTTCTAGTATAGGCTGTCCTACGAAGTCATTGTGACTATAAGCAAGTCCTTTTTCTCTGGATCCCAGATTTTTCTTTCTCAAACCAAATGAAGGATTTAGACTAGTTGTTCTCTCAGGTCCCTTATAGTTCTGGGACAGTGGAAGGGGTGGATAGAGTTATGAGATCTGGGTTCAAATCCTAACTCTCCCATTAATAACCTGTGTGATTTTAAGCTGGTCCCTTAACATCTCCAGATGAAATGAAGGAGTTGGACCTGATGGCCTTCCTATTTTGTAGCTATATCTTTTGTAATGTTCTATAAAATGTAAAGGAATTCTTCACACAAAACCTAATATTAAATAATAAAAGACTCAGAACTTCCCTAAGTTCTGGAGTCTTTTCTTCTGAAACAGCCCTCTGCCAATCTGACCCCCTTCTCCCCTGGTGAGCTCCTTCCAGAAGTCTCCATTGTGAATGTAAGCTCTTTGAGGGCAAAGACCTTTTTGCTTCTTTTGTTTGTATCCCCAGCCCTTAACCCAGTGCCCAGCACATGATGAGCATTTTAATAAATGTTTGTTCCCTGCCCACTAGTACAACAGTTAAATTTTGAATGGCTCAAATCATGATTTTGAGAAAAGGCAGATCTTGATGAGATATTAACATATATTTTGCTTAAAGAAAAGTTACTGGATGTGTTTTTTTCTTATTTGATAACTAAAATTATTTTATTCTCAATAGTAATTGTAGATGATATTTCCACACAGGTGATGGTAAAGTCTCATTTAATTTATTATTATTTTTCTAATGTGAGTTCACTTAATACCTGCCAGTGAATACTTTGAGAAAGAAAGACAGAGAAACAGAGACAGATACAGAGACACAGAGAAAAGGAGGTAGAGAGGATTTAATCTGTGTAGATTTGGGGTGAAAATTTCTTGCTGTTTCGCAATTTCTTCCTCAGACGTTGTCAGGTGCTTTGGGATATTGTTGTTCAGATAATAAGGCACAACACATGTCTTTTGAAAAGAAAATGAAGCAAGCTGTGCTTCTCCTGTTGTTATGGCTTCAGGCAACCTTTCAAAAGTTCCCATTTACCAAGGCATAGCTCTAGATAACTTTAGAGATCACATTTAAATCTTGTCAGAAACCTTAAATGTCACATATCAATCAATACTGCTGAAGTACTAATGGGTAGATGTGAGAATTTAATACTGTCCAAGGGTGGCATAAGTTATCAGGGGTCAGGGTATATTTTCAGTGCCTGGTCTAACATATAGGTGCCATTTCTTCTTCTTCCCTTTCTTTGAAAAGGGAAGAAAAACGTTGTGATTTTTCCAGGATGATTGTCTTTATTGGAACTTGTACCTTTTCCCTTTGTTTTTAATATGGAAAAATGAGCCACATCATCCCAAGGGCTTTCAGATACAACTGGCTAGAAGAGAACAAATAGATTTAAAATGGAACGAATGTCTTTCACAAACCGTTTTATTGTCAGTGACAGTGGAACCACCACATTTGGGCACTAAACCCTCTGTCTCTGAAGTGTTATAATAAGCAGAGACAGAATTTAGGATAGTGTAGCTGGGTAGACAGGCAGGTCCAGCATGTACGTATTATTTGGATTTCTGACCAAATACCAACTATAGAAATCCTTGCTGCAAGTAATTTAGTCTTGAAAGCATTGAAGGATTGATTCATAAGATGTCTCAAGGAGGGAAAAATATGAAAAAGATTAGGAAAAATTCACAGATGATATTAATATACCCAAATGGCAATTGGGATAACAGAAATAACAACTAATTCATATGATTACTTTTTCATATTTATAAGATCCTGATGAGAAAAATTTCAATATACTTCAAAAATATTCACAACGCAAATATAAGGATATAGAGTTTTGAAAATAATTCTCTATAGCAGATGACATCTTTAGAGTGACACAACTGACTGAAAGCTACATAGAATATGTGATCCTACTGTATTTATTGATTATTGATTATCAAAGAGCATTTGATTCAATACACCAAATGCATCTTTGATTGGTCCTCCATCAAGGAAACTTTCATGAATATATTACGGTCATATGAGATACCTTAATAACTTTGTTCATTAACCTTTTGATTATTAATATCAAATGAGACAGAAAACAGGAAGATTCATACTCACCATCTGCCACTGTTAAAGAGGATATCTTGGCCAAGGCACAAATGGAAGGAGGATTCTCTGTCAATGGTAGAGATCTCCATATGTTCCTGCTCTTTATATTTTTTAAATTAAATTAAATTAAATTTTTTTTGCTTAATTTTTTTTTTGGAGGGGTGAAGGTAGGACAATTGGGGTTAAGTGACTTGCCCAAGGTCACATGGCTAAATTTTTATGTTAAGTGTCTGAGGCAGGATTTGGACTCAAAGTCCTCCTGACTCTAGGGCTGGTGCTCTATTCACTGTGCCACCTAGCTGCCCCCTGCTCCTGCTCTTTAATATCATGTCTTGATTGCATCAACCCCTAGAATGTTATAGAGCAGTGGTTCTCAACCCTCCTAATGCTGCGACCCTTTAATACAGTTCCTCATGTTGTGGTGACCCCCAATGATAAAATTATTTTTGTTGCTACTTCATAACTGTAATTTTGCTACTATTAGGAATTGTAATGTAAATATCTGATATGCAAGATGTATTTTCATTGTTACAAATTGAACATAACCCACAGGTTGAGAACTGCTGTTATAGAGCCTCCTCATAGAACTGTGTGATTATTCAAAAGAGATAAGTGTAACTATTCCTACAGGAAAAAAAAGAATTGAATAAAATAAAAATGGCTGTTGTCCAGGTCCTGTAGTAAACTTTCATGGCTAGTATATTGAATCCATCAGTACATGTGTTTGGATCAGACACTTAAGCTGGACAATAAGTTGGATCAAGAATTGAATGAAAGAGAGTGGGAGTAGGTGCATATGTAAAATTGTACATAGTGCCTTTAATTATTCTAAGCTGCATCCTGACACAAAGATCCACCTTTTAAAAGAAAATGTGCATCTCTTGTAGTTATGCTGTATAGTTGTGGACCTTGGAACACATAATCTCTGAGGAATCAATGTTGCAGATGCTTCAAAGTAAAAAAAAAAAAGAATGGGAAGGGAATACACATTTATATAGTGCTTACTGTATGCCAGTTGCTATACTAAGCACTTTAGAAACATTATCTTAATTCAGTTCTCACAATGACCCTGCAAGGTAGATGCTATTATTATCCCCATTTCATAGTTGTGGAAACTGAGGCAAACAGAAGTTAAGTGACCTACCCAGGGTCACACAGCTAGTAAGTATCTGAGGTCAGATTTCAACTTAGGTCTTCCTAATTCCAGGCTCAGTGTTCTATCTGCCATGACACCTAAATGGCATGGTGGGTAGAAAAAGCTTGCAACACATTTCAATAATGACTTCTACCAAAAAAAGGGATAAAGGATATGATTGATGAAATGTAGGATAAGAGGTGGGTCAGTAATGTGGTGTGATGAGTAACAGCTTGAGAACTCCACTTTTACCCCCTAAGTATAGCAAGACAAAATAATTGGTGGTACCAATAAAGCAGGTAGGTGGTTGAGTGGATAGAGTACTGGGCTTGGAGTCAGGACGACCTGAGTTCAAATCTGCCCTCAAATATTCACTAGCTACATGACCCTGGGTAAGTAACTTTACCACAGTCTATCACAGTTTTCTTATTTTTACAATGGGGATAATAATAGTGTTTACTTCCCCAGGTTGTGGTAAAGTGCTTTGTAAGCCTCAAAACACTACAGCTATGCTAGTTATCATCATTATCATCATCATCATCCTCATCCTCCTCCTCCTCATCATCATATTTATCTACATAGGGATGATTCCACAAGTTACAGGGTTCATTTTGTTGAAAGATTTGATAAATGATTAGGTACTGCTAGGTTTGGTTGCTATGTGGACTTTTAACCAAGATCATCAGTCTCTCACCTTTCCTTCTTAGTCCATCTTCTATCTCATGACCTTGGTGATCAGGGGCCATCCTTCAAAGCAAATGAATACCATTTGTCATTTTGTTCTAATGGACCTTTTCTCACCTTGGAGTTGTGCCTGCATAGGATGTCTCATTTATATTGTACCATTTAACCCTTTAATATCACAAAAGGAAGTTTATTTTTTACTGCTGGTAATGACCTGGTCTTGAATTGCTACCATAAGCCCTTCCTTTTTCTTTCTTTCTTTTTTCTAAAATAAATTTTATGTTTATTTTTAGTTTACATCATTCATTTCCACAAGGTTTTGAGTTATAGATTTTCTCCCCGTATTTCCCCTACTCACTACCCTAAAATAGCGATCCCATTGTATACCCCTTTTCCCAATCTGCTCTCTCCTGTATCCTGCCCCATCCCTTCTCACACTTTCTGGTAGGGCAAGATGGATCTCCATACCTCAGTGCCTATATATCATATTTCCCAGTTGCATGTAATAATAATAATAATAATAATATTTTTTAAACATTTGATTTTACAGCTTTGAATTCCAGATTCTTTCCCTTCCTCCCTTGTCATCCACCCTTACTGGGAAGATAAGCAATTAAATATAAGTTTTGCATGTGTAGTGATGCAAAACATTTTCATAGTGGATATATTGTGAAAGACTGACTATATTTCCCTCCATCCTATTCCACCCTCCATTTTTTCTATTCTCTACTTTGACCCTGTCCCATTTCAAAAGTGTGTGCTTCTAACTATCCCCCCCAATCTGCCCTCCCCTCCATGATCCCCTCTCTCATGACCTTCCCCCCCTGCTCTCCTGTAGGTCAAGATACCCAATTTAGTGTGTATGTCATTCCCTCCCTAAGCCAACTTCAATGAGAGTAAGGTTGACCCATTCCCTTTTGCCTTCCTGTTCTTCCCCTCCATTGTAACAGTTATCCCTTGCCTCTTCTATATGGATAATTTACTCCATTCTGTTTCTCCCCATCTTCTCTCATTATATTCCTCTCTCACCTCTCAATTTCACCTTTTAAATATCTTCCCTTCCTATTCAATTGATCCTGTGACCTCTGTCTATGTACACCTGTACACATATATACACACACTCACATATGTATTCACATGCACATATACCCCCCTATTTAGACATACACATTTTATATTCCCTTCAACTATCCTCATACTGAGAAAAGTTTCGTTAAGTTACAATTATTGTTTTTCCATGTAGGCATATAAATAGTTCAACTTTGATAAGTTCCTTATGATTTCTTTTCCCTGTTTACCTTGTCATGCTTCTTGTATTTGAATATCAGATTTTCTATTCACCTCTGGTTTTTTCATCAAGAATACTTGAAAGTCCTCCACCTCATTGAATGACCATATTTTCCCCTGAAACATTATATTCAGTTTTTTTGGGTAGGTGATTCTATGTTTTAATCCTAGCTTCTTTGATCTCTGGAATATCATATTCCAGGTCCTTTGATTCCTTAATGCAGAACCTGCTAGATCCTGTGTTATCCTGATTTTGTTTCCACAATATTCAAATTGTTCCTTCTTGGCTACTTGTAATATTTTCTCCTTGATCTGGGAACTCTGGAACCTGGCTATAATATTTCTAGGAGTTTTCTTTTTGGGATCTTGTTCAAAGGTGATCAGTGAATTCTTTCAATTTCTATTTTGTCCTCTAGTTCTAAGATATCAGGGCAATTTACCTTGAGAATTTCGTGAAGGATGATTTCTAGGTTCTTTTTTGATCATGGCTTTCAGGTAGTACAATAATTTTTAAATAATCTCTCCTGGATCTATTTTTCAGGTCAGTGGTTTTTCCAATGAGATATTTCACATTGCTTTCTATTTTTTCATTTGTTTGGATCTGTTTAATAGTATCTTGATTTCTCATAAAGTCATTTGCTTCCATTTGCTCCACT
>CM053585.1:143011353-143054995 GCA_028646515.1 Pseudochirops corinnae
TTGGGAGAAGGAGAAAGAGAGAGATAGAATAGGATAAATTATCTCATATAAAAGAGGCAAGAGAAAACTGTTACAATAGAGGGGAAGAGCAGGAAGGTGAAAGGGAATGGGTCAATCTTACTCTCATTGAATTTGGCTTAAGGAGGGAATAACACAAACACTCAATTGGGTATCTTATGCTACAAAAGAGTAGGGAGGAAGGAGATAAGAAGGGGGATGAGAGAAGGAAGGGCATATTGGGGGAGAGGGTAGTTAGAAGCAAACACTTTTGGGGTGGCTAGGTGGCACAGTCAATACAGCACTGGCCCTGAAGTCAGGAGAACCTGAGTTCAAATTAACTCAACACTTACTAGCCATGTGACCTTGGTCCTACCCTCCCCCCTCCAAAAAAAAAAAAAAAAAGGAGAAGCAAACATTTTTGAAAAGGGACAGGGTCAAAGTAGAAAATCAAAAAAGTGGAGGGCAGGATAAGATGGAAGGAAATATAATTAGTGTTTCACAATACAACTACTGTGGAAATGTTTTGCGTAACTATACATGTACAACCTTTATTGAATTGCTTATCTTTCCAGTGGGGGTGGGTGAGGAGGGAAGAAGGAAAAGAATCTGAAAATCAAAGTTTCAAAAACAAAAGTTTAAAAAAATGTTTTTTACATGCAATTGGAAAATAAGATATACAAGCACTGGGGTATACAACTCCATCTCACCCTACTAGAAAGTTGAGGGTGGGGATGGGGGAGGATATAAGAGAGAACAGATTGGGCGAAGGGATATTCAGTAGGCTCACTATCTTGGGGTGGGGGTAGGGGAAAGACAGGGGGAAAAATTGTAACCCAAAACCTTATGGAAGTGAATGTTGAAAACTAAAGATAAATAAATATAAATAAAAATGATAAAACAGGAAAAAAATATCTGTGGCAAAGGGTGATAATCAGAATCAATGCACTTCCCTTAATACATTTCCCAATTTTAGGTTAAGGAAGTAATTTAAATAAAGCAAGTTAAACCTTTGGACCTTTTAGAACTATTCATTTTGTATCCTCATCCTTATTCTTTCTTCTTGTTTCATGCTGATCTTTTACCTTTGCACTAATTGCTGTTGTTGTTTGTTTTTTACTCTTTGTGACCCCTTTTGGGGTTTTCTTAGCAAAGATACTGGAGTGGTTTGCCATTTCCTTCCCCAGCTCATTTTACTGATGAGGAAACTGAGGTGACAGAGTTCACACAGCTAGTAAGTGTCTGAGGTCACATTCAAACTCAGTTCTTTCTGACTCCAGGCCTGGCATTCTATCCCTTTGTGCTAACTAGTCAATAATATAACTGCATACAATGCATTCAGAAACTACTCCCATATCAATAATCAGCTATTTCCTATTTTTTAAGGTATGGCCAATTTCTTTTTTTATGTCATATGAATTCTTTCATTTTTGTCACTATATCCCCATTGCCTACAGGAGTGCCTTGAGCATAGCAAGTGTTCATATCGACTTCTTACAGAAATATTCCACAGTATCTAAGCATATGGACTCTGAGTAGTCAACACATATCTTTGGCAACTTTTGTTTATTAATCTGTTACTCTATTTCCCAACATATTTTAACTTGGTAACAGATTAAATGAGATAAGGTGCTATTAAAACCTTGAAAAGCTATGTAAATATGAGCCGATAATATTATTATCATTCAGCTTGTCCTCCTTAGGCATACACAGTCTGTCCCTGGGACTGTACTCAAAGTGGTTTGCTGCCATAGCGTTTGAAAATCCATAGTCATCTCAAAATGCAAGAAGGACAAGGAGAAGAAAAAGGAAAATATTTTGCTTTGATTATTTTTTTAATTGTTCTTGATAGAGCACAAGTGTAGCCTTGAAGGCTTTTGTTCAACAAAAACCCTCTATAAAATATGTCATTGATTGATGTAACCACAGAGAGAACTTTTTGAACCTTCTATCAATATCAAATACCATATAAAACAGAGAAAGGTCTACTAATAGAAGAATATCCTGCAGAAGTTCCAAACAAAAGGATTCTCTTTAGATTGTAAGATCCTACAGATTCTTCTGTGTATGATTACATGAAGCCTTAATGGGCGCTGACTCCTCAATAACATTTATAACCACACAAATGTGGGAAAGCCCAGTGTGGCAGAAAGTCTGTCCAGAACTCCTCCTCTACACCATCCCTTAAGCCTACAGGTTCTGATTTAACTCAGAGAACAAAAGACCTTTAAGTGAGACAGGGTGCCAGAATATGTGACTCTATCAGACCTGAAGGAAAGAAGACTAGATTCCAGTTGAGGCCAATCTATAACCCCAGAAACTTCTTGGTATAGGAACTGAGGTCAGTGAAAAGTAAATTGCACAATGGAATAGGGGGCTGAAACAATTTTTTAATCCATCTCTGGGTGAAGGAAAGGGAAGAAGTCCACCATCAAAAGAGAAGAGTCAGAAACTTAGTGACTATGAAATATAAGGAGGAAAGGCTAAAAGCCCTAAAAATTTCAAAGTGAAAAAAATTCAGTTAGAAGCCTAGTCCACAAGCAGATACATCAACAGGAAAAAAATAATAAAAGTACAAGGAAAGATGAGTAGCAAGGCATCCAAATGATTATAATACTCTTACTATAAGTATTTCAAGATAAAAGAAATTTAACCAATATCTGTGTGTTCCCAAGAAAGCACAGAGAAACACAGAATGCTTCAGAATGGCACAAGAGAGAAATTGTCTTGAGAGAAGTTAAAAGGGAACAAATGGAAGAATTTATGGTTTATATCGCAGAAATAGTATGGAAAATAGAAAAACTTAAATCTATAGCAGTGTATCTGAAGAAGTGAGGAAATAATAGAGTAGCAATGCAAATATACAGAAATGCAGGAAAATCTGTAAGAAAAGAAGAAAAAAATAAAAACAATAACATTGAAAGAATTCATGATCTTGATGTAAGCAAGACTCATTGATCTCAAAAATATGATACATATTGACAATTTAAGGATTATAAGCCTTGTGAATAAAATGACAAGTCAAAAAGTTCTGAACACCATAACGTAAAAAATGATACAAGAAAACTGCCCAAAATATTGAATGGGTGGAGGGAAAAGAACCAGTCAAAAGAATCTACATATCACCCCCAGAAATAAAAAAACCAACAACTATGCTTTAAACTTCAAGACACATGGTGATAAAATTTTACAATTCCAATGACTAACAACAAATTCTACAAGGGACCAAGAGAAATACCTTCAAAAACAAATGCGAAAAGGCATACTTTCTTCTCTATAGGGAATATATATTCCACTTTTAATTTAGGTCAACCTATTCTTCCTCCCAATTAAGAAGAATGGGGCACGGTAGAATTGGAAGTAATAAAATAGCTAATTTAGCTCAGTGTTATTTTGGATATAATAACTTATGTAAGTATTTCTTCCTCCTCTACCATCATTTTGCTCCATCCATTAAGAGTGTAGTGGAATGAACCCTGCACATGGAGTCAGAATCCCAGCTCCTTCAGGACATAGCTGTGAGTGACTAGGTAAATCATCTAATTTCCCTTAGCCTCAGACTCTTCATGTGGGTTCCAAATAACTCACAGGATTATCGTTCATTTTGTTTTGCTTTTGTTGGGTGGAAGAGGTGGTTCTGGACCTTTATTTTTATTGGTTTAAGGAACTAGAATTGATTTAAGGAAACAGAAGAATTAAGAAGCCCCTTGAGGAGGGTGAAAAAGGAGAATGTAAAAACTGGCTTGAAGTTTAACATCAAAAAAACTAAGATCTTGACAACTGGCCCCATCACTTCCTGGAAAATTGAGGGAAAAGAAATAAAAGCAATGTCAGATTTTGTATTCTTGGACTCAAAGATTACTTCAGATAGGAACTGCAGTCATGAAATAAAAAGACACTTGCTCCTTGGAAGCAAAGTTATGTCAAAACTGGACAGTATACTAAAAAGCAGAGACATCACCTTGGCAGCAAAGGTCCATATAGTCAAAGCTATGTGGTTTTTTTTTCCATAGCAATAGATGGCTATGAGAACTGGACTAAAAGGAAATCTGAGTGTTGCATATCTGACACTTTCAAATTACAGTGCCAGAGAAGACTTTTGAGCGTCTCTTGGACAGCAAGAGAGAGCAAATCAGTCAATACTTAGAGAAATTAATTCAGGCTATTCACTGGAAGGTCAAATACTGAAACTGAAACTTAAATACTTTGGCAACATAAGGAGAAGACAGGATTCACTGGAAAAGATCCTGATGTTGGGAAACACTAAATGCAAAAGGAAAAGAGGATGGCAGATGATAAGATGAATAGTTAGTTTTATGAAAACAATGAACATGAACTTGGACAGACTTCAAGAGGTAACAGAAGATAAAAGATGCTATGCTATGCTATGGCATGCTATGATCCACGAGGTCATGAACAGTAGGACACAACTGAACAACCAAACATCAACAGTGAAGAAACTGCCTCCACCAATGTAGATTCATCCCAATGGTTCAAATCATAGCTTAGTAAGTTGCCTAGAGTACTTGCCCAGGTTACACACACACACACACACACACACACACACACAAAGTATTAGAAGCAGAATTTGAACCCACATACTCATGGATTCCAAGGCCAAAGTTGACTTTTCTTCCTTGTACCAAGCTGCATTTCAAACAAATAAGAGGCAACATTTCATTGACTATAAAGTGCTTTATAAAGATGACATGTTTTGTAGTTCTTCAGAGCAGTTAGGTGGCAAAGTGGATAGGATGTTGGGCCTAGAGTCAGAAAGACCTGAATTCTAATCCAATCTCAGATACTTACTAGCTGTGTTATCCTGGGCAAGTCACTTTCAACCTATTTCCCTCAGTTTTCTCACCTATAAAATGAGGTAAAGGAAATGGCAAATATATGTGTGTGTGTGTGTGCATATACACACATACATATATGTATATATTATATATGTATATGTGTGTCATACTTGGAGATTTTTCACGTTTTTAAGGCCTACCTGCATTTGTACTTCACTGGCATAGCATTCAAGGACTCAGAGTTACCTCCACACATTTTGATGAAGCTCTGGAGGAGGAGATGAATAGCACAAATATTATAATCCATATTTTACAGATGAGGGAACAGAGGCTCAGAGAGTAAGGTAACTCAGTCACACCACTCAAATCTAGTCTTTTCTGACTCTAAATCCAATGTCCTTTCTACTACATAAGTGGCATCAAATTCAAATAGAAACTGGAATCACCAAACCATAGAGAAACTTCCTAGCTAGTATATATTAACATTATCTATATTTTATTATATTTTTATTTTTTAAAAATATTTCCCAATTATATTTGGTTCAGACTGCACTAAGGCCTATTGTTGGTCATAGTTGACACCTCTGCCCTACATCATGCTTCCCCTGTAAAAGACTTCCACAAAGCAGAGCAAACTTCTATATGTGGGGAAAATGAAGGCAGCTAGCCACATTTGCCTTTAAACGATCATTTAACTTCATTTCAAAAGGCTCACTGGGATTTATCTAGAAAAACTGGAAATCCACACTTAGAATTGTCTTAGAGGAACCATCTGAAGCATAAATGCCTCCAGAAGCAGAGAGAATGTTGCTCCTCATCCCTCATGTCTAAATTAGGATCATAGCTCTAGAGCCGGAAGGTTATTTAGAGGGCATCAAGGCAAACTGTCTCATTTTTCAGATGAGAAAACTGAAGGCCAGAGATTAAGGCCCAGGTGCACATTGCTAGGAAACGTCTCAGCAGGATTTGAACCCAGGCCCTTGTGACTCCAAGTACCATACCCTGTTCAAGACATCATGCTATCTCTTTAGTACTTTACTAATATACATTTGTGGGGAAAAGAGACAAGATCAGGAATAGGAGAGTACATAAGGGCAGCAGTCACTTGGCAAGGTGTGTTACTATTTTCAGGAGCTTTATATCACAATAATACAATTCAATAAAGATGTGTCAAATGCATTCTAGGTGGAAAATCTTGTGCTGGAGCTAAAAAGTTTAGCTGAGATATTTCTGACATTGTGGAGCTCACACAGTAATGCTGAGACTTGTGATACATATACAAATGACAATAATACAAAATAACATCATGCATAAGACAACTACAAAATGTTATGTGGAGCCATAGTGGAAGGTCATTATTAACTAGGGGAATTGGCTCCATTTTACAGATGAAGAAATAGAGATTCAGAGAGATGAACTGAGTTTCCCATAATTACACAACTAGTAAGTGGTAAAGGCAAGATTAGAATCAAAGTCTTCTGTTTCTAGATACACCTTAGTCTCTGGCTGAAGGAGGTAGAACTTAATTGTACTAGAAAGGAGGTGAGCGTGTTGTGAGATTTGCCTTTTGAAATCCTAACTCTTCTTCAAATCTCAAATGTGTTCCATGAAGCCTTTCATGAAGCCTTCCCTGATCCCTGCACTCCCCCTTCGTACTCTGTTATCACAACCTTTGATCTTGTATAGCACCTGAATTATGTATCATTTTGTGTCATAGCTGCACAGTATTTAGAAGTAGAAGAAAGCTTAACTACTCACTCTAGGCTTAGAAAGATATCAGTGGTTCTCAACACATATTTCCGATGGTCTTAAGAACCAAGACACCACTCCTCTATCCGTCTCCAGGCAAGTCCACCCACATGCAGATATGCCCACATACAAGTATTAATGGGTTGCGGCATTAGGAAAGTTGAGAACCACTGGATTTAAAAGACTGGCTAAGGTCCCCAAGACCACACTGAGTGCTCTGTGCACTGTATTACATTGCTTCCTGTTATTGGTGGTGGTGTCTTAACACCTGATTAGACTGTAAACTCTTAGATGGTAGAGGCTATGTATTATGTAAACTTTATATCTCCTTGACTGTCTCTTAACATATCTTTATTAAAATAAGAAACTGAATGGACATCTGAAGTAACATATTTCATCTACCTTCATACTGCCAATTGAAGTTAAAATTTACCTTCCGATCCAACACTAACAAGAATTTATTAAATGTCTACTATATATACCCAGTATTGTGTTAGCAAGTGGATACAAAACAAAAAGAACACTAGCCCTTGCTCTCTAGGAGCTTACATTCTTTTAGGGCAGGCAGGGGCTCTGAATGTAGAGGGGAAAGGAATCTGTGATTTTTTTTTTTTTACTATATGTTGATAACTATATTTCAATGTAATTGATTTCTAATATAACCTTATATATTTTATTTAATGCATTTAAAAACATTATTCTGAAAGAGCTTTGCCAGAATGCCAAAGGGACCCATTCCATTATAAAAAGCTAAAAGCCCCTGTACTAGGTGAAACAATTTATATACAGATAAATCTATATAAAATCATTTGAGGATGAAGGGAGAGGGAGAACATTAACAACTTAGAGGATCAAGGGAGAACATTAACAACTTAGAGGATCAAGGAGATGGTCTATGGGCATAGGTAAGCATGGGAGACAGGTTGTACAAAGGCAGAAAAATGGGAGATGAAAGTGATGAGTTCAGGGAAGATCAAGTAGACCAATTTGGCTGGAACTTGGGAGATGCAATAAATACAGAAAGTTAAATTGAATCCAAACTTTCAAGTTCTTTAAATGCCAAATGGAACCATTTGTAGTTTATTCTAGAGGCAGTAGAAACCCAATGAAAATTCTTCACTAGGAATGACAAGGTCAGACTTCCTTTTTAGGAAGATTTTAGTAGCTGCAAGAGAGTTGGATTAGAAGGGGGAAAGACTAGAAACAGGGAAATTAAGAAGCAATTGCCAGAATCCAGTCCAGAGACGCTGAGTTCCTGAACTAGAGTGATAGCTATATAAATGGAAACTCCATATCCTGAAAATTCTAATTCAGGATGTGAAACTTTGTTACATTCTTTCACCAGGACTTAGTTTCTTGTCCTGCAAAATGTAGGGATTGTTCTAGGTCCCTTCTAAACCCAAGCATTCTGAGACTGTGGAAGAAAATTTAAACTGAAAATACAGTAAATCCTTGTTGAACTGAATTATAAACTGCATTCTGGTATAGAAGGTCTCAATTCAACTGTCCCTACCTAGCACTGAGCTCTGCATACAGTTGGCACTTAATAAATTGTCAGATCAAATTAGTTATTTTAGATTCATAAAAGTTTGCAGAATCCTTGCATACTGTCCATGGCCCTAAAATACATTCTTCTCCTTGACTGTCAGCATCCTCTTGAGTCCACTGAACCCCAGAAGTTAGGGACAGAATAAGAAACAAAACCTTGAGTCATTACCCTGTGCTCTTACAGTTATATTACTGAAAAGATTTTTTATTTTAATCTAAAATAATAAGCCATAAAATTAGCAATGGAAGTGTTACCTTAACAATTATTTTCCTGAAAACAAAAATGTGTTGTTCTATTTTCAGAGTTAATGAGCTGAGGGGAAGCTAAATTCACCTTCTCCTACATTGCAAGTTAGAAAAGTAATAGGACACCAAGCTGTATGATATTTGTGAAGATGAAGAGACAAACCTACACCATCCCTTTTCTCCCCACCCTGTCATGGTTTATCAGACAGCAAAGCCAAGCTTTCTTATTAAGAATAAAACAAAATCCCTGCAATAAGTTAAAATTTATTTTGCTATCATTGCCAAAGCACAACTGGAAGGTCAGAGGTAGAAATTAGGATGACAGGCTCAGGGTTTCCCCACCACTGCAGAATTCACACAATTTAATGAGGTGACTTGAAGCTGTCCTTTCTAGTGAAGAGGTTAGGGAGACTGTCTGCATTGCAGTCTGGCAAAACCCCAGAGCCTGACATTGTCATCTTATTAGTCTTGCTTCCCTGGACTGTGCCCCTCCTGACTGAACTCCTAGTGAGCCTCCAGCTCCCTCTCTCTGAAATCATTGCTCTCACCTTTACATTTTCTCCTTCCTCTAACAAAAAGACCCTGTATGAACTAGAGGGCCTCGAAGCTCATCCTATCATGTATTTCAATGAGTCTTAAAATTTGTGCTGATTTTTCACAGAGCTATGTTGAGAACATTATCCTCCTACCAGGTGAATTCCAATCAGTTTGGCTGAATCAGCGACTCACAGGGCTTGAATAGTATAATTCTTTATTCATGCAAACATTTAATACAGGGAATGGGAATCACTGTGGCTCTGGTGATGTTCTTAATGACAGTTACCCAAATTTCACTTGACTACTAGGCTTTGGTTCATAGCTTCACTCCTACCGATGGGATCTTTCTAATAAACCTGGAATTGTACCTTGGACTTGATTTTTGTTATTCCACTTCATTAGTTTAATTTTTTTTCAGGTATAATCAGTGAGTTTGAAGGATATTTCTTTAGGAAGACTTTTCTCATCAAAAATATACAGGACTAAAAATGAAGAGCTTTCCTTCTCACTCACTGAAATCAAACTGTTTCTATGATCATCAGTGCTGCTCATTACTCAGGGACTTTGTGTGACTATCAGCCAGAGAGTACCAAACCATGGGACTGTGCTCTCTGGCAGCAAGGTCATGGCAAAAACAGAATCCCAAGGAAGCTTTTCCTAATCTACTTCTCCCTTACCACCACCACTATATCTGTCAATGCTCTCTCACTCATACTAATTTATATACTCTTGCCTACTATCTGTGGTAACCTTCCAGAAGATTCGGTTCAATTAGACCATTTGTTGAGGACTTTGCAAAGGGGATTTTTGTTCCAGTACCTTCAGGGCTAAGAAGACCTCTGAAACCCTTTGCAGTCCTGTAATTCTGTGCAAGTAAAAATCAGAGGCTGAGAGATATGTTTTCTTACTCCCTTTCTGGCACTGTGACACTGACCCAAGGCCACCATTCTTCTCTCTATAGGTTGTCTTCTCCTAACAGAATGTAAGCACTATGAGGACAGGGATTGAGTTGCTTTTTGTATTTGTATCCCCATAACATAGCACAGGGCCTGGCAAATAGCAAGTGCTTAATAAGTGATTTTTTTTATTCATTCATTTCAATTCAACAAACATTTAAGTGTCTACCAATCAATCAATAAGCAATAAGCATATATTAAGTATCTTCTATGTGCTAAAGAACTGGGGACATGAAAAGAGGCAGAAGACAATCCTCGCCCTCAAAGAGCTCACAATTTAATAGGAGAGACAACATGCAATATATAGAGAGCAAGCTACATAGAGCCTAAATAGGAAACAATCAACAGAGGGGAGGCACTAGATTTAAGAGGAGTTGGGAAAGGAAGCCTTCTTCAAGAAGGTGGGATTTGAGTTGGGACTTAAGGAAGCCAAGGAAAGCAGTAGTCAGAGGGAAGGAGGGAGAGTTTTGCAAACAGTGAGCTACAGAAAGGTTAAAGAGGATGAGGACTGAGAAAAGGCCATTGGGTTTGGCAACTAAGTGATCATTAATAACTTTGCAGAGAGCAGTTGCTGTGAAACAATTAAGACCATCAGCTGAATTTTAACGAGTTAAGAAGGGAATAGCAAGAGAAAAAGTGGAGGCACTTGTCATGGACAGCTTTTGACCTTTCCAAGGAGTTTAGCTACAAAGGGCAGAAGAGATATAAGATGATCATTAATGGGGATGCAAGGATCAAGTAAGGATTTTTTTCACCAAAGACATGTGTATTTGCAATAGGAAAAAAGCCAGTAGAAAGGAAGAGAATGTAAATAAATAACAAAGTGGGGGCAACAGAGACAGTAATCTGTCGGAGAAGACAGAAAGAAATGAGGCTGCTTCTCTTGAATAAGTAGAAGAGTTAGCCTTGGTAAGGAGGATAAGTGTTTAAGATATCATTCTAGGCCAGCCGGTCAATCAATAAACATATATTAAATGCTTACTGTGTTCCAGGCATTGAGCTGAGTGCTAGGCACAGTGTGCAGAAAGACAAAAAAAATTAAATAATTAAACTCATTAAATATCCCTTACTGTTAAGGAACTTAACATTCTACCAAGGGGGACCAATATGCACTCAGTGAGGAAAGCTCTAACTGGGAGTGGAAGATCAGGAAATGTTTCCTGTAGGTAATAACTCTTGTGCTGAGCCTTGAGTGGAGTGAGGGATTCCAGGAGGTGGAGGTGAAGAGGGTGGAGTATGGATTGAGGATTGAGGTCAAAGTCATAGAAGCGAAAGAATGCTGTGTAAATTACCTGGAGAGGCTCATACGGACTGATGCTAAGTGAGAAGAGCAGAACCAGGCAAAACCTGTACACAGTCACAGACACATCGTACATATGATGACCAAGCTTGATAAACTGGACTATCCTCAACAATGCACAGCTAAAGACAACTCTACAAGCCTCAGGATGGAAGGAGATACCTAAACTCAGAGAAAGATATAGAAAGACTATAGTTTAAATGGAGACTGAAGCATAACACGCTATCGTTCTTTTGCGTGCTTGGTTTTGCTTTTTTTTCCCCATTGCTCACTCATAGGTTACAACCCTTCTATATAACCAGACTATTGTACAATGTGAAAGTATTTGCACATCCTATACATGAATGCACGCCATCATGGGGGGGGAGGGAGAAGGGAGGGGAGAAAATCTGAAACTCAAGTGATTGTGGAATTGAATCTTGTAAACTAAAAGTAAATAAACAAGTCATTCAAAAAAAAGGATACTAATAAAACTATTTGTCTTAGCAGTGCAAAAAAAAAAAGGAATGCCATGTAAAAGGAACTACAAGATGGTTAAATTTGACTGGAACTTAAGAGTGACTGAAGAGAAATTATAGGAAATGAGTCGAGGATAGATGGGAGCCAAATTGTGAAGGGTTTTAAATACAAAACACAAGAGTTTGTATTTTATCCTAGAGACAATAGGATAGCCCAAGAGTTTACTGAGCAAAAGGGAGAAATAAGCCAGATCTATACTTCAAGGAACTCACTTTGGCAGCTATATGGGGAGTAGACTGGATAGAGGAGAAACCTGAGGAATGAAAACCAATTTGGATGCTATTGCAATAAAACCAAATGGGAGGTTTTAGGGCCTGAAATAGGGCAATGGCCCCTGTGAGTGGAAAGAAGAGGAGAAATGGGAGATATGTTGCAGAAGTGGAATACTCAAGATATTGTAACTAATTGGATATTAGGGTATAAATGAATAAAGAGGAGAATATTAGGATATGGAGAGGCAAGAGTTAAAGATGACTCCTAACTTAAAAAACCTGTATGCCTGGAAGGATTTTGATACCCTAGACCAGGGGTGGGGAACCTGCAACCTCAAGGCCACATGTGATCCTCTAGGGCTAGGTCCTTGGGTGCATCCCTTTGATTGAATATAAACTTCACAGAACAAATCCTCTTAATAGAAGGATTTGTTCTGTAAAACTTAGACTCAGTCAAAAGGCCACACCCAAGGATCTAGTGGGCCACACATGACCTGGAGGCCATAGGTTCCCCACCCATGCTTAGACAGGTAAGGCAGTTTGCAAGAAAGTAGGGTTATAGAATATATTATGATCTTTTACAACAGTGATTGTTTCCTTTTATTTTTGTGCCCCCAGTGAGATGAGTGGATAGGATAGTGGATCTAGAATCAGGAAGATTAGGATTGGAATCCTGCTGATTCTTTACTACCTCTGTGACTATGGACAAGGCAAGTCACTTAACCTCTCTCTACAAATGATAGAGGGGTTTTAGACAAAAGCAGCCCCCGTCAATAGAATCACAGATCAATTCACAGATATTTGACATGTTTATATATCCTTGCCTTACATAGAGTAGGTACCTATTGAATTAAATTGCTTCTTTGGGTCAAGCCACAGGACACAAAATCAGAGCTTTGCAGAAGTCCAAGAATGACATAATCTTGCTTATAAAAAATCAGGAATGGTTAAGGGAAGTCATTAATTTCAGTTCTATGATGTTTGTGCCTTTCAGATGTGTTTGGAAAATTATAACATATATATGTATGTAAGTATGTATGTATACATACACAGATATATGTGCATATGTGTGTATATATACATATATACATACATATATATGAATAAAATTTAATTTCACAATAGAAATAAGATATTTTGTTTGCAATTTTCACTTTTAGTCCATGGTGAACTATCCAATTAGTAAAGCTATATACCCAGAATTTATTTATCAGTGATGACTTTAATGGAGTAGGGAGCTCAAAGTCATTTCCAAGGGGTTTTTAGGCTTAGGAAAAATCACTGTCCTTCCCAGTCCCTCCTCCCCCACTAACCAAATGATGTAGGCTTGATAAAAGAAAGAATCACAATATTATAGCATATATGAAACTGGAAAAGATCTTTCCAACCTCTTTGATTTTCAGATAAAAAAAAAATTAATTTAATCCCATAATGGAAGAGGGTCTCAAGAAGGTGAAATAAGAGCCTAGAAAGCATACACAGGAGGATCTGTAAGGTAGTTCTTTAAGGCAGTTCAGGTACTTATGGTTACCTGTATGTAAATAATATAAGATTCGGGGCTCTTTTAGTATTAGCTGGCAGAAAGACTTCCTTCAACATCACCTCCAGTTCTAAGCTTAATTGATGGCTAAACATGTAGAGTTCCACAAAACAAGGACCTTAGATTGATGTTTTTGATTCACTCAACCCTACAGGAATTTCTATTACTCACTTTATTAAAAAAAAAAAACAACAACAACAACAACCACCTTGATTGAATTCTCTTAAAATCTATACTTTCTTTTGAAATTAGTCACATTAACACACAAATATATATGTGTGTGTGTGTACACATATACATATATATATATATATATACATTCATACATACATACATACATATATACACTTATCCCAAGCTTCCTATAAAAGGCATATAGAATTATAATTTTATTTTTAAGAGCCTCCATGAATTTATTCACTTTTCCCTATTTTATGCCTTTAAGAGTCCTTAGAATAAAAAATCTATATACATAGAAAGAATTTTGATACGTAGAGCTGGGAGTTCATTCTTCTGCCTTAAAATCCACCATAAGCCTACCAACAGAGAGGTAGGTAACCGTCCTGTTTGAAGAGAAGGAACCGGTTTTGAAAACGCCCTTCAGAATTTAATGCCATTCATCCCAAAGTTCTTCCTAACGAAGTCCTGCCAGTGCAGCTTAGAGAAAGTTGATTCTGTCTCTGGATGAAGACCAAGATGGAAAAAAGTGTTTCTACTATCCACCAAGGAACTCACTCAGTATCTCATTCTTTAGGAAAGGGAATAACAATGTTAGCCGGCATTAGGTAGGGTTCTTAGTGTTTGTAAAGTGTTTTTCCTACATTATCTTTCATCTGATGCTCACAACTACCTTGTGAAGAAGGTGCTGTTATTTTTTCCATTTTACAGATGAAAAAAATAGACTAAGAGATGTTAAGTGATGGGCTTGGAGACAGTAAAGACTTGGTTTCTGAATCCTAGCTCTGGCAAAAGTTGTGTGACCACAGTTCAACCACCCGACCTGACCTTACCTCCTGGATAGTTCTGAGGATCAAAAGATATAACATAGGCTAATTATTTTATAGAAGTTAAGATACAATATAAATGTCAGTTTCTATCTATACTGGCTAAATACACATCATTTCGTGCAGGCATCACTGTTTTCTAGATCTTTACAAACCTACAACTCCTAATATTAATTTATTTAAAGGGTAGAGAAAAAAAATTAATTCTTTCCCCAGGTCTTTCCTTGCCAAACTATTTTCTCCTCCTGAATAGAATCTCATAAATTTGACCTGCTTCTCATTCCCCCTGAGGTTATGTAGTAGAAATTTCCTAAGAACTGAGATAATGAAGAACATTATGAATTGAGCCAAAAGAGAAATTATTGCTAACGTACAAATGCCAAGAACCTTGGAGGCAAGTGACCACTCTTTCATAGTATTTGTTCCCAATAGAGAAGGAAAGGAAAGTCAAGCAGAGACAGACATATATCCTAGATTTAAGGAAAGCAGATTTCAAAGAATTATAGGAAGGAATAAATCAGATCTAATATTCTAATATTTCACAAGGGAATTTGAGCCAAAAGAGACAGAAAGTTTTCAAGAATGGAATTCTAAAATGAGCAGAAATTATTCCAATCAACCAGTAAGGATTTATCAAGAAGCTACTATTATCAGGTATTGGGCAAGGCAGTGAGAATGAATGAATGAGAAAACATTATTAAGTATTATTAAGCATTTTCTATGTGCCAAGCACTGTGCTAAGAGCTGGGGATAAGAATAGAAAAAGCAGAAAAATCTCGTACTTCAATTGGGAAGGTAAGATGTATAAGTGGGTCCAGACACAGGGCAATTGTCAAAGCCCAAAAGAGAAACCATCTCTGCCCTCAATGATTCCACTTACAGAAAGAAATAACATTGACATAAGTATAAGTGCACACAAAGTTGACACAAAGGGAAAAGCTTCCTAAAGACAGCAATGTAGCAGACACAGGTATTTCATCAATAAAGTCAGATGTAAAATGAAATATTTAGACAATGGAAGCTAAGTACACAGTTATGCAAGAAAATAGCTACGAATGCTGAAGCCAAGAATGACCCAAGCTAAGGAAGGATACTAAGAACAACAAAAGTTGTTATTGTTTTTTTAAATGTTGTTTTGGTTTCTTTTGAAGCTATCATGGAGATCAAAAGAGGATGCAAAAAGTCATAGAAGTTAGGGCTTAGTGTGAAAGAGACGATGGTAACGGATAATGACTAGTAGACTGAAATGCTTGACTTTTATTTTCTTCTATTTTTCTTATAAAGAGATAATCCTTTTGAATTGGAGGGAGAAGGACAGAATATGAATTGTTAGGAAAAGGCAAAACCCAAGCTACATGAGGAGATACCAAGAAGAGAACTAGCAGTCTGGTTGTGGAGTTCAAGTTAGAAGGCCTAAGCAAATTAAACCGTAGTGTGCAGTCAGGACTGGCAGATGTGATTGCTGGGCCATTGTTACTGGTTTTTAAAAGAGCCTGGAGAATAGCGGAGGTGATACAGGACAAGACAAGGCAAACTGTGGTCCTGATTTTCAAAAGGAAAAACAATAACAGGGTAGAGATTGCAGACTATATGCCATTTAACTTGATTTCTATTTCTGGCAAAATTCTAAACCACATCATTGAAGGGATTGTGTGAGCATTTAGAAGAAACAAGGAGCAATAAAAAAAAAAAAAATCATGTCAAATGAACCTCATTTTCACATGCTCCCTAAGGAGGACTTTCGTGCTAGCTCTGTGAGAATGGGCAAGTTACTTAACTTCTCAGAGCCTTCGTTTCCTCATCTATAAAATATGAATGATGATACTTTTATTACCTACCTCAGGACTGTTCTAAGGAAAACGAACTGTTAAATGCTTTATGAAAATTATTTTTCTTCAAGATAACTAGATACAAAGGAATTTCTGGCGACAGTATAAATAGGGCTTAGAAAAGTCTTTGACAAAATCTTTTATCTTATTTCTGAGTACAAGATGGAGATGTGTGAGCTGGATCCTAGTAGTTAATTGTTTTTTACTCTATATGCCTAACCATCCCCCAAATAGTAGTGCTAGACTTGGAGTCAAGAAGATGATTTTAAACCCTGCCTCAGACTACCTAGCTATATGACCCTAAGTAATTGGATTAACCTCTCTGAGTCTTAATTTACTCATTTGTAAAAATGAAACTAACATCTCCTACCTCAAAAGTTTGTTGTGAAGATCAAAGGAAATAACTGTAATGAGCTTAGCAAACCTCAAAGGCTATAAAAATGAAATGGTTTTTCACATGTCTATCTATGTTTACCCCAACCTGTACTTGTGAATTGCTTTTTTGAACCCAAGAGAAGAACTTTACCTTCATTCTTATTGTATTTTATCTTATTCATTTTGAACAATTTTCTGTTCTTTCATGTTTTTTTTTTTTTACAACCCAACACTGTCATTCAAAGTGATAGCTATCTCACCCAGGTCATGTCACTTACAAATATGAAATAGATCTCTCATGCTTTCATTCTTGTCATTGAGAAAAGTGTTAAATAGCACAGGGTCAAGCATAGCTAGATACGTGAAAAATAATTTCACCATTTTAATGCAACAATGTAAATCGACAGTGTCTTATGGCAAAAAAAATTTTACATGTGTATATAAATATGTATATGTACGTGTGTATACATATACATACAGACATATAGATAGACAGACAAACACACAGACACAGTTTCCAGAACAAGGAAGAAGATGACCTCACTGAACTCTGCTCTGGGTAGCCCAGATTTGCAGTGTGGTGCTTAGTTACATGTTCCACAATTGGAGAAGTATATCAGCAAGTTGGTATATATCCAGAGAAGAGTTCCCAGGATGGCAAGTTGGCTGGAGAGCTAGTCATGCAAAAGTTTACTGAGGAAAAAAAAAAAGAAAGAAAATATTTAGCCTTGAAAAGAGAAAATCTAGGAGGGATATGACAGGGGGTCTTCAAGTATTTGAAGTGATTTGAGTCCTTAAAAGAAGAGGATTTAAATTTGCTCCATTACCACTCCCTGTCCCAGGACAGGGGTGGACAAGGGCAGAACTAAAAATAACAGTTAGAAATTACAGAGTAGTAGGCAAATATTCAATGTGAAGAAATGCAGAATGGGCTGCCTTGAGAGATGATAGATTTCTCCCCACTGTTTGTCATTGTTGCTACTGCTGCTGTTTAGTCATTTTTCTGTCATTTCCAACTTTTTGTGACCCCTTTTGTGGTTTTCTTGGCAAAGATACTAGAATGGCTTACCGTTTCCTTCTCCAACTTATTTTATAGATGAAGAAACTGAGGTAAACAGGGTTGAATGACTTGCCCAGGATCACACAGGTAAAGTGTCTGAAGGCAGATTTTAACCCAGGTCTTGCTGACTCTGGGTCTCAGGCTCCATCAGACTGATGGATTTCTCCACACTAACTGGAGGTTTTTGAATAGAACTAATAAATAGTATTGAAGAAATTCTTTTTAGAAATAAGTTTTTACTGATATTTTCTGTTTCTTATATCACCATAGTTATCCCAAGTATCCCTCCCCCTCCTATCAATAGAGAGCCATCCCATGTGACAAAAAAAAAAGTTTTTAAAGGAAAAATGCACAGAACTGACAGATATGTTCATAAAGTCCAAAAACATGCACAACACATGATACCTGTGGACTTCCCACCACCATGAAAGGTAGGTTGAGGATGCCTTTTCATATGTCTTCATTCAAACTCTGCTTCATCTTGATAATTTTGTATATTTTCTTTTGATTTTTTGGTATGCGGTTCTTTTTTCTATTTACATTGTTATAGTTAACTGTGTATATTGTTTTCCTGGCGCTGTTTACTTCACTCTGCACCAATTCATATAGATCTTTCATGTTTCTCTCTATGTTGAGGGGATTCTTGGATTCTTTTTTTAAACTTAAATACAAAGTAAGAAAGGAAAAAAAAGCATGTCATGTGCATAACAGAACATAAGAAAGGATTCAAAATATGTAACAATAAATTTTCATTTCAAGAAAGCCTGTATGATAAATAATACATGTGTTGAGAACTGTCCATCTTTTCTTGGCTTCCTTGTTAAGTTTCCTTTTTGTTCTCTGCTTTGCACGTTTTTACTTTGTTCTTTTTTCCCTCCTCCCCCACACTCCCAGAAAGCTACAATTAAGTTCAGATATGTTTCTCTATAGCTAGAGATATATACATACACATATGCATATATAGACATGTACTTTCCCAAATTCTCCTCCTGACCTTTCTTTTCATGTTTGTGTATATCTCATTTCCTATTCCTCCTGCCTCCTCTACTTTGCTTCTACCTGCTACCTTGCCCCTCTATTACTTGCCTATCCCCCTCCAAGGATCCTTCCCCTCTCCTCCCATTCCCACAAATCTAAACACCCTTCTATACCCCCCTTTTGCCTATTCCCTCACCCTCCCCACTAAAGATCTCTCCCTTGTCCTCTCCACCTCCCTATGCCCCTACCATTTTTTTCTTTTGAATTTAGATGCTTATACTCTTCTAAATATATGTGTGTGTGTGCATAATTCCCTCTTAAACCCATATGAAAGTAAGCTACCAGAACTACTAGCCCTTCTCCTTCATCTAATAACTCTATATCAATTCTTCCTTTGAACCTCATTTGTATAAAATAATTACTATTTTTAGTTGTTCTTAAATGGTAAACTTTTAAAATTCATATCATATTCAGGTTTACCCCAATATTTCTTATGAGCTATCCAATTATTAATAAGAATCTTAGATATATGTTTTACATTTTACATATATAAAAAGTAAACACTCTGTCCTTATTAATCCCTTATAATTAGTCTTTGGTATGTACCTTATATTTCTCTTGCTTCTTGTATGTCAAATCTTCTATTAAATTCAGGTTTTCTTTTGTTTTTTGTTTGTTTATTTTTTAACAAAGTCTTGAAAGTTTGACAGTTGATCAAATGTCTTTTTTTATTCAAAATTATGCCTAAGTTTCCTGGGTATAATATTTTTGGCCAGAGCCCCAATTCTTTTGCTCTTCAATATATAGTGTTCTAAGTCCTGTGGTCCTTTAATGTCTCTGCTTCTGGGTCTTGTGTGATTCTAATTGTGGCTCCATCATAATTAAATTATTTTCATCTTGATGCTTTTAATATTTTATCCTTGAGCTGAGGGATTTGGAATTTGACTATGATATGCCTATAAGTGTTCCTCATAGGATCCCTTTTAAGTCATGATCAATGGATTTTTTTTTATTTCTAATTTCCTCCCCTTTTTCTATTGCTTCAGGACAATTTTTTCATTATTTCTTGTATAATTGTATTGTATTATTGTATAATATTATTATTTTGATCATAACTTTCAGTTAGTCTGATTATTTTTATCTTTTCTTGATCTATTGTCCAAATCTGTTTTTTATAAGATGTTCTACTTTCCCTTCTATTTTTTCATTATTTATATTTTGTTTAATTATTTCTTGATCTCTTATAATTTCGTTGGCTTCACCTTGACCAATTCTAATTTTCAAGGTGCCATTTTATTCCTTAAGATTCTGGATCTTCTTTTCTAATTGGTTGATTTAACCGTCTTCTCTATTCCCCTAATAGCTTCTGTGGTTGGATTCTTTCTCCTTTGCCTGGGCATTTTTTATGGTGGCAGCTTAATTTTTGTAACTACCTCTAGCCCTGAGAATGGTGTCTCTTGCCGCAGATCTTTACTTCTCCCCTCTAGCCTGGAACCAAAGCCAAACCCCCAACCTCCTGCAAGTGCCCACATCCAGGGGCTTTCTCTTCCAATGTTTCTGCACTCACCAGCCATGTGCTGGTTCCTTTTTTGTTCCTGCTGCTCTCCACAACCACAACTGGGTCTGGCATTCCTTGCCTGAAGATTCCCTCAATTTTCCAGGGCTCAGATGCCTGATTCTCCTCACTATCTCAGGGGTAAAAGTTCCTGTGGCAGGGGCTGAGGAAGCCTCTAAAACCAACTAACCCTAGGACTTGCCACTTGTTGTTAAAGCCAACCCTAGCTTGGAGGTGTTTATTCTTCACAGGAACCAAACTTCTCCTGGGATTTTTATTCTGATCTTCTCAAATTGTTCCAGGAAGACTCCTGTTGTGCCTCATTCTTATTTATTTTTACCTGCACTTTCTTCACCCTAAGATGCTATTTTATCTCTTTTGTAGGGGAAAATCTTGAAAGCTTAGAATTTTCTGACCTATTTCACCATCTTCCTAGAATCCTCTTGAGTGGATTGGTAATTAGATTTTCTGACTATATAAATACCATTTTAAAACAAAGCAGGCACATTCCCATTTATTTCTGACTCCTAGAATGAAGAGAAAGGTGATAGCTTTTCTTTAAAAGTTTATGACTAACTAAAGAATAATTTCAAGGCTGAAACCACACAGTTTCAAGTCAGTGTACAAAAAGGGAGCTCAAACATTTGAGTTACTGAAAAATTTCAGTTCTTGGCCCCTTTGAGGATTGTCATTGATCTCTTCCACTCAAAGCAACAAGTTTCATGAACACCTCTTCATACTAACTTCTCTCTGTCATACAAGGTGAAGAAATCTCAGTTTCTGGCATGAAACTCTTAACAGGATAGCTTTAGCAATCCCCAAAGATCCTTTTATTGCTACCCAGCTGCTGGTCAGATAACATAGCCTTTTGCTAAGATTTTGAGCTTGTCACATTTTGAAAAGCAACAGTAAATATCATATTCCCTTTTTCTCAAAAATCCTCATGAGCCTTTTGGCACAGGGAAGTTGGAAAGCATAAAATACTGCAATGAAAAAGCTGGATGGATGTCAAAGTAGGAAAAGAGAGTCAAGTATAGAAATAGACAGAAGTGACAAAATGCAAAGTATTGGTATTTCTAGTCTACTGAGATTTACAACTCTTTTCATTGATTCATAGTACATAGTGTACTCTTTCTTTAAAGAAAAAATTCTCTTGTATGTAAATTTTTAAGGGACAGGGCCTGTGATTACCTCATCAATGTGGGGAACTTGATACAGAATTCTCTCCACTGATGCAGATAACAATAATAATAATAATAGCCATAACAATAACAATAGCACCTGCCATTTCAATAACAATTCAAGATTTATATAAGCTCTTTACATATTTATAATGTATCCTCTTATAGGGTTTTTTTTTTTGTGGCATTGAGAGGCAAGTTAAGTAGTATTAACAGGGTCACATAACTAGTATGTGCCAAAGACAGAATTTGAACCCCATCCTTTTTGAGTTCAGAGCCAATCCTCTATCTACTATGCCATGGTGCCTTTGAATAACTACATAAATAGAGTGACTGATAGAACAATGCTGTTGAACTTAAAGGATACAAGAAAAGACATGTAACTGTGAAATGTAGACTAAACGAAAGTGCTAAAAAAAATTAACCAACATTATATCCATTTCCAATCTATATTCAGTCCATCTAGCTCTTCTTTAAAAAGTAAACTGATGCATTTGGGTTCTCTTATAGAGGAGAAAAGGTAGCATATGAATTAGAAATTTATTTTTAAAAAACTGGTTATTTTCCATGCTGAAAAGTTATCAAAAATAACTCTCAGCAGGTATTTTGTTACAGGCCAAAAAAAGAAAAATGAAAGAAATATCCACAAATAGCACTGCATATATTTTCAAGCCAATTATGTAGTCATGGAAAAGAAGTATTAAAATGCTAGGAGATGAAAAACTAAATGGGAATTTATGAGAGTCTTCTGGTATGTATGCCCAGTGAGTTCAGAATAAAGATGACTTTAAACATTCTGAGATAAGTGGATTATGTTAGGGTCATTTGAAACCAATCTACACTCAACTCCTTAAATAATGTTTTGCTCAAATGTAAAATCATATGTAACACATACATAGATAACATAGGGTGTTTTGCAAACTCACAGTGCTATATCAATGTTGATGATGATGATGATGTATGCCTTACAGTTGCTATCATAGTCTTCACTTCAGCCTTTGCTGATGCTATTCCTCCTTTCTTTCTTCTATCTAAAATCTTATTAATTTTTCAAAGCCCCCTCCTCTAAGATGCCAGCCCCACCTATCTCCAACCAACATTAATATCACTTTTTTCTAAACTCAAATTACAGCTATAATCAATATAATAGAGTTTATAGGCATTAATCTCTAATCATTGTGTTTAGTCTTGCTGCAAAAAAAAAGAATTTAAAGAAGTCTAAAGTTTCATGATAACAAACAGATTCAATAACATTTTTATTGTCCAATTGGCATTTACATGCCTAGGTCTCCAATCAAGAACAAACTTATAATCAAACATAGAAATTAATCAAATAACCATTATTTATGGTTATATAAGGTTTACAAAGTGGATTACATACATTATTTTGTTTGATACTCATAATAACCCTGGGAGTGATGTAATATAAGTATTATTAATTCCATTTTAGAGAGGAAAAAAATTAACTCCACAAAAAGTCCACTTTTAAAGTCTGGAGTAATCACAAAATTGTTCTAGTGCTTCATTATGATGAAATGGTCAGATTGATTCTGTGTCTTTTTTTAATTGATCCTATTTACAATTAATTGATTTTTGTCCTGTAACTGCCTAAGTCATGGTTCTTTGTCTCTGAACTTAGTTCAGAAATTCAGCTAGCCTGTAATGAGTTCAGTTTAGAAATCCAGTTTTCCTGCTAATCATTGTTCTAGTCTTGCCTCAAGGAAATATGCTACTCTTAAAGGATGCTAATGATCACCAGGGAGTCTGGTCTAGTAGCTTTACAACACCAAACTACTTCAAGAATGTCTGATTTGCTGTCCAAAGAAGTCAATTCCACTATCTCTAACCTTGGAGGTGAACTCAAGCAAGGAATATTTCTTAGTCACAGGAGGGAAAGAGGAGGTTGCTGCTAGCCCCTCATTCCCAATTTCCAACAAATAGTCTTTTCCCCCATGTATTAGCTCTTTAACTATTAATATTAATTTTACTATTCAAAATGTTCACTTCTTTTAACCAATCATATCTTATTTCCCAGAGCAGCTGGGTGGCACAGAAGATAGAGTACCAGGCCTGGAGTCAGGAAGACTCATCTTCCTTAGTTCAGATCTGGCCTCAGCTACTTCCCAGCTATGTGGCCATGGTCAAGTCACTTATAACCCTGTTTCCTTCAGTTCCTCATTTGTAAAATGATCTGGAGAAGGAAATAGCAAACCACTCCAGTAGTTTTACCAAGAAAACTCCAAATGGGATCACAAAGACTTGGAAATGACTAAAATGACTGATAAATAACAACAAACTTGTTCCCCACCTACAAGGCCCTATTCTTTGCTCTGTATTCCTCAAAACTAAAAAAAAAAAAAAAAAAAAGAGCTGTCCCCCTCATTCAAGGTCTTAGCTTTGCTGAGGAAGCTGAAATCCTAATTACTGATAAATTTGCACTTTACTAATAAAATGATCTTGAAAGGTGAAAATAAACTCAATACATTCCCTACTGCCTCTCTTCTCCTTTCTGACTGAAGGACTAGAAGACAGAGCACTAAATTCCTCCCAAAGCTTCATTTTAGAGAGGGCAGGATTTGGGCTTTCCAGCTCATTCTTCACTTTCCATCTGCAGCTCTGCTTGGTGTAAACTCCATGGAACAAGATGCCCTTTGGTGTCCTGCCCTTTTCATATTTCTTTTGTGTATTGTCTTCCCCTTTTAGATTATAAACTCTTCAAGGACTGTCTTTCTTTTTCTTATTTGTATCCCCAGTGCTTAGAACAGTGCCTGGCACATAGAAGGCACTTAATAACTTTTTTTTTTAAATCAAAGTGAGTATTTGAGAGGTTTTGGAGTATGAAATAAAAAACTAAAACTTAGAAAAGTTAAGTGACTTGCCCAAGGTCATATGTTTAGCAAATCCCACTTCTGACTGGTCAATGTGACCTTGCAAGATATTTCACTTCCATTGATTTCAGTTTCCTCATCCATTAAAAAAAAAATCAAGGAGTTGAACAAATGACTCTTAGGGTCCTATGATCCTAAAAGTGATAGATTCAAGATGTTAGGTACTCTACCTCCAAATCCAACATGGTTTCCATCATCTCCCCTCTGCCTCTCTAGTAGCTAACGACTACCTGCCTATATAACTGGGTCTCAGCTCTTTGTGTGTCTATACATTTTACATTGCCAAGGAGAGGTTGGGAAGTTGACTTTCAACTTCCAATTGCCCAGGAGATCAATGACATCACACCAAGCACACAGATCAACCAATTATCTTCAGCAAGAGTCTTCACATGTTCATTGCATTTCTTTTAATAAGTTTCTTTTTTTAAAAAAATCTAACTATGAGTTCTTTCTGTATCTTTATCAGTCTCCTTAAACAAGTTGCCCTTTTCCACTTCATCAGATTTATTTATCTTTATGTCTTTAGAATTTCACTTTTGAGAGCTTTGTATCCTTCCTGGGATTGTTGTCACTATAGAATAGTATAAAGCATTTTTAACATCTTTTATTTTTCAATCACCTATACTTTCCAGTGAAATCCTCCTTTGTATCACTTTCGTAGATCCATCCTTTATAACAAAGAAAAAAAAGTCCAAAAAAATCTTCACTCTTCCACTTCCATTGTCCTCCATCCCTTCGGGAAGGAGTTGTCTTTTCTTTAGGATCTTAGTACTTTGTCTGTCTGAAGTTGAAGTTTAAATACTTTGGCCACATACAAAAAGACAGGACTCATTGGAAAAGACCCTGATGTCGGGAAAGATTAAAGGCAAAAGGAAAAGGAAATGACGGAGGATGAGATGGATAGGTAATGTTGCGGAAGCCAAAACCATGAACTTGGACAGACTTCAGGAGAGAGTGGGGGAAAGAAGGGCCTGGTGTGCTATGTTCCAAAGGGTCACAAAGAGTTGGACACAAATGAACAACAACCTATCTCTAAGCTTAGTCATTTTCACTTCTAGCACTGTTTCAAATGTTTTTATTCTTTCTATTTCGATTGTTCTAGTCCTTCTAGGTAATGTTTTCCAGTTTTTGCTTACTTCATTTTCCATTAGTTCATAAAAATCTTTCCATGCTTGTAGAAAATCGTCGTATACGTTGTTTCTTAAAACACAGTGATAAACTATTGCATTCATTTACCTCAGCTTGTTTAACTACCCTGTAATCAATGAGCAACTATTTTGTTTCCAATTCTTTGCTAATACGAAAGATTCTACTATAAATATTTTAGTATTTATAGGGCATTTCTTTTTGTCATTGATTCCTTAGGGCAGAAGCCTTGCAATAGAATCTCTGGGTCAAAAGATGTGGATATTTTAGTCCTCCTACAAAATTATAGCTTACTACCTAGCCCTTCTTTGATTTGAAAGTTTTATTAAATTTATGAGATTTAAGGCAATTACATTTTCATCAGACCTTGCTAAGTGCTCTCCATCCCTAGACTACAACCTACCTTTCCTATATTTTAAGTTTGTTCCAAAAATATAAATCACATTCTTAGATATCATTTTAACCAGCTGTTCACTTCCCAAATCCATCTTTCTCTTTCAAAACCCTTGCCTTCTTAAATTGGAAGTAGTGATTAAACCACCTGTGCTCCTTAAGGTCTCCAATTTCTTGCCCTATACTTCATAATCTTTAATAATTGTTTTTTAGATTTCTTTTGCCAGTATCATATCACCCACATAAGTCACAACAGGTGGGTAGAATCTGTCAGGTTTCACAAGTCTTCGGAAATTCTTTGCCATGTTTTGTATACATGGCCCAGGAAGGCAGAGGACCTCTCTGTTATTAATATCAGGTTTTTAAATAACTTCCTTGGTACGTCACAGCAAAGAGTCACCAACCATCGCTTCTTGTCTTTTCTTCCAACAATATTACTTTAAGCTTAAATTTAATGTGCTGACAACATCCCTTGTCCCAATTTCGAATACATCAGAATTATTTCTGAAATAACTTTGTCTTTAAAAAAAAGAAAATTATTCTCTTAAAATGTATAGAAATTCATACCAAATTGTCAGCTTTCTGACTTTTCTAGGCAATTTAACTATCCCTCCTCCAGGAAGTCTACATTGACTCTGTTAGTGCAGGGGTGAAGAACTTGCATCCCCAAGGCCACATGTGGCTCACTAGGTTCTTGGGTATGACCTTTTGACCAAGTTCAAGTTTTACAAAACAAATCCTTTTATTAAGGGGGATTAATCTGTGAAGTTTGGATTCAGTTAAAGGGCTGGATTTGAGGACCTAGAGGGCCACATGTGACCTAGAGGCCACAGGTTCCCCATCCATGCCCTAGTCAGACATGATTTCTCCTTCCTCAGACCTTGTAAACACTTTTTATATCTCTATTATTTACAACTTATGCTCTATTGTAACATCAATGTGTTACTGGATACAAAATTTAGAGTTTGAGGGAAACATACACCATCTTGCTCAAAACTATTTTTTTTTTTTACAGATGGTGAATATGAAACACAGAGGCTTTCCCAAGTCCTACATGGAGAAAGTAGCACATTAGGATTTGAATCCAGGTCCTCCGAAAATATATCTATTCCTCATCTCACTTCAACATTCTATCTCTGTGTATCCTATTTCCTTACTAAATTTAAAGCAATATGACAGCAGAGACTCCAATAATCTGTCAATCCCCCAGAGCACCAAAATGCTTACAAAGTAAAGTAACACAGTGAGCTACACAAAAAAGGCCTTTTCCTCACTTGTCTTTACTCATACCATAAGCTCGAAATGTCCTCCGTCCCTCTGTGTGCTTTTCCAACCCGAAGAGCCCAAATCAAATGCTTTCTCAAGGAAGATTTCTATGAACCCCCTATGGTAATTACCTTCCCTCTTAGACCTTATACAGTACTCTGTACTTCCTTAAAGCATAATATGGCATTACTATTATTATTATTACCATATAATATTATGTTTGTGTTTATGTTTTATTTCCCTTCTAGTCTGTAACATCTATGAAGTCTGTAATGCCTTATGTAAACTTTGTGCCATCCTCTCCAAAGTACCCATACTGTGCCATACACAGTTGTGGCTAAATATTTGTCCAATTGTATCAAACTGCCAACTCCATTTTTGATATGAATTTGTTTTTTGTGAACCACTAGGAAGCACTTGAAACTTTAAAACTGGAAAAACAGAAAATGCCATAATACTTTCCAGCTATCAAGATACTTTGGTCCCTCCTTGGTTTCTTTTCTCATCTGCTGCTAATAATGGTTATTTTTAACTACTCTTGCTTACCAAGCAAAGAAGTGGAAATTTTGTTTATGTTGCAGAATTACTGCTGGTAGAGCTGACAAACAACTGTAACCTCTTGATACAATAATTTTTTTTATTTTTATATGAAATATGGAGCAAATTAATTAAAAGTATTGGATATTTTGGGCTGCTTCTTGTCCAATTATATTTTAAGGTAATGCAAGGTCCCATTTCATTCCATGGGGCTCTTTCACTTTATGTTATTCTAATACTCTGAAAGACATAGTTAGGAAAGGACTTTTGCCAATATGGTGGAATGAGAGGTCATATCTAAGTCCAGCTCCTCAAATCAAATCAGAAGGGAGAAATACATCAGATAAAAAAAAATAATAATAACAACAAAAACAAGGAAGGAATTTAAGGAAAACCTCACACAAAAACTATCAAAGGGAGCTTAAAAATAAAACCACTAAAATACCCCAAAGCAATGAGAAAAATAAAATAAACGGATGTGAAAACCCCAGAAGAAAGACCTTCTAGTAAACAACAAGACTTCATTGACATGATTTTAGAGCAACAGAAAGAACTTCCAGAATAGTTATCAGTCCAACTTAAAAAAAGAATGTAGTTAGCAAGGATAGAACTTAGGACAGAATTAGGATCAATACCAAAGTATAAAGACAAAAAACAGATAGTGTTCAAAACCAAACAATGATAAATGTGCCTGAAACTCTGGACTGTGAAAAAAAAGAGATTTGAGACTCACCAGAGCAGAAGGGGGAAGAAAAGGTACCAGGAAAAAAAAAAAAAACAAAGACAGCAAAACTGAAAGACTATCTTAAAATCATATGACAAAGCAATTAACCTTGTAAATACAATGTGAGAATCTATGAATTATTACTCTCCCAGAAAAAAAATGATGGAACAAAATGCATGAATATCATACTTTAGAATATCATACAAAAATATTACTAAGAAATGTGGGAGATCTAGGATAAAGTATAGTTTAATGGAGTCCATAAAACCCAGTTAAAGAGAAATCCAAAGTTAAACTCGTCCAGAAATAGTTACCAAATGTCAGACAAAGAAAAATCTTGTAAGCATACAATGAGAAACTCTTTAAAAACTATAGAAAATCAGTCAAATTCATGTAATTAGTATTCTTTAACCATGATAGATGAAATAAATAGTTGTAATATACCTGAAATGCAAAAGAAATTGTTTTGTACCCCCAAAAAACATATCCTATATAGGTAGACTTAACTGTCAATTTTTTAAAAGATGTATTTTCAGCAAAAGGAAAGCATTTGAATTTTCATTACTGAAAAAGTAAAAAATGATCAGGGTACTTGACAATGCCAATTCAACAAAAAAGAATTGGAAAAGTAAATATATCCATATAGCATGAGAAGGTGAAACAGATAAAACAATGTACAAGACAAAATTCTAATGTCTTTTAGAACGATCACTTTGAGGAAAAATGAGAGAACAAAAGAGCATTTGTGGTAAAAGTCCAAGAAGGGGGGCAGGATTAAATGTCAAGTTAAGCTACTCTTGAAAAGGGAAAGAATGGAAGAGAGGAAAGAATTGGATTTATATTTCTAGTAATAGGATACCTCAGATAAAGGTCATCCAAACAAGGAGTTAGAGAAATGGGAAGGAGCCATATCTGATTTGAGAAAAGTAGCACACAAATTAATACATTTTGGAAGTCTCACTTTACAGGATGGTCATATACAGAGCAGAGAGCATTAATGGGTCAAGCTCATAAATGAAAAAAAGAAATTATTCTAGAGGCTGAAAGAAGGGGGGAAAGGGGAAGAAATTAATAGATTAATGGACTTCTCTGAAAGGGAGAGTATCTTAGAGATTGTTTGGTACAACCTCTAATTTTGTGGCTGAGGGTCTAGAGTGCCTAGATGTGATGGGACTAAGTAGAGAATGGTAGAGCTAAGATGCAGGCCAGGTTCTCTGGTTCCAAGTAAGTATTCCTTCCATTATACAATGCCACCTCTTATGTGAATCATTATTTTTGAGAATGAAACTCCTGACAATGAAACTTTGAGGACATCTCAAGCCTCATTATTTGACTGGACAAAAATCTCACCTTGTCTTTGGGCCATTGAGAGAGAAAAAAGAGAGGATTTGTGGGCTGTGACTATCTAATCCAATCCAACAATCATTTTCAAAGATTCTGCCTTGTAAGAGATGCTATGTTAGGTGATGGAAATACTAAAACAAAATTTAAAATTGTTCTTGACTTGAAGGAGAATATGTGGAGAAATAACACATACAGTATGAGTAGGTACATATTGGAGACCTCTTTTCCTGATTTCATGGAATTGGACCTATTCATTCTCCCCCTCTCAACTTGTAAAGTCCCTAATCTTTTCTCCAATTAGAAATCAAATCATATAATGTATCCTGGTTAATTGTGCCCTTTTATTAGCTGGCCTTATTTGATCAATTTTGTTTTTAACATACAAAAATCTGTCTCCCTCTATATTTGAGGTCCAGTGCCAAAGCTAAGGAAGACTACTGATTCCAATTTGTTGGGCAATTGGCGTGCATAACTTAATGAATCAAAATACATGGAAGTTTGAAACTGTTTTCTCAGTCATTTCACAAAGGTGAAATGCATATTTCATAGTCACCTGCCATGCATATGTTATGGTGACTAGACACCACCTGCAATTTCCATTATGAATATAGGACCAGTAGGCTGTCAGAGCTGTATCTGACCTGGCTCAGAAGTGCAGGAGTCCAGGTAATATATAAATTTCTTTTGTAGTCCCCACAATGCCTGGCATGAAGATGTACAAATATTGACTACCTACTAATGCACTATAAATATCTCAATGAGAGTCAGAGTGGTTTGAATTTAAAGCATAGTCCTCAAAAAAGAAATCTAGTCCATAAACCCAATATATTTTGTGAGGTTTCAGCAATCAAAATTTATATTCCTTTAGGCAGAACACCTGCAGATATGATTCCCTATGTGGACAGAGGGAGAGAAGGGAGGGAGAGGAGGGAAGGAAGGAAGAAAGGAGAAGGGAAATGGAAGGGAAAGGAAATTTAAAAAAAAATTCTTTCCAAGCCACTTGACACACATTAAGTGTCTGGAGACACAGTAACATCCAGAGTATAATGGTTCTATGCTGTTGTTGTTGATCCTGTCTTTCATTCTCAAAGAGGACCATGACATCAGAAAGGTGATGTCATGATTTACAAGTGAATTGAATTTAAGTGATGCAGGGTTCAGCAAAGTTACCAGTCTCATTCTGTCCTCCACAGCCATCTAGGTCCAGGAGCAAGATATAGATCACACCAACTGGAGATGGCCCTTGGATGCACTGAGAGACCTTGACCTTTTAAAGTTAAGATCTTTCCCAGGCCTCAGTTTGTCTGAGGCAGAACCCATTCAATGGTTAAGGCTAGGTAAGAAACAAGTCAAAGAATGGCTTCTTTTACCTAGTCAAAAAAATCCATCTGGGAGGGGAGGATCATTGTGGTCAAAACAGAAACAATTGCTCTCTGCCCTAACTCTGAGCCATCAAAGCACAAAAAATGACAAAATGAGGTTTGGGCTGGGACCACAAACCAATACCTGGGAAAGACTTTTGCTTAATAAGGCCAGGGTCTCCCACTACATCAGAGGCCATCCCCAGTCATCCTGACATATTTTGCCACTGGACCAAGATTCCTCTGGAGGAGAGAGAGCGAGGCTGGTGTCTTTGCACAACCCTTTGCACAGCCCACATAAATACAATTGATTTGCAAGTCATGGCATCACCTTCCTGAATGAAGGACAAACAGCAACAATAAATACCTGCTGATCCGCCACATAAGAGTCCCAAATTTTGTCATGACCCTTCTAGGTATTGATACAACTTTAACAGTGCATCAGTGTGTAAGAATATTTAAGTGGGCTGGTTTTTTTTTCTGTAATTGACAAATCTTTATTATTTTCCCTAATATTTTGAGGGTAAGGATTATGACATATTCTGTATATTCTTTTGCCCATAGTGGACACTCAACAAATATATATTGACTGATAGAAAAAAGGTGCTAGGAAACCCTCAAAGGAACACAGTATAATAGATTTAGAGCTAGAAGAGATTGTAGAGGTCATCTAGCTTATCTCTTAAATTTATGCATGAGAAAGTGGAGGCCCAAAGATGTTAAATGACTTCTTACATAAGTAGTTAAAAGTTTTTCTATTGACCTCCATCAACGGCTACTTTGTTTATACATTCATTTCTTCTGAATTTTAAGCAAGGCATTAGTTGTATTCATCTGCCTTAAGCTAGAACATAGGATGACTACATCTGTCTCAGAGCAAAAGGATACCTATCAATGCAAATGTGAAAGAGTTCCTTATGGATTGGTTTTAGCTTCCTCATATTTCATGATGGTGGGGGGGAGGGGAGTTTGTATTTAGCCTTTCAGCTTGCTTGCAGATAGCTGGCTTCAGGAGCTGTGTCACTTTCCCTAGCAGGGGCAAAAAAAAAGACTGCGTCCAAGCAATGTCAAACTCTGTTGCTGACACACAGTAGGATAAAAATATACGTTAAAAGGGAGTAGCTCAGATAACAATTTCAGGAGAACTTAAATGCCTTCCAGTAAGAAGAATTGCATTTTTTAAGATTTGAAGCCATCAGAAGCAAATTAAAAGACCATATTGAAAAATACAGCTAAAGAATCTTTCTTGAAAGATTATTCACTTACAGAATAGTTACCCTGTGAAACTTTTTTCAGTTTTCTCTTATTTATTCTATGTATTTTATTCTATGGATAAAAGATACCCACAGATGCTACCACAAGTAGGGATAAGTAAATATATACTTGGTTTCCATTTCTTAAATAAGAAAAAGCACTACAGGGGCAGCTAGGTGGCTCAGTGAATAGAGCACTGGCCCTGAAGTTAGGAGGACCTGAGTTCAAATCCGACCTCAGACACTGGACACAAAAAACTAGCCATGTGACCTTGGACAAGTCACTTTACCCCAGTTGCCCTCCAAAAAGCAAACAAAAAAGAAAGAAAAAGCAGTATGGTATGGCCAAAAAGTATGGACTAGAGTATCTTGAAATCATGCCACATAAGGATTGATTGAAGGAACTATACATGGCTGTCCTGGAGAAGAATAATTCAGCTTTCTCAACTTTATCACATCAATCCTATCCCTTCATTTATCCTTTCCCTGATTATTTAGAATTATAAAAAATAAATAAATAAAAATTAAAAACCTGAAACTAAAACAGACCACAGAATCTCAGGGAAAAAAAGTGAAGAGAATGATGTCTGCTCTTTCAGTTAGGTTTATTTTCCTTCCAGTGGATCTAGGCCTGCAAAATTATATAGTACAAAGAATTCTTAATTATTTCCTCAGGCTCTGCCATTTGGAGGCAGGCCCCAGGCCCTAAATTAAAACAGGAAATTAAATGGAGATCAGAACAGCATAACATTCAATAGCATTTCCTGAATTCAATCTTAAATGTGAAGAATAAAATTTAGTATGAGGAAAAGCAACCCCAAGGGTCTCTGAAGTTGCCTACATGTAGCATTTATTTGTCTCTAATGTATGAAAAGAGAGGGTTTCTATGCAGCCAGATTACTAAAAAAAAAAAAAAAACAATAATAATAATAATAATAATAATAAGCATTCATCATCTATCTGCCTGGCCCCTAAAGCCTGATTCTAACAGCAGATCTAAGAAGCCAGGTAAAGAGACTGGGGAGTGGAGAGGTAGCAAAGAGGAAAGTAGAATTAGTTCAGTAGAGACAGAAGACTTACAGGGTTATGGAAAAACAGAAAGAGTTGGGCAAGAAGATAGCTCATCCGAGTCATGAACTCACACAGCTATGGCTTCCTTCAGAAGGAAGGGAAGCTCAGTGCCTGAGCTAGCACAAAGCGTGAGACATGCTTACTCATCTTTCTCTTCCGCTACAGAGTCCAGCCTAGCTAGCCCCTCATTCCCAAAGGTTCTGGGGTCCCATAGCAGCACTGTACAAGGAAAAATGCACTGACTGGAATCAAAGATTCTGAATTCAAATCCCATCTTTAAGATCAACTCCTGGTATGACTTCAGACAAATCATTCAAACCTTCTCAACTTGAGTTTCTTCCTCTGTAACATTAAGAGGTTGGATTAAATGGTGTGAAGTCCCTTCCAGCTCTAGAGTTGTAGTCCTCCTATGTTAATGCCTGTCTCCAATGGTAACTTTCCCACCAGAGTTGTCCCTCTAACTACCGAATGCCCTAGATCAGCATCCAAGTTGACACCTACACCTCACAACCTCCACCCTAGAATAAGCTCTATGAAGGCAAGGATTACACTCCCTTGGCCTCCTTTGTACTGGTGCAAGAGAAACACATTCAATAAATACCAGAGTTTCTAGGCTCTATCTCTACCTGTATTATCTTGGGCAAATTATTAAACTTCCTGGGCCTCAGTTTCTGTGAGGGCAGAAGTGCAGACTGTGCTAGGACACGAAAGTCCCTATGGGAGTATAGGATCTGAGGCAGCTGGCGTGCCAGTAAGTGGACCATGAATTCAGAAGGCACCTCCGGGTACAGGGACGTTTCTGATACAATAGTTGCTTAGGATCAAGGGTCACAGCATGTGGGAAGGCTGCAGGAGGATGTTCGACAGGACCGCTCACTCTGCAGAACTCCTGCACACATGCTGGATTGGTCTCTCCTCTCATTGGAGGACAGGTGGTGTCCACGAGCTGTGCACGAGTCCTCTGGGGGGTATAAAGGAAGGCTGGTAACCAACAATAAACAGAGCCACTTCACCATCATCTGGTTTCCCTGTCTCATGATTACCCGAGACTCCTGAGAGGGTGGAGCTCAGCCCAGGGTTGAGCTCTCAACCCAAAGAGCAAATGGCCAGCAATAAGTTTCCTCATTGATAAAACAAAGGAACTGGACTAAATAACCTCTGATGTCCCTTTCAGCTCTAGAATGTCAGTGATATAGGTGGATAGTATAGATAGAGATAGATATAGATGGATAATACTGTATAAATGTCAACTATTATTAGTATTAGGTCTGACATTTCCAAAGGATCCATGATGAAAAATGCTATCTACCTCCAAAGAAAAACTTGATGACTTCTGAATGCAGATTAAATCATGCTTTTTCACTTTCTTTATTTTTCTTGTTTATGCATTTATTTTCTTTTGCAACATGATTAAAATGGGAAATACATTTTTCATGACTCCACATGTACAATAGATATCATATTGCTTACTTTCTGAAAAGGAGGGGGAGGAATGGGAAAGAGAAAATTTGGAAGTCAATTTTTTTTAAATTAATGTAAAAAATGTAATTGGGAAATTTTTAATGAAATAAAAATATATATATTTTAATAAATAGTACTAGAGGAAATCATACACACACAAAAAGTATTAGGTCTGAGACAATACCATGTAGAGTAATGGAGCACTAGGCTAAAATTCTATCTATCTGCTCCTTTAAATATTGTTAGTCTAGGGGATGCATCTTTCAGGTTCAATCTAACTTCTTATCACTATTTTATTAATGGAGGAAGCAGCTGGACCTCAAGTTTTACATCTGAGGCTTGATCTTCCCCACCAAATACCAATTTCACAAGGAATACATATAGCAGTTAGCAAAGAAACCCATTTAACCAAGACCAGACCCCAAAAAAATTGGAAATCAGAAAAAGTTTACGTAGGATAATATAGACCAGACAATACAGAGTGAAGGGGCTGTCGCATTTGGGAGGGAGGTAACTCAGCTCAACCAAAAAAGAGAATCCTTGATCTCACCCAGTTGAAAATGCCTCAAAGTCTCTGTTATAGCAAGCTGAGGATAGGGACATGATGGAGACTTCCTGCTCTTCTCACATCAGCTTCTTCCTTGAGTCGTTTTTTTTTTTTTTTCCTTTCAGCAACCTGAAGTGAAGTTGGCATCATCCATCTTCTCTCTTGAAGCAGGAAGCCAGCATCATTTGAAATCCAAAGAGACTCAGTGACTGGAAGAAAACTGAAGAGAATTGAAGAGTTCTCCTCTCTCTTGCTCCCATTAACTCCACCCTGCCTCTCACACAGGCATTAATCTCCACCAGAGGAATGTTGAGAAGAGAGAACCATACAAATGGGCTTTGGAATAAGGGAGATTGAGTGTGTGTATTCATATATCATATTTATGTGTGTAAATATATACACATATACTTCTTAAAATATAACAAAAATCCGTGTTTTTTATAGATCTTTCTTGGGCTTTTTCATACATCTAAATGTTTAAATTCAAAATAAAAAAGCAGCATGAGAAATCACTTTCATCTGGACAGAAAAAGAGAGAAAGTGAGAGAGGTGGAGAAGGGGGAAGGGGCTTTTAAAATGAAGAGATGGGGGAAAGAGGAAGAGAATGTTCTAGACATGAAGACTGGCTTGAATAAAGGCAAGGAAAAAGAAGACAACAAGATGAGAAAAGAAGGCATAAAGTATCCCACATTGACTGAAACAATATATATGAAAGAAAATAGTAATAGCTAGCATTTACATAGCAATTTAAGATTTGCAGAGCATTTTATAAATATTATCTAATTTGTTCCTAACAACAATCCTTTGGAAGTAGGTGCTGTTATTATCATCCCCATTTTACAGATGAGAAAACTGAAGCAGTCAGTGGTTAAGTGCCTTGCCCAGGATCACATAGCTAGTAAAGTGTCTAAAGAAGGATTTGAACTCAGGTATTCCTGATTCCCAGTCTAGCACTTGATCCATTGTGTCACCTAAATGCTTCATATCATGAGTGAACAGATAGTAACCATGAAAATACCAGGAAAATGGAAAGATCCTGGGTTTTGTGTCAATACATACAAACTGGGTCATCTGGAATACATTTCAGAATGTCTACGAGCCTCAGTTTATTCCTGTGTCAAATGGAGGTGAACCTATTTACAACATCTGCCTCTGAGTATTATAGAGTTTGGGTAAATAAGAGAAAGTATATAACATTACTTTAACCATAAAGCACTATATAAAGGCAAGTAATTTTTTTTTTATTTTTATCCTCCAGGTGCTTTCAAAAGCCTAATGAAATAAGGGGATATTGGAAATCTTCTGGGTAGATTAGTCCCTCCATTTGCCCTGCTCCAACTATCTTCCTCATCTACAGTAGAGTATTTGTATAAATAGAAGTGCTGCAAAATAGAGGAATGAAATGGCTTAAAGAGAGAGACCTTGCTTCTGAATAAGGAGTCAGAAAGACATAAATCACGGTAATTAAAAAACCCTGCTTCACTGAAAAGTTCACTAAGCTGGATTCTTCCTAATCACATAGTTCAGCAAATCCAAAGCCATCTCTCAGAACAGAAATGTCAAATACCAGTGACCAGAAGCTTCATTTTCAGTACTAGCATCATACACAATATCATATTCCTCAATTTAAAGGAAGCCAGAAATCTTACTTGATTTCTCTCCTTCCTTGGATCTTCAGTACCATGTGGAAGGTTTATTGTTGTTGCTGTCATTCTTGTATCTATATCCCTTTAGATTTATAAAATTCACCTTCACAAAAGCCCTGTGAAGTGGGTAGCATGGGGATTATCATCCCTATTTTACAGATAAGAAAACTGAGGCCATGAGAAGGCCATTAGCCCAAGATCACACAGCTTATGACTTCCAGAGCTGGAATCTGAAGGAGGGTCTCTTTTTACTCCAATTTCAGCACCTTTTTTCCTGTATTCTTCCACTACTCATAAATTTGCTTTCCTAAACATTAAAGATGGGCTTCCCTGCCACACAACTCCCCAAAATGTCAGAATGGTTTACAATTTTTTTTTCCTTGTGCTAGTTACTACACATAGTACCATTATCTAGAGAGCTATTGGCATTAAAGATGAATCACAATGTACAGTTCCTGTGTTTTCTTGGGGAATACCAAAAGATAAATGTAAATGAAAATTGAGCTCCATTTACTAAATGCCAGCATAAATTGTGTGTGTTTTTTTTTAGAAAATAGACTCAGTTCTGTGTGTACAGAGTAAAATACATAGCAAAACAAACATAAAGCAAAAGACTTAGAGATAATGTTTTTATTTGTCCTTAGTTTTCAAAGAGGACCATGATTTCAGGAAGGTGATGCTATGACTTGCAAGTGAATTAGATTTAAGTGAGGGAGAGCTGTGCATAGTCACCAGCCTCACTCCTTCAGAACCATCTGGGTCCAGGGGCAAGATACAGATCAGGATGACTGGAGATGGCCACGGATGCAATGGGAGATCTCGGACTTTTTTAAGTTGAGATCATTCCCAGATCTCAGTTTGACTGAGGCAATGCCCATGCAATGATTAAGATTAGGTAAGAAATGAGGCAAAGATTGGCCTCTTTTACCTAGTTTTTAAAAGAATCACTCTGGGAAGGGAAGATCCTCACGGTTTCTGGCCAAAACAAACAATTGCTATTTACGGTCACTCTGAGCCATCAGGGTCCAAACAATGACCACGTAAGGCTTGGGCTGGGACCTACTGGTGGCCAATCAATGGGAGCCAGAGTGATTTGGGTTTAAGGAATGGTCCTTAAGAAAGAAATCTAGCCTGTAAACCCCAAGATATTTTGTGAGGTTTCAGCAATCAAAATTTACATTCTTTTAGGCAGAGTACCCACAGGTAGGGGTATGATGCCCTATGTGGAGAGAGAGAAAGGAGAGAGGGGGAGGAGGGAAGGAGGGAAGGAGGGAAGAAAGGGAAATGGAAAGGGAAAAAGGAAAGGGAAGAGGAAAGGAAAGAGGAAAGGAACTTACTGAGAGATGAGTCATTCTTCCCAATATACAAAATATGGACATGGTCATTAGCATTTTGTTTAGAGAGCAAAAGACAACTCCTGATTAAGTTTCAGTGACTAGAGATGCCCTCAACGTGATTTTGTTGACTAAGGACCCTTAGAAGGACAAACTAATGTAGGAAAAGTTAGAAATCTATGTGTGTCTATATAAGACAGTAGACAGACTACATTCAGTTCCTTTTCACTTTTTTTCTGTTCAAATGACAGATCAGAGCACACAAGAAAAGATCTAGATTTTTGGTCTGCATGGTCTCCCCCTTCAACCGCTTGAAATTGTTCATTGATACCCTTGGTGTGAAAACAGTGGATTTACATACGCTTACCCATAGCTTTTCACCAGCTTGACCCAAGAGAATTTCTGAGAATTGACTTTCCTAGTCCAAGAAATGACAGAAACCAAAGCATGATGAATTACCTTGGAAAAGCCCATAGGAGCTTCATGTGTTTAGCCATGCAGGCCAAGAAAAGAGCTCATGAACAATATTCCAAAACCCCTACCTCCTAGTTAAAAGAGGAGGAAAATGTCCTACTTAGTATGATCCTAGAATCTGTTGTGCTAGTTAACGAAGTCCAAGAGTTTAGAGATCTGAACTTCTAATAAAGAGAAGAGGAGTTCCTGAGCAGCATGACTCTCAGAGAAAGAAGAGGACTGATTGCCTACTGGGCCCCAAAAGTTAGATGATCTGTAAATTACTAAAGCCACATGATCAGGAAATAAAATACCTATATGTTTCCCCCCACTATTACTATGAGTTATTTGTATAGTGCAGCTCTGATGCAAAGAGAGCATGTCTTATAAGGAACTATGTAGGACTATGTAAGGGACCTAGGGACTCACCAGAATTTTAAGGCATTGCCCTACTGGCAACCCCAAATTCAATTCCCTTCCAATAAAGAATTTATAAGCTATAATAATAAATAAATAATAATTTATAATAATAAATAATAATAATTAATAAATAAATAATAAATAAATTAAATAAATAAATACTGAATAATAATAAACTATAATCAGTGTTTTATGTATTTTCTATATCTATTTATGGGTCCTTGTGGGCCCTTTTTGACTTCTAAATTTTCACTGAGGTAAAATTAAGCCTATCCTTTACTCAGTATGGGTTTGTTGACCTGCAGTGCTTGTATGGGAGCTGGGAACCCAATTGCCCACATTTATGGATACATAAGCTACACACAAGCTATATTCAAATATTTCCCAGAGTGAAAGCTACATGGGACACAATAATGAGACAAAAATAATGTGACTTTTTTTCAGAGGCTCACAAAATCAGATCTAGTCTATGTAAGCACAGAACTTTGGGACCCTACGCCTTAAGTTACTTGTTGGAGTTTATTTGCTGAGAAATCAAGATTTGCCCCTCCTCCACACACACACACACACACACACACACACACACACACACACACAGAGGAAATCAAGGTTCAGAAATATGATTCACAAATTCTCATCACGGTTCATGTGGGTAAGCACATGCTATACCTGTGGGTTTTGCCAGAATCCTTCACCTGTCCTGGCTCCCATTATTTTGGGCACTAGAAGCCCAAAGGAATTATCCTCTTAGGTCAAATGGTCAGGGAAACTATGTACAGACACATGTAACTTCCATGTGATTCTGCCCTAAAGCATACATTAACAATTCTTATGATAACTGAGTGGAAGAGTATCCATGCATACATAGACAATTCTCTTCTCTTCCTCCTTCAAGAAAACACGTCTGGTCTCTTTCATTCATGTCTATGCTTTGAAGAGAGAAAAGGTGAAGAAAGAACTGAGGGTGGGATGCTGTCTCAAAGAAGTCTCTCTTCCCACAAAAGTCTTATCTTCCCAAGAATCCCAGTCAACTAAATCTTGAGCACTTTCCTAGTAACAGAAATCTAATTAGGAGGTGTTTCTCAGTCTCCTAACAAGGTGCTAATGGGCATATCCATAGCCTTCTATAGAAGAAGGAATTGTTGATTAAAAGTTTTCCCCAAAAAGGCTCTCTTCTCCATGAATTCATCACACTGACCAAGAAACTCTTCATATCAACACACCCCATATACCCCTTGCTAAAATGACACCATTTAAGTTTTTCCAGCAAATACTTTATCTACCTATATCATCACTTTGGGGCTAGATCCAAAAAGGACTTTAGAGATCATTCAGCTCATCTCTCTCATTTTACAGACTATTAAAGAGCTTTTAAGATTTTAGCTTTAGGGACCATCTCATTTTACAAAGGAAGAATCTGAAGACCAGAGAGATTAAATAATTTGTACAAGGTCATTCAATCCGTAAATTGCAGAGCCAGAATTCAAACCAAGATCCTCAGATTCCAAAACCAGCACACTTTCTATTCTACTATGCAAATAAAATAAGATGCAGACCTTTAAAGTGACTTGCCTAAGGTCACCCAGCAAGTAAGTGAAATAGTGAGATTTCGAACTTGGGTTCTCCATTTCTAAATACAGTGTTCTTTCTATCATCCCACATTCAACCATCTCACCCAGTCCACTATCCCATCCTCAACAGCTGCTCTTCCAAAACTCCTCTTTCTCTCTCTCTCTCTTTCAATTTTCACAAATACACACAGAGTTCAGAGGAAGAGTGGATTTAAACTTAGGGATTGGTGATTGTAAGGAGCAATTGTAGAGCATATGTGTGACCAAAAGGAAAACTCACAACTGATTACTAGAAATCTATTCCTGAGTCCATAGATAGTATTTTTTTCTGGTTCAAGGGGTCATCCACCTTGAAGCTGCTTCCTCCTTCATGTAACTATGTCTCTGTATCTATCAGTGTCTGTGTTTGTCCTCATTGTATTTCTTTCTGCTCTTGGTTTTATGCATTATTTTCTATTTATCCCTTCTCTCTAGTTAGTTGATTAGTAGAAATGGGATAAGGGGTAGGAGGGTAGAGAGAGAGAGAGAAAGAGAGAGAGAGAGAGAGAGAGAGAGAGAGAGAGAGAGAGAGAGAGAGAGAGAGAGAGAAAAGTCTTGAGCTCTCATGATCTTGGCTCAAACTAGAATTAACTCCAGTACTAAAATCTCCCATTACTAGGCTAGACCCCTCTTCATTAAGCTAACATGACTGACATTTTTAAACATAGTCTCAATGTGTGTGACTGATTCTTTAAGCCAGTGGTTCTAAACCTTCCTAATGCCTCTACCCTTTAATAGTCATATGTGGGCGTGTCTGTATGTGGGCAGACCCACCTGGAGACAGATAGAGGAGGTTCCTAAGACAGTCGGAAATATGTGTTTTCCGATGGTCTTAGGCAACCCCTATGACCCCTGTGAAAGGGTCGTTCAACCCCAAAGAGGTCTCAACCCACAGGTTGAGAACCACTGCTCTAAGCCTATCACAATACTTTCTTTATCCAGTCAAAAAGATTTCCACTTTGTAAAGAGATTGCCATCTTGTTTACATATATAAAACCTCAAAACAGCCACTGATTGATTGATCAATTTGAGAAGGGAAGAAAGAATCCTACCCTTTTACCTATTAAGTTCCTATCTGGCTACTAAAATTAAATCTAAGTGCCATCTTCTCCAGGAAGTTTTCCCTGGTCCTTTTAACTAATAATTATCTTCTCCATCCCTTACATTCAAATTTTCCCATATTTACCTGATATACTTAGTTAGTATAGTAATCCATGTCATAACCTCCTACTAGAAATAAACTCCATTAGGATACAGCTTAGTCAAATATTGCTGAATAGTGGTGCTTCTCCTACTGGTTCTGATTGACTTCTGGTGTCTGGTGTACCTAGTTTGAGCTTCCCACCTTTTATTAGGGAAGGGACATTAGAGATTATTTAGTTTTTTCCTTCATGTTATAGATGATAAAATTGAAGGCCAGAGAGAGAAATGTCCTCTACAATGACATAGTTAATAATTAGTAAAGATGGTATCAGAAATTGGGCTCCACTATTCAAAATTGTCATAGAAGCTTGCTTCCTAATTGCTATCTCTGCCTCAGACCAGGTCTTGACTTCTATGTTTCTAATGCTTACCTGCCTATATTCTAAATTGGTCCCTTTGATTCCTTGATGTGCAACATGCAATATATTCCTATTTGTAAGAGCTGGTCTTAGAGCTGGGAAAGATGTTGGTTCAGATTCTGTCTCTGACTTACAAACTGCATTACTTAGATTTTTCTGTCTCTTAGGCTATTCTCCTCTCTGTAAAATGCAATAATAACACCTGTAGTATTTGCCTTTTAAGAAAGTACCTCGGGGGCGGAGCCAAGATGGCGGCATAGGAGCAGCAACATATCGCAGGTCTCACATAGCCACCCCAAAATATCCATAAAATATGACTCTAAACTAAACCTAGAACTCCAAAACGCACACAAATATACTTTCACTAAAGTCAGCTTGGCTACGAGGAACCATATCAGCACTGTGAACTGAAACCAGCCTGGCCTGAAGCCCTGGCTGAGCCCTGAGGGTGGCTGGACGAGAGGAGCCGAGCCCTGTTTGGGTGAGTGGATTGGCAGCAGCTGCGGCAGTGTTCAGAACTAGGTCAGTGGGACTTGCGAGGTCTTGGGAGAAAAGCAGTCCAGCCGAAATGCCTCTAGGGCAGGAAAGCAAAAGGCAGAGGCTTTGCACCCGTCTCCGCATTGTAGCTTCCATACCCTCGGCCTGCAGACTGCAGGGGGACTAAGCGATCGTTCAGAGGCCAAGTACTCTTGCATTGAGCGGCCTGGATCCAGATCACAGTCTTGGGCTTTGGTCCTGTTAGTCTTCTTTATCCAGTGAGCCAGAAGTGGGAAAGGGACCCAGCAACTTCTTGAGAGCTACGGCAGCTGGGAGGACCCCAGTGATTTGGGACAGAGCTTTCCCTTCTGGAAGCAGAGCCCCACAGAGATTACAAAAAAAAAAAAATCACAGACTGACCAACCATGAGTAAGAATAAGCATAAGAAGCAGGATAAGAACAACAACCAAACCCTAGATTCCTTCTTTGAAGAAAAGAAGAACCAAGACAGAGAGCTACAGGACAGCACAGCCAGAGCTCCCCCACCAAGGGCTTCTAAAAAACATGAAGATTGCCTTAAAGCTAGAGATGAGCTGAAGAAGGATTTTGAAAACCAAATAAGAGAAGTGGAAGAAAAATTGGGAAGAGAAATAAGAATGTTGCAAGAAAATCATGAAAAGAGAGTCAGCAATCTGACTGAAGAAATCAACACCCTAAAAAATAGATTAACTCAAATGACAAAAGAGGCCCAAAAAGCCAATGAGGAG
>CM053585.1:143055495-143072367 GCA_028646515.1 Pseudochirops corinnae
ACGAGGGAGGAAGAAAAAGAATCTAGAATCTAAAATTCTGTTATCAAATGTTAAAAATTTATATATATATATATGCAATTATTATTATTATTATTGTTAATTACATCCAACTGGAACTTGACATACACAGGCACGGTGGTTGGGAGATCCATCCTGCCCTACCGAAAGGTCAGAGGGGTGAGGGGGGAAGACATAGGAGAGAATAGATTGGGGGAGGGGCGATACACTGGGATCGCTGTTTTGGGACGGTGGGTGGGGGAAAGATGGGGAGAAAATCTGTAACTCAAAATTTTGTGGAAATGAATGATGTAAACTAAAATAAAATTTAAAAAAAATAAAAAAAGAAGTAGCATTGATAGAGGGTGCCTGAAGTCAGGAAGACCCAAATTCAAATTCTGCCTCAGATACTTATTAGCTGTGTGAACCCCAAATGTCATTTAGCATCTGTCTGTCTCAGTTTCTTCAACTGAAAAATGGGGCTAGGATAATAATAGCACCTCCCTCACAGGTTTTTTGTAAAAATCAAATGAGATAACACTTTTAAAGTACCTAACAAGGTTCTTGGCACATAGATGCTTTATAAATGTTACTCCTGTAAGAAATGATGAAGGGAATGGTTTCAGAAAATCCTGGGAAGACTTCTATGAACTGAGGCAAAGTAAGTTGAGCAAAACCAGAAGTACAATGTACACAGTAATAGCAATATTGTAATGATAATCAACTGTGAAAGATAACAACAGTGATCAATACAATAATCCATGGCAATTCTAAAGGATTCATGATGAAAAATGCTATCCATTGATGGAGAGGGAACTGAGACTCTGAGAGCACATTGAAGCATTTTTTTTCCCTCTTTGCTCACCTACCTCCACCCATAAGATGGCTGATAGGAAATTACATTTTGCATGACTTCATATGTATAACGGGAATTGTATTTCTTGCTTTCTCGATGTGCAGGGGAGCAGTAGAGAGAGATAGAGAATTTGGAAGTGAAAATTAAAAAGTAAGAAGTAAAAATTAAAAATAAATTCACATTCCTCATCTTCCCCTAAGGCAAGTTGGTGGGTTGAGAAAGTGGGTGTGATATCAAATAAAGAGAGCTTAATCAAATAGTTTAATCTCCTTAAAGTAATGAAAGGGGTGGGAGCTAATGAAAATAGAAGGTGATAAATATTCTAAATGCAATTTTTCATTTATCCCTCAGTATTTCTTTAATGAAAACCAACAAACTAGTAGTTAATCCATTCTCTCTCCTGGAGTTTGAGTTTTTCCTGTCCAAACTCTCATGGTTTCCATTTGAAAAAGTTAAAAAAAAATCATTCAAGTATTCAATTCTTATGAGAGAATTGTATCAATAACATTAAAGTACCCAATTTCTTCATAATTTCTTCCTCAAGCATTGTACACTGGCACTATTTATGACTCATAAAAAAGTATTTTAATAGCAAATTCCTTATCTAGCAATGCCAACTCAGCCAACAGCTGAAAACTAGGATTAATCATTCTATAGTTGAAAGAATGCTTAACTTGCAGGTCAGAAGTTATAGATTCAAGTTCTGGCTTTGCTGCTTACTAGTTTACTAGCTCTGTGACTGGATAAGTCATGTCTCTGAACCTCATTTCCCTCATTTATAAAGTGTGTGTGTGTGTGTGTGTGTGTGTGTGTGTGTGTGTGTGTGTATGTGTGTGTCTGTGAGAGAGAGAGACAGAGAGAGAGGCAGACAGACAGACAGACAGACAGACAGACATGGGGGGTGAAGTGGGGAGAGTGTTTTTCTAAAGGCCATAATTTCAGAGTCAGAAATGACTGCAGAGGGCATCTAGTTCAACATTACCCAAAGATGTTTATTATTTTCTAGACATCCAGTTTTTGCTAGCATATTTCCAATGGAAAACCCATTAGCACCTGAGCAGCCTATTCCAATTTGGAGACTTCTAATTAAGAGGGAGGTTTTTTTTTTCCCCCCCTAATGTCAAACCTAAATTTGCCTCTTTACAGTTTTCACTCATTGTTCTTCTTCCACTTAGGTACTTGGAGACACTATTATCTCTCATGCCCTCAGCACTAATATTTCTAAGTACACTCCAACCTCTAACATTCTGTGCTTCTGTGTTGATGACTAACGAGTAGTACTCCCAATAGGCCAGGTTAGTTAGTGCCATTGCTGAGTTGAAAGAGGTCAGCAGGTGGTTCCTACTGGCATGTCAGTTCAACAGCTGACCTTTCTGCATCACATTTAATTTGGGAACAGAAGAGGAGGCAGTAGATTTTCTGAGTAATAATACACAATTGGGATTTACCAGGTCTCATTTAGAGGGCTGAGATCAGAAAACAGGTAGCCCCATTGAAGATGCTGAAAGTGTACAAATAAATGGTTGGCTTTTTATTGTTATTGTGTTAGATGTCAGAGTCTAGTAATAGTCGTAAAGTGAAGTGGATTAGTCATGGAGAACAACAGGGAATGCAGCCTGAATGTCAAGGGAAGATTGGGTGGGAGAATTAAACTGTGGTGAAAGGGAGCAAAAGACACAGGAGAGAATAATAGTTATAGCTAGTATTTATAGAGTACTTTAAGGCTTAAAAAATACTTTACAAATATGATCTCATTTTAACTTTATAATGATCCTGAGGTAGGTGCTATTATTATCTCCTTTTTACAGATGAGGAAACTGAGACACAGAGGTTAAGTGACCTGCCCAGGATCACACAACTAGTATGTGTATGAGATCAGATTGGACCTCAGGTCCTCCTGACTCCAGGGCTGGTGATTTTTTTCACTGCGCCACCTAGCCGCCCCCTCAAAATAATGTTTTTATGAAAACTATGTTTCCAAAACAAAAAGAGAAGTCGTGAGAAGAATAGAATTGTTTTTACAAATTCTTTTTGCAAATTTCTTTAATATCTGACAATATATTACAGCTAGGTTCTTATATCTGTTTCTGCATTTCTGTAATACGTTGCTTTGGTTAAAGTATATGGAGAAAACATGACCTCATGCAGATATTGTAGTTGGAACAGAAAATAGTATTGTAAAAGGGAAATAACATCTTAGTATTTTGATTAAAGTATTTTTGATCTTGTGGACAAAGGCAGAGGCAAATAAGTGGTAAGTACCCTGGAATCAAGAAGACCCAAGTTCCTGTTTTGCCTCAGACACCAGGTATGTAACCCTGTGGAAGTTCCTAAACCTAAATCAGTTTCTTCAACTGTAAAATGGGGATGATAACAACACCTCCGTGCCAGGGTTATCGTGAAGATCCAATGAGATAATATCTGAAAAACACTTAGCACAGTGTCTGACACACAATAGGTACTTAGTCAATGCTTATATCTCCTCTCCTAAAGGGGTTTTGGGGTTAGAGCACCTTGGATCACATACTGTGGGGAACTGTGCTCATGTATAGTCATGGCACAGTACGGAACCTTAATCAGCCTGTTTACATTCTCACAGCAGACAAAACAAGAAGTGGGAAGACCGATAGGCAAAAACAAGACATTTCACCAGAAACTGTGAAATCTCCTTCCCTCTTAGTAATTGGAAGACTTGTCTATTTCCTTGCCCCTTTCCTAATTTGAGGGGAAAAAAGATCAATACAAATGTTTAGTTTGCATACTTTGCCATCTCCCACCAAAGATATATAGATATAAACACACACACATACACACACACACACACACACACACACACACACACACACACACCACATACCCCAGTGGAATTTTTTTTTTCTACCTTGAAAGAGCAATCACAGCTTCTCCAGGCTTTAGGAACATCAATCAGTTTCACAGCTGGAGGCAGAGGACTTTCTTTAGGGAACACTTTTGGAATATAGTAGAATGTGTTTTGTCCTTGCCAGGCAGACAAAAAGTTTAATTAAATAAGCACCTGGCTTCCTGCCTCTGGCTGGAGTAAGGAAAGGAGAAAAATTCAACACAAATTCCTTTACCCTAGCCCAACTACCACTCTCTCCACTTCCTTCTTACCTGGCTACCTCTTTCCAACCTGGGCTTTTGGAAAGAAATTGCCTGGAAGTGAGCTGAAGGTGCTGACAGTTTTGGCAAGGATGCAGAGCTTGGTCCATTATGGAAGTGATTGAAGTTGGAGCTGTTTGCAGCAGCTGCCTGGCTCTTCTTCCCCTTTTACTCCTGGCCTGAAATTTGAACAGAAATGACATTGCAATGATAAATATCACCTTTCAAATACTTTGTACCATTTCCTCTTTTTTCCTGCTTTCAGTTTCACAAGAATCCTGGCATAGAACTTCAAACTTTCTTTTCCCTAACTGGGGAATTGGATTGGGAAGCTGAGAATTATATCATCTTTCTTTTGCCCCAATTACTTGTTTTTGGGTGAGAATAGAAGAGATGGAGATGAAATGGGCATATTGATTCTTCTGGACTGATGTCAATGTGCATCCCTGAGTAGAGAGAGAAGAATAAATAAACATGGTGTCCTCTGGAAGACAGTTTCAATACCATAATGATTTGAAAAAAATTATATATATATGTGTGTGTGTGTGTGTGTGTGTGTATGTGTGTGTATGTGTGTATATGTGTGTGTGTAATATACACATATATATAATTTTCAATCTGTATTGCTAGACTGATGTAAATTACTTTATTTTTCTTAGTTTTATTTATATGATTTCAATTGTTATGAGTCCAATCTGTGGTTTCTACTTTCCCTTCTTTATCACCTCTCTAAAAGTTATATTTTTAATTTTTTTGCCAGTGGTTCAATAAATATCTTGTGAAAATTCTGCAGATTTTGACTGGACTCTGAAACTTCTTTGTCAACACAAACTCTGTTTCATCAAGTTAGACTACCCTGGGCCTCTTTTTTTTTTTTTTTTTTTTAAAGTAGTGCTATGGTCAGTTTCTCCATCATTCTGAGTGGCTGAGAATTATATTTTATAACAAAATTTTCCCACACAAAAAAATCATGGATGAACCCATGAATTGAATGAAGTTATTTAATTTAAGCTTAGGCAATGAGGGATATTACGTGAACAATTGTTTTGCATTCATACTTAAGAGAATGCTACAGCCTTTTTTTTTTTGCTGCCAAAACATTATTATTAGATTTGTGTAAAATGTCAGAAATAATTTGCATGTTAGGCAATGTTCTTTTCTTAATTATATTTAGTCATATTTGTCACTTTTAGTATCTTTTAAACAGAAGTTTAAGGGTCTTTTCTATTTTGAAAGATCTAGTGCTTCTGTCAATCTCAGTCACATTCTCTCAATCACAGCATGGATCTTCTATTCTCAGTTAAAATGAAAGCTTAAGCCTTATTAATCACTAATCTTAGCCTTATTTATTTCTAAGACTTCAATATTAGCAAAATATTTAAATGAGTTGAATGAAGAGATTAAGGATATAAATCCAGTTTGAAGCTAGAGAGGCCTCTAGGAATTCTTATCTGTAGACACTCAAAGGTCTGAAAGCATTCTGAATAAGAACAAGGCAGTGAAAGAATGAATGCAGAAAAAAATAAAGCCAGTATTCTGAGAGGCATATTGGGAAAAAAAGTTTTATTGCCTTGTATTTTATTGAATAATAATTGATATTCATATAGCTGTTCAAAATAAGTGAAGAACTTGACATGTATGATCTCATTTGAAGCTCACAACAGTTTTATGAGGAATTATTTTTCTTATTTTATGGATGTGGAAACTAAGGCTTAGAGAGGTGAAATCTCACAGAGCTAATAGCAGAGGTGTGATCAGAACCCAGTCTACTTGGCTCCAAGTCTAACATTCTATTCCATGTGCAGCATGTATGATTGACAAGGCTCACATATGTACAACAATATTGATCTTAACGATAATCTTGGGAAGTTGTCTGGGCAGTTGTTGATATTAACATGCCCAACAGGTAGAAAAGGAAACTGCAACAACATGATACAGTAGAAGGAGAAATAGGTTTGCGTGACAGGAAACCTGGCATTTCATTTACTGTGATCCAGTGAAATTAAGAAAACTTACCATAAGTGATAGGAAGCGACTGATTTAGTCTCATACCTCTGATATTCAACAAGCATTCATTAAGTGCCTATTATTTGCCTACCCCTTTGCTAGGTGCTGGAGATGTAAGTACAGAGAATGAAACAATCATTTTTGCCAAAGAGCTAACATTCTAATGAAGGAGACAGTAGTTAAAATAATAAAGGTTATCCCAAAAGACTCAGTGAAATTTTACAGTTTAGTAATTCCAAAAACATAAATGGAACAATGTTGCAAAATATTTTAAAGTTTAATGATTTATAGTTTTAAAATATTGATATGGTTTTTATTAAAATTCAACATAACTAGCAAATTTTTAAACATTTGTAAAAACTTTTCATCCAGCTGCTTGCTACTCAGTCACTGAAAGGATTATATTTGGAATGCTAGCCTTAAGACCATCCAAAGAATGTGGTTTTGTTGCAACATGATAATTTTGATTTCATATCATAAGACAATGTCTAATGGAGATAGGTGACAAAGATGGCCAAGTAAGAAGACCTTTTCTACCAGTTAACCAGTTTGAGAAAGTGTCATCCAGAAACTGTTGCATACACAATGCATAATGACGAGGTGCTCTGTATTGTCAGAATTAAAATTTGATTATTCAGAATTCACAAAACTAAATAATTATAAAAGGAATTTATATTATCAAACTTTCAAATGATGGGTTTTCTTCGTAAGACTGCAGCATTTTTATTTTTTAAGTTATCAAGGTATTCTTAAGTTATTAAATCTTAAATCTTGCACTAAGATTTTTAGGACATCCTGTGTAATTATGTAGAACTTAAATATAAAGTTTATAGCTACGTATGGGTATGCTGGTGCCAGCTCTTGTGTGAACTGATTATTAAAATTTCAGTGTCAACATTAACACCTAGGAAATTGGCAAATTCTACAAATTAAGGCTTAATTTATTGTTCTGTTGATTGTCTAGACTTAAAAGAGTGATGAAGAAAATGTTAATAATGTAGATTAAACCTAAAGTGTGTTATTTACAGTTTTTTTTCTCTGCCAATTATTAACCAGCATATCACTTGCATGTAGCCCATATAAGCCCTGGGTGTCCTTTTTCAAATCTCCCACTCTCACTGATGAGTCAAGTGCCAGAACAAGGCTCCATCTCCATTTGTAGCTTCTGGTGAGGTACTAGAGGTCAGTGAGGACAATGGGGATCAGATATCATATTAATGATATTTACTTAAGCCTCTATTCCAATATGTTCCCTCCAAAATTTTTGTTGTTGTTTAGTCATGTCTTACTCTTGGTGACCCTGTGGACCGTACTATCTGTGGGGTTTTCTTGGCAAAGATACTAGAGTAGTTTGCCATGTCCTCCAGTGGATTAAGACAAACAGAGATAAAGTGGTTTTCCCCGGGTCACACAGCTCAGCTGGTAAGTGTCTGAGGTTGGCTTGAACTCAGCTCTTGATTCTAGACCTGGCACTCTATCCACTGAGCTACCTACCTCCCCAATATTAACCACCAGTTAAAGTTAGCATTTTTTCTTATATCATCTAGCCATTAGGATCCCAGTATCATTTAACCAACTAACATTAACCAGTTTTTCAAACTGAGATTTATGGAGAATATACAGCAAGAAGAAAAGTTACGAACACTTTCCCCCAACACCTGGAGCCATACTCTCCCTTATACCACTTTGGTTCATGGAAAGGGCAGACCAACTCAAAGTAGTTTCTACAAAGTATTCACCCTACTAGGTTCACTTCTAAACGTGGTATGGTTGGTAGATGAGTTACTATTGCTTCTTCTTGAGTGCTTTCATTCCATTCCTGTTCTGGGTCAAGTATGGGGAATAGACTTTACTCCTCACTCAGTTTGGCCATTGGCAAAAGTTGGCATGGCGATCACCTCCTGGAGTTCTTGCTATTTGCTCTCCCAGCCTTTCAGCGACTTTAAAGAAACCTTAGACTATAAACTCCTTGTGGGTAGGGACTGTCTTTTGGCTCTGTTTGTAATCCCAGCACTAAGCAGAGTGCCTTAATAAGTGTTGACTGAGTGATAGATTAAGAATACTCACACCGAGGGGACATGGTATGGATGATTAGGCAGCAAAAGAGAATGAGAAACGATAACACAGGGAGGTGAAGAACAAGGAGAGAGTGGTGTTATTAAAATCTAGAGAAGGGAAATTATCAAGGAGAAGGTGGCCAGTGGAGTAAAATACAAATTAAGCTGAGAGGAAAATGACTAAGGAAAGATCATATTTGGCAATTAAGAAATCTTTAAGAGAGAGCAGTTTTACTTGAGCATTGAAGCCGTAAGTGCTGAGGAGTTACTGAGGGGAGAAAATGTGAAGAAAGCGAGTGTAGTGTGAAAAGAGAAATCAAACAGACCCAGGAGGGAAGAGAAGGGATGCTTGGGTTGTACAATCATCCCTTCCACATGGTCAGGGTGGGGGTATGGTTAGGAGTCTTATGTCCCCAGGATCTGGAATATCTGTGTAAAAATTTTTGGTCCTCCCTTCCTACCAGAGAAAAAGTCTTAACCTTTTCTTTTTCTTTTCTTTTTATGGGGTGTTTACAGGACCATACGTATATTTCATGCATTTCTGAGTTTCTAAACTTTTTCTGTGTCATCTGTTAGCTTTCATGTGTCAGCTGTGGTTTCCACAAAGCTGCCCCCAAATTCCCATTTAATTTCTTATGCTGACCAGTGATATATTGAAACCGCAATGAGGAAAGTCACAATGTGGAAGGAATAACTATATATTTTTTTGGCTCAGGCTGTGAAATTCAATTCAACTAAACTCAATTTGGTGAACATTTATTGAGTACCTGCTATATGTAAGGGTGTGGTAATAGAATGACAAAAATAAGATAGTATTTGCCCTCAAGGAATTTACATTGTAAAACATGGAAACAGATCAATATGCACACATGTAGTACCCAGGGCATGCTATAGGTTTTAGGCATTTCTTATGGAAATACTCAAAACCAGTGATTCTGAGTACCCACCAATATGTTTACTTTTACCAACCAGACAGGACATCTATTAGTTCAAAATAAGACATTTCATCTAACAACACAGTAAATTACATGACAAGGAAAGATTGCCCATGTACACATGGATGCCAGTGGGGATAGGGGGGCACATTGTGAATCCAGGCAAGACCAAGGAATGCAAACAATGGACACACAAAGAGGGAACACTTCTGGCCAGGGAACACACAGGAACCTTTGTGAATGACACACATTATGTGTTCTGTCTCCTAAAGTACACTTATGGCTAGAGCGCTTTATACTGCTGCAGGGCTGCTAATGCCTGATGTCGTGTACTGCTTCCTGCTGGACATTGCATTTCTGCTATCTACCTGTGTGTTATCAGTGTGGGAAGCAATTCTTTCCTAGCTATCTAGTGGGTCTTTTTGGTTCTAGAGCTGCTTCCTACAACAGTCTGCTGGGCCTCGAATCTACCTAGACCACCTATGAAATCTCTGTTTTAATCCACTTATGCACCAGAAAGTTTCTACTTGAAAAAGGAAAGTTAAACATCCCTTGGAACTTTGAGCCACTATACCTAGCCAAAGCAAAAGCAGGGCAGAGTATACCCAGAGGAAATAGTAAGTAAATATATTCTTTTGACTTTCTATATCTGCTGCTGATTTGGAGCCTGTGATCCCAGAAAACTATTTGACTTATGGTTAGATAAATTCTTCATAACTCCCTTTTAACCCCTTATGGGAAATGTCTTCCCAAAAGACATTTCAGGGACTCTGCCAAAAATAAACCCACTAAAACTGGGGAACTTGGGGCTACAAAGCCCATCCCTTTTTCTATGAAAAATGATTTTAAATCTTAGTGATCAGTGTCTTGGAGACTCAGAGTTTTCCCCTAGCTCCCTCCCCCTTACAAATTCAGTCTCTACTTTAGAAGGATATTATTCATGATGAGGTTGTATTGAATGTTCTTATCTTGGTCAAATTCCAACCCAGGCCTGAATGGATTTAACCTGCTCAGGTTTAGGTGGAGACAGATCCTTCTGCCTAGATAATCCAAGACTGAGAATGCTGTAGCATGGTAGGGGGCTGATCTGATAGAACAAGTATTTCCTGTGAAGATAGAATGATGGCAAGTGATATCAACCCCTGTTGAAAAGGTATTAAGTGACCTAAGTCATGGTACTCAAGATCTCATTTTAATAGAGCCCACCTCGCAGTGTTCTGACCAATCAGAGTTGGTTTGCACCCCTTGGAAACACCTACTCCCTGTAGGGCATATAATCCTGTATCCCAGATCCCAAAAGGAGCCATTTCTGAGCTGGCCCTGTTGGGGGGTGCAGTTTTGGACAGAACTCCTATGTGATGCATGTCAAGCCAGCTTGAGAGAAATTAAACTGTGGACACACGCACCCTAATTTCATTTTTCTGTTTCTTAGAACAGACTCAGTAATTTATTGGAGTTCGATGGGTGTTCATCCATCTTCTCTGATTGACATGCAAATAAATTTGAGCAAGAAAAAGTACTAATGGAAGAAGACAAGGCCACACCTTTCTACCCTCCTGGGCCACATTCCTGCCTTTGATGTACTTGGGCCAGGCACAAAGCCAATAAGAAGCAGAGTAAATAGAGTAATGCTAAGATTGCCAACCTAGGAAAGAGGAAGACAATGGGATCAATCTAGGCATATTTGGCTGTGTGACTGGAAGAGTCACTTAACCTCTATTAGTCCCACAAAAACAAAAACAAAACCCCCCCAAAAAACAAAACAAAAAAACCCCCAAACCCATCTGAATCTGTAAGTTGCAGAGAAGATGTGGTAGAGGAAGTCACTCTTCCTCTGAATAAGATTCAGACCTTGCCCTCATGAATCTGATAAGTAGATATATGAACTCCCTACTCTGATGAAATCACAAAGCCACATCCAAAATTAGAAAAACAAATTTAGCAATAAAAAGCATTGGTTTTATTCTGTATTCACATCAGTATGAAACCTTGCTCTGCTTCTGTAAAACAAACAACAACTCATACAAAAGTAAATAATTTCAAGAGGGAGAAAGCTACTATAATATGGCACTTTAAGGTTTGCAAGACAATTTACATCTATTATCTCATTTGATCCTCACAATGCTGTCAGGAAGGTACTATTTTTAAGTAAATTGCCCAGGGTCAAACAGCAGAGAGTGGTGTGGAGCAGAGGTATCTGCCCTGGAGGGCCATAACACTCCTACTGCAGCCAACCTGATTAAAATGTAATTGGGAAATATTTTAAGAAATAAATAAAGTTATAATAAAACATAATAACATGTGCTTTTCCAAGTTAATAAGAATTTATAGGGATCCTTATGGATAAATTGGAAAGGGGAAAGAAACCAATTAGGAGAACATAGCCAAGTGAATGGAAATAAGAGTTTGTGGTAAGGGATGAGTGAATGGAGAGAAAGGAACAGATTTAGGAGATGATGTGCAGGTAAAGCTCAACAAAACTCAGAAAATGCCTGGATGTGGGAATTGAAGCTCAGATCAAGTTTTATCATGTGATTTATTCTACCTGAGCTCCTTATGGCTGCTGGATTTCATCTCCTGTTTTAAGAGCTGTTATTTTCTCAAAGTAGATTTTCTAGAATCTATAGCTTTACTGTTTAATTCTTAATTATACCTCTCTTTTAAAAGAAAAGAGACAGTGCTAGGAGTATTTTAATTCTGTGCTTATTGGGGAGAGTGGAGTTTTAAAGTGGATAGTGACCCCCTTTTGGAGTTAGGAAAACCTAGGCTCAAGTACTGCCTTTTACATATACACATACTATATGATTCTGAATAAGTCAGTTAATCTCTCATTGACTCTGAGCAACTCTCTGTAAGTTTCAAAGTAGTTATTGATTTTTGGTGCTAGAAGGAACTTCTTAAAAAGAATTGCCAATTAAATCACAGGTCCAGATCTCCTTTTCCCAAATTCTAATAATTCCAAAGAGACTGTTTACATTATGATGCTCAAATATCTCCCTCTCTCTACCCCCTCACTAGATGACAGATTGATGTCCCAAGAGAAGGATCATCTACAGGACTCTAGGCCAAACCCAGTGGACATAGAATCATTTTGATAGGGGTCTCTCATGTCTGAAAGACTATCCATTTTCACCGTAATTTCTAGAATACCTAGATCCATCTCTCAGTTCTGACTATGTACCTCCTAAATACCTAGGGAACAGTGACATATGTATCTTATGAACTCTGATCTCTCTGTGAAGATCTGTGTGCCACACATAACACTACTAATGCAATCAAGATTGAACACCAAACCTGCAGTTTAGCCACCATAAACTTTCTCCTCTAAACTTGTCTGTACTCTCTGACACATTACATTATTTTTCTCATTTGTATAACAAGGTACAAGGACAACATGATATGGTAGAAAGAGCCTTGGTTGTGAAATCAGGGAGCTTGGGTACAATCCTGCTTCTGACACTTAATACTTGTGTGACCTTGGGAAAGTTATTTATACTCCCTGAACCCAGAGATTCCTCATTTATAAAATGAGGAGGGCTGGGCTAGATAGCCTTTGAAGTCCTTTGTAACTCCAAAATATATGATCCTACAGTATGAATTTTATGTCAAAGCTTTCTCTTTAACACAGATATGAGTAAAGTCAGTGTACAGGCCCCGTTGTATTCCTCTAGCAGCTCTCCTGAACTTTGTCTCCTAGCGGACCCTGGCTTTCCTGTTCTGGAACCACCAATTAAATGGTTGAATTGTTTAAGCACCTAGAGAATATGTAATGTTTCTGGAGCTGATGAAGTTCTTATCTTATATGTACTTTAAACTGTGGATCTCACACAGATTATAGACAATCACATGTTCATATGTACTGCTTAATACATTTCTATTGTTAAAGGTAGCAAGTCCTCTCTACTGCTTAGTGACATTTCTGTTTCTGAATCATCAGGAACATAGTTATCCATCTGTTTTTTCACAGACAGTGTCTCAGAACCAGCCATTCTTCCTTCATTATTTCAATCAGTCAAATCTTTGACTTGAGAATTTTGATATTTATTAATCAGCATAGTGTGATGGAAAAAGCACTGAGCAGAAATCAGGAAGCCTTGGGGTCAAATTCCCTCTCTGGTCCCTACTAGTCCTATGACTCTGGGTAAATCATTTAATGTCTTTGAGCTTTAGTTTCATAACATGTAAAAAGAAAACAGAAGGAGATAATAATTCAATTCATTCCTGTAGTACCTACCTGAAAGGGTCATTGTAAGGACCACCTGAGATCATTGGATTTCTTCAAGGTTTAGAGGTGGAATGAACCTCAGAAGTTGCTAAGTCTAACCACCTCATTTTACACATAGAGAAACTGAGGCCTAGAAAGGTTAAGTGACTTACTCAGGGTCATGCAGCTAATAAGAGTCTTATGTAAGATTTAAACTTGATCTTCCTAATTCCAGTTCTAGTTCTTTAAGTGCCTCACAAACCTTAAAATACTATAAAAATATCAGCTGTTATTATTATGTTTGAGGGTCTTGTGCCAGGCATGATGAATAAGATTCATACCTTGCCCTCATGAATCTGATAAGCATATATAATATGCACAAATAATTAGAGAGGCAATGAACAAGAGTGGATAGAATGCTGGAGGTGTAGTCAGGAAGAGCTGAGTTAAAATCCCTTCTCAGACTCACTAGATCTATGATCTTTCAGTACACTCCATATCTCTGAGCCTCCATTTAGTTTCCTTATCTGTGAAATGGGGATAATAAAATCTACCTCACAGGGTTTTGGTGAGAATCAAGTGTATAATATATGAAAATTACTTCAAAACCTTAAATTACTTAATAAATGTGAGATCTTAATAATTATAACAAAATGGTTTTTATATTATATTATAAAAATTATAATAATGGAGCACCACAAGTGCATAAAACAACTACTAAAAATGCTAAAACCACAGGTGGAAAGATCATTTCTGACAGGAGGATAAGAAAGGGCTTTATGGAGGACATTCGAGTTGGGTCTTGAAGGATAGTCAAGATTTCAGCAGGTAAGGAAGAGAATAAGAGGCCATTAGGGATGGGACAGAAACTGGAGCTATAAGGGACACCAGGTGAGGAAACTCACTCTACCAATGTAGGTCAGTGCCTTCTTTGGTACTTGAATTCTTAGAGAGTTGCTCCCAGGCACTTGGGTGGGGTCCCACAGCCAACATGTGTCTTGAATTCAATTTTTCTGACTTCAGGGCTTGTTCTCTTTTAACTACATTAAAGGTATAAAATCATGGCAATATCAAATGCTTCCTTGCCTACCTATGTATAAGACTGCTTTCTCCTTGTCCCATAGTTCGCAGAACCAGCTTCCTGGCATTCAGGCATACTCCTGACCAATTCCCTCCCCCCACCCCCCCTTAAACTAAATGTTTGATTTCATAGGTGTAGAGAATTCTCAGAGAAGGGCTTTTCCTACTATTGAAGATTAGCTCCTTCTCAGTAAGGTATACTCTTAAAGAGTTTCCTGGGGGGCACTGAGAGATTAAGTAAATTTCCTAGGATCACACAACCAGGATAACCCACAGCAAGAATTGAACCAGGACCTCCTGACTACCTCTCTTTCCATATACATATCTTATTTTGTAATAAGATAGTTCATACATTATAAACAAACTCCATGTCTCATTTAGCTGTTTGACCATGATACATATTGGATGGCTCACTTCTATAAAGTAACTTTACATTTCTCTCTGATATATCTTGCCATGAAGTTGAATGATAGGGCTGGATGCCCTCATGCCTAGTTTGGGGGAGTCTTTCTGTATTCTCCATTACTTTCTCTTCCTCTTTAGGTTTGTGTGATTGACCTCCTTCCTTCTGTGCCTCTTTCATTTTTTTTTTTTTGGTTGTCTTTTTGGAGGGGGGAAGGCACAGAAATTGAGATTAAGTGACTTGCCCAAGGTCACACAGCTAGTGTTAAGTGTCTGAGGTTGAATTTGAACTCAGGTCCTTCTGACTCCAGGGCTGGTGCTCTATTAACTTTGCAACCTAGCTTCCCTATGGGCCTCCTTCATTTCAAGGAGTTATTAAAGGATCATTAATGCCTCTACTCTTCTCTTAACTTCTGAGCTCTAGGCTTACTTTGTTGGCAGAACAAAGTGGGAGTAACTGCAACCAAAGTCCTTGTCTGCCAGTGCAACCTCTTCTTCCTTTCACTTTTTTTTTTTATTCTGGAATAATCTGATCCTTCTTTAAAAGGTGGTAAAAACAGCCTCTGTTCTCTCTACCTCTGTTCTTTGTATTGCCCTGTTCAGCCCCATTCAGCTGAGTCCAGCAATTTGGTTCCCTATTTTGGGATCAGGTATATGTAAAGACCAATTTTGAAGCTTTTATAGATAGTGCAGATTTGATGGTCCAGGCAGATATTTCCCATTTATCACATTTTCCCCCTATGGAACTAACTGCCCTCTACAATGATGCTTCATCTAATATCCTGTTTTGTCGTGGCCTACCAACAACATTAAGCCTGATCTCTCTGTAATTTGGGCTCAGATCTTGTTTTGACCCTAGTGGAGATGGAGAATAGTCAGCTCCATGGTCATATCATTACTGTTCCTATATTTCACAGGTTTTAGAAAAATGATTTAAAACATCATAACCATACTTTTACCACTCAATTAACAAAGCCTTCCTCTGCCAGTGTTCATATGCACTTTACTGTTATCCCTCTCCATGCCCTGTTTTTATCTTCTGCGTGTAGAAAGACTACTCACTGTTAGAGAAATTCCTTTCATGGCAAAGATAATTGGAGTGTTAGAAAGAATTAGAAAGAATCTGGAAGGCTTCATCAAAGCCTTCTCAGGTTATTCCTACTTGTGCCTTTGTTAAACCTTGGCTTTTGCTATGCTTGATGCAAACCACATTAGATTCAGTGCTGTGACAGGTCAGAGGTTAGGTCTGCCGGAGGATTTAATTCTCAGCTAAAGCTAATAGAAACCACCAAGGGAACAAAGAAATAATATTTTTGTTTATTTTGGTTAGAAAGAGCTTTCAGAAGGGCAGGTAACTTCTCTCCCCTTCTATTTCTCTCCCCTCCCCATTCCTGCATTTGTCATTCTATGTAGTTCAACTTTGCTGTTTTAAATATTTATTATTTAATCCCAAAAAGTAATAATAGTAATGGACTCTCTTTCCTAGGCTGTTTTCCCTCCCTCTCCAGGGTAATTACCTGTGATGAGTGCTAGAGGCTACAATGTTCCCAGAGAGAGCTTCACTGGGGGAGAGAGGGAGAGAGAGAGAGAGAGAGAGAGAGAGAGAGAGAGAGAGAGAGAGAGAGAGAAAAGAGAGAGAACGATCACACTGGTTCTTAGTTTTCAGCTTTGCCATCTCAGAGCAATTGTAGAAATAGTATATTGTAGGCAGAGGCAAAATGAAATTTTAAATCACAAATCCTTTCATTAGGAGATTAGACTATATATAGCCACCAAGCAGGCAGAAGACTGAGCCAGGTTGTTACCCTCTGTGGCTGCACAATACAGAGCTTACTCATTTAACTAGCTCGACTTAACCACATGCTGGACAAAATTTCCCATCTGCTGGAGTATTGGGCCCGATTCTCTCTGATCATAATTACACAGAACACCTCTGAGGTCAGAGGCTCCACATTTAAGGACAGAAAGCACCAAGCGGCTCAATGTGTGCCAATCTATGCTTGGTCTTTGGGCAAGATAAGGATACTCTCAGAATTTTAAGAGGGAAGGATTAGATAATTAAGGAACAGGTTGGGTAGGTAAGATCTATAAGCCTCTATTTTTCTCTTTCTTTCTTTCTTTCTTTCTTTCTTTCTTTCTTTCTTTCTTTCTTTCTTTCTTCCTTCCTTCCTTCCTTCCTTCCTTCCCTCCCTCCCTCCCTTTCTTTCTTTCTTT
>CM053585.1:143072467-143105811 GCA_028646515.1 Pseudochirops corinnae
TATCTATCTATCTATCTATCTATCTATCTATCTATCTATCTATATCTATAGCTGTCCCTATAAGCCTCTATTTCTATGGATCATTCTTTAAGGTATTTCAAAAAATATTTGTGCAACATTTTACCATTTTCAGAAGGCTTTTCCTATACATCACCTTATTTAATCACCACAAAAGGCCAGTGAAATAGGCAAAGCAGTCATTATTACCCCTTTCTGATGGAGTAGGAAATGGAGATCTTAAGAAATAATGTGATTTCTGCTACTCTGCTGTTTAGTATTCTCCCCTCCTCCTGAGACATGTTTTCTGTTACCATAATGAAAACCAAACAAAAATGAAATAAAGACAAACCTCAGCAGTTTTGAACATTTTGAAATAATTACCTCAGGAGCTAAGGAAGACAAGGAAAAATGTGTTTTTTAATGGTCCATAATGGTTAACCAAGCCATGCTGGGTAAAATGAAAAAAAGCTAAATCCAATTGTATGACTCTGAGCATATTATCATCCCATAGAACTTACAAAGACTATTGAAGTGCTGCGGCTAGTGGCCGTTTGGAATTGGTGGTGGGGGAAGGGGCAATCATGAGAAATGTGTTTTGTAACAAGGTCAAGAGAAGGAAGTTCATTTCACATCAAGATGTGCCCATTTATAGCCTTAGGTTTGAAACATAAAGCATCAACTGAGAGGGAATTTCTAAAAAAGCCTTTATAGAATTTTTTATATCACTGCCATTTCCCCAAAATCACTTCCCCTGCTCACTGATATAGCCCTTCTTCATAACAAAGACAGTTGCTATAGTAAGTTAGGGTGTTAAGCATGTCCAACAGCATTCTCCTTCTTCTGATCTTGCAGTCCCGGGCCCTGAGTTTGATTGCCAGCCCTGTTACTCACAACTTTTTAACCTTTGGAAATCACTTGACTCTTTCAGGGTCTCGGGATTTTTATCTTTCAAATGAAGGGGGTGAACTGCATTACCTCGAATTTCCCTTCCTGCTCTCTAGTCTACTACCTTTATAGTAGTAGCATAAGTATTTTAGAGCAAAATGAAGCAAATGTGTCTTGTCATCTGTCCTCTGATGTCATGGTTGCCCATTGACTTTATCTGGATTTGGATATTTTTGGTTTTGGTTAACTGTATTAATTTGGTCATTGTGGAGGTGTCAAACTCAGTATCCCATGATGAAAACCAGATCAAATTGGGAAATATTAAAAAAAAATAATGTAGATAAGGTATTTTCAAATCAATATACTGCCCCAGGGATCTGTTTCTATTTGAGTTTGACATCACTGCTATAGATTATTCTGTTTGAGTCTGACACCATTGGTATAGGCTATTCTTTCACTTTTGCTTACTTCACCTTGCATTAGTTCACATAAATCTTGCCCAAATTTCTCTCAACTTTTTACATTGGTCGTTTTGTATTGTATGGTAACATTCCATAGCTTTCACATCAGTTTGTTTAAACCAGAGATGCCATTTTTCTTTTACAAATTTGCTTATGTGTAGAGAAATCTTTTTGCTGATATGTGTCCTGAAAGAGAATGTCTAGGGAAAAGACTGAAAAAACAAAAACCACAACCAAACCAAACCAATTGCTGCTGTCCATGGTATGAGCATGAGGAAAGAGGAAAGAGCCATTAACAAATTATCAAATGGGTAAAATCATAGGTCATATTATCCCCACTCCATTCCTCCACCTTCACTAATGTCCTTATCTTTTATTCTAATGCTTCATTATGGCTTATAGGTGACCTTGAGGAAAATACAAGCTTGGGCAGGTTAGCAGCTGGTTAGAAAGACTTTGAAAGCAGACTCTATGATGGGCTATTGCCTTTGGTCCAAGTGTCAGCCTATTGAGGTTAGAGAGGTTCATTACCCTGTTGGTCAAAGGGAAGTAGATATTTTTCATTCATAGGAACCCTCAAAGACTCTAAGTAGGAGAGGTACACCGTACCCATAGTGATACAATAACATATAATGGAAATATTGAAGTATAGCGTTTTCCACCAAAATATCTTCTCAGTCTATTTCTCTCTGTGTTTGTCTCACTTTGTCTTAAAACATCGAATGTGTGTTGCCTCAGACAAACTGAGCTGGGAAAGACCTTTGCTTAAAAAGGCCAAGGTCTGCCACTGCATCTGGGGCCATCTCCATTTGTCCTCGCCTATGTTTTGCTGCTGTACTCAGATGACTCTGGAGGAGAGAGTGAGGCTGATGATTTTGCACAGCTCTGCCTCACTTAACTAAGACATCACCCTCCATTGAGAATGAAGAACAAATAACAACAATCTCTCTTTGTCCTCTCTGTCTCTGTCTGCTTGTCTGACCCCTATTCATTAGCTAAAATAAAGGCAGTCTAGAATAGAGGGGAGAGTGCCAGCCTTGGAATCAGGAAGTTCAAGGGTTCAAGTCCAAGCTCTGCATATATTGACTATGTGACTCTGTACAAATAATTTAACTTCTGAGTGCCCAAGACAAACTCTAAGTTGCAGAGGGGATATTCATCAGCCTTGGTAAAGTAAGTTCCTCCCTGGGAGCTCCTTACCACTGATGTAGACAAGCAGTTTGTATACAGCCTATAGTTTTGGATAGTTGTCTGAAGGGTACTGCCCCATAGTCACAGAGCTAATATGTATCAAGGTCAAGACTTGAACCCAGGTCTTCTTGTTTCCAAAGCTAGCCCTATTATACCATACATCTTCTCAAGCCTTTAAGTTTTCGTGGCTAAGATAATTCATTTTAAATTTAAATTCATTAAAAGTTCTTGGATTCTTGGATAGATACTTAGATAGAGTAATTAGGGGTCTTTATTTGTCATGAAAGATAATCATGAGTCATCATCAGCAAGACTCTTGCTTTCTGATTGTTGCTTGTTTCTATGCTAACAAACATGCTAGTCCTCTCTTCCTGATGGTCCTGGTTAATGCCTACAGGCTAGAAGTCCATAAATTGAATAGTACAGTGGTAGAAGATTGTGGCTACCTCTGAACTGTGCTGGAGTCCACAAAACCTTCCCCCAGAAATATCTGGGCTAGTTAGATCCTGAACTATAGGAAATGCTTTTTCTTGAGCCCTTTTATATGTTGGACAGTGATAGATTTTCCCATTTGCTACCCGAGGACATAATGGGAAGAATAATATATCTGGGGCCCTGCTATAGAAGTGAAAGGAAGCTGGCATCATTTGAAAATAGTTTAAGAAATTTGTATCTGAGAATTAAAAAAAATGAGAATTCATGGCAGTCAAAAAGAAAATAACAATCCTATGGATCATTTAATTAAGTATGCTTTCTATTATCATCCTCTGGGAAGGAAACTGTGTCCCATTAATTTTCCATTTTTACCGCTGCCTTTGAAGAAGTTCACCTGACTTTGAATGCCACCATGGCAGCAGACTTTTGGACCTGCCTCACAATTCAAGGAATTTTTATTACAACAGGCAAATTGTGTTCTAAAGTCTTGGTATACCTCTAGGTATAGGAACTTTACATGAGGATACATTACAGTATAACTTGGAGTCAGAAGACCTAGTTTTGAATCCTCTTCTTACCCTATCCAAGTCCCAGGCCAGTCATTATTCCTCTCTATGCCTCAGTTACCACATCTGTAAAATGGTTTTATAATACCACACAAGTTTGCTCACAAAACTGTTGAGAAAATCTAATGAGATAATATGTGTAAGATTTGCTACATACATAAAAATAAACTATTGATATTAAAATGTTAATTGGAGAATTGTGGGGGAGAATGCATTGTTAGGATCTTAGCACAGTGTTCAGCATGAATGAGTTTTTATACACATGCACACACATACACATATACATATCATGCTTAATAAATGCTTGATGATTGATTCATTGGTTGATTAAAGACACCACAAAATTCCCAAGTGTCTTTGAAGTTAAAGTACATAATTTTATGTATCCTTGATTTCATTGTATAGGTACCATGGCATCGTGGATAGAGAAAAGGTTTTAGAGCCAGGAAAGTGTGGATTTAAGTCCTGCTGTTTGTTATCACATATTGAGTATGTCATCTTGGGCAGGTCATTTAACCTCTTGCTCCAGTCAACTCTTTAATACAATAAGTTATAGAGAAGGTGCTTTTCTCCCTTGGTAGAGGGAATTTCCTCACTTGAGAGTTCCCAATGGAAATGAAATCACAGGTCCTATTGCTATTTCTAGCATCACTAGCTCTTCTGATGCCAAATTAAGGTCTCTGTTGTACAATGCTTCCTTTGATACAGTATGGAAGGATGGTGTACTGAAAGTCCAACTCAAAGTAAAAGGACAAAATATAGGATACTTTATGGAAGGTCAGCAAGAATGCCAGCTGCGTTGATTTGGAAAATGGCATAATGATAATATAGCCAGCATGTATATAGTAATTTAGAGTTTTGCAGAAGTGCTTTACATATGTTATGTCATTCAATTCTCACAACTCAGTTGGTGCTATTATCATCCTCAAAAATATGTAAAAAAATGTAAGCACTCAAAAGTACTTTACATATGTTACATCGTTTGATTCTCACAATACCTTTGGTGCTATTATTATCCTCATTTTACAGATGAGGAAGATGAGACTGAGAGAGAAAAAAATGTCTAACTCAGGGTCACACAGCTAATAAGTACATAAGGCAGGATTTGAACTCAGTTTTTCATAACTCCAAATCCAGATCTCTATCTATACATAGACCCATATGGAATTATGACCCACAATTTAAGAAAAGTTTAAGAAGCCCTAGACTATGCCACTTAGGTGCGTCATTAAGGGGGGAAATTAACTTTTTTCCCCCCAGAAGCCAGAAAGTCAAAGGAGTTTATTTGTTGAGAAAGCAAAAAGTTGAGGACCAAAAATGAGACAGCTACCAGATATGCTTCCTTACGGGTCAGAGGCAAATGGAGAGGCTTGTCCCTTATTAAAGTGGTAGGAGAGAATGACAGAGATGGGGCTCAGTGTTTAAAATTGTGCAATATGTACCAAGTGAAGTGGATTCCCCTTGTGAAATAGTTTGTTACCTGACATTTCTTTACACTATATCTTTTAATATGCTCTTTTAAGTAGTTGTAAACCTGCTACTTCTGCATGTGTATGGATAAAGTAGAGGACAGGGGAAAAATGGATACTGGCAGAAAAGAAAATGGTAAAAGGAATAAGAAATGGGGTCCCCTGGGAAAATTCTCCCGATTTTCACCATGGGGTTGCAGCAATGAAGAGAAAACTTCAGCTGCCTTCAAAACTCCAGAGGAGGAACACCATGCTTGTAAGGGGACTTGAAGCATGTCATTGGAGAATGGGTGGAAAGAATAGAGATGTTTCTCCTGGAATAGAGAAGACATCAAAAGGAGACAATTGTGGTCTTAAAGGTTTGTCATGTAGAGTGAGATTAGATCTGTTCTATTTATTCCCTGTGAGTGAACTAGAAGGAGTGGGTAGAAGTCTCATAGTTTTAGATTTTGCCTCAGTGTAAGAAGAGTTTATTAGCAATTAGAGCCATTCAAAAGTGGAATGAGTTCTTTCAGATTATTTTCCCTTGATTGTCTCAAAAGACTCCAGTATTTCTCAATTTTCATAATTCATAGAATCTGTGCTGAAAGGGACTTCAAGAGGTCAATGGGAGAAGTGAAGTCCCTTTCATTAAGAGGCCTTGAAAAGGAGTGTGGGTGACTACTTTTTGGGATATTGTATAAGCTATCCTTATTAAGGTAAATGTTGGATGAGGCTACCTTTTGGGTCCAGTTTAGAGGTTCTACGATTTGATGATTTTATTATCTAGCATTTACAAAAGAAATCTGGATGGGCAAAGTGTTATATTCTATTTTTTTCCCCAACTCTTCAGATGGTAGTGGTGGAGGGGAGAAACAACTTTGGGGGCATCATGATTCTGATCATTCCCACTACCTAAGAGGCCCCCTATTCTGGCCACTCAAGAGATCATTTCTAAATTTACTCCGAAATATCCTTTTCTTCCAACTCTTATTGGTTTTCCTTTATTTTAAACTTTCTTTTTCTCTGGATAACATAACATCATTTCCCCCAATATTCTGGCTTCAAATCTGGGAATCATTTTTTGATTCATTTTTGAATTTCAAGTTCTGTATCTACCCAGGTATCAAGTCCTATTGGTTCTTCATTTGCAAGATCCTTTCCTTTCTATTCCCATTGTCATTACCTAGTCTGAATCTTCATCACCTCTCTGAAAGATATTCATGAGCTAACACCAATACAGATGAGAGAAAATAGGATAAAAACAGGAATGAGAGATGATTCTGTGCTAGAACTGACTGAAAGAATTGAGATATTTAACCTGAGAAGGAGGAGGAGGGATATGATATTTGTCTTGAAAGCCTGTAGCATTGAAGGATTTGACTTATTCTCCTTGACCATAGAGAGAGGAACTAGGAGCAATAAGTAGAAGTTTCAGAAGAACATTTTTAGCCTTAATATAGGAAGAAACTTGCTAACAATTAGAAGTATCCAAAAGCAGAATGGCCTGTCTGTGGAAGTAGTATATTCCTCTCACTGGAAGTGTTCAAGCAATGACTGGGTGACTACTAGCTGTAGAGGGGATTTCTGTTTAGGTAGGGCCTAGAATATCAGAGGTAGGGAACCTGTGGCCTCGACGGGGCCTCGACATTGTGGCCCTCTTGGTCTTTGAGTGCAGCCCTTTGACTAAATCCAAACTTCACAGAACAAATTTATTTGGATTCAGGGTGATACTTGAGGGCCTAGCAGGCCACATGTAGCCTAGAGGCTGCAGGTTCCCCAACCCTGGCTCTCTGAGGTCTCTTGCAACTTGAAATTTCTAATCCCAGTTAACTAACAAGACCATGAGAAATGTGATATATGAGATAAATTTGGATGGTGGAGGGTACAGCGCATGGAGGGAATAATGTCCAGAGTAGAATCTGTGATTCACAGAGCAACATGAAAGAACTCTGGAAAATGGGGGGACAGGGATAACAGAAGGAGGGAGGAGAGAATGATGGTTGAGTCTTGTATCTTTTGAGGCTGATGCTAAAAAGTGAATAAAAGGTTTCCTAAGCAGATTTCGCCTATTGAATTTGATGACTGATGTATCTATGTATGTATGACTGATGATATCACAATTATAAAGACTAAATTTATGAGGAATAGTGTATGACTAATCTCAAAACAAATATGAAATTGTCTTCTAAAATGTACTATAAAAAATACCAGGGAGGTATGGGGGAAGGAAAAATAAAGAACAAAGTACACAGCAGAGAACAAAAGAAAACCTACAAGGAATCAAAGAAAAGATGGACAATTCTCAACACAATATGTATTAGTTATCATACAGGCTATCTTGAAATGAAAATTTATTGTTACATATTTTGAATCCTCTCTTATGTTCTGCTATGCACATGACATGTTTTTTTTTCTTGTTTGGTATTTGTTTCAATATTTAAGTTTATGATCTGTTTTTGTTTCTTTTCTCTGTTTTGTATTTATGTTCTTGTCTTTGAGTCTAAAATAAAATTTAAAAAATAGCTCATAAAAAAAATGTCCCAACCAAAAAATATACAAGATAACAATATGACAAAGAATATGACTTAGAAGGCAAGCAAAGTAGAAAGTTAATTTTTTTTAAAAGAACTTAGAAAATACTTGTTTACAAGACTTCATCTCAGGCCATAGTCTAGCACTTCACAGCATTTTAAAATTCTTTAGCTTCTTGAGAATAGGGATAGTTTCATTCTTTGTAATTATATCTCCAATGCTTAACACAGTTCAGACACATGGAAGACCCTTAAAAAGTGTGTTGGTTGAATGACTCATAAAAGCATAGCTCACAGCTTCGATCAATCAATCAATAACATTTATTGCATGCCTGCTATTTGTCAGGCTCTGTGCTGGCATTGGGGATAGAGGAACAAAAGTGCCATAGAATTTGTGTTGCCTAAGAGAACCAAAATATACATGTGTAGGTGTATGCAAAATAGTACAAACTGGATTTTGTGGAAGAGGGCACTAGCAGCTGAAGGGTGTTGGAGGGGGACCAGAGGAGGCCTCATATAACATTTGAGCTTAGACTTAAAGGTAATTCAGGATTCTAAGAGGTGGAGGCAAGGAAGGAAAGCATTCTAAGTATTGCAGCCAACCAGTGTAAAGGCAGAGAGATGGTAAATATAGTTCCATGAATCATGAATAGTAACAAAGCCAGTTTGAATAGACTGACTATGAAGTGTGTAAAAGGGAGTAACGTATAAGTAGGCTGGAAAGATAAATTGAGGCCAAGTTCTAATTGGGATTTAAATGCCTAACAAGAGTCAATATTTAATCCTAGAGGTAATAAGGATGCACTGGAGATTTTTGAGAAGGACAGTAGTGTGGTAGAACCTCAACTTTAGGAAAGTCATTAGAGAAGCTTTGTAGAAGATGGATTGGGGTATGGCAAGACCTAAGACAGGGATGTCAATTAGGAGGCTATTGCAATAGTTCTTGTGAGTCTGACCTAGGATGGTGGTTGTGTGAATGGAGAGAAGGGGAGAGGTCAAGAGATGTTGTGGCAAAAGAAATGACAAGATTTGGCTACTAATTGGATATCTGGTGTGAGAGCAGCTAGTAATAAGGGAAATGTTGGGATTATGAAACTGGATGATTGGAAGAATGGTGGTGGAAGAATTGATGACTGGAAGAAAGAAATATGGGAATTACTATTATGGGTGGATTTTCATGGAAAGAGAATGAGATTTGTGAAATATATATCAAGATTGAAATGCCTGCAGGACATCTGTGCTAGAGCAGCACTTTCCTAACTATCCTTCCTACCCTGACATTTTCCTTTCCCCACACAAGCTGATTAGTCTCAGCTTCCCTGATACAGCTGTCTTGTCTGGGGACATATAGTCACTGTTTTTAAGACTTGGTGGGGGTGGGGTGCCCAAGACTACACAAGTAGTTATACCCTGATAACTGACTGAACAGATGTTTTTCCAGATGGAGTTGGGAGGGGCATAAAGAGAAACTCAAAAACTTATTGTATCCTTATATAGCTTTGCTATTCTAGGACAAAATTAAGCTTTTTTTTTTTTTTTGTGAAAGTTCAGTGCCTTGAGAGTGCCTCATTTTGCCCCAATATCAAACCTGAACTAAGTGGGTTCTGACTTTAGAACCATGCGTACAACAGTGTTGTTGAGTTGTTTAAGTCATGTTTGACCCTCTGTGACATCATTTAGAGTTTTCTTGGGAAAGATACTGGATTGGTTTGCCACATCCTTCTCCAGTTCATTTTACAGATAAGGAACTGAGGCAAGCAGAGTTAAGTGACTTACCCAGAGTCATACAGCTAGTAAGTGTCTGAATCTGGATTTGAACTCAAGTATCCTGGCTCCAGGCCTAGCAATCTATACACTGCTCCACCTAGCTGCCATGTACAACAATATCCATTTCAAAATGTTTAATTGCAAGTTAGTGATTTAGTACTTGAGCTCCAGAGAGACAAGGGTTGCATGTATAGATCTGAGAGTCATCTGCAGGGACATCAGTCAGTCAGCCAACTGGCATTTATTCTGCACCTACTCTATGCCAGGCAGTGTTCTAAACATTAGATGATAAGAAAGGCAAAAAAATAGTTCTTACTCTCAAGGAGATTAAAGTCTAATGGAAGAAATAGCATAGAAATAACTATTTACAAACAAATTATATCCAGGTTAAATTGCAGATAATCAACTGAGGGAAGTTCTGAGTATTAAAAGGGATCAGGAAAGACTTATAGAAGGTAGGACTTTAGCTGAGCCTTGACAGAAGCCAGGGAAGGCCATTGTAGACCAGAGGAGTGAGGGAATTCCAGATATGAGAGACAGCCAGTGAAAACCTCAGAACCAGAAGATGGACTGTTGTATGGGAGGGACAGCAAGGAGACCAGTGTCACTGGAACACAGAGAATGTGTATGTGGGAGTGTCAGATGCAAGAAGACTGGAAAGATAGGAAAGGACAAGGTTCTGGTGGACTTCAGAAGCAGGGGATTTTATACTTGGTAATGGAGACAACAGGGAGTAGCTAGAGTTGATTTAATTGAGGTGTGTAGGGAGTGAAATATTCAGTCTTTTTCTCTAGGAAAATCAGTTTGCTGGTTGGAGTGGGGAGAGAATTGATATAGGGAGACCAAGTAGCAGGCTATATAGTGTCTCAGGTGTGAGGTGATAAGAGACTGCACAAGGGTGGTGTCAGTATCAGAGGAAAGAAGGGTACATATGTCAGAGATGTCATAAAGGTAGAAATGATGGGTCTTGATGATTGATTTTATATGAGGGAATGAAATAGAGTGAGGGGATGACACCTACACTGGGAGTTTTAGTCATGAGGAAGGTGATGGTGCCCTGGACATTAATAGAGAAGTTTGAAAGAGGAGAGGATTTCTTTTGGGAAAGATAATGAGTTCAATTTTGGACATATTGAACCTAAGATATCTAGGAGACATGAAGTTCAAGTTAGAGAAGCAAGACTAGAGGTCAGATGAAAAAGAAGTTGAATTCATAGGAGCTGATGAGATTACTAAGTATGGAGGGAGAAGTGAAGAAGGCTTATGACAAAGCAATGAGGGACATCTTCAGTTAACAGGCATAACCTGGATGAAGATCCAAGAGACAGAGAAGGAGTGGTCTTATAGGTAGGAAAAGAATCAAGAGAACAGTATGACAAAAAACTAGAGAGAAGAGAGAGATTATCCAGAGAGAAATATCCAGTGAATCATGACAGAGTATCAAGCAAAGGGGGCAGCAAGGTGGCACAGTATAGAGTTCTGGGCCTGGAGTCAGGAAGGCACAAGTTCAAATCTGGTGTCAGATACTTAATTTCTGTGTGACCCTGGACAAGTCACATTACCTCTGTTTTTCTTAGTTCTCCTCATCTATGAAATGAGCTGGAGAATGAAATGGCAAGCTACTCTAGTATCTTTGCAAACGAAATCTTAAATGGGGTCATGAAGAGTCAGACAGGACTGAAAAATGACTGAACAAATTGAGGAAAAGAGGATGGTAATATAAAAAACAGAAGAGAAGGCAAGAAGGATGTGGATTGAGAATAGGCCATTAGATTCGGCAATTAACAGATCATTGGTAAGTAGAGAGAGAAGTTTCATTTGAATGATGAGATCAGAAATCAGACACCAGAGAGTTAAGAAGAAAATGAGAGGAAATGAGGTGGAAGCATCAATTATTGAGCGCCTTTTCAAGGAGTTTAGGCAGAAAAGAGAGAATAGAGATAGAACAATAACTTGCAGGTAGGTATGGATCAAGTGAGGACTTTTTGAAGATAGGGGAGAAATGGCAGTGTTTATAGGCTGAAGTGATAATTACATCCATGGGAGTTCATGAATTTCCAAAATGAGACAGAGAAGAAAAGGACTTTGGAGAACATGACAGTGAGAGTACCACAAGAGAGATTACATATGAAGAAAACAGAGAAAGGGGAAAAATTCAGGAGCTTGGCAGTAGCAAAATCTAGGCAGGGGTGGAAAGCCTGCAACCTCAAGGGCCACATTTGGCCTTTTAGGTCCTCAGTGTGGCCTTTGGACTATGTCCAAGTTTTCCAGAACAAATCCTTTTATTAAGGGGATTTGTTGAGTGAAGGTTGGGTTCAGCCAAAAGGCTGCAGCTAAGGACCTAAAGGGCCACATGTGGCCTTGAGGCTGCAGGTTCCTCAGCCCTGTTATAGCGTACTCAAGAAGAGTGAGGCTTGAGAAAAGACAGTCCATTTTGGTAATTAAGAAATCATTGGTAACATGGAGAGAGCAGTATATCTCTGGTCTATGGCTATCTATCTCTGGCATAGCTACCACACTTCTGTATTCTTAGTACCTCACACCTGGACTTTTACAATGGTCTTCTGGTTGGTCTTTTTGCAGCAAGTCTTTCCCTGCTCCAGTCCATCCTCCATTCAGCTAGCAAACTGATACAGTAAAGTGTATTTCTGAATATGTCATTCCCCTAAATCTGCCCATGTCACCATTCAGTCAACTCCATTCACTGTTTGCTCCATTATCAATCATAAAATCCCATGTTTGTTTATGTTGTCTGCTGTAACCTGGCTCCTGACTAACTTTCCAAGCTCCTTATATCTTATATCCCCCATCCTCTACTCTATTCCACATATCCCCCTGAGGGATGATCTCAGAAACTAGATTACGAAAGTTTGAGCAGTGACAGGAGAGAATGTAGAAACAAAGAATACAGACAGATTTTTTTTTTCATTATGAGCCTGGCTGAGAAAGAGAAAGAAGGATGACAGCTTAGGGGGATGGTAGGGTCTAGTGAAGGTTACAAGGAATCTTAAGAAGTTATTGAATATAGCTCTTTGCCTTTGGGCACATGAGTTGCTATTATCCTCATTCCCAAGCCTAACTAGGAAACAAAAGTTTTCAGCCCACATTGGATAGGAGGTGAGTATGGAGGAGAGAGATCAGGCGAAAATCACCAAACTTATCCCCATTTTAATTTAAAAAAAAACAAAACCCACATTTCCTCCTTTACGAAACATGGGGCATCAACTCTCCTTGAATGTCCAGCTCTCTATTTACTCTGAAGGTGTACTAAGAACTAGGTCACATGCAGCGTGGGTCTCAGACTGAAAGATGTTTTGGTTCAGAATGAGTCACCCTGAGTTTCACACTATGTTGTCTGCTTCAAGTATAAGAAGCTCTGGCATCTGTCAGCAAGATTCCATGACTAGCCTTTAATTATGCCGTGATCAGTTTGTGGAGGTAGGCTGTAGGTGGGGCAGTGATAGAAGGCTGATTGTCTCTAGCATCTCACTACTTCATTGTGGCTGAATTTGGCTTGCCATTGGATAAAATGGTCCCCAAATGGAATTAGAGAATAAAATCCCATGCAAATTTTTCATATGACTAGCAGGCTTTATTCTGTGCTTGATCTGGAGACTGGTGATGAGTTGACCACAATGTTATTCTTCTTGAAAGACGTGTTATTTTTCTTGACCAAAAATAATAGATACCTCAACCTTGAAGTCAGGAGCACCTGAGTTCAAATCTGACCCCAGACACTTACTAGCTGTGTGACCCTGCGCAAGTCACTTAACTCTGATTGCCTCAAAAAAAAATAGCCGATATTCAATTAAAAACAGGGTACACTCTACTCTCTGCTGCCAGGGAATTCTACTACACAAATGAGATCTGATCATGTGAATTGTTATACGGCAAGTTACTGACTAGTCATTGAATCTGTCTGGTTACTTTCCAAATAACTAATGGGAAGAACTTAATTAAGTTGAAATTGGACTTTATAGCCACTTTAAAGATAATTCCTGCTAAGAAGTTTAGTAAAAACTTACTAAGCCTTTCCAGTTTTAAAATGAAAGCACTTTCTTTACTTAACTTCCTAAGTTGAAATCCCCTAGTCAGATTAATCCAGTCAGGAAGAGTTACAGCAAAAGACAGTATTTGTGAAAACTTGGAAGAACTGAATGATCACTCAACACAAACTTTGTACAAAGAGAAATGAGAATGATGAATGCTGATCATTTGAACTGTAGAAGCAAGTAGCTTAAAGATGAGATCTTTGCATTAACTTATTATGCTTTACTGAACATGGGCTCAGAGCATGAGGCTATGTCAGCTACTTTACAGAGACTTAATCATCTTATCTTCTTTAGGAGAAAAATTGCCTATTCCTTTAACTTTTCCAGGCCCCTCAATATTCTGGCCATCCTCCTCTTAACATATTTCACCTTGCTAATATCTTCCCCAAAATGTGGCACCTAGAACTAAGCATAATACTCGGGGTGTAGTCTAAGCAGAGAAGCTATGGTAGAATTATTTCCTCCTTAGTCATGGACAAATATTTCTCTCTTTGCATTGGATCTTTTAGCAACCGTGTCACACTGTTGACTTACATGGAACATGCAGTCAACTTCCCTAACCCTGGTATTTTCTGCACTGACTCTCATCCCAGACAAGGGGACAGATATTTCAAAAGCCAAGAAATGATTGCACTGAATTGCACTCAATTTGCAGAGGTTAGGTTTTTAAGTTAAAGTACCTTTATTGCTGAAGGCAATAAGGGAGAAAAACTAGGTGCAATGACTATTTCTTTGTATACATAGTCTCATAGTTAGATGTATTGTATCTCACTTATGGAGATGACAAAGGAAGGAAATAAACATTTACACAATGTCTACTATGTTCCAGGCACTGTGCTAAGAGCTCATTTACAGATAGTCACTTTTGATCCTTACTACAATCCTGTGAGGTAGGAGCTATTATTATTCTGATTTTATATTTGATGAAACCGAGGCAAAGAGAGGTGAAGTGCTTTGCTCAGGGTCACCTAGTTAGTAAATGTCTGAAGGCAGGTTTGAACTCAGGACTTCTTCAATCCAGGCTCAGTGCTCTATCTGCTGTGCCACCAACTGTCTCTCTGTAAGAACTAAGATAAGATAAAAACATAGCCAGAGTTCCAAATTCTTTGAATAGTCAGTCCTTATTCTAGCTTGTAAATAAGATAACTTTGATGATTCAATGAGATCATCTTACTAGGTGGTCAATTACCATTTATTAAATACCATCTTTTTTGTAGACAAATTGCTAGACAAAGACAAAGACAAAAATTAAACAATCTCTAGTTTAAAAATCAATGACAAAAGCCTGACCTCACTTTTATCCCATTTTTTGAATTTATCATTGCTTTGGAAAAGGGTCCACATACATTCCAATGGAAGGGTTTCTCAGTTCATGCATCCTTATGTAAGTACATTTTCAAAAGTCTCCTTTTATTGATCTTGTAGGGCTGTTTATTTTTCAATGTCTCTCAATTTTGCTTTGGGACATTACAGCTTACCTTGGGATATTGGTACAGGTGTACCTCAGAAATACCATGAATTTGGTTCCAAATTACTGCAGTAAAATGAATATCTCAATAAAGCAAGTCCCACAAATTTTTGGTTTTCCCAATGTATATAAAAATTATGTTATACTATGCTGTAGTCTTAAGAGGTAGTAATATTATATCTAAAAAAACCTGATGTACATACCTTAATTAAAAATAATTTATTGCTAAAAAATGCTAACATTATTTGAGTCTTCAATGAATTGTAATCTTTTTACTGGTAGAGCCCTGGTCTTGCCTCAGTGTTGATGGCTGCTAACTGATCAAAAATGGTGGTTGCTTAAGGTTGGAGTAGCTGTGGCAGTTTCTTAAAGTGAGACAACAATGAAATTTGCCACGTAGATTGACTCTTCTTTTCACTTGAACTACTAGAGGTTGTTATATGGTTGGTAATTGGCTTAATTTCAATGTTGTTGTGTCTCAGGGAATAGAGAGGCCCAAGGAGAGGGAGAGAGACAGAAGAAGGCCGGTCTCTGGAGGAGTCAGAACACACATAACATTTATCAATTAAGTTTGTTGTGCCTGTGGTTTGTGGTGCCCCTAAACAATTATAATAGCAACATAGAAGATGACTGATCACAGATCATCACGACAGATTTAATAACAATGAAAAAGTCTGAATTATTGGAAGAATTACTAAAATGTGACATAGAGACATGCGCGCACATGGCATTGAAAAAATACTGCTGATAGACTTGCTCAACACAGGGTTGCCACACACCTTCAATTTGTAAAGAACAAAATATCTTAAAAGTGCAATAAAGTGAAGTGCAATATGCCTGTACATTTTAAGTTCTTAACTCTTTTATCTTGTAACATATCTGCCTTTGGTGTCTTCTCATGGCAGTCTTAACCATGCACACAGTAAAAATGATATTATCTCCCATTTCAATGTCACTTTAGGGTTAATTTTCCCTATACTAACCCTGTAAAGTAGATAGTGCAAATATTTATGTTAGTTTAACAGTGAAAGAACTGAAGTTCAGAAATTGTCACTTGTCTAAGGTCACAAACACACACACACACATACATAAGCAAGTTTGAAAGGGGAGACTAAAAACCAAATCTTTTGACTTTAAATCAAGTATACTTTCTTTAAAAGCTCTCTTTAAGAAACAGCTCTTTGTAAACACAGGAAATATCCCACAGTTTTCTCTAATATAGATGAAATCTATGGTGTAGATCTTATTTCCTATCCTTTAACCCAAATAGTACTCTACAGCATTACTCACACAGTTATTCAGATCTTTCACTAAACTAGTAATAGGAATATTTCTGACCCCTAAGGATTCACAGGCCATTTATCAATTCTAAAGCCTGCCATCTGCCAGCTTTGAAATAGATATTGAACAGGAGAAAGGCACAGACTATTTATGATAAATATCAATGGTGGAATAATAGAAATTGATGCAAGGAGCTGAATGTATGTTAGTAACGCATTAAGGTTGTAATCCTTCATTAAAGGATATATTGTCATTAGCTAAGTAAAATAATCTTTTTTTAAAATTTCAGACTAGATCAAAACATTATTCATGGGCAACTCTTCTTGGTGAACCCCAGGAAGAAGACACATGACAAAAGACTGCAAATTATATATATACCATTGGCTATGGTTTGCTTTCACCCCACAGACACAGTGAGGTTTTTTCTGGTGATTAGTGCAAAGCATTCCCACTACCTGCCTTCTTTAACCTCACTCCCAGTCCTTTAGAGTGGGAAAAGTTCCTTGTTATTTCCATGAAGCCTGGGGATTGAGAGTAAGATTGATGTGGGAGCTTGTAAAGAGATAGAGAAAGAATGTGATTGGAATTTGTCATTACAGTTCCTTCTCATAGGATTCATAGGATTTAGAACTAGAAAAAAGTTTAGAGATTATCTGGACCAACCCACTCATTTAACAGATTTAAAAAAACAAAGCAAAACTGGAGTCTAAAGACATTTTAAATTCCCCAATGTCAGACAGCTAGTAGGTAGAAGAGCTGAGACTTGAGCACAGATCTTTTGATCCTAAATCATGTTTTTAGCAATTTTAAAGCAGTATTTATACATATATTTATAATTATTAGCAGAGCTAGCAAGAATGCACATACATATAAATCCATACATGTGTATAATATATACATATATAATTTACATATGTATAAGTATGCATGTGCATTTTATAAATACGTATACACACATATATGGCATATATGTAATATTCTTGCCCAAAGGGAACTTTGGGTGGGTGGGGGTGATTCCTGAAGAATACCCTCAACACATTGAAATTCCTGGTTGACTGAGACGTTCTTCTATATGTTTGCAAGACTATCTTTTGGGAAACCTTGGTCAGGGGTGTTACATATAATGTGTACATATATTATACATATAATATACACAAACATATATATATATATATATATGCATGTGAATAGAACACATCATACACCTATATACACACATCCATATTATACATACATGTCTGTCTGTATATTATTATATACATACACACATATTTGTGTATTTTGTGTGCATTTTGTTTCCCCAGTACAATGTCAGCTCCTTGAAGGAGGGTTTGCTTTATTTTTTGTCCTTGTATCCCTATAAATATCTATGTGCATATCTCCATATTCCTGCATTTATTAAATGTTTGTTGAATTGAATTATTAGTGTTATACAGTGCTTTCTCAAATAGATCATGGGGATTTCAAATGGAGAAGAAACACAGAGAAGGCAAAGTTGTTGAGTAGAGTGCTAGATTTAGAGTTAGCAAGACTTGGATCAAACCTCACTTCAGTTCACATACTTACTAATTGTGTGAACCTAGACAAGCAATTTAATCTTTCTCAGTCCCAGTTTTCTAATCTGTAAAGTGGGGATGATGATAACTACCTCACAGGGTTTTTGTACAGTTCAAATGAGGTAGCATATATGTGAATCGCTTTGCAAACTTTAAAGCACAATTTAATGGTATTTATTATTTGGACCTCCTTCTGTAACCATAGTCAAGCCCCAGGAAGAAGTCATGCCAGCCTCCAGCAACACTTTATGTCCTGGCTAGAAATATCCACTTGTTACTTGATAAGCTGTCACCCATAGATGAACAAAGTTAGATTCCTCAATCAACCACATGATTGTGATTAGCTGATTGGGGACAACTGGCAAAAGAGAGCATGCAACCTGTTTGAGTACTTGTGTCTGAGTATCCAAGGAATACATCTAAGCACTTGATTTACTCTTTCTGTGATCAGATGGGTTTGAAGAAGAGCTTGGGAGAAGTTACAGACTCACCCCAGGGCTCTTAATGAGGATCTCATGCTCTCTCCTATTCAGTGTTTTACAAGGAGCATGCTCTGAATACAAAGGACACCATCATCCAGCTGAGACTTTTCCTAGTCCCTGAGATGGCTGAAGCAAGTGGTTTCCTATATAAAAAGTAAAATGAGTTATTTTAAATTACAGGTGATGGTGTTGAATGCAAAAATATATTCTTTCAGATATTTATGGTGCTAAAGAAAGCATAGAATTTTTATTTTTCAGACATTAAGTTCTATGTAGATTAAACCAAGTTTTTGACTCTGCAATTTGGACAAACCACGATTGCAGCAATTTTACAGAACAGAAAAGAATTTGAATGGAAATTCAGAATTAGTGAAGTTTTCCAGCAAATCTGTGTTTGATAACAGGACTAGATCTACTATCCAATCCTGTAGCAGAAACACTATCTTAGGACACATGGTGAATAAGGCAAGATGTCAATTTACCTGAATTCTCTATGGAAGATGGCAGCATTTTGCAACCTGTATTTTTATGTCATATTATAATAGAATGGAAGAAGGAGGAGGAGAGGAAGGTGAAGGAGAAGGAGGAATAGGAGAAAGGGAAAGAGGAGGATAAGATGAAGAAGAAAGGAGGAGGAGATGAAAAAGAGAAGAAGAAGAAGAAGAAGAAGAAGAAGAAGAAGAAGAAGAAGAAGAAGAAGAAGAAGAAGAAGAAGAAGAAGAAAGAGGAGGAGGAGGAGGAAGAGGAGGGGAAAGAGGAGAAGAGGAGGGGAAGAAGGGGGAAGGGGAGGGGGAGAAGGGAAAGGGTTAGGAGGTAGGAGAAGGAGAAGAAGAGATGATAGAGGAGGGGAAAGAAGATGGGAGATAAGTGGAGGAGAGAGAGGTAGAATGAAAAGAAGGGAAATGAAGGGGTAATAGGGGACAGGAATATGTAGTAGAAAGTTATTTTCCATTTGGCTTCAGAAGATACAAAGCAGATTTTCCCAAAGAGTCAGGGGTAGGATATAGTAGAGGGTGTTTAGAAGTTAGGAAGTTAGTATTTTAATCCTCCATGATCATTTGGATGTTCCTTACAAAAGAAAACTATGGACTCTGTCATAGGTTGTCATAGGTAGAAGGTGACATATGCTCCACCAGGTAAGATCAATAGGTGGCAGTATTAAATGAATTCTCCAGGGAAGAAGGAAACCTAATCCTTGTTGGAGGTATTCTTTTGGTGGCAGAGGAAAGGTATAATCCAGAATCCAGGGTCATTTGAGAGATAGATCTATGAGACTTTGGTAAGTGGGTGTGCCAAGGGAATTTGAGAGATTAGAGAGCCTACATGTAAGGAGATTTGATGATGGCAAGGTGCAGCGAAAAAAAAAAAACCACTCAGATCTGTACCTAAGAACTTGGGTTTGAATTCTAACTCTGAACCTTGGGCAGAGTCACTTCTTCTTTTTGGGATTCATTTTCCTTATCTGTCTAATGAGAGAATGAACTAGATGACCTCTATGTTCCCTTCTAGGTCTAGATTCTATATATTTTATTTCCTCCTGGCAACCATGGACCTTTATTTTGAAGATGCTTGACTTTTAAAGAAAATTGAAATTGGCTTTAGGACAGGCATCATGCTTCTCCAGCTACTCCTGTGGAGACATGGGTTCCCACAGAAGGACACTTAAGCCTTACCTGGTCTAACATCACTCCTAACATTCTCTTTTAACTTTCTGCTCCCCATGCATGGCATTCTAACTCCATGCCTTTGAGCAAGTTGCTCCTGTCCCTGGAATGCAATCCTTCCTTACCTCTTCCTCATAGAAAATGTACCTCTCTTAAAGCACAGCTCTAGTGCCATATATTTATAGCACTGGAGTACATGGTTGAGGGTTCAATGGGTATATCACATAAAGAATATTAATAGGTAGATATCCTTGCTATTTTTGTCTAGTTGATGACTGATCTCAAATCATGAGGAAAAGGAAATGTTTTTTTTTGAGAAAGAGATATGAATCACTTCATTCCTTTACAAACACAATTTATTTAGAATGATGGAGTATCTACAGTACTAATATTGAATGTCATTTAGTTGACAGCTCACTGCCTGAATAAGAAATTTTGCATTAGAGACTGGAATTTAAGAGGACATTAAAGAACAAATTAGAGCCAACTCTTTATTATACATGGTAATTGTTGGGAGCAGTGGTGTGGACATTCCAAAATGACACCTAGTCCTCAAATCATTAATCTCTGACTTTCCTGTTTCTCCTGAAAAAATCTCCTATTTAAATATGGGTGTGGCTAACATTCTGGAAAATCACATCACTTCAAAGGAAATCATAAATCGATATCGTAAAAACCTGACTCAAAAGGAAAAGTAAAATTTCCTTTTTGTGCATTTTGTCCCTTTACTGAAAAAATTCCCCAGCTTTTCAAATGATGCTCAAGATAAATTACATCAGCTTGAAGACTAATGTCAGGTATGACCCCGAAGAAAGCTTTCTTTGAGCTAGATTTCCAGTTAACATCCTCTGTATTTGGGAAATAATTAAATGTTTTTACTTGAAAAGTCACTTGTTAGAGAGCAGGCTACAAGAGATGAGGAAAGATAATTACATAAAAAAAGGTAGAGAGTAGTAACAAAAAGACTCTTCCCTATTTAGTTCCTTTAGTGTGGCTTATTTCCATAAGAACTTGAAAGTAAGATTTCCATAGGTAGATTATTATATTATATAGTGACATCATCTTTGACTCTTTCCTTTTCCTGATTACTGCCATTTCCTCCCCCTTCTCCCCCCCCCCCCATTAAATGGTTATGGTGTTTGCTATCTCTATCTCCACAATATCTCTCAATCTCTTATCTTACAAAGCCTCTAACTTAATTCATGCCCTTGTCACCTCTTACCTATATTTCTGTTATTGTCTTGCAACTGGTCCCCCTGCATCTATCCTCTCCCCTCCTCAGTACATAATTATACTGTATCTTCCTGAGGTCTTGGTCTACATATTGCCATTTCAGTGCTCAAAAACCTGGAGTAGATCTTGATTTTTCTATATGATAAGATATAAACTCCTTTTGTAGAAGTTTCTTAAGCCCCTCCATAATCTGTCTCTATTCTTTCTTTTCAGCTTCATCTAATACTATTGTTGTTTAGGTATGTCAGTCACATCCAACTCTTTGCAACCCCATTTGGGATTTTCTTGCCAAAGATACTGGAGTGATTTGCCATTTCCTTCTCGAGCTCATTTTACAGATGAGGAGCTGAGCCAAACTGAGTTAAGTGATTTGCCCAGGGTCACACAGCTAACAAATGTCTAAGGCCAGATTTGAACTCAGGAAGATCAATCTTCTTGACTCCAGGCCCACCATGTTATCCACTGTACCACCTTGCTGCGTTTCTAGTATCATTCACATTCATAAACTCTATATTTAAGTCAAATAGCACTACCATCTATTCTTAAAATGGCATTTCATCTTCTGCTTCCATGAATGAAGAAGCATTTGTTAGGTATTTACCATGTGCAAAGCAATGCACTAAGTATTGAGGATACAGATAAAAATAGTGAGACTTTCTATTTTCAAAAAGATCACATTTAGTAGGATAAACAATTCATATAATGAGTTTCAGCTGCAAGTCAAATTGAACGTCCCAATAGTTCAGTCTGGCACAAAGTAAGTAATTAATATGTATTTATCTATCACTGTTCCTGGAGTCAGGAGGACCCAAATTCAAATCCAACCTCAAACACTTACTTGCTGTGTGACCCTGGGCAAGTCACTTAGCCCCAATTGCGTTAAAAAATGTTTATCAGTGGATTGATTAATTATTGATTGAATAGTCTTTAGGGCATAATAGCAAAGCAAAACATAATGCATCTTTAGTGGTTTTTTTTTTCCATCCAGTGAACCATTGTATGGTGCCAAGAAATTTTGTTTTGTTGGTTTTCTTTGCTGGATCTTCATTCAGAAATTGCAGCTGCTGAGGAAGTGGCACTTTACCACAGTTGCTAGGTCACATTTCCACAAGTTAACCCCCTTGTTTGAAATTTTGTTCAGCTCTTCAGGTGTGTCCAACTCTTCATCACCCCATGAACTTGTCCCTATGGAAACATGGGGTTTTCTTGGCAAAGATACTGGAGTGGTTTGCATTTCTTTCTTCAATGTGTCCCCATTTTTCAGATCAGAAACTAAAGCAAACTGAAGCAAAACAACAACAGCAAAAACAAAACTGAAGTTAAGTGACTTGTCCAAAGCCACTCAGATATTAAGTGTCTGAAGTTGTGTTTGAACTCTGGTCTTTCTGATTCTAGTCCTGGTGCTCTAACCACTACACTGCTTCCTCATTTCCATTATAAGAATCTGTATCTTCTCTCAAGGATCTTACCTTAATTCTCAGTTGTCCATGCTCTCTGTTCTCAGATTGCTTTGTCTTTACTTATTTGTGTAGCTGATGAATCCACCCTGGCAAAATGTAGGGTTTCACTTTGTCTTTTTCTCCTCAGTTCTTAGCACAGTGTCTTGAACACAGTAGGTTTTTAATAAATGGTTGTCAAATTAAATAATATTACTCAATAATTTTATTTTTGATAATTGTGAGATAATTTGACAGTGATATTTCTGTAATCATTTTAATTGTAGATTTACATCTGTAAGCTCAACAGTTTGAGGCTATTTATATGCTGTTAGGTACTTGGGGAGCATTAGCATATATTAAGATTTTGATGGTATTCATTTCATATAAATGAAAGGTGCACAATTTCATCAATGTGGGCTCCCCTTCCACTGACATTGTTGGTAACTTCTGCCTCTTATTAGATGTGTTTCATGACTTAATCAATAACAAATAGTGTACTATATAAGGATTTGTAATGGTTATGGGATTTGAAGATCTTCCATGCCCCTTGAACTTGCTGATGTAGCAGGAAGGGGTGGGGCAAGAGGAAACTGGAGCCAAGCTAGAGTTAGAGCAATGACTGAAAGTGGAAGCAGCAGCAACAGCTGTGGCTGCAGCACGAACTCCTTTATTTTGGAGCCAACCAGAATCTCTGCTAAGGACTCCTGCTGAGGACTGCCAGGGATGGGAACTGGGAGGGAGGGGAAGCCCAGAGCTGCTGGGAGCAAGCTGCATGGAGGCTGAGCAGTTGCCTTGAGTGAGGAGATCTTTGCCTGAGGTAGCCTGTCCTGTTTTGAAGGCTTGAGAATGTGAGTGTTTACTACATTAACTACATGTGCCAACTTCATAACTACTGTGACTTTTGACTTTCTGGTTTTTGGGACTCAGTTTTCTGTTATTTGAATAAATGCTCTAGCTATATTTCCCATATAGAGAGCCTGTTACATTTTGTGATTTATAACCATACCAGCATATTTATAGTTACTGTAGGCATTGTGAATACTTCATTTTTGATATAATATTATATGTTATTATTAATAGTCATCATCAAAATAATCTCTCATCTGATAGCCAGTATAGTAACTGGACTTCTCCAGATTTTGCTAAGTTGGCCCTTAGTGAGTTTATTTGCCAGTTGCTTCAAACTTGAAGCCTTTTTAGATTGATAGGACCTGAGAGAACTTACTCTCTACTTCAAGAATCTTTAAGAATCTTCTTTAAGACTGTTACATAACCATGATGAGGAATCCTAGGAGCATTTCAATATGGGAGAGGGATTATACAATTGTGCAAATAATGAAAATGACTCTGTCCAGTGTAATTCATGAAGAGCTGATACCTTGGTGTTGGGAGAAGTTGGGTTTAAGTCCTACTATACATGTACATGTATATAAAGAAAAATATGACTTCCAGGTATGAAATGCTATTCTTGCTGCATACTGTATTTCCATGACTCATTTGAGATTTCATTGGCATCCTCTGAAAAAAATGAAAAGCAGGATCAGATGATACCTAAAGTCTTTGCTCTCACTTTTCCTGCAAGTCAACAAGTTAAGAAGAATGTAAATGCTTACTACATGACAGGTACTGTGCTAAGCAATGGTGAGATGAAGGAAGGCAAAAAAATAAAAACAAAAACAAACCAGAAAACAGTCCCTGCTCTCAAGGATCTCATAGTCTAATGGGTAAGACAACATGCAAATAACTTTTACACCCACACCCCGCCCCCATGCATATATGCATATGTACAAAAATTGGGGATAGGTGGAAAAGCAGATAGTGTGCCAGACCTTAGGAAGATATGAGGTCAAATCTAGTTTCAGACACTTATTAGGTGTGTGATGTTGGGCAAGTAATTTAACCTCTGTTTCCCTCAATTTCTTCAACTATGAAATCGGGATGATCATAGCATCTACCTTCTAGGATTGTTATGAGGATCAAATAGGATAATATTTATAAAGCATTAACATAGTGCCTATCACATAGTAGATAGGTATTATATAGGGTCATACAGTGCCAGGTTTGGAATAAGGAAAACTCTTCTTTGTGAGTTAAACTCAGAAATATGCACGCACACATGTATGTATACATAATATAAGTTATTGTCATTGTTATTATTGGTGTCTCAGAGGAAAGGCATTAATATTAAGGAGGATTGGGAAAGACTTCTTGTAGAAGGCATGATTATAATTGAGACTTGAAGAAAGCCTGGGAAACCAGGAGGTGAAGATGAGGAGGGAGAGAGTTCTAAGCATTGTGAACAGCCAGTGAAAATATCTGGAGGCCAGAGATGGAGTATCTTGTGTAAGGAATTGTAAAGAGGCCGTTGTCATTGTATCACGGAGTGTATGCTGATTAGGGAGTAGATGGAGTAAGGTCTAAAATGATATGAAATGGAAAAGTTTTGAAAGAATTTAAAAACCAGAGGATTTTATATTTGATCTTGGAGGTAATAGGGAGCCATGGGAGTTGACTGGTTAAGGGAGACATGGTGAGACCTGGGTTTCTAGGAATATTAATTTGATAGTTGAATGAAGGATGAACTGGAGAGGGGAGACATTTAGGGCAGAGAGACCAAGAAATGTTGTGGCAGTAGACATGACAAGATGTGATGACTAGTTGGATATGTGAGGTAAGAGAGTGAGGGGTAAACCATGGCACTGATATTATGAAACTGAGGGTCTGGAAGAATGAAGGTGCTCTTGATAGAAATAGGGGAATTTGTAATATCAGTAAAATTGAAGAGAAATATGAGTTCAATGGTAGATATAGCAAGTTTGAGATGCCTACAGTACAGCCATTTCAAAATATCTAATAGAAAGTTATTGATGTAGTATTGTTGAGAGAGAGAGAGAGAGAGAGGGAGTGAGAGAGACAGAGAGAGAGAGAGAGAGAGAGAGAGAGAGAGAGAGAGAGAGAGAGAGAGAATATGAGAATATAGGGCTGAATACATAGATTTCAGAGTCATCTACATGGACGTCACTCAGTCACACACCTAGCATTTATTAAGCACTCTTTGCATTCAAGACAGTGCTCTAAAAACTGGAGATACAAAAAAAGGTAAAAAAAAAAAATCACTATTCTCAGTGATCTCACAGTTTAATGCTGTAGACAACATGCAAACAACTATGCACAAACAAAATCAATAGAGGAAAGTCACTAACATTAAAGGGGATCAGAAAAGGCTTCTTGTAGAAGGTGAAATTTTACCTGAGTCTTGAAAAAACAAAGGTAAAGTCCAAGGAGGGAGAGAATTCCAGGCATGGAGGACAGCCAATAAAACCCTCAGAATGAGATAGAGTGTGTGTGAGGAGATCAGCGTCAGTACTGAACAGAGAACATGAGCTGTATGGAGGGCATAAGGGGTAAGAAGACTGAAAAGGTAAAGAAGGGCCAGGTTATGGTGGGCTTCATAAATTGAGAGGATTTTATACTTGATAATGGAGACAATATGAAGTCATTGGAGTTGCTAAAAAGACGGGAGAGTGGGGAGTGATATAATTAGTCTTTCATTTTAGAATGATCAGTTTTCCAGTTTCCCAGGAGAATGGGGTAGTTGAGAGAGACTTGAGGCAAAGAAACCAATCAGCAGGCTATTGCAACAGTTCATATGTGAGTGGATGAGTACTTTTACCAAGGTGATGGCAACATCAGAGGAGAGAAGGGGCTTATGCGTGAGATGTTATGAAGGTAGTATTAATCGAACTTGGTGACATTGCAGATAGAAAGGGTGACACCTAGTCTAGCAGCATGAGTCAGTGGGAGGATGGTGGTTCTAAGGATAGTAATAGAAAAGCTAGGAATAGGGGAGGGTGTGGAGTTCTAGATAATTTCCACTTAATAGTTACTAAGTTTTAACTTGTTCTTAAGCACTGTGTTGAATCAGCCATAGTCTAATCATTCATATTGCCTATCGAAGTCACATATGACTGAAACCAAAATTGATTCAGTACATTTTAGGTTACATTAGCCCACATTTTTATCAAAATATAATTTATGAAGCAATGTTGATAGTACTTCTTTTTTATTTTTTGAATGTATTTTTTGTTTTCAACATTCACTTGTACAAGATTTTGAGTTTCAAATTTTCTCCCTGGCCCTCCCTGTAATGACATGCACAAGCAGCTTCCCAAAAGAATGCCACTGTGAACAGCTTTTAAGATTCTGATTACACAGTGTAGTGAACACTCCATTTATTCCATAACAAACCAAGACAAACATTCCCAACAAATCACAATATAATATTTGCAACATTATATCTTATCAAAGAAAATCACAATATAGTATTCACAACAGCTTAACATTAAAATGGCCACATAGTTTTCACCAAAGTGGTCACAGTATTTAGAACAAAGAACAAAAGAATAATCATCTGGTATATCTAAGGAGGTTTGCCTCCTTCCTTAATCGTTCAATCATTTCACAATGCAAGTCAGTCTTCCACTCATGGGGCAATCATAGGTTAACTTAATCAGTCACTTATCTAGCAATCAGCCACTAAGTATCATTTATCACTAAATACAATCATTAGAAAACTACACAAACCCTCCACCCCTTGGTGTCTAGTAAACTTCAATTTCATATTCAATATCCAAGGAGAGGCCTTTTCTTCATCTTGACTCAGAGTGGTCTCTCAGATTCCCTGGATCCCCTTCCATGGTCCCAATTCCTACCTAAATCCACCAAACAGTCACCTGGATTCAGAGGCAGACAACTCCCAGGTTCTCATCTAGTCCTCCAGGCAGTTCTTGCTACACACTAGAGTCCACAGGGTCCAGCACATCTCAAAACCTCCCACTACTTCAAGCCTGCATACATTTTGATTACCCCTTCCCCCACTCTGTGTTCTCTTCTGTCACACCCCCCCCTTCTCTTATTCACTTCTTCTATTTTCTGGTAGGGCAAGATAGATTTTTATACCCCATTACCTATATATCTTACTTCACAGTTGTATGTAAAAACAATTTTTAACATTCATTTTTAAAACTTTGAGTTCCAAATTCTCTCCTTCCTCTTTCCTCACCCACCCTTATTGAGAAGTCAAGCAATTTGCTATAGGTTATACATATGTAGTCATGCAAAACACTCCTATAATAGTCAAGTTGTGAAAGACTATATTTTCCTCCATCCTATTCCACTTCCTATTTATTCTATTCTCTCTTTTGACCCTGTCCTTCTTCAAAAGTGTTTGCTTCTGATTACCCCTCCCCCAATCTGCCCTCCCTTCTACCATCCTCCTCTCTCATCCCCTCCCCCCCAATTTCCTGTAGGGTAAGATAGATTTCCATACCCAATTGAATATGTATGTTATTCCTTCCTTAAGCCAAATCTGATGGAGCAAAGTTCACTCATTCCATCTCACCTTCTCCCTCTTCCCCTCTATTGTAAAAGCTTTTTCTTGCCTTTTTTAAGTGAAATAATTTACCTCATCCTACCTCTCCCTTTCTCCCTCTCCCAGTATATTCTTCTCTCACCCCTTAATTTTACTTTTTAGATATCATCCTTTCATATTCAACTCACCCTGTGCCCTTTATCCATACAAAAATATTATATATGTATATATACTTATATAATACATATACATATATGCATATATATGTATATGTGTATATCTATTTCCATATGTAGATACAATCTCCAACTACCATAATACTGAGAAAGGTCTCATGAGTTACAAATATCACATTTCCATGTAGGAATTCAACTTTAATATAACCCTTATAATTTCTCTTTATTTTTTACCTTTTCATGCTTCTCTTGAGACTTGTACTGGAAAGTCAAATTTTCTATTCAGTTCTGATCTTTTCATCAAGAATGCATTAAAGTCCTTTTTTTCATTGAATGTCCATTTTTCTCTTGAAGAATTATACTCAATATTTGCTTGGTAAGTGATTCTTGGTTTTAACCCTAGCTCCTTTGACCTCCAGAATATCATATTCTAAGTCCTCTGATCACTTAATGGAGAAGCTGCTAAATCTTGTGTTATCCTAATTGTGTTTTCACATTACTTGATTTGTTTCTTTCTAGCTGCTTGCAATATTTTTCTCCTTGACCTGGGAACTCTGGAATTTGGCTACAATATTCCTGGGAGTTTTCCTTTTGGAATCTCTTTCAGGCAGTGATCTGTGGACTCCCTCAATTTCTATTTTACCTTCTGGTTTGATCAGAGAAGTTTTCTTTGATCATTTCATGAAAATTTTCTTGAAATGATGTCCAGGCTCCTTTTTTTGTTAATAACTTTCAGGTAATTCAATAATTTTAAAATTATCTTTCCTGGATCTCTTTTCCAGGTCAGTTACGTTTCTAATGAGATATTTCACATTGTCTCATATTTTTTCATTCCTTTGGTTTTCTTTTGTAATTTCTTGATTTCTCATAGAGTCATTAGTTTCCATTTGCTCCATTCTAATTTCTAAGGAATTATTTTCTTCTGTAAGCTTTTGGACTTCCTTTTTCATTTGACCAAATCTTCTTTTTAGGACATTCCTCTCCTCATTTGCTTTTTTGCAAATGCTCTTTTGCCTTTTGGGTTAGTCTATTTTTAAGCTGTTATTTTCCTCAGTATTTTTTGGGGTCTCCTTTAGCAAGCTGTTGATTCACTTTTTTTCTTGCATTACTCTAATTTCTCTTCCCAATTTTTCCTCTACTTCTCTTACTTAATTTTCAAAATCCCTTTTAATCTCTCACATGGTCTGAGACCAATTCATATTTTTCTTCGAATTTCTGGATGTAGGAGCTTTGGCTATGTTATGTCTTCTTCTGTTTGTACATTTTGATCTTCTTTGTCACCAAAGTAAGATTCTATAGTGTGAGTTGTTTTCTGCCCTTTGGTAATTTTTCCAGCCAATTACTTGACTACTTAAGCTTTTGTTAAGGTAGAGACCTGTTTCCAGTGTGGAGGCTGTATTGTCCCAAGCTTTGGGGGTTTTGTGCAGCTGTTTTTAGAGATACTTTTAGTGACCTGTAAATTTTCAGTTCTTCCAAGGTAGTATGATCAAAGGAGAGGTGTTTGGTCCTCTTATGGCCTATGTTCTGGTATGTGAGTGACCACAACCACTCTTTTCTGCCTTGGAAGTGTGAGGAGGATTCCCCCTCTACCATTGCTCAACCGTGCCAGCACTCCTCCTCACTGGAGAACTGCCATCGAGGACTGTGGCCGAGACCCAAGAATGGACAAAGCAAGAGGATCCTGCCCCAACACCAGCAAAGAGATCCCTGCAATCTCCCTCTGATCAGCCACTTGATCCTTCACCATCTGTGAAATGAGAGCTCCAGAAGCAGCTGTTGCTGCTGCCACCCCAGAACTAGGGATGGACCACACTTCTCTCTCAACCAGGTGTAGCACTAATGCAATATTCACAGTTCCTATGATCACTATAAATATAACCACATGATACTCAATTGCAAAATGTAACAGATTCTCCATGTAGTGGACAGAAGCAAAACATTATTAGGACACCAGAAAACTGAATCCCAAAACCAGTAAGCTGATTCCATTGTGGTAGCAAAGAAGTTAATAAGCTGTAATTGCACAGAGTCACACCATCCTTTAGCTTCCAACAAAGCAATATTTTTACTAACAAGCCTAACTGACTCCTTGGGATACATGTTCTCCTCCTCTCAGTCTAGCTAGCTCTGACTCCCATCTTCCTGTGGGCTCTGTTCCACTCTTCAGCAAATTCCTCCCACCACAAGCTCCATGTGATTACATTAAGCCTATTCAGGGGCAAAGTTTATTTTCAAAGCAGGAAAGGTCTTCAAATTCCCATTATCATTACACCAGGTCTGGTAGACCTTTCCTACTGACCTTCTAAGTTTTCTTTGACACTTGTGGTTTGAGAAACCTGGAAACCATCACAGCTGCCAGTGATTCAGGCTTGTTCCAGCTTTGCCGGGGGCCCAGTCTGTGCCAATGCTCACACTGGACTATCCTCCTCTCCCAGCTGGTGCAACAGACTTTTCCTATTGATCTTCTAAGTTGTCTTGAATGGGAAATTTGTTTCACTATGTCATTTTGCGGGTTCTGCTGCTCTAGAATTTCTTTAGAGCAATTTTTTCACAGGTATTTGGAGATGTTTAGGGGAGAGCTCAAGGGAGTCCCTGGTTTTACTCTGCCATCTTGGCTCTGTCATTCCCCCCATACCCTTTCATACTTCAATTAGGTTTTACGCCTTCCTTTCCCAACAATCAAGCAATCTATCAATCCTTCAATAAGCATGTGGTAATATTCTATTATAGGTCAGCTGTTGTGCTAAGATCTGGGGATGCAGATATATCTCCCCACTGATGTAACCTAGTAGATACATCTTCAAAAGTTAGTGTGATTGAAGAATTAATTGCTTTGCAACCAACCTGGTGGTGAACCTTTGAACTTAGCTAGGCTAAGCATACAAAAGGCATACAGTCCATTTCCTGGCCCATATTAGAAGTCTTTCCAGCCTGTTAGAAACTACCAGAATTTGCCTTTCTAGCCTGTTAGAAACTACCAGAATTTGTTTGCTATTGGCATGATCTTTAAAAGCACATGCTCCATTTTGAGGTGGTAAAGCAGGACTTTAGTAGAGGAGATAGAAACTATATGTAAGTATGAGTTCTTATTACCTAACCCAGAATAACTATTTTTTTCTTCTTTAAAAAAAAGAAGTACTGATGGCCCCTGGAAACCTAAGTTCAAATCCCTTCTCTGACACTTAATACCTTCTGGCTTATTTTGAGTAAATCACTTCTCCTCTATAGTCCTTAACTTCCTTGTCTATAAAATGAATATACTGGACAAGATCACCTCTAAATCTATTCATTTGTAATTACTGCTATGTTTTAGTGGTGTCTTGATTATCACCTTCTGCTTGAAGTAACCAGTCTTCAAATACTAGTGTGGCTAACAGAGAAAGAGATAACATGTTTTTTTTTTACTCATTTCATTTTAAAAATTAAAAATAGGTCTCTTTATTAAAACAGAAAAGAACACTATTTAAAGATAGAGAAAACTGGGTATAATCTGATGCCTTTTTTACCAATCCTTGTTTGTATCTTAGTCTAATCCCTAATCTTATTCATAAATTCTAATTAGAATGTTACCATGTAATTAACTTTGCTACTCTTATTTTGGTGCAGGTAAGTGTTGCAGTAGATAGAGTGTCAGGCCTGGAGTAAGGAAGTAAGGAAGAGTTATTTTTCCTGAGTTCAAATAAGGCTTCAGGTACTTACTAGTTGTATGACCCTGGGCAAGTTACTGTTTGCCTCAGTCTCTTGAACTGCAAAATTAGTTGTAGAAAGAAATGGAAGACCAAAGCAATATCTTTGAAAGAAAACACTAAGTCGGGGTCATCAAGTTGGCCGTGGCTGAAGCAGCTAAATGACAACAAAATTCTTGGGGGCAGAGCCAAGTTGGCTGAGTAGAAGCACAAACTTGCCTCAACTCCTGCTCCAATCACTTCCAATACATGTAAAAAAAAATGACTCCAAACAAATTTTAGAGCTCTCTGACAGAGAGAAACAAATCTCCTGCCGAAGACAGCCTGGGAGGCCAACAGAAAAGGTTTATTGCACAAATAAACCATAGAATACTTTTTTTTGGGGACAAAAAGGATCAAAGCATGAAACAGGAGGAATATAACAAAGTCAGAACTCTTGCATCAAAAGTATCCAAGAAAAATATGAACTGGTTACGGAGGAGCTCAGGAAGGATTTTGAAAATCAAATAAGAGAAGTGGTAGAAAAACTGAGAAGAGAAATGAGAATGATGTAAAGAAACTATGAAAAGAGAGTCAACAACCTGACTGAAGAAAATAACACCTTAAAAATTGACTAAGTCAAATGGCAAAAGAGGCCCAAAAAAGCTAATGAGGAGAAAAATGCCTTAAAAAATTGAATTTGCCAGATGGAAAAGGTATTTCAAAAATTCACTGAAGAGAATAATTCCTTCAAAATTAGATTGGAGCAAATGGAAGCTAATGACTTTATGAGAAATCAAGATACTATTGAAAAATCCAAACAAATGAAAAAAATAGAAGGCAATGTGGAATATCTCATTGGAAAAATCATTGACCTGGAAAATAGATCCAGGAGAGATCATTTAACAATTATTGGACTACCTGAAAGCCATGATCAGAAAAAGAATCTAGAAGTCGTCCTTCAAGAAATTCTCAAGGAAAATTGCCTTGATATTTTACAACCAGAAGGTTAAATAGAAATTGAAAGAATTCAATGATCACCTTTTGAAAAAGATCCCCAAAAGAAAACTCCTAGGAATATTATAGCCAAATTTCAGAGTCCCCAGGTCAAGGAGGAAATATTACAAGCAGCCAGAAGGAAAGAATTTGAGTATTGAAACAAAATCAGGATAAAACAAGATCTAGCAGCTTCTATATTAAGGGATCAAAGGGCTTGGAATATGATATTCTGGAGGTCAAAGGAACAAGGACTAATACCAAGTATCACCTACCCAGCAAAATTGAGTATAATGTTTCAGGGGGAAATAGGGTCATTCAATGACATAGAGGACTTTCAAGCATTCTTGATGAAATAAAACACAGTTGAATAGAAAATTTGATTTTCAAATACAAGAAGCAAGAGAAGCATGAGAAGGTAAACAGGGAAAATAAATCATAAGAAACTTATTAAAATTGAACTTTTTACATTCCTACATGGTAAAATGATAACTGTAACTCATGAGACCTTTCTCAGTATCAGGATAGTTGAAGGGAATATCTATATGTGTATATATGTATACATATATGTATATATAGGAGGGCATATGTGCATATAAATACATATGTGAGTGTGTGTATATATATGTATACATGCATACTTAGACAGAGGGCACAGGATACCTTGAATATGA
>CM053585.1:143106311-143137760 GCA_028646515.1 Pseudochirops corinnae
TAAACGGCAAGGTATGCTAGATTGCGAAACTAAGGGGGCCAGTAACAAGGGCTTATCAAACAGAAGACTGCTTTGCAAAACTAAGGGGGCTAGTAATAAGGGCTTAACTAACAGAAAACTGCTTGTTAGACTGTTCAGTATCACAAGGGAATTAGTGTTAGTATATGGGGAGAAGAATCAGAAAAAAAGTTTCCTATAAGAGATGGCTCCTAACCTCTGGTTTTTTTTTTTTGTTTGTTTTTGGTTTTTTTTGGAGGGGGGAAGGTAGGGCAATTGAGTTTAAGTGACTTGCCCAAGGTCACATGGCTTGTTCTTTTTGTGTTAAGTGTCTGAGGCCATATTTAAACTCAGGTCCTCCTGACTCCAGGGCCAGTGCTCTATTCACTGTACCACCTAGGTGCCCCATAACGTCTGTTTTGAAGGAAGCTAAAGATTCTTTGAAGCACATAAAAGAGAGAGTATGTTCTAAGTTTGGGGGATGAAGAACAGAGATGGAAAGTCCACAAAAGGGAATGGCTAGCAGGCAGATTTGGAAAATGTGTAAAAGGGAATAGTGTGAAATACTACCTGCTTCAGCTGGCTTGCTGCTCTGATCTCAGTGGGCACTGGAAGGACAAATGGGACCACATGTAGCAGGCAGCCCATCTCTCCTTCCATTCCAGTTTCTACAAGGCCAAGTGTCCTTTATTGACTAGATGCTTCCCTGTCTTCCCCTTTCCAAAAACATGTCTGGGAAGGGAATCCAGAGCCCAGCTCTATTCTTAACAATAGGACACATTCTTCCCTTCTCATTAGTCACAGGCTGGTCTTACCTTTGTTGGATATAGACTCTCACGCTCCTGTGTACAGTCATTAACTACAGTCTTTCTGATGAAATGGTAAACTACTGGGATTTGCCATCTGTCCTGCAATAGATCCCAAAGGTTCATTATGCCTTACCATCTTCTGTTTCTTTATGTCCTCAAGATTCCCAGGCACTGCTATTTGTAACTTGATGATGTACTCTAAGGACTTCAGGGCTTTGCCATCTGCCCTGCTGCTCATCCCTATATGTCATTTCTCCCCCACTTCCTCAGTTAGAATTCCTTTAGAGTGGTTACTGTGTCCAGCACAGTTGTATGGCCTAGTAACCAGCTGAATAAAAAAGAGAGATGGGGATGTATTCAATAGTCTGTTTATTATAGAACCATTTCATACAGAGCCAAGATACAAGAAAATCATAAGGCTTATATTCCCTATAGCAGGAATTCTTACCTAATCAGAATGCAAGGACCCTCCTTTGGAATCGACCACTCCCTACCCCAGCCCAAGGCTAATTATTCATTAAGACTTCATCCTAGAACACTAATGTGAGTTGTTGGTGGAGCTGTGAACTGATATAACCATTCTGGAGAGCAATTTGGAACTATGCCCAAAGGCCTATAAATAACTGCATACCCTTTGACCCAGTAATACCACTTCTGGGGATGTACCCCAAAGAGATCATAGAAGTGGGAAAAGGACCCATATGTACAAAAATATTTATTGCAGCTTTCTTTGTGGTGGCAAAAAACTGGAAATTTAGGGGTGCCCTGCCTGAAGGGACAGCCGGTTACTTACCTCAATGGAGAAATTGCTGGCATTTTCTCTTGAAAAGAAAAGTCAAGCTAGAGTGTAAATGTTAAGAGGGTTTATTGATGGCACACCCGGGAAGCCTTACAGCAGGAATCTAAGGTCCACTCCTAATCTCACCAAGGTTTGGGTCCTTTTATCTACCCCAGATCTACACACCACACTTGACACAGCCCAGCTGAGCAGAATTGTGAGAGGGGAGGTAAATTGTGAGAGGAAAAGTACAATTACAAGGGCATGAAGACCCCAGGGTGTGGAGACACCAGTCGGGAACCTCAGGTATCCTATGTAAGAAAGTCTTGAGCAATGCAACATCCCCTGGCCAGGGATGGTGCAATATGCTCTGACTTCCACGTGACCCAACTAATTCCTGGGCCTCACTCCTCCCTGTGTTGCAACCTCACCACTTGCAAGCTGGCACCTATTTTGTGACCCTTACAATGCCCATCACTTGGGAAATGACTAAACAAGTTGGAGTATATGAATGTAATGGAATACTATTGTGCTATAAGAAATGGGAAGGAGATGGACTTCATATTTACCTGGAAAGGCTTATACAAGTAGATGTTAAGTGAGAAGAGCAGAACCAGGAAAAATTTGTATATAATCACAGACACATTGTACATGTGATGACCAACCTTGATAAACTGGTCTCTTCTCAGCAACACACAGCTACAAGACAACTCTACAAGTCTCAGGATGGAAGAGAAAGATTTAGAAAGACCAGAGTTTAAATGGAGACTGAAGCAATCTACATGCTATCGTTCTTTTTCATGTTTGGTTTTCTTTCTTTTTTCCCATTCTTCACTCCATTGGTTACAACCCTTCTATATAACCAGACTACTGTACAATGTGAACGTATTTGCAGATCCTTTACATGGTTGCATTCCACCATGCGATGGGGGGAAGGGAGGGGAGAAAATTTGAAATTCAAGGGATTGTGGAACTGAATCTTGTAAACTGAAAGTAGATAAACAAGTCAGTGTAGGGAAAAAAGACTTCATCCTAGGACCATGTCCAGACAGGGTGTCACAAACAAGACTTGCTAATTAACTACACTGAATTTTCTTTAGTTATTCATAAGACCAATGCTGGCATCCATCCAACAAGGTTATACTTCTCTTGCATATCTGCCTAGTGACCTCATAGAAGAGGGGAACATTTCTTTAATGGGGCCGGGAGACCCCTAAAAGTCTAGTCTACTACGTGTGGGCATTATCTTGCTTTTCATATTTATATTCCTTTTTATGAGCACAGTACTTGGCACATAATAAATTCTTAAGAAATGCTTTTTAATTCATCTGATAAGACTAAAAAGGTAGGTGGGAGAAGGGAGGTAAAGGAGAGAACAAGCATTTCTTAACTCCCTACAGTAAAAATAATTTTGACATTTGTAAGACATTTATTATGTGCCAGGAACTGGGCTTAACAATTTACAATGATCTCATTTGATGCTTACAATAACCCTGGGAGGTAGGTGTTGTTATTTTCCCCATTTTACAAGTTAGAAAACTGAGACAAACAGAGGTTAAGTGGCTTGCCTAGAGCCACACAGCTCATCAACGTCGAAGCCTAAATTTGAAGTCAGGTCTTCCTGACCCTAGCTCAGGTACTTACCATCTAGGTAAGCACAGATATCATTGCACCTTTTATTGGAGAAGGTAACTTGAACTGGAACCTGAATTAAGTGGTATGAGTAAGATATGACAATAAGGTTTTGGAAGCTAGTATTTACTGTGAGGGAAATAGTATGAACAAAGCTCTGAGGGCAGAACTGAGCAAAGTTAACTCAGGGTTGAGTGTGCAGAACTAGGTGTCCTGAGTAAGAGTTTCATTTCGTGTCTAAATGTCCCTAAGCCTAATTTTTCTCTGGTGTGAAATGAGAAGGTTGAACTCTAAGTGCTCTTCTACATTTAGTATTGAAGAAATGTCATCTTTACCCGTGTGCAGTGCAGAATTCCAGAGGAATACTTTCAGCTACTAATAATTATTGTTCGTCCTTCCTTCTCTAAGAGGACCAGTGACATCATGATTTTGGGGTCAGAATACAGTGAGTTTGGCTGTGGCTGATCAGCCTACTACAAGTTTGGAAGGCCCTACCACAGATTAGACACAAGTCATCTGTTCGAACATTTGGAAAGGAGATGTCTCTGCATTTGCACAGTTCTCATTTCCTTTGTGCTACTGTGTTTCTATTCTGCTCATAAAGTACAATGCCTTTGATATGGTCACGGTTTGCTAGGCAGTCATATGCTGGCATCTCCCAAGTCTCACAATTGATGCTAAACTTCTTCAGAGATACCTGGAGAGTGTCCTTGTGTCACTTCTTCTGATCATCATGTGAGTACTTGCCTTGACCAAATTCACCATAAAATAGTCTTTTAGGTCAGTATGGTATTGGCATTGAGCTGTGGCCAGCTCATTGGAATTGTGTTGTCTGCAGGAGAGTTTGAATGTTTGGCAGTTCAGCTCCAGAGAGGACCTCAGTGTCTGGCACCTTATCCTGCCAGATAATCTACCTGAGATGATTCAAATGGAAGTGGTTCAGTTTTCTGGCAGGCGCTGGTAGATTGTTCAGGTTTCAGAGGCACAAAACAATGGTTCTATAGATCTTCAGATTAGTATGCAGCCTAATACCTCTTTTCTCCCACACTTTCTTTTGGAGCCTCCCAAATGCTGAGCTAGCTCTACAAACACTACAAATGTTTTGAAAAAGCCATCAATTTTTGAACAATATTACAGAGGAAGTAAAAGAACATCAAAATATCACCTTGGTGGAAAAAAACATGGAACATGAGTTATGTCTCTGTATTTTCTCCCTAGATAATGTATACATAATGTATAATAATGTAATGTACATTTGCATGCATATTCAATCTCTTCCACTGGCATATACAAAGACTTCCCTGTTCACCTAATGATTATTTAAGTTTCTCTGCCTCCAGTCACTAGAACATTGTGAAATGTGCTACTGAATCCATATTTTTATGGTCATTTGATTTCTTTCATTAAACATTTGGGCTGTTCCCTTGAAACTTGCAAATTGACAAGCTTCTTCTCACTTTTATGTGATTTTTCATGACAGCATGAAAGAAATCTCAAAATCATGTCTGTAACTATAGAATACATCTGCTATCATCAACCACTCCCCTAAATAGAAAGGATCATTTTCTCCAACACATGTTCTATTCCCATGCCTTTAAAGACGCACCTGTTAGCACTCATTCTTCATCCAATTTACTATCCCAGGAAACAACAGCAGAAGAATGTGAAAGCTCGAGTTTGGTTAATTACATGAAAATGGGACATAATGCAGAACAAAGGGATGAAACGGGCAAATATACACAGGAAAGATGAAGAAAGTGGATATTTCTAAAGTGGATGTGAAAAGGCTGGGGATAAAACCATTTAGGCAAAGTTTATAGCACTTTCAAATAGGAACTACAAGATATTCCATGATAAAGGAAGCTTTCAAAGCTATGGAAGCAAGGTAGAAAGAGCTTTGGATTTGTAGTCAGAGGATCATGTCAAATATCACAATCAGCTTCTGTCACTTACTACCTGTGTGACCTGTGAGTAATTCACTTAACTCCTCTGGGTCTGTTTCCTTATTTGTAAAATGAAGGAATTGCATGAGTTAAATCAATTTGTATATAATTAATCATTAACTATCTATCAGGTACTGTGCTAACTTCTGGGGACACACACACGAGGGGGGAGGAAGAAACAGTTTCTATTTTTAAAGAGCGTTAAAGGACAAGACAAATTGAACACAAAATTACACGTAAAATTAATGCAAGGTACTTTGAGAGAGTACTATGACAGCATGAAAGAAAGCACCCTGATATGGGAGTCGGCTTTTGAGTTGAGTTTTGTAGGAAACTAGGGATTTTCAAAGGAGGGAAGAGTACATTCTGGGCTTGTGGGACCATCTGTGAAGATCCCTTCAAGTTTTAAATTAGTGATTCTATGATTTTTTAAAATCATATTTTAAACTTTCATCAATGTTGGTTTGCAAGCAAAAAAACCCCAAATGGTTCATATTCTGTTGTATTAATCAAAAACACACATCAGACATAAGGCAAAACTGAGTCTGGGGTCAATATCATATTCTTGTCTTTAGGGACTCATGGTTAGGAGTGATTCTTAAATGGTCGGGAAAACACGGCAACCCATTTCAGTGGATAAACTGATTCAGGCTTCTGATCTCATTAGAAGTCCAATTTTTTTCTTTTTTTCTTTTTTTTTGGAGGGGGGGAGGCAGGGCAATTGGGGTTAAGTGACTTGCCCAAGGTCACATGGCTAGTAAGTGTTAAGTGTCTGAAACTGGATTTGAATTCAGGTCCTTCTGACTCCAGGGCCGGTGCTCTATTCACTGCACCACCTAGCTGCCCCTAGAAGTCCAATTTTTTAAAAGATCAAATTTTCCTCTTTTGAAGTTCATAGCCAGGGCAAAATTGGGGATTCTGGGAGTCTGATTTCCTTAGTAATACATTTTCTTTTTGCTTCTAATCTGAATTGAATAGCTGGTCTACCTTCAGTCTGACAAAAGTTGCTGCAAATGTTTTCTCTTACTAGCAACAGAGATCCAGAGGGCAAATGATGTATGTCTCTTTTGCTCCACACAAAAACCTTTCTTAATGCTTGTGGTCAAATATTGTTCAGTTCCTCCAGTCACTGGCAGCTCTAATAGCCATTTGTATTGTGGAGGACTTTTCAACTTGCTTACAGGCTTAGTTGAATGATTATAACCTCAGCAATATGATATAGTGGGTAGAAAACAACCTAAAAACAGTAGCTATAACAACAGCACTCCTACCCCATGAAAACCCTTTTACTTCCTCCCAACCCAACCAAAAAGGAAAAAAAATACATATATATATATATATATATATATATGTATATATACGTGTGTGTGTGTTTGTGTGTGTGTGTGTGGTGTGTATCAGCAGCAACATTTATAAGGAGTTTAGATCTATGTCTCCTGAAATGCCACAGGTTTCCCACCCCTGCTTAGAGTAACTTGCTGTGTTAAATCTGAGGCTCACAGGTCAAAAGAACAGTAATAAAAAATCAGAGACTAAGACAAGAATAAAATATTGATTCCAAAGCTAATATATTAAGAAATAGTCTAGCCTCTAATCTAAGGTGCCATCTCTGACTCAATGTTCTTTACTATTAAAATACTTTTAAAAATTTCAAATATTTCATAATGTATATATTCTTCACCCCCCCTTTCACCACCCAATCTGTGAAAATATTGTCTATGCCAAGGCATATGAAATCCATGTCTATTTCAGTTCTTCAGTGGATCTATGATTGCATTAATGTGAACCCTCCCTCTATCAGGGGAAAATTATAACTTATCCAGACCTTCCCATCTTGCACCATATTTGTTCTCAACTTTTGTAATGTTAATGAGATATGAAGATCTTCCTCATCCATTGATAGACCTATGTGACCACATGTGTTCAAACATGAATATCTTTCTGCTTTGAGCTCTGGCCCAGCTGTGAAACATCCTGAGTCACACAGAGCCCACTGGGGGAGGAACTTGCCTAAAGGGAAGCTTGCTTAGGGGAGGCTTGCGGTTCAGAAAGATTTTCACACCTCTTGATCCTTAGTCAATCAGACACTGAGCCACTAGGATTGTGATACATTTTGGCTCTGAACCTACTGGTTGAAAACTATATATAGTGGGAGGTCGCTATTTTGCTATGGTGGTTCACTTATGAGAAGGATCTGTTGATGCCCTGCATGGGACTCTGAGTAGCCATTTGTTAAGAGCCCCCCACTGCTCAGAGGTTTGTGCTCTCCCCATCCAGTGGTATTTGTAGGTAGTTGTAGTACTATGTTCAGACAGTAGGAGTCCTGTCTGTTGAATCTCTGTGCTAATTTTTCTGCTTGTGTTTTCTATTTATCTATAATTAAAGAAAGATTGTTGAACCCTTTAAAAGTTGTCTTTCTCTTAGCAAAGCAGATCAAAGAACCTGTGCTATGAGGCCATCCTGGGTGTGCTAGGGTGCTTGCTGCTATATCTTTCCATACATACTCCAAAGAAGATCTACTTAAGGAGGTAATATATGGGACTGGAAATGGAATCCATGAGACCTAAGACTGAATTCCATCACTGACCCCACAGTAGCTGCATGAGCCCAGGAAAATCACTTGACCTCTCTGAACCCTGATTTCCTCATCTATAAAATGCAGATTATATCTATATTACCTACCTCACAAAGTTTTTGGAGTATAAAGGGAAGGCATTATTAGGAAGGTACTGTGTGAAACTTAAAGTGCTGTGGAAGTGTCAGTTATGATTATGTTGTTGTTGTTAATGTGCAATGACTTCCAGTTAGTATTTGGGCTATCCATCTGTTATCTCTCACTTTTACTATATCACAATATTTTTATATGGTTTTTGAAAGGCTAAAAACAAATCAACAATAGTAACCACACCAATAATAATAGGAACATTGTTCTAATCCTTCAGTCACTTATCTATTATGGAATAATTTTTAATTATATACATCTTGTTTATCAACTTCCATATGTCAGGCCTTTATGAGAGAAACAGGCCTCTAGGGACTCAGGACAAAACTTCACCACCTGCCTTGAGGATGGATCTCAAGACAGGAACTTGAATAGTCTAATGACTTGCAGTCTTTAGGACCTTTCTCTAATCACTTATACCCTGTCTAGACTCACTCCTCAATAGTTAGTGCAACTTTTATACTTTCCCTATCCTAGTGATTCTGAGTTCTTGGTTGCATTTGAATATACTCTGTTCCCCATTCCCATATGTCCTCTCCCTTATTCTCTATCTCCATACTGTCCTACTCTGGATCTGTTTGTGCTTTCCACTGAAACAACTACTTCACAATTATCAAACTTCCTTTCATGTAAAATATCTTCTTTTCCCATCCCTGCCACTCATTGAGATCTACTTCCTTATTGATGTCATTGCTTTCCTTACCAGTCTTTATGGTACTGATTACTTTTTTTCATACTCCTAACTCACTGGTTGTGGTGAAGAAAACAGAATATTCTTTGCTTCCCATTGCCACTTTCAGACTCTCCCTCTACTACCATAATTTAGTAACCTGTTCTCCATGGAGGTTCACACTATCAAAATTTATCATCCAATTCATATCCTTATGATCATTTTCTATTAATATTCCTATTACCTTTCTTTCCTTCAATAAATTCAGTGTCTGAATTATAATCTTTCTCTCTACCCCAACACTTGCCCTCCTGCAGTTTGAACCTTCTGTGGTGATTAGCAGTAGGACTGCATATGTGAGTGACCCCTGTACTTAGTCTTCAGAGACAGAAAGACCCAGTCTGTGTATGTATGTGTGTGTGTGCGTGTGTCTGTGTGTGTGTGCATGTGTGTGTGCAAGAGAGAGAAAAAGAGAGAGAGAGACAGAGACAGAGAGACAGAGACAGAGAGACAGAGAGAGAGAGGAGAGAAGTAGGAGGAGGAGGAAGAAGAAGAATCTTAGAAGAAGATCTTAGAACCCCTATTCTAAAACTATAAATTACTGATGAATTGCCAGTCTTTGGTGGTAGATAGAATTTTAACACTAGAAATTTTTTACATAGTTTCGGACTTAAAAAAATCAGAATTTAATTTTTTGGTGTTCTTTATCTCTTATTTATCAATGTTATCTCCCTAATCATGTCTCATATCTCCCTAATCATAGTCCTAAATAGACATTGTTCTATTTTCTAATTTTTTAATGATGTGATTAAAAATACTTGCTTATCTGTTTAAAACTTCTTATGGCATATGCTATGATCCTGCTTTCTCTCAAACTAATTTCCAGTTTTCCTAGCAATTTTATTTAAATAGTGAGTCCTTCCCCTGGTACTTTGTATCCTTTGGGTTATTTAACATTGGGCTACTATGTTCTCAACAAAACTATTTTGCAACTGCTATATAGAAATCTCTGTACTTGTGAGTGAAGCATGAGAATAAATGCTACAAAATGTTTTATTCCTAACTTTTGTTTTCATATCATTTTTATATCCCAATATATCCCTTTCTTCCTTCACCAACAAAACTATCCCTTATGACAAAGAACATAAAAGAAAGAGAACCAAAAACAATTCTTCAAACTGTCTTAACACCTATGAATTCTGACAGTATCTAAAGAGTTCCAAACCTATAATTCTTCCCCACTGAGAAAAAAAAAAAAGAGGAACACTCTGATATGTGTTTTTCAGGGCCAAGACTGCCCATTATATTTGCACAGCGTTCAGTTTTCTTTCTCATTGTTACTATTGTTCTGTCTATTATGTTGCAGTAACCATCGTCTATTACATTCACCTGTTTCTGCTTACTTCACTTTGCACTAATTAATAAAACTCTTTCAGTGATTTGCTGAATATACTCCATGTATCCTTCATATTCTTTGTTTCTTATCATATAGTAATATTCAATCACATTCATGAATCATGATTTGTGTATTTATTCTTTAACTGACAGACATTTATTTTGTTTCCAATTCTGTGTTCCTATAAAAAGTACTGCTATAAATATTTCCCTCTTTGACCTTCTTGGGGTATGAGTGTAAGAATGGGAGAATTTGGTAAGAAGGCATGTATATTTTAGTCACTTTCTTAGAATAATCCCAATTTTTCCCCATTATGGGAAGAAAAATCCACAGCTCCATCAATATTATATTTACATGTCTGTCTTCTCATAGCCTCTCCAAAATCAACTCTTCTCATTTTTTATTATTTTTCTCAATTTACTCAATATGATACGAAATCTCAAGGTTTTTCCAATTTGCTTTCCTCTTATTATTATGATTTGAAACATTCTTTCATATGTCTGTTAATTCTTAAAATTATTTTTGAGAACTGTTCATATATTTTGACAATTTATCAATGGGGGAAAGGTTTTTGATCTTTTTATGTTTGTATTATTTCCCTGGCTATGGATATCATCTTCCTTACAGAAAATCTATGCTAATTTTTTTTCTACCAAATTGATTACTGCCCTTATTATTCAAACACTAGCATTGCTTTCATTAGTCCTAAACTTTACAATGTTATTTAACTGAAAGCATGAATATTATCTTTTATGATTGTCTTTATTCATTAGTTAAAAATTCTTCTCTTATCCTTACCTATGAGAGGTGTCTGTTATACTTCTCTTCTAAATTGTTTTATGGCATGACTTTTAAAATTCATGTTAAATATCCATTCTGAGTTATTATGGTGTGTGTGTGTATGTGTGTGTGTGTGTGTGTTTGTATTCATGTATAGTGTTAAACTGTTGTTCTCAACTTAATTTCTGCCAAACTGCTTTCTAGTTGTCCCACCAATTCGTGTCAAATAGGGAATTTTTCTCTCAAGTACTTTATGATCTTCAGTTTATTAAAATTTTCATGTTGGGTTCAATTATTTCTGATTCATTGATGTCTACTCTTATTACATTGGTTTATTTTTCTGTTTCTATAACCAGTACCAAAGAATTTTGATGATTACTATATTATAATACAACTTGATTTTTAGGAATGCTTTCCCCTCTTCTTTTCTACTTTTATTATTTCCCTTAAACTTCTAGACCCGTTGTTCTTCCAAATGAATTTTGTAATTATTTTGTCTAGCTCATAAAGTATCCTCTTGGTAATTTGATTGGTATAGTACTTAATCTGTTAATTAATTTTAGGTCATATTGTTATTTTTGTGAGTGAGACTTCTGATAAATTCTTTATACCTCTTTTGGTCTCTTGAATTTGGCCTTGCTAAAAAGCCATTGCATTTAGATAGTTAATTTTAAACTACTTAAGTACAAAATGTGAGATTTCTTGCCTATATGCCCAGACTAGGACATACAATTAGAGGGGAAGTTCATTGAGTTAGTCTACTAGTACATGTGTCTGAAGATAGACAGTGAAGAGGACCAAAAGTCAAATATGAGGCAGAGATCATACCAGACTGAATTTGGGAAACTGAGCAATACTTACAGCCACCCTATGTTGTCTCCCAGTGCAAACTGTAAAACATTCAACATAATGAAAGGATCAAAATCACAGGTCAACCAAAGGGCAAGGGAAAGACTCATGTGGTTGTATGTAGGCTGCTGTATATTGCTAATGATTTAACACATGAGAAGAGGTGTTACTGGATTTACAGATGCAGGGACCTTAACAATCGTTTATTCCAACCTTCTCCTTTTACAGATGAGGATGCTGAAACATTCCTAAGGACACATACATCTGAAGAATGAGGTATACCTAGCATGCATTAAGAGTAATTGATGACAAATAAAAATTGTGTCAATTATCAGAAAATATTAGAAGAACTAGAGGAAGACTTTGGATACATTTTTAAAAATTTCAATAGGGGATTTGTGGAAAGATATGGAAAAGAATCATACAGAATGAGAAAGAATGGAGGGATTGTGTTGTATTCAAATGTGAGAACCTCCCCATGGTGAGGAGGTCATGGATCCTTTGAAGTGATGCTGTATAGTACTGTCCATTGACTTTAACCAGAGAAATCAAAGGGATGTTATTCATTCACAAATTCAGTTTCTTAAAAAATATGATGCAAAGCATTCTTTTAAGACCAAGCCATTTGGCAGGTTTTCTTCTCTTAGGTCTTTAAAAGGTGTTATATGATGATGTAGCAAAATAAATCTAATGCAACAGATATTTAAGTATCTCCTGTCCTCAGGGTATTGTGGTAGATAAAATATAAAGTTTTGACAAAACATAGTTGTTATCCTTATGTGATTAAGTGGCATAGTAGATACAGCACTGGACCTGGTGTCAGAAAGACCTGAGTTAAAATCCAGCCTCACACTAGCAGGGGAGACTAAATGACTCTGGGCAAATAAATTAACTTCTGTCTGCCTCAGATTACTATCTGTAAAATGGGGATAATAATAGCACCTCCATCCCAGGGTAGTTGTGAGGGTAAAATGAGATAATATTTGTACAGTGTTTTCGATCTTTAAAATACTACATGAATGAGTTACAATAACATCGATTATTATGATTATAATAACATAATCTATTATTACAATTATTGTTATTATGCTTAAGCTCTAAAACTCAAGACGAACTCAAAAATATAGGCCAAGTCTGATTCGATCTGGTTTCATAGCTCAATTTAATGATTGGAATGAAATGAAACATTTGTGGATCATTTGAAAAACAAAAAGAGGTTTATTTAGACATAGAAAAGACATTCAGGGAAGGGAAGAGATATTTATTAAGAATACAACATTGTTATTTCTCAAAAATATTTGTGGTCAACCCAGATATGTGTATTTTCTTATGTTCTGTTGTTTGTAGAGTATATAAGGGGTCTGGATAGAGTAGGTATTGAGGAATTATTTATGTTTCACAGAGTATATAAGAGAGAATCCTCCTGTTCTGATTTGGGGAGGGCTAAAGAACTCCCTGAGAGCTCTTGAACTCTAGTTTTTATGAATGATGCCATAATTCTCCCAAATAGAATCCTAAATCTAGATTTAGGGCAAAAGTCTAAAATAGGGCATTCATTTGATTTACCTTCAGAGAAATGTGACTGTTGGAGTCACGGTGTTGCTGGGCCCTTTCAGGGGGCTGAACTGTATTCCTTTTATCCAAAAGGAGTGAAGAAGGGTAAGAGAGACTAGAAGAGCACGTCTTGTCACCTAGCTGGATCAATAGGTGGAATTAGAGAGATGTCTTGGCTCCACCCCTGTCTGGTTGAGGAGACTCAACAGAAAGCAACATGTCACAGTGAAAAGTATTACTGTATTTGGATCCAGTGGGGCAGTTTGACTATTTACCACTTATGTCACCTTGGTCAAGTTGTTTTGCATTTCTTAGACTTAATTTCCACTTTCATTAATTTGATGACATTTATGGTGAATTCCAGATCTAAATCTATATGAAGTGAATCAAAGACAGGATCCATTTATTCCTTTTAGGCAACTAGGTGGCACAGTGGATAGTATTAGACCTGGAGTCAGGAAGACCCATCTTTCTGAGTCCAAATCTGGCCTTAGGCATGTGTGACCCTTGGCAAGTCACTCAACCATGTTAGTCTCAGTTTCCTCATCTGTATAGTGAGCTGGAGAAGGAAATGGCAAATCACTCCAGGATCTTTGCCAAGAAGACCCCAGATGGAGTCCTTAAGAGTCAGACACTACTAAAAATAACTCAATAATAATTTGTTTTTTTTTTTTTTTTTGTATGTTGGGCTTCTGAGAAGGACAAAACAGAATGAGAATCAGGGCTGTGCTGCTTAGCTCTAGTGGGTCTGGGAGAGCCAATTATTAAATTTTCAATGTGAGCATTTATACCTCAAAAATCAGCAATCACTAAGAAGTTGGGCTTTATTGTTTTGTTGATTGCTTAGACTTAAGAAAGTGTTAACAATCAGGATTAAATTTAAACCTCTTTAAAAGTTACATTCCCTCTCCCATCCCCCAGCCCAGTTGTTAACATTTACCAGTATGCTTCCTACTTTGGTCTTTCTACATTGCTTGGGCTCACCAGGAATACAGTAGAAATCTCAGGTAATAAATTAGTCACTGTTGTGGGAATCTGAAGATCTTCCCAGCCCCTAGGCTCTTTGATAGGATTAAATAACTCTGAGAACCTTCCCTGATTTGAAAATATACTTGGCCCCCTAATAGGCTGAATGTGGTCATATGGAGTCTGTGGCAGGAGGCTTGTTCTTCAGGAACGCCCGGGCCTTGTTGCTTTGTGATTGGGCAGTGGGTCAAGAGGGCTGTGACATTCTCTGATCCAGGAGAAGGCTATTATATATAGCCCTGATGTGAGTTTTTGCTTTGGGGTTCACTTTGGAAAGAGTTGTGTGATTTGGCCAGACAAGACTCTGGACAGCCATTGAGTCCCCTGGCTTTGAAAACCCAGATGTTAGTGCTTCCCTCTCTGGTAACTAACTAGGTATGGATGTAATGGTCAGAAGGCTGGGAGCCTGTCTGCTGATCTGTTTCTTTGTCTGCTTGTAACTTCTGCTTGTAACTTCTGTTTGTATTCTGTTTGTATTCTCTGAGGTTCAGGGTGTTGATTTTTCCCCCTGAACTAGGTAAATGATATATGTTTGATTGATTAAAGTAAGATTGTTAACCCCTTTTGAGTTGCTTTCCTTTAGAAAAGCACATCTAAGAACCTGTGCTAGCAGCCAATCTGGGTATGCTAGGGTGCTTGCTGATACAGTCACCCCAGGTCTGGTGAAGGTCTGGTGACCACCACCAGCACCAGACATTTATATAGTGCTTTAAGTTTCACAAAGTCCTTTACATCCTTTACCTCATTTGTTCCTTGTAGAACCCCTGTCTAGACTCCTGAATCAACCCTAGCATAGACCTGAGGCTGACCTAGGCCAAGGTAGATCTCTCAGGTTTTCACTGAAGAGGCAAAGCCAGGCAGACTGAGGATCAGAGCAGGTATTTAGGGTCCCTACTTGTTCTGACTTGCCCCTGGAGTCCAGCACTTGTGTGACTAAACCACATATCAGGCTAGCAAAAGAAACACTTGTGAGTAGTCCCAAACCATTTTTTCTTTGGAGAGCTAAAAAGCTAAAAAGGCAGTGCCTAAAAATCACTATCCCCAAAGCCATAAAAGCCTGTTGGATATAAAAATAAAAACAAATAAAAAAAGAAAGCTGAATAAAAAAAAGTGAACCATGTCTTTGGGCAAACAAGCTTTAGAAAGGAATGAAAATTAAGGCAATCTTTAATTTACTGCCGGTAACAGCTTCTTCTTTACTAGCATTTAAAGCCAATTAAAGAGTAAGGATAAAACTCTAAACACCAGGAACTTCCATATAAACAAAAAACTCCCTAATCCAGGAAACAGCATGGCTCACTGCCCAATTACACTTAGCAAGGGTACAAATGGCTTTCCCTGAACAGCAGCCAACAGTTCTCAAGAGTGAAACAGAATAGGGGTAGAAAATATCTCCACTGCATAATAATACAGTACTGTATTCTTGCATAGTACTTACAAATTAAAAATGCTTATCTGAACTTCTGGACAACCTTGTAAGAAAGGTCATAAAAGTATCTTCCCCATTTTATAGATGAGAAGGCCTTGATTCAGGGAGGTAGACCTGCCCACAGTCACAAGGAGATCTGGTATCATTTTCATGGCTATGGCAGAATTTTCCAGCTTCCAGTTCAGTTCCGGTTCTGTTCCCTTGTGGTCTTCGGAGATTACAATAGGAAATCTGCTACTTGAAGATTTTTTCTCTAAACAAAGGATGATGATAATTCAGTTAATGTTTGTCTCAATGCTGGTTCAGTAAGGTTTTGGATCCCAAGGTAGAATACAAGGAAGAACAAAGTTACACCAAGACAGACCAAACAGAAGGAAAGTAAAGCAGGAAAGCTTTATTGAGGGGAGATAATCACAGTAATAAAAAAAAATAAATAAATGATAATAAAAAGACAGGAAGGGTAGAAACAGGTGAGGCCCACTAGAGCCTGGACAGTTTGGTGGGTTTTTGCAGGGCTTACGTGGATCAAAGAGGCCCAGGCATTAGAGGGAAAGAGTAAGGAGCCTGGACCTGAGGACAGTTGATAATTTTTCCTAGGAAGGAAGCGTGGGGAATTGGCAGCTACTTCATATTCAAACTCCACTAGTGGGAAAAGTCACTTTCTGCTATTACTTCAGGCTGCTTCACCACTTGAAAGCATGCCTTCATCTAAAGCCTAGGTCAAATGTCACTTTCCTGATGCTACTCTTACTTTGATAGGGTGACTCAGGAAATTTGAATGACCTCAGTCCTTCTGAAGTCTTTATGATAACTTTCACCTCAAGTTGGACCATTTGTCAGAATGATCCATCTCCTGGCTTTTAGGGAGGACCTAGACAGAATTACTATATGAACTTGCGATAGTCACTTCATTTCTCTGAGGTTCAATTCCCTCATAAATAAAATTAGAGCATGAGATTAGGTGACCTTCAAGGCCCTTGCTCTAAATCTGCAATTCCATGTTCCTACTTATTTCTCTGACATGTCCCCTCCTTGCCTTTGCTCCCACTGTGCTTTGCATCTGGAATGTCTTTGCCCACATAGAATCTAGCATCACAAACTGTCAGGGTTGGGGGGAAACTGAGGGCTTAACTTGGAGTCAGAAAAGTAGGAACTCAAATCTTGCCACTGACACCTAGTACCTCTGTGAACTTGGAGAAGTTGTTTAATCTTCCTTATCCTCAGTTTTCTCATTGGCCAAATAGGGAAAAATACAATCTTATAATAAAATATCACAGGTCTGTTGTGAGTTTCAAAAGAGATTGTGTATGAAAGAACTTTGAAAACTTTGAAGTACTCTATGGATCACACATTATGATTATCTATTATATCCAATCCATTTATTTTATCTCATTTAATGAATGAGAAAACTGAGGCTCAGAGTAGCTTTATAGAAGGAGTATTTGACCTGGGCTTTAAAGGAGGGTGTGCTTTCAAGGGGGTAACGTAGTATAGTGGAAATAGTGATGATTCAAATCCTATCTTCTATGCTTATTTGTTCAATATTCATAGGCAGATCATGTAACCATGCCAGTATTCAGGTCCTAATTGGGAAAATGGGAGCAATAAAACCAATAGTGTCTACGACTAAGAGTTGTTACACCAATTGAATAAGATAATATATGTAAGACACCACAAACCTTAAATTACTGAATCAATATCAGTCGTTTTAATTTAGTGAATTGCCTAAGTTCACATAGTTACCACGTGAAGAGGTAGGACTAAAATCCAGGTCTCTTAGCTTCCTTCCCAGCATGTTATGTTCCATCTCAAAATCCTTCCCTGTCTTTCTGGTCCATGCCAAATGCCATCTTTTTCAGCAAGCCTTTCTTGATCACCTCCCTCTTAAATTGTTTGTAATCTTTCCTTCCTTTAGTTCTTTCCCTACCCATCCTTCAACAGTTGGTTCAATTTGTCTGGACATTTTTAATTCCAAATGCCTAGTGCTATTTATCTCTCTGTCTGTCTGCATACACATATACACATGTATAGCATGTCCCAAAACTTCTAATGCAGTTTTAAGCTGTTAAAATATACATACATATATAAATACATATTTAATTTTCTAGTTTATTGTGAACCTTATAAAGAAACACAATCATTTCAATATGCAAATAATAACAGAGAAAATGGTAATAAGAAGCTAGGACCTTTTGTTACGTACATCCAAAATAATCTATGACTGTCTTCATGTCACTCTGTGTGTATACATACACACATGCATGTATGCATATATATATGTAATTGAATAAGATGGTTACTAAATTGCTCCATTTGCTTATGATTCCTTCTGTGATTTTTATTTTCTTTCATGCAATTTAAGAAAACATTTTATTGATGGTTTCTTCCTTCCTTACTCTTTTTCCTTCCTCTTTTTCCTCCTTCTCTCTCTCTCTCTCTCTCTCTCTCTTTCTGTCTCTTTCACAAACTTATTACTATACACTAACTTCCTTGCCCAACCCTCTCTGGTAAACAGTATAAATACATAGTTCAGTAAAATATGAAGTCAATAATACACTGTCAGTATCTGAGGCTTCAAGTCACATTCTATACCTTTCAGTCATTAACTATCTACCAAGAAGTGGGAAGTATCTTAGTATTATAATTTTCCATTTACATGTTATATCCCACCTATTAGACTATAAGCTCCTGGCGGATGCTTACTGCATCTGACTCATTGTTTCTCCTGCAGCATGTAGCATAAGTTCTAGCTTAGCTCAAATATACTTTGTCTTCATTAAATATTTTCTGAATTAAATTGAGCATTTCAACACATATCATTTTACAAGAAGATCCCCCTAGATTTCTGGAGCTCCATCAGGGTCTTGGTACCATTTAACTTACCACAAAACCATTTTTGGTGGCAGCTTTCTTAATAGTGCACATCAACATGAATCAACAATGTATGACAATAGGCCAACTTATTTTTATTAATTTGTATGGAACAATGCAACTGAGACTTATACTAAAATTTAAGAAACCAATTGAAGTGGGACTGGTCGCTAGATAATGAGAAAATGTATAAGTACTTCACAAAAGACGAACCACTGAAAAGTAGAGAGGCAAAGTAAAAAGGGGAGGGGTTGCTATAGCAACCAGATCACTCACCTCTTTCCTGTGGTGACAGTTAAGATTGAAAGGGGCATTTGGCAAACAGGTCCCATACTGGAAGCATATTATTGCTGGAGAAATAGAGGGTCCTGTGGAAATTTTTGCCCAGAAGCATGGTCTGGCCTTTAGAGCACAATTCAAGGCAAACTTTCCCAGCTTTATTTAATGTGCTTTCCCTCTATGGAACTGTTTCTTTTCTCTATTTTCCTATTTTTCCTAATCTTGATGGAGAATTTTATCCTTTTATCACTCAACATAATTGTGTTCATGTTTCTGTATGTGCTCAGGGGTCTGAAGGTAATAGGGGCATTTTTCTAATGATAATAAAAGAGCTAGTAGACTCAAAGGGATAGTATGGTGTATTTACTCAAGGAAGGCCCTAGAGACAGCTTCAGAAGCTGCAAGGCTACTCTAGCCTATAACTACAAATATATTCTCACATGAGCAAAAATGTGAAATAGATTGGCTCTCCAGGGCTCTTGAAGTCAGTAGGAAAAGAGATTGTAGCTCACTTCAAGTCTCTATTATTAAGAGCTTTATTTATCATCAGGAAAGGCTTTATTTATGATCAGCAAGAATTTGACTTGAAGAATAACACCTTATGTAATTGAAACTGTAGTGGGAACTTAGGGAAGCAGAATATAATTACCTTGCTTGGTAATTAGCTCAGTTGGCATAAAGGGAGCATGGATCACAGAATGAAATGTCCAAATGGAAGTTAGGAACATTAAGTTCTTCTTCTGGTCTTGCCACTAGCTCTCTGCATAACCTTGGGGAAAATTACTTACAATTTCTTTTTTCTGAGATATAGAGAAGCAACATATAATCAGGGTAGGTATGAAGGGAATATTTTTTCTTTTCTCATTTCGTCCTTGATGAAATGGAATTATAGATTTAGAACTAGAAGGGAACTTAGAGACCATCTAGTTCAATATTTTAATTCTACAGATGAGGAATTGGCATTCAAATATGTTAAGTGACTTTTCTAAGATCACACAAATACAAGATAGCAGAGCTAGAGTTTGAACTCAGGGCCTCAGACTTCAAATTCATAACACCTCCTCTGAACCACAGAGTAGAAAATTGAGCCTAGTATAGGTTAAGTGAGACCTTTGGTCATATTGATCCTTTTTGGCAGAGCTAGGACTGAACTCAGGTCATTTGATTGTGCAATTTAGTGAATAGAGTGATGCAACTTCAAGAGCTCTCCCTCAAACTACCTTGCACAAAAGATAGTGTTAGACCTTGAGTAAGGGAGTCTTTTAAAAATATTGATAGATACTATCTTAATGTACGTTTCATTTTACTTTTTATGTGAATCAAGACAAGCAAAATTGAATCAAATAATGGACAGCTAGGTGGTGTGGTGTATAGAGTATTAGTGTTAGTGACAGGAAATACTGAGCTCAAATCTGACCCAAAAGAACTGTGTGCCCTGACTAAGTCACTTAAACTCTGTTTGCCTCAGTTTCCACATCAATAAAATAGTAATAATAATAATAGCACCTACCTCCCAGTATTGTTGTTAGGATAATAATAATATTGATAATATTGGCAAGCCCTAAAGAAATTTATAAATGCTATATTATTATATTTATTATTTTTATAAATTATATATTATATTTTATAATAATATTATATTTATAACAATATAATATAATATATGATATTCAATTTTATTTATTATACTATATTATATATTAATATCATAATATACAATATAATATATAATATATAATAAATATAATATATATTATATTTATTCAATATATACTGACTTATATATGTCTTTATTTTCTTCCCCATTAGAGTGTAAGCTTCCTGTTAGTAGGGACTGCTTCATTCTTTGTTTGTGGAATATGAATTTAGAATATATTGAATTTGAAAGTTTCTGCCTTTAAAGTGACCCAGTTCATGACTGAGAATACAAGTTGGTGAAGTAGTTAAGGATGTGCTACACAAAATAAAACAAGCCCTTTATTCTACCCCTTAGAAAAATGGCTAAGGCACAAAAGACTCACAGCAGACCATAGATACTACAGAATTTTAATTTTAATTTTTTGCATACTTAAAATCTTTATCTGTTTATCACATCCAGGATATAGTAGTGAAGTCAACCATGCAATCTGTTAACACATCTATAGACTGCATCGGTTTGCATATTTACAGGTTTTACAATAATAACAATAATAGCTAATAGTAATAGTTCTTACTATGTGCCAGACACTGCACTAACCACTTTACAATTATTATCTCATTTGATCTTCACAGCAACCCTGTGATGCAGGTGCTATTATTACTCCCATTTTACAGATAAGAAAACTGGGCAAACAGAGGTTAAATGACTTGCCCAGGGTTACCCAGTTAGTAAATGTCTGAGGCTGGATTTAATCTGAAGTCTTCTTGACTCCAGGACTGACACTCTATCCACTGTACCACCTAGCTGACTATAATTTGATTTGATCTTTCTTGTCCTGATCCACAGAGAAAGTAAAATGGAATGTAAATGAGCATAGTATATATTAACATTAAAAAGTGGATGAAATCTAAAGAATAGGGTTTATATTTCATTTTGCTTCATTGTGGATGTTTTTTTTTTCAATTTATTTATTCTGTGACATTTTGAAATTCCTTTTCCATTCAGTTTTCCATTGTTTCAGGTGCCTAGAGTCAGAAACTTATCTTAAAACTGCTACTCTTCAGTTTCTCCTAATAACAAAATGAGGCATATGTTGGCCCTATGCACTGAAAGTAAGTTTTTAAGGAGACTGACCTGCTATGTCCTAGTCTCACTGCAAGCCCTGCTTCTCTCTGGGGTATTTAAATCTGTGACTATAGTGAGACAGATATGGGTAATAGATAGCATACTGGACTTGGAATCAGGAAGACTTGAGTTCAAATTCTGCCTTAATCATTGACTAGCTGTGAGATCTTGGTAAGTCATTTAACTTTTCTCAACCTTGGTTTCCTCAGATGCAAAAGGGGGATATTAATAGAACCTACCTTACAAGGTTGTTTTAAGAATCCAAAAATATATACAAAATACTTTTTGAAAAAGTTAAAGTGCTATATAAATGCTAGCTATTATTATTATGTCATCATTAACCTATAAGTAAATTGGGACACATTGGTTTGTAGTGAAGGAATCATGGTATATTGGAACATATTGGCCTTCCATTTGGCCAATTTTTTGACTTGAGGCTTTTGATCATTTGCAGGTTAGTTGTGACAATCTTGACAGATTAGGAAGGGAAGATGGCTACTATGTATTTTTATCACATATACTACTCAGGAAGTCCACATATAAGAAGAGAACATGTTTTTAAAAGTTTAGCGATAAATCGGTTATATGGAATTTATAACATTTTCCCATAGATAACAGTCTTATAAATAGTGTTTGGGTTCTCAGGTCAGCTGACAAAAGCCTATTTAATCCATAATACTGGTGAAATTTCCCCTGCTATGGGTTATATTAGCTTTGGTGAACTAGTATTGGAACCCAACTATCATTTATAACATTATAAGTGACTTAGTCAGGGCACACAGTTGTTTTAGGTCAGATTTGAGCTCAGTATTTCCTATCACTAACACTAATACTCTATACACCACACCACCTAGCTGTCCATTATTTGATTCAATTTTGCTTGTCTTGATTCACATAAAAAGTAAAATGAAATGTACATTAAGATAGTATCTATCAATATTTTTAAAAGACTCCCTTACTCAAGGTCTAACACTATCTTTTGTGCAAGGTAGTTTGAGGGACAGCTCTTGAAGTTGCATCACTCTATTCACTAAATTGCACAATCAAACGACCTGAGTTCAGTCCTAGCTCTGCCAAAAAGGATCAATATGACCAGAGGTCTCACTTAACCTATAACATATAATGTTCTTTGGCAGAAAAGGAATTCTGAGGCCTTACCCTATCCCTGCATTGGCACAAACTGACTGTTTTCATATACAAATATTTATAAACTGGATGCTCCTAACTAGGAGAGTAAATAAATGGGAGCAGAGAATTTGTATAGGTAAAGGACTTTCATATTCCACATCTGCCTTCCACCTGGTTTTCTACCCTTATCTCTTGTGGCTTTTCAGTGTAAATCCTGGATCCAGATTAATTAATCATAATACCTACCAAATAAGCCTTTTCACATGGTGTTTCCATGAACTTGAACAAGCAATCATTCATAAACATGTATTTATTAAATATTTTTTAAGTGCCAGACACTATGTCAGGTACTGATGATACAAACCTAAAGCAAAAGGATCTGTGCCCTGGAGGGACTTAATGAGGGGAAAAAAAAAACATATACATAAATTTGTGTGTGGGGGTATATATGTGTGTATATGTGTATGTATGCACATACACACCTGTACATATAAAGTATATGCATATACAGGTATAAATAAGACACATACAAAATAACCTTGAGGGGATGCTAGTAACGGGTGATCAGGAAAAGCCTCATGTAGAAGGCAGGACTTAAGGTAAGTAAAGAAGGCAATGAGGTTTTTCCAAGAAGTGATTAGGGAGGGGAAGGATTCCAGGCATGGAAGACAGTTAGTATAAAGGCATAGAGAGTGTCTGTCTTGTATATGTAACAGTAAGAAGGTCAATTTGTCTATACTGCAGAGTATACAGAGGGGAATGATGTTGAATAAATCTGGAAAGTTAGGTCATGGAGAGCTTTTAATGCCAGTTTATATTCTAATGTGTAGATAATAGGAAGCCTTTGGATTTTATTTTATGCATGTGAGGAGGGTGAGATGGGAGGGGAAGATGGTCAGCTCTGAACTTCAAGAAAGTCATTGTCTCATTTATGTGAAGTATAGATTGGAGTGGGCCAAGGCTTGAGGTTGAGAGACTAGGAATCTATAGCAGTAGTCAAAGGGATAGTGTAAGAGCCTGAAATGTAGTAGCTGACTGGAGAAAAGGGCTTGCACAAAACATGTCCTCTTCTTTCTGATTCCATTTGATCCTTTCTGCTATTCAGGTCTTAGCTCAAGTCCCTTCTTCTCCATAAAGTCTTCCCATAATGATTTCTCCCTCTTTTTCACTCTTTTAAGCCCTTACTGGTTATTTTGCCAATGAGATACCCACAGCAGCTGCTATGAATATGCCAACGTATTCCCAGGTTTGAATCACAAGATGTAACAGACTCTCTTCCTTGAAGAATGAATCAAGACATTTATTCAAACACAGTCAGCCAAATCCATCATAGTAACAAAGAAGTCTATACACATTGCCAGTGTAGGGAGCACTGATACCCCAAGCATTCTTTTTTAAATTGTTATTATTTTGTTTTGTTCCAATTTATTTATTTATAGTTTTCAACATTCATTTCCACAAGATTTTGAGTCACAAAATTTTCTCCCCATCTTTCCCCTATTCCCACCCCAAAATAGTGAACCTACTGAATACTCTTTCCCCTAAACTGTTCTCTCGTATATACTCCTTCATCTCCACCTCCCCCAACTTTCCAGTAGGACAACATAGATTTCTATACCCCAGTGCCTCTATATTTTATTCCCCAGTTGTGTGTAAAAAGCATTTTTTTTAAACATTTGTTTTTAAAATTTCAAGTTCCAGATTTTTTCCCTCCTTCCCTCCTCACCCACTCCCACTGAGAAGATAAACAATTCCATATAGGTTGTACATGTGTAGTTACACAAAACATTTCTGTAGTAGTTATATTGTGAAAGACTAACTATAATTCCCTCCAACATATCCTGCCCCCCACTCATTCTGTTTTCTCCTTTGACCCTGTTCCTTTTCAAAAATGTTTCTAACTACCCTCTCCTTCAATCTGCCCTCCCTTCTATGCCCCCTCTTTTCCCCTTCCCCTTATTTTCCTGTAGGGTAAGATACCCAATTGAGTGTGTATGTTATTCCCTCCTTAAGTAAAATTCAATGAGAGTAAGGTTGACCCATTCCCTTTCACCTTCCTGCTCTTCCCCTCCATTGTAACAGTTTTCTCTTGCCTCTTTTATATGAGATAATTTACCTTACTCTATCTTTTCCTTTCTCCTTCTCCAAATATATTCCTCTCTCACCTCTTAATATTTTTTAAGGTATCGTCCCTTCATATTCAACTCATTCTGTGCTCTCTGTCATTGTATACATGTATATACACATGCACATGCTCACATATATATATATTTATACACAATACACCCTCCTATACATACATATATATGCATGTATACATATATATACATATATATTCCCTTTAACTATCCTCATACTGAGAAAAGACTTATGAGTTACAATTATCGTTTTTTTCCATGTAGGAATGTAAATAGTTCAACTTTAATAAGTTCCTTATGATTTCTTTTCCCTGTTTACCTTCTCATGCTTCTCTTGCTTCTCGTATTTGAAAGTCAAATTTTCTGTCCAGCTCCTGTTTTTTCATCAAGAATACTTGAAAATCCTCTATTTCATTGAATGATCATATTTTCCCTGAAGTATTATACTCAGTTTTGCTGGGTAGGTGATTCTTGGTTTTAGTCCTAGCTCCTTTGACCTCTGGAATATTCCAAGCCCTTTGATCCCTTAAGGTTGAAGCTGCTTGGTCTTGTGTTATCCTGATTGTGTTTCCATGATACTCAAATTGTTTCTTCCTGACTGCTTGCAGTATTTTCTCTTTGAGCTTGGAACTCTGGAATTTGGCTATAATATTCCTAGGGGTTTTCTTTGTGGGATCTTTTCCAAAAGGTGATTGGTGAATTCTTTCAAATTCTATTTTGCCCTTTGCTTCTAGAATATCAGGGCAATTTTGCTGTATAATTTCTTGAAAGATGTTGTCAAGGTTCTTTTTTTTTCATGGCTTTCAGGTAGTCCAATACTTTTTAAATGATCTCTCCTGGATCTGGTTTTCAGATCAGTGGTTTGTCCAGTGAGTTATTTCACATTGCCTTCTATTTTTTCATTTATTTGGATCTGTTTTGTAGTATCTTGATTTCTCATAAAGTCATTAGCTTCCATTTGTTCTAATCTAATTTTGAAGGAATTATTCTCTTCAGTGAGTTTTTGAAATTCCCTTTCCATCTGTGCAATTAAACTTTTTAAGTCATTCTTCTCCTCATTGGCTTTTTGGGCTTCTTTTGCCATTTGGGTTAGTCTTTTTTTTAAAGGTGTTATTTTCTTCAGTGTATTTTTGGGTCTCCTTTAGCAGGCTGTTGACTCACTTTTCACAATTTTCTTGCATCATTCTCATTTCTCTTCCAAATTTTCCCTCCATATCTCTTACTCAATTTTCAAAATCTTTCTTGACCTCCTCCATGGCCTATAACCAATTCATATTTTTCTTGGAAGCTTTTGATGCAGGAGTTCTGACTTTGTTGTCTTCTTCTGCTTCTACGCTTTGATCCTTTTTGTCCCCCAAAAACGATTGTATGATCTGTTTGTGCTTCCTCTGCTTGCTCTTATTTGCCAGCCTATTAGTTGACTCTTGATCTCTTTGCCAGGGTAGAACATTGCTTCTAGAAGGGAAACAGCTATGTCCCAAATCCCTGGGATTTTTGCAGCTGTCAGAACTATTAGGAGAGCACCCTCTCTGCAGCACCTACTAAGTCTGGCACACTGGTCAGACACCCCAGGACTACCACCCAAGACCATGATCCAGATCCAACCAGGTTAAAGCAATTACCCTCTGAATAGTCACTTGGTCCCACTACATTCTGCAGGCCAGGACCTCTTGAGGCAGTCATAGCAGCAGCTGCAGCTGCCTTGCCTCTGCCACTTCTCATCCTAGGGGCAGGAGCCAGACCATGCTGTTCTTCACCCAATACCAACAGAGTTCCAGACTGACCTTTTACTTTCTCTTTGGTGTTTATGGGTTGAGAACTGTGGAAGACTCCACAGCTGCTGGTGATTCATTCTCCTGAAGTTTGCTCTGGCTGCCACTGGTTGATGCCTCCCTTGGGTCAGAACCACGTGGTTCATGTGGGACTGTGCTTGGCTCCCAGCTTGGTGCAATAGATTTTTTCTCTTGACCTGCCAGATGCCTTCAGCAGGAAATTTGTTTCTCTCTGTCACTTTGTGAGTTCTGTAGCTCTAAAATTTGTTTGGAATCATTTTTTTTTTTACATGTATTGGAGGTGGTAGCAGCTGAAGCCACCTGGAGGTCCTGTTTTTACTCTGCCATCTTAGCCATGACTATATCCCAAGTTTTCTTTTTAAAACAAAGTCCATACATGTCACCAATGCAGGGAACACAAACATTCCAAGCCTTCCCTCCATCAGGCCTACCCACAAAACTAGTTCCCCCAGACAAAAAGCCTGCCTCTCTCACTCATGCTAGCTGTTCTCGCTCCCAGCTCTGTCTCACTGCCACTTCCTGCTCCACTCTTCCTATTCCACCTGTTTCACAAACTCCTCCCATCATAGATTCCATGTGATCACATAGGCCTATTAATGGGCAGGGAAGATCTTCAAATTCCCTTAACATTACATTCAGCCCCAAGATCTTTCATCCCTATTACACAGACTGATGGGAATTTAGGGGTAAGTGCTATCAACAGAACTTTACAACAATATAACGGGGATAACACAAAATAAACACATAAATCATATCTTATGGTGGGGGTTTGAGCACAAACACCCCATCATTCCTCCCTCAAACAAATGGGACACAAAATCCCTTGGATAAGGGGAGGAGGTTTCTTCTTCTGTAGCTACTTCCTGCTGAAATTGAATGTAGAGCTGTCCCTGCCCTGTGAGGTCTCATTTGAGGGGTCAGGTCTTTAGCCAGTATCAGGAGCTTAGTCTATGTTAGTTCAAGGGGTGATGCATCATAGTCTTGGACAGGGAGTGGCCATACTCCAGCTCAAGCAGTCAAGTCATCAAAGAGTAGAGGGCACTAAGCCTGTAGGAGACAAATCTGGCAAACAGGTTAAACAAACAAACAAAACCCAAAAAAGATAAAACAGCAATAACCAGAAGCAGGGTAGATAGAGCATCAGCCATGCTTCTGGAGTCCATGAGTATCATAGCCTTATTTATGGTCAAATAAATGAGTTAAGGGCACAATTTGGTAATCATCTGATCCTGAGTAAGCAACAGTTACAGTGATTGATTCATTTTTCCAATATATGGTTAAATTGATATGAGGTCTGTAATCTTGTCTGTGTGCTTCTTTAATCTGAATTGGGACTTGACCAATTTTCTGTTCTCCCTGTAAGTGTTATGAATTTGGATACAATGATTCAGAAGAATTTGTAGGGGCAGTTCTTACTTCTCTATTCCATCTAATATTAAGTCCTTTTTCTTGATATACCTTATATAGTTTGTTAGTTGCAATACCATCTATCCTCTCAAAATCTATCTGTGCTCTTAATAAAGCAGGAAGTAATTTTTTTCTTATTAATATATTATGACTTTGAATCTGGTGGCTATTTACCCTTCTCACTTGAGGAAAGAGCATAATTGATTAGAGATTTCATTTCTTCCATCTCTGTGTGTCCTGATAATGTTAACAGTTTATGATCTGAAAAAAGCTGAAAAAATACTTCTTTATTTCATTGTAAAAGTGTTTGAGCTACATCAGGAAGAATTTTTTTCTTTTACCTTCTAAAATATTCATTACTTGGTAGAAGGTCCCCAGTAGAATGTAAACTCCTTGAAGCCAGAAACTGCTTTTAGTTTTGCCTTTCTATTTTTGGAAAACTGGACACAGAACAGTCAGAACTTGATGAATTGAATTGACTTGGGGTCAATTCAATATATAATTCACAGGTCAACTATGTCTTCAATTTTTACCAGGCTCTACTCCTGACTCTCTGAAGTGTCTATCACGCCTCCCACCAACTTGGTACCTCCAGCTCTTTCTTCCCTTTTCATCTTATTTTTATCTTGTCTTCTGCTATTAAAATATAAGCTACATAAGGACATGCATTATTTATCTTTTCTGCTTGTGTTTGTATTCTCAGTGTTTTGCACAGCACCTACCTGGTGCATTGTAAACATTCACTAAATGCTTATTATTGAAGGTATGGTGTTATTGTTTTCTGTTACTCTTTATTTTGGGGAACAGAGATTATGACTTTGGAGTATACATATATATCACGTTTTTATGCTTTTGTTCTTATTTTTGTAAGATGGATGTGGCATATTAGGTCAGCTAAATATAGCATATAGTAGAAAATTTATTAAGATTAGTGAAATGTTAAATAGAAATATATAGAAATGTTTATTTCTTATTAAAATGAAAGAATAATGATCTATACTTTTGCATTTTCAAAGATCTATAATTAAATAGAAAGTCTCTTATTTTATTTGGAAAGAAGTACAATCAGAAATAATTTATGAATTTGTTGACTTCCCTGCCATTGATGCTCATCTATTTTCTTTTTTTAAAAATTATTTGTAAATTGGCGCCTTTTTGCTTTTAAAACATATCCAGTGATGACTTTATCTCTCCTTTTTACCTCCACTTCTACCCACTGAATGAGACTTCCCTTCAACAAATATTACAGTAAACATACTCACACAAAACACTGCAAGAAAACTAACCAACAAGTTAACCATGCCAAAAAATATATGCAACTTTCCTCACTTGGAATACCCTACCTCTTAAACAAAAGGAAGTACATTTTCTTGGCTCTTCTACAGGGCAAGTCTTGGTCATTACATAGAATTTAGTTTCATTTTATTTTTCTTTCTATGATAGCCACTATTCACTTTGTTTTCATGGTTCTGGTTAGAGTACTCATCATTCCATGGACGTACTCCAAAGTTTTGGGAAATTCTTATCTATAATTTTTCATGTTACAGTAATATTCCATTACATTTATGTAGCATGATTTGTTTAGTCATTTATCTGTCATTTGGCACCTAGTTTATTCCTTGTTCTTTGGTACCAGGAAAAGTGATGCAATTAATATTTTGATATATGTATAATCTTTCTATTTTAAATTCATCTTTACAGTTTATCTATTTATCATTAATACTGTGCCTAACAGTGGGATCTCTGGTTACGGGGTTAAACGGACAATTTAGTCACCTTCATAGCACAAGTCTCAACTGATTTCCAGAATTAACTCTCTTTTAGCAACCATTTTGATATTTACTCTTTCCATTTTCTGTTTTTTTTCCCCCTTTCCTTTTTGGACAATCTGCTGCTGTGTGAGATGAAATTTCAGGCTTGATTTGATGTACAATTCTCTTATTAGTACTCATTTGAAATAACTCATCATACCTCCTCCCTCCTCTCCCCCCAAATTTTGTTATTGTCATAGGGAATGGCTTTTGATTTTTGTGGATTTATTTTTTATTCTGCTTTTTTTTCTGAAGTGACTGTCATAGCTACTTTCCTTTTATTCTCTGGAGTTTTAAATAAACTATCATACTAGCAAAAAAAATATTGATAAATTTTGTCTCTTCTTTGTCAATTTGTAATAGCATAATTTCTTTCCCTTGTCTTAAATACAATCATTAAGTTTTCTGGAATTATTACAAACTTTAGTAGAGAGAAAGGGCATGGTTATTCACCCTTGCTTTCATTTGGAAAATAATTATGGAATTCAGTTTTAGACACTATTATATTAGAAAAATGTTCCTACAATGTCTGTGCTTTTTAGGGTTTTTAGCATAAATAAATGTTATATTTTATCAAAGACTTCATGCATTTATTGATAAAAATTATATGTTTGGAGGTATTTTTTTTTAAATATGGTTAGTTGTTGTTTTCCCAATGTTGAACTATCTTGTATTCCTAGTACAACTGCAAATTGATTTCACTGAATAATAACTTAGTTATAGGAGAGGCGAAGCCAAGACAGTGGCATAGGAGCAGCAAGGTACCACAGCTCCCACATAGCCACCTCAAAACACCCATAAAATATGACTCTAAACAAATTCTAGAGCTCTAAAACACAGACAAATATACTTTCCACTGAAGGCAGCTTGGCTAGGAGAGACCATCTCAGCGCTGGGAGCTGAAACCAGCCCAGCCTGAAATGGCAGCTTGGCCCTGGGGGTGGTCTGATGAGCCAAGCCGAGCTGAGCTTCATTTGGAGCTTCAGGAGAGTGGATCAGCGGCAGCTGTGGCAGTATCCAGAATTATAAAGCCATAAGAAAAAAAGGACTAAGTGAAAGGTCAGAGGAACTTGGCTAAAATTGGGAGAGATAAGTGGGTCCAGCCAAACTGCCTCCAGGGCAAAGAAGTGGCAGAAGTGGCGGCCCTGTAGCCGCCTCCACCTTGCTGCTTCAGAGCTCCCAGCCTGCAGACAGCAGGGGGGCCAAGTGATCATTCAGAGGCCAAGTGCTCTTGCATTGAGCGGCCTGGATCCAGATTGTGGTCTTGGGTGGGGGTCCTGGGGTATGTTTTCAGTGAGCCAGAGCTGATGGGGGCTACAGCAGCCTCCTAAAAGCACCAACAGCTGGGAAAACCCTAGCAATTTGGGACAGAGCTTTCCCCTCTGGAAGCAGAGTTCCACAGAGCTAAAAAATAATTGACCGGCCAATGATGAGCAGGCAAAAGAAGCAAAGTAAGAACAGCAACCAAACTCTAGATTCCTTCTTTGGGGACAAGAAGGATCAAAGCAGGGAATGGGAGGAAGACAACACAGTGAGAACTCCCAAACCAAAAGCTTCCAAGAAACATGAAGATTGCCTAAAAGCTAGAGATCAGCAGAAGAAGGATTTTGAAAACCAAATGAGAGAAGTGGAGGAAAAATTGGGAAGAGAAATAAGAATGTTGCAAGAAAATC
>CM053585.1:143138260-143174685 GCA_028646515.1 Pseudochirops corinnae
ATGAAATAGTAAATATGAAAAATTCAAAGATGCATGGAAGACTTGTATGAAGTGATATGGAGTGAAAAAAATAGACAAATAATAATAGAAAAAATAATAGACAAAAATATACACAAGGACAAACACATTATAAATGAAGATGATGAAAATGTTACACAAATTAGTATCACATTATTAAAATTTTAAGTTACTATTTTTGAAGTTTAAAATTATTAAAAATTCTAGCAGTGAAAAGGTGATATATACCATCAGTCACAATCACTAATAAATAATAATTCCTTACTCTTTTTATGGAATTTACTTTACCGTGGTTTGTTTGGATGTTAGGGATACACTTGATGTGTCAAAGTAAATGTATCAGTAAAAATTAAAATCTTCAAAAAGAGTTTGCAAGCTTCTCAGGATCAGGGATTACCTCTTTTCCATATATGGAATTTGAGGACCAAATGAGATAAGTTCTATGAAAGCACTTTGTAAATGTAGTACCTTACGCCAAGGAGGACTCAACTGCATTTGTGGAGGATGGCGGTACTTCTCATTTAGGAGAGGGCCATACCTATTCTTTATATTCCCCTGTAATATTCCTAATACAAATTGCTTCTTACTGCCTTCAAAAGACATAGGAAAACAAAGTACTATTTAAGTTTGAGATCCCAATTAAAATTGTATTTTCATGCCTCATCAGGTTGGCAAAAGCCTTTGGGTCCTAGAAAGCTATTACACATAAGTAAAAACTGACAAATTTCACCAAGCTAGAGAATCTTTGAGTACGTCTCTGGCATTGCACTGGCTTTTTCCTAAGGAATAGCCTAGGAGGCTAAGAAAAAGTTTACCACCAGTAGCATAGCCCTTAGGAATTAATTATTTGGCCATGGCAACCCATAAAACAAAATCAATCTCATTTTTGTGCAATCTCACTCTATTTCTATAGTAACAGTGGGAAAGTTGCAAAACCATGAGAGGTAGGGCAGAAAATGATAAAAATCACTTAGTTCTATATCACAAGTTCTTAATGTTGTAGTGTCATGGTAAACCAGTGAAACCTATGAGAAGGTTTTTTTCTTTGTTCTTTCTTATTGTTATTCTTTTATTCTACATGACATATTGTTTGCAATTTTCAGGCATTGGAAGGGAACTGACCTTTTCCGTAATTTTTCAATCACCTTGTTGAAAGTCTTGCTCATTTCCCTTATTTTAATTGTTCCAATTTATTTTGTTTAGTTGGTGTGTTGCTTTTCTCATTATCTTGGAGGTTCTAAAATGGGAATGGTTTATGTTTAAAATCTCACTTTTACTTCTTACCAAGAGCTCCTTTCTTTCTATTGCAGATAGTATTGCAGCAGTTCTCTCCCAATCCACTGTCTCTCTCATCCAGACAACCAGGTCTGAATGAATTCATACATATCCACCTTCTAAATTAGAGCAGGGTATTCAAGCTGTTTTTTGTTTGATTAGTTGTTTTTGTTGTTGTTGTTTCTGGGGTCTTTTAACTGTAGGAATTACCTTTTGGAAAAATTGTTTTGTTATTCCCCCTCTTTTACTTGTATTTTAAAATTTATTTTAGTTTGATGTATTTTTTTGCTACTCTGAGGTAAAGAAAACAGGTATTCAAGCTATATTCAGATACACTGTTTTACTAGAAGTCCTCATCTGCTCCTTTGTATACTACTGTATTTCCCTGTTAAACAGCAACAGAAGGATCCCTATGATATGGTATTTTGCATAATAATAGCTAACAATAATAGTTAATATTTATATGCCATTAAGTGCTAAGTGATACACAATATTATGCCATTTAGTCCATAAGCTTCTCTTGGATGTAGCTGCTATTATTCTCCCTATTTTGCAGATGAGGAGATTGGGGCAAATAGAGGTTAATTTACTTGCCCTGGGTCACAGAGCCAGTAAGTTTCTAAAACTGAATTTGAACTCAGGTTTTCCAGACTCCAGGCCTGGTACTCTATCCATTGTGCTATCTAGCAGCATAAAGATAAAGGTGAAGTTATATAATAGGCAAGAGAATCATAGGAACTAACCAGTAGATATTAAAAGAATAATAGTAACACTTTGAGACAAGTAAACCCTTTTAAGTTATCAGAAATCCTAGCTAATTATGTATGAAAATTAAAATATGCTTAAGATTATTATTTTCAAATGGGGATTTGATCAGTGTGTCATAGGTAGGAACCTAATTCAAGTAGAAATGCTGAAACATTTAACTCTTGTTTGTGTCCAAAATAAATGGGGTATTTTGCACTCAGGTCTAGGAGGCACTGTGGCATTTCCATTAGCATCTATATATTAGAGGAAAAATAAATTACAAAAAGCAGCCTGAAGGATTAGTTTCATAATTCAGTATGGTGGTGAGGGCACTGGATTAGAGATCAGGGAAACCACGTTTAGCTCATGATTCCTTCACTTAATTCACCTGTGACCTTGCACAAATTTCCTCTGGGGCACAATTTCCCCATCTGTAATTTAAGAAGAATGGGCTTGATGACCTGTGAGGTCTAATTAACCCTAAAAAATTGTGTCTTAAGAACAATATTAACCAAGTATTTATTAAGATATTACCATGTGCTTGGGTGGCTGGTGGCACAGTGAATACAGCACCAGCCCTGGAGTCAGAAGGACCTGAGTTCAAGTCCTGCCTCAGACAGGTAGCACTTAACTAGGTGTGTGACCTTGGGCAAGTCACTTAACCCCAATTGCCCTGTCTTCCCCCCTCCAAAAAAGCAATAAAAAAAGATCTTACCATGTGCAATATACTATGCTAGGTCATGAGGTTCAGAAAAAAAAAATACTTCCAAGTCAACAAACTATGACACCTGTCCTCAGGATGATTATAGACTCAGAAACAAATGAGCTAATGGCAGGGTCATCTATTCACTACCAGTTGAGTTCCTCCTTTGTGGAAGACTTGCTTTAAAAGTTACTTTTCCAAGCAAAATTTTCATCAACGGTTAATTCATTATTCACACAAAATGTGTTTTCTTCACTAAAGTGCTAAAGTTTTATAAGTGGTCTTTTTTGGGCCCCTCTCACCATAGCTTTTCTTTGTCCTAGGTGGAAGAAAGAAAACAGATCTGTATACATATGATTTCCAAAGTATTCTTTTCTAATAAACAATGATCCCTGAGCAGAATATCAAAACCAACTCCAAACATGAAGAAGACTAGGCTTTTCTGTGTCCACATTGTCATCTTGTGTGATACATATGAAGGCCCTCAGTAGAGCTTTTAAAAGAGGCAAGGGAAGAAGAAGCGCAAGAGAGGAGGAGGAAAGAAAGAAGGGAAAAAGAAAGAGAGTAATAAAAGGAGGAAGGCAAGGAGGGAATGAGGAAAAGCAGGGAAGGGAGGGAGGAGAAGAAAGGAAAGAAAGAAGGAAGAAATGAGGAGGAAAGGAAGGAAAGAGGGGGTATGGAGGAAAAAAGGAAGTAGGGGGAAGGAATGACTGAACAAACAATGGAATGAAGAAAGGAAAAGAGCAAAAAAGAAATTAGTAAAGAAAACTCAGGAACAGCAATACTAGCTCAAAAATCAAATAAGACACATGCAGATAAACCAGGAGAGATAAAAGAAGGGAAGAGGGAGGAAAGTATCTTTATCAATTTGTTAAAAAGTGAAAGTGCCTTTCTTTTTTGTCTTTTTTTATCTTGACAAATAGAAAGTTAGTCAAGGAATTCTAATGAAGCACATCAAGAGGAAGATGCCACAAAGTTTTTCAACATCATAGATCTAATAACAATGTTCTTGTTGAAAAAGATAGTTATTCCATCATCTGGTTGGCTTATTTGTGTATGTATTGCTATAGGTTGTATATACTATATATGAACTTTTGCTTTAAAGCTCTCTTGGGAAGCCAGCTTTCCAGGAGAGTTAAAAACAAAATAGCAAGTAACTTTAAGATGACATATTAAGCAGAAGACCTGCTATCAGTTGTCAATTCAGTTATCACAGAAGAGAACTCTATTTCCACCCTCTTTCTTGAATGAAAACTGCCTTGAGTAGTCTCACAATGGAATTGACTCCCCAGAAGCACAAACTTAGCAATCCAAAGTCAGTCTTTATCAGCTGTTAGAGGTGCAGCAGATGAAGCCTGAATACATGGCGCTACTAACTGACTCATAGATTCAATAGTATAATAAAGCTAGAGGTTTAATGACAAGAACAAGGAAAGAATGATAATGATGATGATGAGGATGATATTTATAGAGAGCTTTAAGATTTGCAAAGTGCTTTACAAATATCTTATCCTATCCTCATAACAACTGCAAGAAATAAATGCTATCATTACCTTCATTTTACAGATAAGGAAGCTGAGGCAGACGGTACTTAAGGTACTTTCCAAGGGCCACACATCTATTAAGTATTTGAGTACAAATATGAATTCAGTTCTTACATACTCCAAGTCTGGAACTCAATACTCTATAAAAGATTAGTTGTCTTATTTTAAGAGGAAAGAAGCTAATAAAAAGAATATTCAAGAAAGAGGCACGTTGATTTAAAAGGGCTTTCTAAATTGCTTAAAATTTTGTTGGAGTTCTCCTAAATACTTAGACTATGAAATTATTGTACTTTTATATGCCCTCTCATCATAACAAGTAAAGGCAAAGATAAAAAGTACATATCCTCTCAGGACTTAAACCTCTTCTTTGTAGATGATCTCTACACATCTGACAGCAGCTGGTTATCTAACATCCTAGCAAAACATCACACTTTCATATCTAAAATATTCCAACTCTGTCCATCTATAGGGACAAGCAAATTTATGAAATTTACCTCCCGTGAAAAACTCATTGAAATTGCCACTGTAAGTCTATTCAAACCTGGGATAGTTGGCCTTTATTCCATGAAATGTTACTGTAAACTTAAATGAATGATTCTTTGAATAAACATGCCAGAACTTCAACATCCAAAGGATTGTTGCCCTTCAAAGTAGTCATACATGCAGTATGCATACTTAAACCAGTGATGTTAATAGTGTTTTCAAAGTATTTAGAATTCTCTGTGCAAATTGCCTACTAAGCTTTGAATTTATACTCAAAGATGGCTCTTACCATAGGCATCCATGATGTTAGAATTTCATAAAGTTTGGAAGATAAAAGATGACATCAAAATTCCAGTCCTATAAGAAATCTAGCCTTGTTTATGTTGGGAAACAAGGCTGGATTTCTTATTGTGGTAGAAAAAGAAAGGAATTTCCAGATGCTTTCTGCAATTTCCTGTTTCCATAATTTTATTCCTGAGGTTCAGATTTATATTTCTTACTATTCTACTAGCTATGTGATCATGAACAAGTCACTTACTTCTCAGGGTTTTTATTTCCTCATCTGTATGTAAATTGGGATTCCAGCCAAGCCTGTCACACTTTACTGAAGACTATTCTAATTGGTGAGAATATGATGTGCCCATATGATAGGTGAAGTTGGCATGAAAGCTGTGAAGAGGAAAACTTTCTTCATCCCTTCTTTAAGAGAGACACAAATGGTGCTTCACTTTCTTTGGATTGAACTCTGGGAGTAGAAAGAGAAAGACTTTTGCATCCTTATTTTATATGAGAGAAAACCAAGGACCAGAGAGATTAAATGACTTTTCTAGGGTTACATAACTAAGAGCTATGTAGCTAATATATGTTTAAAGCAGGATTTGCTATCACATCTTCTTGATTCCATGTCTAGTGCCCTATCCACTATGCCATGCTTCCTCTCTGTGTAATTTTCGCTCAAGTCACACTTTAGGGTTGATTACAAAATCCTAGTTCTAATACTGAGGTTGTCTTAGGCAGCTTTGGTCCTCAATTTTCTCATTTGTAAAATGGACTAAATTATTGCTAAGGTTTGTTCTAGTTATAAATTCCCTGATCTATGGTTTCTTCTCTCAGAGATTCCTTTAACATCATACTTCCTTCCTCCCTTTTCTCTCTCTCTCTCTTGAGGAAAGAAGAAAAGAGGGAGGGAGGGAGGGAAGGAAGAAAGGAGATCTCAGTACCAACTTTATTGTTCTCCAAGTTCCTTACCAACAATGAATTCTATTGTATTAATTCTGTCACTACAATTTCATCTTCAAGGGGTTATACCTGAATTTTCATAACTATTCAATCAGTAGAGGCCAGTGGGTGGGAAATTTAATGTCATTTCATGATATATTTGAGAAGATTATTTTCTTCCTCATTGATTGAATCAAGAGCCTACAAAGCTTTCTAGCTCTGACTTTCTATTCAAGTAATAAGCCTGCTGTATGTGTATATTAAAAATATATATTATCTCTTTCAATACAGCTTAGAGGACTTTTTTTTTTCATTTCACACTATTCCTCCAAACCATGTAACTGCAATATCCTTGCCATGACAATTTCATAGCTGAACTCATCATGTAAAATATCTCTAACTGTGGAAATTCTAGTAAGAACTACCATTTCAACCATCTAGATGACAATTCAGCCTTCTGAATATTTCATTTACACAATAGCAACCATCTAGATAAGCAGACAAAAATAGGGTATTAAAATGTTTACTATTCATTGAAGCACATACAATCACTCATATTTCTTTTGTACTTTACAGTTTATACAGGTAATCCCTCATAACAATCCTGTGAATTACGTGTTATATTACTAACCCCATTTTACAGACAGGGAAACATCTGTTAAGTGACAGAATTGGGATTTAAACCCTATCTTCTCATTAATTGATTTGTCAGTCAATAAGAATTTATTATATGCCTACTATAGGTGAGGCACAGATTTAGGCACAGGTTATGCAAACACAAAAAATGAGATAGCCCCTGCCTTCAAGAAGTTTATATTTTATCATGGAAATAACAAGTACATATTAAAAATATATACAAAACAAGTAAAAAAAAAAAAAACAAGGAGGAGGGCAAGCAACTGGCAGGGTTGGGAAAAGTCCCATATTGTCATTAATTCATTATCAAGTAACAAGTAATTGTCATTTCATCTGTTTCAGGATTTCTCTGTGCGAAAGCTCCATTTGCTAGTTCAGATTGGAATTCTGTAGAACTAAAAGTCAAGTTGCAAAGTTTTTTATAAGTTTTATTAGAAGTCAAATATTTTGCCCAATGTCACATCATGAGTATGTCTCAGGAGCTGGATTTGAATCCAGATCTTTTCTTACCATAAGACCAGTGCTTTCTCTACCATGACACATTTTAGAATTTGCAAAACATTCTACGTACATCATCATATGTGAGCTTCACAAAATATCTGTGAGGTCAGAACGATCTGATTTTACTAAGATAAAACTGTGCTTATTTTATTGATGAAGAACTGAGGCTCAGGAAATAGAGTGACTTGGACATTATCACCCAGCTAATATATGTAAAAAGTAGAATTCAAACCTAAGAGTTCATGGCTCCAAATCCTTACTTCTATATACTACTTATGGCTCTAAGAATCAACTCTTCAGAGTTATCACAATTTTTCTCTTTTCATTATACCATAATGTTTGATGGCCCACAATGAAATTGAGTTGAAAACTTCCTATCAAACCAGCCATTCCAGAGTGCCTTCATAAAGATCTATGATACAAGGTATCTTTGTACAATGAAGATCTTGTATTCATAAGTTTACTTTTCTAGGCTGTGTTATGCCAGGATCTGCATATCCAACTGTCTCACACTGGCACATTGACATTGTAACTGCTACATCTTCCTCTTATTTTTGATCTAAGCTCTACTTCTTGACTTTGCAAGTCAATAATTGTGTTTTTATCAGTGATGGCAGGAATGACCAAGTGTGAATCAATTGAAATGGAGAGAATGATTTATGAAGTAGAATGTAAATTTAGTCACTTAACAATGGGAGATATAACTAGGTCAAAGAAAAAAGTCACAGGTGTCTACACTGGTCACTCCATTCCTGGTGCATAGATAGACATACTTAAGAGATAAAAACCTTAGATTGGAACATAAATACAGAATCAGCACAAATGTACTTGGGGTGGAAAGATTTAGAATTGAAACCAAATTTGGAGATAATCTACAAATGTTAATATTTTCCAGACAGGGTAACTGAGGTGGAGAAAGGTAAAGTGATCTTCATAATTTCACACATGTAGAAATAGAGCTGGCTTTTGACCTTCTGATTCCAATCTAGTTCTCTCTCTATTTTTTGAGCCTTCTCATCTGTGAGGATTCAATCAATCCCTCTGAGATTTTATCCTATGTCAGAGATAATGGGAAAGTCACAAAACAATAGCAGGCATCTACTTTATCAAATCTGAAAAAGTGAAATCTCATTATCCCTCCCACAAGAAGCTAACATTTAAACATCTATTTTTATTCTAGATCTTCTCCCCGCTGTAAACTCTAATAGAGAATGTTTATATTTTACTTCCAAGGCAGAACAATTACTTTTTTCTTTGCTTTATGCTTCCATTACATCAGGTCTTTCTGATTACCTTTCTCTTAAAAAGTCTTAGAGTGAGAGTCCTGGATGTCCTTATGCATGAAAAAGCCTCATCTACATCAGTGTCTCAGTTTGTCCCCATCCATCTGGCCAACAATGAAGAGAAGAGAAAGCATCAGTCCTGAAATTGGGCTCTCTTCTTTGGACCTTACATCCCTGGAAACCTATCCAATAGAGAATGTATCTTCCACAACTAGAGGGTTGACAATAATCTTCACCCACTGACATGATCAATTCATTGTTCTAATAGTCTTTCAACATCTCCTACAAAGAATAGAAAATTTTGTTCTAAAAATCTGTACTCATATGAAACAAAAACAGTGAGGTGTGATGGGTACATTGGCTAATTAAGTGTTAAATGCTAAGAAGAAATAGTTTCAATTTATGACAAATATATAAATGAAGATTTTGTATAGATTCTCTACATGTCTTCTCTGTACATTTATTGGCTTAATTAAATTTAACTGATGTTTGCTATATACTATCTGTGTGCAGAGCACTCTGATTGATGCTCAGAGAAATAGAAAGTTTAGACAGAGGCAATAGAATTTTGAATAAAGATGGGGTATAGGTGATCTATGCATAAGGAAACTAAATCTGGTACTGCTATTGAAATTGGGTCAGATGAGGAAGAAAATAGAGATGGAAGATCTATAAAGGGATTTTTATGATAGTCTAGATGAGTGGTAATGAGAATCTATACTATAGTAGTATCAGAGAAAGAGAAGGGAAAAGTTATTGCAGGAGAAAAATGACCTAAAATTCTACAGGGGAAGTCATCCCAGGAAGGATAAGATGATCTCAGTGATAAAATTTTGAAAACATAGACAGAAAGAAATATGAGGGGGAAGAAAAATGCAAGTTGTCTAAAGATACCAGGAGCCCAGAAATTACACTGGACAACCTAGATTTTAATGAGATACATATAGAAGAGTGAAGCAAGAGCAGGTAATAAAGGATGAATCCTAAAGCATCTCATGGGTGTGTCAGAATATTCTCAGGAGTACAACATTGCAGAAAGAAGACCACCTAATAAGAAATGCTAAGGACCATAAAACTGATTCCTAAGCTACATTGAGTTAAAAGAAAGGAATACAAAGGGATAAGACTTCTACTTGGCATGAGGATAATTTTTAAAGAGAAAAAAATAACCTTTCTTATGCTGCTTTAGTTTCTCCTGATTTCTTCAAGGAGATTGCTCTTGAAATTGAAGACTACTAATATGGACATAACAATAGAACATCTATTCAAATCACCAGACCCAGATGAACTGCATCCCAGGGTACTGAAAGATCTGGCAGATAAGATTGCTTAGTCACTATGAATAACATTTGAAAGACTATGGACAATCAGAAAGATTCTAAAGGACTGGAGAAAGATATTTATTATATTGATTTTCGAAGAATGGAAAGGAATGGATTTTGTAGGCTGTTGAATTTTCCTCTGATTCCAAATAAAAGTCTAGAAGTTACCAAAGGAATGGTCCCTTGGATATTAATTGCAATCTCAATACGAGTCACCAGTGTGGCATATAGCCATAGGAATAATGTTACAATGTTACATGAGAATTAGTTTAAGGAAAGGGAATGCTTAGTCTAGAAGGTAATAGAAGATGAACCGGTGAAGTAGACAGAGAAGAATAGATATATAGAAAAAGAATTAAGAAAACATGATGGCTCAGAACCCAGTAAGAGTATCTGGGAGGGATTCAGCTGTGTTAAGTGCTACATGAGGTCATTCTTAATCTCTTTAGATCTTAGTACTCATTAGTTTCTCTCTCTCTCTCTCTCTCTCTCTCTCTCTCTCTCTCTCTCTCTCTCTCTCTTTCTCTCTCTCTCTCTATATATATATATATATGTAAGTATGCATGTGTGCATGTATGTATGTTTGTGTGTAACACATATAGTATCTTTTATTCCACCTCATTTCCAATAGAATGCAAACTGCTTAAGGGCAAATAATTTGCCACTTTTGTCATGGTCCAGTGATTTGGACACAGTAGGTGCTCAATAAATGTTGAATTGAATTGAGAGTGTGATTTTATTGGGGTATTAAAAGTCATGGGAATGCTTTGAGAAAGTAATTTTCATAGAGTGGGATGTTGTCGTAGAGAAAATAATGACATGTACCGAAGTACTGCATCTTCATTGTATATAATTTCATTTCAAAATATATGGAAGGAAGGGGGAAGTATTTATTAAGTGCCTACCACGTACCAGGAGCTGTGCTGCTTAAGCACTTTACAAATAAGATCTCATTTGATCCTCACGATAACTTTTTAAAAGAGCTACTATTATTCTTATTTTACAAAGGTAAAGTGATTTACCCAGGATCACATAACTAGTAAGTATCAGAGGATAGATCTAAACTTAGATCTTCCTAACTCAAGGTGCAGTGCTCTATCCACTAAACTGCTTAGCTACCTATAGATGCTGCTTTGCTGTACAATATGGGGTGGAGGAGGTGGGGAGTGAGGGTGGAAGGTTACTATGGAACCAGAGGTCTCTTCTGGGTTTGATTCCAGTCTTGATGTTTATTATTTTATTAATTTAGCCAAATCACTTAATATCCTTGAGTGCCTCAATCTTCTCATTTATGTGGGGGATGGGATGAGAATTTATATAGCATCTACCATGTGATGGCAATGTATTAAGTGTTTTAAAATATCATCTCATTTTATTTCATTTTATAAAACAAGTTGAGTTAGACAAAATGTACTCTACAATATCTTCCAGCTCTAAATTTATGATCCAAAAGTATGTCATGATATCATTAATAATATTCATTCTCAGTCATAATCAGGATTAATCTGGGGTTTCACAAAGAGACCAGATTGAGAGGGAAGTGTTAGAATGTGATAGAATGAGAGAGTGAGGTTTTCCCAAGTTAACTGGAAAGAATTAAAAGAGAATGCTAAGAAGAAAAGGGTTAATGAGTGTGTTCCTGTCAAAATGGTTCTACCATTAATTTATTATAAAGATAAGGCTAATGTAAGATAAAAGTCATGAAAGGTAGTACAGTATGTGCAAAATTCCTTTAATTTGGAAGAAAGAGTGGTTGTTCTGGATAATCTCTATCCAACCCCACAACTAATATCTTCTTCTTTTTTCTTTCCAAACGAAAGCATCCTAATATTTTTAGTCTAATTTCATTTGACAGTCTCTCCATATCCTTGTTTGTTTTAGTTGCCTTTCTTTGAAACTTTCACTGCTTACATGTTATCATCATCATCATCATCATCATCACCATCATCATCATCGACAGAGACATAACATTGCTTTCTACAAATTTCCAATAACTTGCCCAAGCTTGCCTGACATTTCATGTGCTTTTTTTTTAACTACAACAAAATGACTCACATATATTATTTTTGTCCCTAACCTAAATCTTCACTGTTGGATTATCTCATTGCATTTTTGTTCGCCAGTAGCATTTTTCTGGTCAGTGAGAATTGCCTGTGAGCCAAAGTCCATCTATTGTCTTGGCAGGCCACACATCCAACCCATCTGTGCCTGATGCCACAGACAGCTTGAATAACATCTGTTATACACATCCATTAATGAGATGTTATATCTACTTATCCATCAGAATCAGTAAAGCATTGAAATGATTTTAATATGCTAGTCAGCCATCCTCCAATGTTCACCACCATAAAGTTCAGAGGTATGCTTTTTCCCTTGGTTAATTTCATACAGAATAACCTAGATGGATAAACTTTTTTATAGTGATATACCCAACCCACACCAAGAACACAGTAAGGATCTATACTCAGATTTATTTGAGATAATCATATAGGTTTATTGTTGAATTTTGAATTCTTTTGTGCCTTGCTTGTTCTCCTAGGAGAAGTTTTCTCTCCCAAAAGTAGATCATCTGTCCTTCTCTGAGGGAATTGGACATCTGAAGATATAAACAGGAACTGTGATTACCTTTCCCAGAAACTCCCAGGAGAAAGACTCAATCTTTATTATATTTTATGAGCATTTATTTTATCTCCAGCCACAATTTGCACTGCCTATCTGGCACATGCTTTCATTAAACTTTCCACTTCATCATTACTCTCAAGCTGTTTTTTCTACCCTCAGAGGAGAAAATTGTTGAAGAAAACTTTATCTTAACATATAGTTTGATTAACTTACAAATAATTCTCCATCTGTGGCAGTATTTTCATTGATGGGTGGGATAATATTGCAGTAGGCAGCACCTCACATTTTTCCACAAATGAAATGGCAAACTAAACACTGGTCCAGTATCTGAGACCAGGGCAAATTTAAGGAGAAGTTCATGCATATATTTACAACAGCCTGATGAAAGATTTTTTTTTCAGTAGGTATATGCTTCCCTTATCAGAGCATCTCCATTACAATTTCATGACTAATTGTGAATGGTGATTTATAAGTAACATAAATGTAGCTTTTTGTTGTCCCTTGTTAAAGAAATATGTTATTTTCTTGTATATGGACATACAAAAGACAGTAGGATTCAAAGAGGGTACAGTAGAATAATTAAAACTAGGATGGAAAGGAATAAATCAGAATGTGAGATAAACTGACATTCTAAGCAACCTATTGGGAAGTTGGGATTTCATAGGAATAAAAGATAAGCCTGTGGGGAATGAACAGAGGCCAAAAGACATTCACAGCTGGTGGATATTGAAGCACCAACTAATTAAATAATCAGAGATTGCAAAAGTTGAAAATGTCTCTAGCATCCTTGGAGCTATGTGTGGTATTAGATAGTAAGGAGTTACATATCCTGGCTTTTCTGGCCATGGACTAACATAGGTTATCCAAAGAATTAGAGCTGACAGATTCATTTGAATAGTACAACCTTTGCTCACGTTTAAAATTAACTATTGAAATGAGCTCCTAGAAATGAGACTTGAAATTCTATTTCAATGAAAAGTTGAAAAAGTTAATCATTACATAGAGGGCAAAAAGTACCTTTGACATCTAATATTTCAGCATACTACTCTGGCCCATAGTAACTCCTTAATAAATGTTTTATCTCATACATCTAATATAATTTGTTCATTCAAAACAAGGGTTCTTAACCTAGAATTCATTGTCTTTAAAAATTATAGCTAGATTTCAATATGATAGATTTTCTTTATAATCATATGCATTTTATAGTATGTATTTTAAAGCAATATTTTGAGAAAGGATCCATAGGCTTAACCAGAAGACAAAATGGAGCAATGACTCAGAAAAGGTTAAAAATCCCTGGCTTAAAATGAGAATTTATTGGAATATAAATATATATATAGATTAATTTGAAAATAACACATCAAAATTCCATCAGTGTCAAAGACAAACAATATCAAGGATAATCTAATAATAGATCATCTTTCTATAGAACTTTAATGTTTGCAAAGCATTCATATATGTATATGTGTGTATAGATATATGTATAATATTTATGTGTGTATGTATATGTATACATGGAACCACAGATAGGGGACTACAATGGATCTAAAAGACCATCCATATGACCCTCTCATTTTGTAGAGCAGTAAACTGAGGCCAAGAGAGGTCAGTCACATAACTGGTTAAGTATTAGAGGCATGATTCGAACAGGCTTGCCTGGCTCCAGGATCTTTTCAAAATATACTGCACCATGTTGCCTGCATTACTATGCTTGATTGATTTGATTGTCTGTGAGCCAGGTGTTGTTATTCACTCTATTTATTTATCCTAGGACTGTGTAGGCACTCAATAAATATTTACAGATATATGAATTTGTTGATTAGGGGCAGCTACACGGTGCAGTAGATTGAGACTATCCCTGGAGTCAGGAGGAACTGAGTTTAAATTTGGCCTCAGACACTTAGCTGAGTGGCCCTGGACAAGTCACTTAATCCTGCTTGCCTCAGTTTCTCAACTGTAAAATAAAGTGGAGGAGGAAATGGTGAACCATTCCAATATCTTTACCAAGAAAACCCCCAATGAGGTCATAAAGAGTCAGATGTGACTAAAATGATTTAACAACAAAATGATTGGTTGGTTGGTTGCTGTTATTGTTGTTCTTCAATCCTGTGATTCTGTGTGGAAACTCCACTCAACAACACAGACTGGCAATAAGACCATCTATAACAGTCTTAAAGAGGTGCCTAGAGGCACTAAAAGGTAGAGTGATTTTTCTGGACCGTGATCACATAGCTAGATGTATCAAAGACAAGATATGAACTCAGGTCTTCTTTGTTCAAAGGCTCTATCCAAAGCAAACCACATTGCCTCTCAGGTCCCATTTCACAGGCAATAAAATTGAAACTCAGAGAGGTTGAATCAAGACAAGTCAACAAACATGTATTAAATGTTAACTATTTGCAAAATATCTCTACTGCAGTAGAGATAGAAAGGCAAATACAACTCCTATGCTGAAGGAGCTTATGTTCTAATGGGGAGAGAACATGCAAGTCACTGTGTATGTATGAGATACAGAATCTCAGAGGTAAGATAGAAGCAGTGGCTCACAAATCTAGTAAGTATCTGATGTGGGATTTAAATTCAAGTCTTCCTGTCTCTAAATCTACCAGACAGCACCACTTCTCAATTAAATTGATTTAGGGGTTTCTGTGGGGAAAAAATCAACCACACCTAAAAGAACATGACAATACTCTTTGGTCATCTTAATTTCAAATGACTTTAAGGGGAAAAAAAATTCTTGAGCTAATATTTTGCTGTTAAAATAAAATAATTTATATTGTTACTTGCTTGATACCAAAGATTTGTTTAAATGTAATCTGCAAATGTTTTAGGAAGACAAAATTTTTGCATCCTGAGAACTTCCATCCAAAAAAGCCAGTGACATTGTAAACAGGAAAAGAGAAAGAAACAACTTTGTATTGGGTTTCATGTGACCGTCCAGCAGCACAAGCTTTATTACCACATTGCTAACAAAGCAAAGCATATGCCCTGCCTCCACTGCCACAGAATTGAAGTCTTTCAAATCCACCTCCTTTTTTCCCTTTCTTTCCCCCGGCACTGGAAAAATGGATCATTCTGCTTTTTTTGTGGCCAACTATTGGGTCATTAAAATATAATGCAACTGTATTATCAGATTGAAAACTGATTTCATGGCCTTTCTAGGACTATTATGTCAAACCATTCAGACATAATGGTGGAATTTAAAACATTAAGGGGTTTATTATGACAATTCAGGTCTTTCATTGTCTATTTGATCTCATTTTAGGTAAGAATCACCTCTCCTTTGAAAATATTTATCCTTCACTTTCCCTACTTCCCCAGAGTTAGCTACAGTGTTACTTCTTACATAGGTAAGGAATACAAATGTCCCCATTAGGATTCAAACTTCATATGTTAATTCTTGTTGTGAGAAATATTTTGTCTCCCAGTGTACTTTTGGGAATATAGGCAGACTAATCCTCCAACACAAAGAGGAAATGGCTCCCTGAATATTTCGGATCATACTTGTTCATCAAAGCAACCACCTGTCAGTCAATCAAATGACAAACATTTATTAAACACCTACAATATGCCAGGCATTGTGTTAGGGCTCCTACAATTATGAAAAAATGAAACACTTCCTACACTCACGAACATTACAGATCATTCTTCACAAGTTTTCAGGGTTGTTTTTTAATAATGTTTTTAAAGGTATGGAATAAAATCAATAGAATTTAAAAGGAAACCAATGATGTTAAAACATAGTCATCAAAATATTTTTTAAAATCAAGGTCATAGATTACAGATTAAGAAACCCTGTGAGGTATAGTTTTTTTAATTTAATTTATTTTTAATTTATGAAATAAAACAAGTATTTTCATAACATAGTATAATTTTTAATAAAATGATTACACATGAAACTGCAAATCTATTGTGTGTAACTTGCTATTCTTTGTAAATATATAAAAAAGTTAAAATGTAATTTTTCCCTTTTTCTCTTCCCTCCCTCCCTACATACTGGAGGTGGCTATCATTAGACACAAATGTGCGTGTGTTTGTGTGTGTGTGTGTGTGTGTGTGTGTGTGTGTGTGTGTGTAAAAAATAATTCTATATATCTATTTTTCGTTGGAATTTTCTCTGGATGCAGATAGTATCTTTCTTCATATGTCCTTTATAGTTAATTTGAGTATTTATAATAGTCAAAATGACTTATTTGCTCAAAGTCATTCTTAAAACAATGTTGCTGTTACTATATACAATGTTCTCTGGGTTCTATTCATTTCAATTTTATTATTTTGTGCAAATCATTGCATGTTTTTCTATGATCAGAGTTCATCATTTCTTCTTCATATTCTTATTTCATTATTTCTTATGGAGTACAGTCGTACTCCATTACAATCATATCCAACTTGTTCGATCATTCCCCAATTGATGGACATCCCTACAGTTTGCAGTTCTTTGCCACCACAAAGGGAGCTGTTATAAAATTTTAGAACATATAAGTTCTTTTCCTTGTTCCCTAATCATCTTTGCAAATAAACCTAATAGTTGTATGACTGAATCAAATGGTTTAGGCAGTTTAATAACCCTATGGGTACAATTCCAGATTGTTCTCCAAAATGATTGGATCAGTTCACAATTCTGCCAACAATGAATGTGTCCTAATTTTTTCCACTTCTCCTTTCATTGCTTTCCCCTTCAATCATTTTAGCCAATCTGGTAGGTACAGTTTGTTTAAAAAAAAAAGTTTTCTGATTTTAGACAATTGCCCATCTCTGTGGGTAGGCTGCAGCAGGCATTTAGAATCCCTATTCTATCATGCAATATACATAGCCTAAAACAAAGTCCTTAACAATTCTGTGTATGTATATGTATTTATGGGCAGCTATGCAGAGCAGTAGATAGAGGACTGAGCGTGAAGTGAGGAAGACTCATCTTCATGAGTTGAAATCTGGCATCAGACACTGCTTAGATGTGTGACCTTGGGCAAGTCTCAACCCTGTTTACCTTGGTTTCCTCATCTATAAAATGAACTAGAAAAGAAAATGTCAAACCACTTTAGTAACTTTGCCAAGAAAATCTCAAATGGGATCAAAAAGAGTCAGACATGACTGAAAATGATTGAGCAACTATCTGTGTGGGTGTGGATACCCACACACACACACACACACACACACACACACACACATAATGTTTATATACATATATATAAACTCATAAAATGATAGGCACTGTACATGCACATATCTGTTCATATGTATCTATACATTTTATATATCTAAGTATGCAAGTATGCATACATATATATATATATTTGTATGTATGTATGTCTGTGTAGGAAATTTTCCTATAGAATGTAAACTACAGGACAGTCTGGTATTTTCATGGATTTAGACCTTGAAGGGACCTTATCTAGTGCAATTAATTATCTTATTTTACGGAGCAGGAAACTGAGGGCCAAAAAGGCAAAGTGACTTGATGAAGGTCATGTGAATAGTCCCTGACAGGGTCAGGATTCAAACCCAGGTTCTCTGACTCTATATCCAGGGCTCTCTCTGTTATAATACACACACACACACACACACACACACACACACACACACACACACACACACGCGCGCGCGCGCCCCTGCTTTCATCTTTGAATCTCTAATACCTAGCATCTTTTTATCTGACATATAGTAGGTACTTAATAAATGCTGATTGAATTGAATTGCCTGTCAAGATTTCCAGTCTATTTGGTAAATTCTACCTCCAAATTAGAAAATTAACAATAAACTCTTAATTAAATCTTTTGCAACCTTTAGACCAAAGCATTTGATTGAATTTTTCCTTTTTTGTTTTGTTGTTGCATAGACACGGTCAAAGAAATATGAAAAATATAAAGACAGCTTACTCAGTGGGAGAATTTAATTGCTGGATTTGGGGGAATAGGGTTGGATTGTCATGGAAATTCGGTTTAAAAAAATACCATAGCAACTGGTATCAAATTATCTTATTCTGTTATAATACTAGATATTGCTTTGGAACTTGAGGGGTCTGTGCTATCCTCATGTCCCCCTCCCTACCAGAAAAAAAGGAGGTGGAAAATCTTTACAAACCAAGCCTAAGGAACTAGTTAAAAGGTAAGACTTTCTCCTCTAGACAGTAGGCATAGTAGAGACAGCACTAGACCTTGAGTGAAGAAGAGTTGAAATCAAATCTGCTTTCAAACACTTAATAGTTGTGTGCCCCTGGGCAAGTCACTTAATCTCTATTTGACTCCATTTTCTCAACTGTAAAATGGAGATAAGAGCAGCAGCTACTTCACAAGATTGTTGTGAGAATCAAGTGAGATAATTATATTTATGAAACATTGAGGGAAGAAATGTACAATAAGGCTGGAGAGAGAGATTTGGGGTTAAGTTGTAAAGGGTTTTAAATGTTAAATAGAAGAGTTTGTGTTTAATTCTAGAGGTAATAGGAAGCCACTAGAATTTATTGAATAGTTGAGTGACATGGTCAGTCCTGAACTTTAGAGAAATCATTTTGGAAGTTGTGAGGAGAATGGATAAGAGATAGGAAATAGGTAGTAAAGAGACAGATTAGGAGCCTATGACAATAATCTAGGCATTTGCTTTTATTGACATTATCAGTGTACATGTTTCTCCCCTTTTATTCATAGCTCAAGAAGCCTTATTCTTCTATTAGAACACATAGCACATCATAAGACCTGTACAAGAAAAATACAATTCTTATTCCCTGATGTGAAGATGCGTAAAAATGCCTTATTGCATTTTAATTCATTCACACAATCAAGGCATTTAGATTCAATATCTTACTATGGAGTGGAAAGATCTACACTCTAGTAGCTGAAAAAAGTCTGTGTATAATCAACGATGGTATTAGTGATTCAATACAGCCTGATTCTTCTCAGCCAATCAATAGGCATGTATTGAAGGCCTGCCATTATCAAGAGTTCCAAATAAACATAAACCATTTCCAAGATGAAGTGTGATTCCTTTTGTCCCTTTCCCTCAAATGCTTGTTATTTTTTTTTAAGTAGCATTAACTGTTCCTAAAGGTTTCCAATAACTCAAGTGTTGATAGACAACTCTCTCCTAATAGCTGGGAATTCTGAACTCTGTTACAAGGCCTCAATATGGTGAGAAAAGAAAATATGGGGAGGGGTGGGAATAGTATAGGAAATCTGTACTTTTCTCTCATTGTAGAAATTCATCTTGGCCTGAAAAACACTAAGTCTGTTCCATTTAGAAACTACTAGGTGGCGCTGTGGGTGAGTGCTGGACCTGGAGTCAAACCCTGTGCTCAAACATGGCCTCAGACACTTACTGGCAGTGTGATTCTAAGCAAGTCACTTAACCTCTGTCTACCTCATTTTCCTCATCTAAAATTTGAATAAAAACCTACTTCCCAAGGTTATTGTGAGCCTGATATAATATATATAAAGCACTTGGCAAACTATAAATCATTTTATAAATTTTAGGTACTATTAACCTGTCCATAAAAGGTAATATGATTGGACTAGGATTTAGTAGAGATCTGGGTTTGAATCCTACATCTGACATTGAATGGCTATATGAAGGATGATCATGGGCAAGTCATTAAGCAGTTGTGGGGATCAGAAAAAGCTTCATGTAGAAGGTGGTACCTAAGTTGCATCTGGAAAATATGGATAGTAATAACTGTAGTGCTAATTTCCCAGGATTCTTGAGTGGATAAAAGGATAACAGATGTAAAGCACTTTGTAAATTCTTAAAGCACTAGATAAAAGTTGACTAACATCATTTCATGAGTTCAATGTTAATTGAAGTAAAAATAATTTAATGGCTTCCCAGGCGCACGCCAGAATCTAAGTGTGGAATGGGAGAATGGGCTTGCATTTTCTCAAATACCAGAAAGAAATGCTAGAAATCTATCCTGAAAATAATTCTTTAGAGATTTATCTCCCACAATTTAACTGACTCAAGAGGTTGTGGCAGTTCAGAGAAATACTTTCAATTCTCTCTGAACAACAAAATTTATCTGAAGTAAAAATGACATTTCACTCCACAAAGAGCACAATGGGGTATTTCAATCAGACACTAAGGTAGGCAAGTACAGTAAATGACCTCAACATGAATAAGTAGCCTGGAACTTTGAATATCTGTATGAAGGATGTCAATATTCTGAAAGAGCTGATCTCATTGCAACCTTGCTATGTGCATTTCCTTCAGTGACACAGATTGTAACCTGTCCTTGCTGGCCTAGCCTGTGTGACTTGTATCTACATCCTCCCATAAATTCTCCATAAGAAGTCCACATCATGTTCAAAAAGACTTCTAACCTTTATCTTGACAAGAGGAAGATACCAGTGGAGCTTGTGGGCTTTTCATTTGTAATTTCTCATGTTAACACTGTCATTTGCTCATCTCCTATTTTGATCACATTTATCTGGTAATATCTTTCATGCCACTTCTTCTATGTTATTTACTGCTTTATAATGCTTGACAGTCAGCTCACAACCACCACATACCTATCTCTGCATTGCCCTTTGGGCAATCCTCAGTTATCAACATATTAACTCAAAATGCTAACAGTGAACTGAGAGCTCTACAAAACTTGGCACTGTAGAAGAAATACAGGTAATCCAAAGCACTTACCATGTGGAGAGAGGCCAAAAAAATAAAAATCAGGCTTAAAGAATACCATATAAGCAGATTTTCTTGCAAAGCTAAAGTATTTTTTTCTCTATTTGTTTTGGATTTGTTTCTGTGAGCAGATCCATTAGAAATAGATTGGCTGTCACAAAAAACTTTATCAGGAAGTAAAATGTCAACAAAAGGATGAGTTTTTAGAAAAGATTCCTAAGAAGAAAGAAAGTAACTTTGCAGAGGCATGGAAAGAATTTATTAGGCTAATGTGGAATTGATTTGAAGACTGTGTATTTTCTTACCTGTGTGTAATATACCTTAAAACCCTGTAGACTGTAAGTCCTTTGAAGGTAGGTACTGTCTGGTCTTTTTCTGTGTCCCTCTGAAGTACAGGAAAGTAGCAAAACCTTCATATGACCAATTAAAGAATTCAGTAAATATATGTGAAGAGAAGCCCTTCACAATCAAAATAAGGCAGGTAGAAAGGTAAAAGACTAAGGTGAAGGAGCAACAGGGCAATAATACTACTAATAGCTGCCATTTAGATAGCACTTGGGAGTTTACAAAGCATTTTATATGGGATCAAAGAGTTAGATCTGGAAGGGAAGCCTTCAAATTCAATCTCTTCATTGTACAAATGAGGAAGTTCAGATACAAATGTTTAAGTGATTCCTCCTGGTTAAGCAGCTACCATTCCAGTATCTGCCAAGAAAACTCCAAAAGGAGTCATGAAGAGTCTGAAACAAGTGAAATCACTGAACAACAACAAAAGCCTCTGAGATAAGATTGAATTCAAATTTTCCTGAGTCCAACACTCTCTCCACTATACTGACTATCTTATTTGACACTCACAACTCCCCTATGATGCAGGTGCTATTATTATTTCCATACGACAGACAAAGAAATTTCAGGCTAAAAGAATTTAAATGACCTGACCAGGGACGTAGCTAATACCTGAGGCGGGATTTAAATCCAAGGTGTCCTATTAATTCATGGAATGCTAGAATTGCAGTCAGAAATCCTGGTTACATTCTAAGAAATGAAAAAAGAAAATGAAATAGTAATTGAGGTAAAAGAGGGTCAATATTTTTTGAAGCTATCTTTATTCCCACCATTGCTAGAGGCAGCTAGGAACTGCAGTAGAAGAAGTACTAGATGGACAGCCAAGAATACTTGAGTTCAAATTTAACCTTAAACATTTTCTAGTTGTATAATCACTCAGCAAGTCATTTGAAATTCAAGAGTCATATTGGACATGAGAAGAGGAGGAAAGTAATAAACATTTATAAAGTGATTACCACATTCCAGGTACTGGGTAAGTACTTTACAAATAAATATTAAGAGATTTGATCCTCCCAACAATCCTGCAAGATAGATGCTAAGGCTTTAGTATATAAAAAAATCATAAGTTATTAAGTGAAATCATGCAAAAGAAGTCATCCAAAAAAAAGAAGGGAAAAAAATGGGCCAGTTACAAAAGGAGAACGAATGATAACTGATGGACAGTTGGTGCATTCCATTGGAAGAGGGGCAATCTTAGAGATTCTTTAATGCAGGAGCTTTTAGCTTTTGGGCCATAGTTTGCTGTGGCAGTCTAATGAAGCCTATGAGCCCCTTTTCAGAGCACTACTTTTAAATTAATGAAATTAAGCGCACAGAATAAATAACTACCTATGTAGAAATAGTTATCAAAAGCATTTTTTAAATAACTCAGAGAGAATCAGGACTTCTGGGAGCCAAGATTGTGGAGTAAGTAGTAAATTGCTATAATTCTCCCATATTCACCTCCAAACAACTGTTAAAAATGGCCCAAAACAAATCCTGGAACAGAATAACCAGCAAAAAGAAGGGGTGAAATAGTCTGTGAGCCCAAGAAACTTGGAAGATGAGAAAGGAAGTTGCATATCACTCAAGTAAAAGGGGAACACAGTCCAGGACAGGAAGCCTGCCAGCAAGTCAGCAGTAAGCCCCACATCAGCGAGCCAGCAGGAGATCCTAAGCCCCAGTGAGAGGTCAGGGGAAGGCAAGGAGCAAGTAAATCCCAACATCAGGACTCCCAATGTGCCTCAACATAGCCAGGGGAATGGGTAGACTCCAGTTCCTACAACTGCCAAGTACTACAGTATAGGCCTAGGTAAACTGGCAACCTCAAACTTCCAGACCTCCACATGCCACAGAACAGGCCTAGCCAAACAGATAGATGCCAGCTCTTCAGGTACCTAGGCAAAAAGGTAACCCCTAGCAGCCAGACTGTCACATATTTCAGTGTAGCTGCAGAGAAACACAGAAATACCCCCAGAAACCTCAGGACACACCAGATAGCACCAGGTAAGTTGTCAGACCCCTGGCATTCAGCAATGCCAGTCACCCCATGACACCATTAAGTCCAGCACCAGACATGAGGGTCTCCCAATGGGCCTCAGGGCAACATGAATGCAGCACCAGGTAAACAGCCTGCAGCTGTAGCCCCTGGCACAAGAAGCCTAAGACAGTGCCTGTTCCAGGAAAAGAAGAGCTCTAATTTAAAACTAAGGAAAAAGCCAAAAAATGATGAGCAAAAAAACAAACACACACAAAAAAATAACATAACAGTAGAAAGTAATTATGATGACAGGGAAGATGAAGACACAAACTCAGAAGAAGATAACAATGTCAAAACACCTATAGGCAAAACTCCAAAGAAAAATGGAAAGTGGTCTCAAGCTCAAAAGGAATTCATGGAAGAGCTCAAAAAGGAGCATAAAATCACACAAGATAGATAAAAAATAGGAAAAGAAAAAATGGGAAAAGAAATTGGAGTGATGAAAAAGAATTATTTAAAAAGACTTAACAGTTTGGAAAAAGAAAACAACTGTCTAAAAAGTAGAATTGGCCAAATGGAAACAGAAACACAAAAGCTAATTGAGGAAAATAACTCCTTAAAAGTTAGAATTGGTCAAGGAGAAGCTAAAGACACTATAAGACACCACAAATCAATCAAAAAAATTCAAAAGAATGAAAAAATAGAAGAAAGTGTAAAAGACCTCATTGTAAAAGCAACTGATCTGGAAAATAGATCCAGGAGAGACAATATCAGAGTCATTGCACTACCTGAAAGCAATAATCAAAAGGAGGACCTAGATAGCACCTTTCAAGAAATTATCAAGGAAAACTGCCCTGATTATTGTTGTTTGTCCTTTGTTCTCAAAAATGACCATGACATCAAGAAGGTAATGCCATGACTTGCAAATAAATTTGATTTAAGTGAGGGAGGGCTATGAAAAGTGACCAGCCTCACTTTTTCCTCTGAGTCATCTGAGTCTAGTGGCAAAATATAGATCAGAACAACTGGAGATGCCCCCCTTTCACATCTGCAGTGCTTATATTTTGAAACTAAAGGTCAAAATAGGCATTGAAGGAATCCAACAATTACCTCAGAAAAGACATCCCAAAATAAAAACTCCAAGGAAAATTACAGTCAAATTTCAAAACTGTCAAATCAAGGCAAAAATACTTCAAGTGGCCAGAAAGAAACAATTCAAATATCAGGGGAGGCAAAAGTCAAGATTATACAGGCTTCATCAGGTGCAACACTGAAGGAAGGAACATGATATTCTGAAAGGCAAAGGAGCTAAGACTACAACCAAGAATCACCTACCTGGCAAAATTAACCATAATACCCTAAAGGAAAAATGATCATTCAATGAAATAGAAGGATTTTCTACCTATTTGCCCAGGGCTGTGCTGAAGCACATGGAGGTCTGGCAGTTGAAGGTTGCCAGTTTGCCCAGGGCTACAATGTAGTACCTAGCAGTTATAAGAGCTGGAGTCTACCCATTCTTCTGACTATAACAGAAAAACTTTCACGAGGAGAAGAGCAGAATTAAATCAAAAATTTGATTTCCAATATCAAGACCCCAGAGAAGCTTAAAAAAGTAAAAAGGGAAAAGAAAAAAGTATGAGATTCAATGGAGCTGAATTGCTTATATCCTTACATGGGAAGATGATGCTTATAATTCTTAAAAATTGCACCACTAATAGTACAGCTAGAAGGAATATGCACAGACAGAGGGTAGGGTATAAGTTGAATTTGAGTGCCACCAAGGTGGGGAAGAAGGGAAGGGAGAAAATTTGAAACTCAAGGGATTGTGGAACTGAATCCTGTAAACTAAAAGTAAACAAACAAATCAATAAAAAAAAAATTTAATTAAGGGATGAAAAAAAGTGGTACACTGGGTGCAGAAAGAAAGGAAAGGTTAAGAATGGGGTAAATTATTTCACATGAAGAGGCAGGAAAAGCCTATCATCATGGAGGGAAATATCAGAGGGTGGGTAATGGACTTTCCTTGAACCTCACTCTCATCAGTATTGGCTCAAAGAGGGAATAATATACACAATCAGGAAAAAATAGAAATCTATCTCATCTGACAAGAAAGTAGGAGGGGAGAACATTAAGAAAAGTGGCTAAATAGGGGAGACTGACTGAAGAGAGGACAAACCTGGGTAGGCAGTAGACAGAAGCAAAACACTGACAGGGAGGAAAAGGGTGAAAAGAGAGAGAGAACAAACAGGAAGAAAACTAGGGTGGAGGGAAATACATAGTTAGTAATAACTGTGAGTGTGAATGGGATGAATTCTATAAAACAGAAGCAGAGAGCAGAGTAGACCAAAAACAAGAATTCTACAATATGTTGTTTACAAGAAACATAGTTGAAGCAGAAAGATACTTGCAGAATAAAGGTAAGGAGCTGGAGCAGAATCTATTATGCTTCAGTTGAAGTAAGAAAAAGAAAAAAGGAGTGGTAGCAATTTTGATTTCAGACAAAGCAAGAGCAAAAATAGACCTAAATAAAAGAGATAAGGAAGGAAACCACTTCTTGCTAAAAGGTACCATAGACAATGAAGTAATATCAATACTAAACACATATGCACCAAGTGGTATAGCATCCAAATTCTTAAAGAAGTTAAGTGAACTATAGGAAGAAATAGACAGCAATACTATACTAGTGATGGACCTCAACTGTCTCCTCTTAGAACTTGATAAACCCAAGCAAAAATAAACAAGAAAGAAACTAAGGGAGTGAATAGAATATTAGAAAAGTTGGATATGACAGACTTTTGGAGAAAACTGAACAGAAAGGAATATATCAGTTTCTCAGCAGTACATTGAAGCTAAACAAAAACTAACTATGTATTAGAGCATAAAAATATCAAAAATCAAATGTAGAAAGACAGAAATAGTTAATGTATTCCTCTAAGAAATTATATTCAACAAAGGGCAATGGAAAGATAGATTAAAAATTAACTGGAATATAAATAATCTAATCTTAAACAATAAGTGGACCAAAGAACAAATCATAGGAACAATCAATAATTTCACTAAAGAGAATGACCACAATGAGACAACATACCATAATTTATGGGATACAGCCATAGCAGTAATTAGCAAGAAATTTATTTCTCTAAATTCTTACATCAACAAAAGAGAAAGAGCAGATCAATGAATTGGGCATGTAATTTAAAAAGAATAAATTACAAAAAGAATAAATTAAAAATCCCCAATTGAGCACCAAATTGGAATCCTGAAAAATCAAATGTGAAATTAACAAAATTGAAAGTAAAAAAAAAACTACTGAATTAATAAATAAAACATCTTATTATTTTATTAAAAATCAATGATAGATAAGTCATTGGTTAAATTTATTTACAAAAAAGAAAGATGAAAACCAAATATTCAGTGTCAAAAACTAAAAGGGTGAAATTATCACCAATAAAGAAGAAATTAAAGCAATCATTAGGAAATATTTTGCCTAATTATATGCCAATAAATCTGGCAATCTGAGGAAACCAAATGAATATTTACAAAAATATAAATTACCTAGACTAACAGAGCAGGAAATAGAAGGCCTAAATAACACCATTTTATAAAAAGAAATTGAACAAACCATTAATGAACTCCCTAAGAAAAAGTTTCTAGAGCCAGACAGGTTCACAATTCTACCAAACATTTAAAGAACAATTAATTCCAATGCTATACAAACTATTCAGAAAAAATAGACAATGAAGGAGTCCTACTAAACTCCTTTTGTGACTCAAATATGGAGCTGATACCTAAATAAGGAAGAACTAAAACAGAGAAATAAAATTATAGGCCAATTCCCTAATGTATATCAATGCAAAAATTTTGAACAAAATACTAGCAAGGCAATTATAGCAACACATCACAAGGATTATACACTATGACCAGGTTTTAGACCAGGAACGCAAGGTTGGTTCAATATTAGGAATACTATCAATATAATTGACCATATCAATAAAAAAAACACAGAAATCATGTGATTATCTCAATACATGCTTAGAAAGTTTTTGATAAAATACTGTCATTTTTATTAGAACAACTTGACAGCACAGGAATGAAGAGAGTGTTCCTTAAAATGATAAGCATTATTATCCAAAACCATCAGCAAGCATTATCTGTAATGGGGATAAGCTAGAAACCTTCCCAATAAGATCAGAGTTATGCAAAGATACTCTTGCATCACTAAGATTATTGAATATAGTATTGGAAATGTTAACTATAGCAGTAAGAGAAGAAAAATAAATCAAAGGGATTAGAATAGGCAACAAGGGAAGAAAACTATCGCTCTTTGTATATGATATGATGGTATACTGACTGAAAACTAGAAAATCAACTGAAAAAGCTTCTTGAAATAATTAACAACTTTAGCAAAGTTATAGGATATAATATAAACCCACAAAATCATCAGCATTTCTTTATATGACCAACAGTACCCACCAGCAAGATACAGAAAGAGAAATTCCATTTAAAATAGCTATAAGTAATGTAAAATACTTGGGAGACTACCTGCTAAGATAAACCAAGGAACTATATGAACACAATTCCAAACACTTTTTATGCAAATAAAGTCAGATCTAAACAATTATAAAAACATCACTTGCTCATGGGTAGCCTGAGTCTATTCTACCTAAATTAATCTACTTGTTCAGTGCCAAACAAATCAAAATTATTTTATAGAGCTAGAAAAAATAACAACAAAACTCATCTTGAAGAACAAAATGTCAAGAATATCAAAAGAATTAAGGGGGGGAGGAATACAAAGGAAGGAGGCCCAATAATACTGTATCTCCAACTGTATTATAAAGTAGTAATCTTTTGATGTTTCTTCTTTCACAACTGTGACTAATATGGAAATATGATTTATGTGATAGGACATGTATAACATATATCAAATTGCCTACCACTTTAGGAACAAGGGAGGAGAGGAATGAAGGGAAAAAAATTTGGAACTCAGAATCCTGTAAAAATGAATGCTAAAAATTGTCTTGACCTATAATTGGTGGGAAAATAAAATACTATTAAAAAATAAATCGGAGACCCTAAGTAAAGAATCACTGCTTTAGTATAAGCATTTCAACAAAGAGGGAACAGACTGAGGAGAGCAACTGGCCCAAGGAAAAAGAGCTAGCTAATGTCAGAGTCAAGATATTGGTCTCCTGATTCTTGCCTGAGGGATCTTTCTACCATGTTGCAGAGGGGGAAAATGTTAATAAGTAACATTTTCATGTACAAAAATGTTTCTATTCTAAAACTTCAGTGTTCTCTTCTTGAAGTTTATAATGAAATTTTGTTTCATTTATTTTTCCCCTACAACAAAGTTTAACAAAGTAGTATACTAAGAGAACAAGTGCAATATAGTGAAAATGTCACACATGATTCAGAATCTGGGAACTTAGTGCAAACTTTGACTCGGAAGGAAGGAAGGAAGAAAATTTGATTTTTACTTTTGCTGAAAATTCATGGAAATCCTTTCATTTAATATAGACCTTGAACAATAAGTACATGATGATAATCTGTGTAATCAGTATATACCAATAATTTTGATTGGTTTTCCCATTAGTATCTTGCCAATCATTGATAGTAGAAATCACGATGAGTTTCATTTGAAACCCACCCAAACAGAGAATTACAGAATCTCATATCTGGAACAGACCTCAGAGGGTATCGATTCCAATATGTAGCAGATCAAAAAGTCCCATCCTCCAACATCAACACAAGATGTAATTCAGCCTTTGCTTGAATATCTCCAAGTGAGGATCCCATTATCTTCTGTGCATTATCTTTGGCAGTCCACTCAGTTTTTGGCTAGCTCTAATTGCTGGGGAGGTTTTTTTTTCCCCCTTATATGAACCCTAAACCTAACTGCAACTTCATTTTATTGTCCTTTGTTCTGACTTCCAGTTAAGTTATACCTAGGTCCTAAAATCTCTTCCACAAGACAAGCCTGTAAAAACCTTATACCCCTTTAAAATATTTTCTTCTCTAACTTAGACCCCCTCCAGGTCCTTCAACTATTCTTGAGATCATGAAATCATAGAACAGAGCCAGAAGGATCCACATAATGATCTCAAGACTCTTCACTATCTACTTGCCATCTTCTAGATGTTCCCTAATTTATCAATAGCCTTCATAGAAGGAACAGTTAGGTGGTGGAGTGGACAGAGAGCACTGTCCCTGGAGTCAGGAAGACCTGAGGTCATATTTGACCTCAGACACTTAACTGTGTGACCCTGAGCAAGTCACTTAACCATGATTTGCCTCCAAAAACAATAGCAACAACAAAAACAAAAATATTTCATAGAAAGTGGTGCCCAGAACTAAACACAATGTGTGGAGAGCAGGGTAGAGTATTGATTTGTTTGTTTAGTTTGAGATTACCTTAGTTTTTTAAGGTTCTCCATGCTACAGTTGACTAATATTAAGCTTATAGTACACTTAAATCCTAACATCTTATTTAGAGTAACTATTATCTGCTTAGATCTCCCTTATGTTTTACTTGTTACTTGCCTTTTTTGAAAACAAAACCACTGTCATTAGTTGGATTCAGTCATTTTATGGAGACTGAGCCTGAATTATCAATATGACATTTCAATCTGAAACGAGATTTTTCAAAACCACTTATTTGCATGCAACTGAAGGAATCAAAATCTTTTCATTTAATTTGCTTCCTAGCCTTATCTTCAAATTTTTCTCTGAGGTTGCAAATAGTCACTACTATAGAAATAAAATGGAAAGGAATCCTAGGGGAATGAAAATTTTAGAAACCCAGGTTCTATACTGCAAAGAATCACACACAGTTTTGCTTTCTAACTCTCACAAGACAGGTAAATGTTAATAATGTGAAGAAATTAGGTGTGAGCCTGACCTTTTGGCATCATGTTGCTCAGCATGAAATATTCTCTGAAAGTGACACCATTCACCAACCCAGTCCCTTCAAACCCTGCTGCTGATGGGCACTGGCATTTATGAGAATTTAGATGAACCCAGCTTTAAAGAAAAATTTCCATCACAAAAGTCCAGGTTTCACAGGCATTCAGATCCTGGTTTTTGAAGATGTGCCTTTCATTAAGCATTTCAATCATAGTCAATCGTTCTTTGAATTGTCTTCTTTTTAATGCATCAAATTTTCATCTAATTATATTGATTTTCCCAAATTACAGTGTCCATCTATGCTGATTTTCAAATATGAACAGGAAAAAAACTTGGAATGAAAGAGATAAACAAAGCCATTGTGCTATACACCAGGATACATTATTCCTTCCAACTTTGTACCAGAGAAAGAGACAATTTAGAGACAGTAAAAACTGCCTGATGAAATGATAGCTATCTGAAAAATAAACAGCCGCTTCAATTCACAGTAATCATAGTTATACCCTTTAAGTGTTTCATTATTCTTCTTGCCTGAAACCATATGAAAATCAAGGGTTGAATCTATATTGACAATCTCAAGTTTACTGCTTTTAAGGGTGGTCAAGAGATAAATCAGAAACCAAGTGGTGTTTTGTAATTCAACCACTGAATAGTCTCATCAGTCTTAAAAGAATAAAACCGACATACTGCACTGACTGATCAGCTTTCAGTGTTAAGACAAAATAGGTTACACTTGCAAAGAACCTGTAATCTCAGCAGACCAGACCTATGCATTCATAAGGAAGGTGACCACAACCTGCCCAATTTCCTGGAAATTAGGAACAGTCCTTGAATTGCAGTTATTGAGCACCTACAACAAATAATAGTACCTGAATTTTATACAGTACTTTTAGGTTTGCACTTTTCATATTCTTACCTCTTTTGATTCTTACATTGCAAATTTACATTAAGACTATTAGATTTTACCAACACTCTCAACACACACACACACACACACACACATACATGCACACATGCATGCACATTTATTTTGCATTGCCATCATCTTTTGCATAAATGTTCAAATATATATGTTGTATTTAAGCACATATGAAAAAATGAAGTGAATATGGACAAATTACTACAATTGCTTGAACCCATTATTTAAGGCAAGTTCTGAAACACGAGACATTTTTCAAGGAAGAGTTGAAGAACATGTACCAATTTATATCCAGAGAATAACTATTGAGAACAATAACAAAATATATATATATATATATATATATGTATATACCTTTATACTATGTATATATATACACACACACACACACACACATAGTGTAAAGTGTTTTCATTGATCATATTTTTTTTTAGATTTCATATATATGAGAAGAAATAGCATTGTGTAGTAGATAGAGAGACAACCTAGGAGATAGGAATACTTGGGCTTAAGGTCTACCTCTGGCATATACTGTCCAAATTCTGAGAATATAAATGGAAAGGCAGGTGCAGATCTGCTTTGGTGGAGGAAGTTTTCTCACTGGGAATTCCCTGTGACAGTGAAACATCAAGTTTGATATCAGTATCTGGTGGAAGAGAGAGAGAGAGAGAGAGAGAGAGAGAGAGAGAGAGAAAATTAATTGCGTAGTGGATGCGGCACTGACTGAAAATTACCAGAGCAGACCAAAATGTCAAAGTGTTCTGTCTATGTAAGTTTCATAGGTGAATTGAAAATATGTATGAGGAAGCTTTCTAGCAAAGTCTTACAAATTCACATCATACTTTAAATATTCAATGAAATTACAGTTTGTCAAGCATTTCTGAATACTAATGAGCTTTTCACCAATCTCCAACACTTTATACAATACTGTGACATGGAACACATGGTTCATTTAAAGTGGATGATGTAACATTCAAAATGCAAGTGTTACATGAAGACTTAAGGTCAGCTTATTCCATCCCAGGTGGCACAAATCTGTGCCTTCCTCAGAATCAGGAACCAGAAGGACATAATCCTATTCTTTAGGACTCTTCCCACTCCACCAACCCCCAGGAAATAATCAACTCATTTTAAAAGTAGAGGAATTCCACAAGACCCTCAGGAATAAGAGAGAGACAGAGACAGAGAAACTTGAATTACCTGAAGTATGTCATAACTTCTTCTTGAAACTCTTTTGTCCATGTGCTTCTAGAATTCCAACTCCCCTAGAGTTTTGCTTCCTCTCCAATCACTTAATTGCTATATTGGTTTTCCCACTGTGCCTCTTCTTCTAGTCCTTACTGGTAGCTTCCATTGTTCTCAGAACTTTGCTTTTCCTGACATGGTTTTCCTCAATAAATTTATTCACTGTCATGCTTTCAATAATCACATTTTCATGAATGTCTCAAGTCTACATCTCTACCACTGATGAATCTGCTAAGTTTTAATTTTGTATGTCCAACTAACAATGAGATGTTACCCCTTGCATAGCCTCTCATCTCCATAATATACACAAAAATAAACAAATCTCTGTTTTCTCCATTGGTCCATTCCTTAACAAGGGATCATTCATTGAGAGTTTGAAGGGATTCTGGAGGCCATCTGGGCATATTTTATCATTTTATGCAAGAGGAACTGAGCCACATAGAGCATAAGTGACCAAAAGTATGCCCAAAGTCATACAAATAGTAACCATCAAAGCCAGGGTTTGAATTCAGGTTCCCTAACTCAAATTCCATCCCTTGTTTGATTGTATCATATTACCTACCTCCAAGTACACCATCTTTCTTTCTATCTTTCAAGTCAGAACTCAAAAGAATATATGTTCCTACTGAACTATGGCCTTTTAATTTCCGTATATAATTTATGTCATCTTGTATTTCAAATGATACTGTTTTATATTTGCATTGGAACAATAATCATAATCACCACTACTATTTTCCTAGAGTCTAGATATAAGTGTAAGACCCACTTGGGTCATGCTGTGAAATAGTCTTGTACTACATACTGAGTACTCAGGGGGTGGTGTGACACATGATTGTCTGAGAGACTACTAAGTGTGAATCTAGTGTAACAAAATTTCCTCAGTTTTGGATGAGACTCATATGAGGAAGTCAGGAGAAAGAAGGAGACGGAGAGGGAGAGACAGACAGAGTGACAGAGAGATTGAGTTTTGAATAGCAGATAAAAATCCTAAGAATAGAAGAGGTTGGCCCTTGAAAAAGCAGGGATTGACACAGGTTCCTACAACAGGTAAGAAGGGGGCAGGGAATTAAGATACATAAGTTTAAGAGCAGAACTGAGATGTCAAAGGCAGGGATTGATCTGAGCTCTCCAAAATTCATTTCCAAACTTTAAAATAATTCCTCAAAACAAATCCTGGAGTGGCAGAACCAACAAAGAGAAGGAGTGAAACAATTTTTTAGACCAAGATGATTTGAAAGATTGGCATAAAAAGTCTGTCTCACTGGTTTGAGAGTGGACCACAGTCTAGCATCTAATAGAGGCCCCTCCAGCAAAGGCCATACGTGGCAAGCCATCTGCAGACCTTGGTGGTGACAGAATCTGTGGTAGTGGAGGTTTCCAAAGATCTCAGTCCACAGGTGGTAAGAAGGACAGAAAACTGGTCAGAAGGAGATTACAAGGAGCCTTTTGCTGGCACTGGGAGCAGAAATCTATTGCATTCCCAGAAAGCAATACTGGGTTTTGGTCCCAGGGCAAAAAGGAGCACTAGCAGGAACAGGGACCCTGGTTGCAGTTCCAAGGCAGAAAACAGTGTTTGTGGTCACTCACAGACCAGATCACAAGCCAGGAGATCAGTGACCACACTTCTCCTTATATCTTACTTGGAAGAATATGAGAGCTTACAAACCCCGAGAGCTAGCTCTGAAAAAGCAGTATGAAAAACCTAAAGCTTTGAACAGTGCCCTCTCCACACTGGGAGCAGAATCCAAGTTTAACATAAAGTTAAAAGTTAAGAAATAAGCTGGAAAAATGAGCAACAAAAATAAAGAACTTGACTATATAGAGTTACTATGATGACAGGGAAGATCAAAACACAAACTCAGAAGAAGACAATGAAATCAAAGTAGCAACATGCAAAGCCTCAAAGAAAATTGTGATTTGGTCTCAGGAACTGAAAAAGCTCAAAAGGGATTTTTTAAATCAAATAATAAAGGCAGAGGAAAAGTTGGAAAAAGAAATGAAAGTGATACAAGATAACCATGAAAAAGAATCAACAGTTTGATAAATGAGGCACAAAAAATAATACTGAAGAAAATAACACTTTTAAAAAATATAGTAGGCCAAATGGCAAAAGAGGCATAAAAATCCATTGAAGAGAAAAACTTCTTAAAAAGCAGAATTCATCAAATGGGAAAAGATGTACAAAAATTCACTGAAGAAAGGCACTTCTTAAGGAATAAAACTGGTCAAATGAAAAAGAAAGTACAAAAGCTCACTAAAGAAAATAACTCCTTAAAAATTAGAATTGAAGTTAGTGAAAACTAATGATTCCATGAGACACCAAGAAATAATAAAACAAGATCAAAATAATGAATAAATAAAAGAAAATGTGAAATATCTGATTGGAAAAACAACTGACTTAGAAAATAGATTGAGAAGAGATTATTTAAGATTATTAGACTACCTGAAAGCCATCATCAAAAGAGAAGAAGAACCTAAACATCTTGTTTCAAGAGATTATCAAAGAAAATTGCTCTGATATCCCAGAAGCAGAGGGTAAAATGGAAGTGAAAAGAATCCACTGATCATCTCCTGAAAGAAATCCCAAAATGAAAACCCCCAGGAATATTGTAGTCAAATCCCAGAGCTTCTCGGTCAAGAAGAAAATATTGTGAGCATCCAGAAAGAAATCATTGAAATATCAAATTGAGCCACAGTTAGGATAACACAAAATTTAGCAGCTTCCACATTAAAATATCAGAGGACTTGGAGGATGATATTCTGGAGGGCAAAGCATCTAGGATTGAAGCCAAAAATGACCAACCAAGCAAAACGTTGGATAGTCCTTCAGGTGTAAAATGGATATTTAACGAAATAGAGGACTTGCAAGCATTATTGGTGAAAAGACCAGAGCTGTATTGAAAATTTGATGTTCAAACACAAGACTGAAGAGAAACATAAAAAGGTAAACATGAAAGAGTAATCATAAGGGATTCAATAAATTTAAGCTATTTATATTCCTATGTGGGAAGATGATAATTATAACTCCTAAGATCATTGTCAGAGCAGTTGAAGGGATACACATGAATACACACACATATGTATATATGCATGTATGTATATGTGTATGTATATATAGATATAAATAAAGATATGGATAATCACATATATGGAGAGAGAAAGAGGAGGAGAAAGAGCACAAGTGTGAGTTGAGAATGGTGGGATGATATCTAAAATAATAAAATTAAAGTGTAAGAAGGGGGTATGCACTGGAGAAGGGAGGGAGACGTAGAATAAGGTAAATTATCCCTTATAAATAAAAGGTACAAAAGAGCTTTTATAGTGGAAGGGAAGACTTGGATGAGGGTGGGTAGGGGGACATGGAACGCTTGAACCTTACTCTCATCTGAATTGGCTCAAAGAGGGAATAACATCCACACTCATTTGGATATAGAAATCTGTTTTAGAAGAGGAGGGGAACAAGAGAAGGAAGTAGAAGGAAGGGTATATTGGTGGAGGCAGTGTTCAAAAGCAAAACACTTTGGAGGAGGGACAGGGAAAATGGAGAGAGAGAAGAATGAACAAGAGGGCAAAAAAGGATGGAGGAAAATAAACAGTGATCATAACTTTAAATGTGAATGGATTTGTACGACAGAGTATATTAAAAACTAGAATCCTACAATCTGCTGTGTAGAAGAAACATACTTGAAACAGAGATAGACATGCAGTAAAAATTAGGTACTGGAGCAGAATCTATTCTGCTTCAGCTGAAGTAAAAAAAAAAGGCAGGGGCAGCAATCGTGATCTCAGACAAAGCAAAATCAAAAATAGATCTACTGAAAAGAGAAAAGCAGGGAACTACATTTTGATAAATGTACATATAAAGTAATATCCATACTAAAAATTTATATATAAAATGTTATAGCAACCACATTCTTAAAGGAAAAGTTAAATGAATTACACAAGGAAATAGACAACAAAACTACACTACTAGGGGACCTCAATTTTCCTTTCTCAGAACTAGATAAATCTAACCAAATAATAAACAAAAAAGAAGATAAGAAGATTAACTGAATTTTAGAAAATTTGATATGATAGAGCTCTGGAGA
>CM053585.1:143175185-143195494 GCA_028646515.1 Pseudochirops corinnae
AATTCCATTACCAATACAAGACCCCTTTACCATAATTCATTGCCGTGATTTGCTAGATAGTTTCCTACTATATAGAAAGTCCTGCTCTTCCATTCCTGAGCAAGTCTGATCATGTAATCAAAATCTGTTATCAAAAATCTTCGACAGTTTTCTATTACGCCAAGGATACAATTCAAATTCCTTGGCTCATCATAGAAAGCTTTTTACAAAGTGGCTCAAAACTGAACTTTCAAAACTGATTTCTCATTACTCTCCTTGCATTTTATGTTTTGACAACCTAGCTTACTTATTATTTTCCAAAGACCAGCATTCCATCCATCTCCTAATTATATGCCTTTGCACAAGTTGTTATTCATAGCTAAAATGCATCCTCTCTTTACCTCTACCTTGTAGAATCTATAACTTCCTTCAAGGTTCAATTCATTTGTTTCCTCCTTCATGGAAGCAACCTTTCCTACATCCCAAGTTGTTAACACTCTCTTGTTTTTTGTTTTTTTTTTTCAATTATCCTTTATTTACATCCATGTTTACATGTTGCTCTCCTCAATACACTATAAACTCCTCTAGGGCTTATTTTCCATTTTTTGTATTTTTATCTCCAATACAAAAATCAGGGTCTTTCAAATTGCAAAATATTAGTAAATACCTATTGATTAGAAATATTTGTGGAGATAGGGTTGAACTGGGTAGTGGGGTGGGAGGGAATGGAAAGGAGGTATTATATACTGAGGAGTGTTTGCTGAAATACCCCTGTGCTAGAATTTGGGGACCACAGGGACATGCATGACTCAGTGTTGAAGGGCTTATACTTTGAAGTATAGAAAGCAACTCTCTCAATGACCAAGGAGAAGAAAGAGAAGTTAACAGAGTAAACCTTTAAAAAAGAAGTGACTATTCCTATCTCATTACCTTCCTTTGATGTCTCAGATAGGATCATGTAAATCTAAGACGTCCTGTGAGGAATGAGGGAGTTATCCTACCTTTTGTCAACTTTTTCCTATGTGATAGCTATATCTCTGTCTCAACAAGGCAAACTTGGTATCTGGACACTTCTTCTTCATTGTACCTTCCACTTTGATGATAGGTGATCAAACAATCAAGTTCAAGATGGATATGTCTAAGATTGAAGGAATCCTTGTATATTACAAAAGTCTTCAGGTCCTATGCACTTAGCCAGTTTGATATATACTTTGGAATGAGTCATTGGCAACTATACCAATGTACTTAGAGAAATTACTGCCAGTCAGAATTTTAATCCAAGCACTGGCTTGGTTTGACAAATGGCATAGATTCGGATTTGTTTGCACAGTGGAAAGCTAAGAAGAAAAACAAAATGGATATTTAGCATCACATTCTGATACTTAATACTCACCATAGAGGCAGAGTATAACAGTAGCTAGATTACTAAATTGTTTGTTAAATTTTCATTCTAATTGCTTTTATGTGTTAAGTATCTGTTTTGTGTATAGGAAACAAATACATGACCCATGTATCATTTGCATTACATAGTAAAAGCCATTCTACTCTCACTTTGAGGGAGACCTTAGACCTGGCAGGCCCCTTAGTGGAGATGTAAGGGATTAAGTGGGGCAACCTTATAAACCTAGCATTAGTTATATACGTTAGATTCATCTTTTGTCATATTCATTATTTTTTTCTAATCATCACTTCCTTCATCTGTAAAATGGGAGTTATATTCATATTGTCACCCCATAGTGTTGCTGTGAGGATTAAAGAAAATAGCAAAATGAAATAGTTCCAATACAATCTCTTTCTTCTCTGATGGTCACCAATTGGAAATAATTTCTCCTTTACTAAATCTTACGGCACTTCATACTCCTTTTATGCATTTGTATTCTAATCTGTATTATACATATGTGTCCCAGTTGTTATTCAATTCCCTACTCTGTTGGACAAGATCATTTGTAAGGTCTTTTCCAGACTGTGTGATTCTATCTCCATTGTCTAGATGTTAAGCAAATTGTGGGCTGGGGTTATCTTTTATTTATCTAATATTCTCCATGGTCAACACAGTATCTCACATATATATATATATATATATACTTAGCAAATATTTCACTAGCCAATGAATGTCCTTAAGATTGCTTTGTAACCATAAAATGTCATATAAATGAAAATGATAATTGTTACCTTAATGACTATTGGACTATTCCCAATATGTCTTCCACACCTTGATTTCCATATAAAGTACAATCATTTAGATTATCAAAAACTACTTTTCCATCAAATCCAAAGGATACTTTCATTTTTTCCTGCCTGAATTTTCCATTGCACTTGATACCAGAGCTCTCTACTGTATGTCAGGCCAACAATTTTCAATTCTCCTACCCTTTTTCTAAAACTCTGTAGGCTTTTAAATTTGTTATCTGGACCAACATACAAGTCTGCCCAAGATCACAAGTGATGGGGTGCTTGGGTGCCTGTGCTTGAACCCCATTTCCAAAATCACACTTTTCCTTAGCCTCTAATCTCACTAGGCTCAAAACATTGTCTCAGGCACTTTCTCTCCAGCTCAAGGGCATACAGTAGCCAGCTACATCTATAGAATTTAGTAGTTTGAATCAGTTGTGTACTGGTTGAACTGGCTGTGTACTGGGTCATAAAGGTATTTACTACCCACTGATCTCTCATATCTATCCTAGACTTAGTCATATGTATACTCCCTTCAGTTTATCTTGTCTAACAAGACATTGATGGGGGCAGCCTTGGTATTTCCCAGTCAGCCCCGACCATTAGGTGACTTAGTGACATTTCAGGCCTAAAATCACACTTTCATTTAGCCCCTTCCTTGGGCTATTTCCCAGAGAACTCTAGGTAAAATACCTGCATGGTAGATTTTAAAGTGCATGTTCCTTTAAGAACTGACCATTCTTTAATCACTGCCTAATCCCACCCTAACTCATCTAGTTAGCATATTTGGCACATATTTTACTATAGTTTATACTATATAAACATTAGCTGTACTCCTCTAAGGTTGCAGGTTCCCTAGGAACTCTTGCCCACTGAATAGTTTAACAATAAATCTTTGCCACCTTGACTTAAAGAATGCTTGAGTCCGCAAAATTCATTCCAGGTGACCTGGCCCTGGTAACTCTAGTCTCAGGATTCCTATATCCCTGTGGATTTCTCCCTCAACATTTCTGACCCCTCATCAATCAGCACTCCTCACTATTCATTCTGACCAGTATAGTTTTTCACTGGGACTTGTCTTTATACATGACTTTCCTACAATTTCATAGAGGACTCCATATTGTAATGTCTGTTTATAGTAGTAATTTTTCCAAGATGAATCTTCTATAGACCAGAGAAAAGGGCCATCTGTGTTGGAGTATCAAAGTAAAAAGTGAGTAAGAATAAAAAGAGAAACAAGGTGTTAAAAGAAGAAATAGAAGATAATGTATCTGGCCTTCTGCACAGCACACAAATTAAAAGTATTTGGTCTCTCATTATGTTCTAGTATTCTGGAGTGATAAAGCTTGCGTTTACTCTTTTTTCTCTAGGTACATACAAATGTAAGCCTTCTGAAGCCTTCATATGCCTCTTAGCATCATAGATTCAAAGAATCATTGAACTGAAAAGAAACTTAGAGATCATTTAACCTTTTATGTGGCTACTGGAGGTCCTTCTAGTGAAAAATCCTATTATTTTGGTTTTAAAACAATATGACAAAGCCCCAAGAGTAGTTTGGTTGCCCAATGCCACTCAGTTACCTAAGGTGGAATCAAAACTAGATCCCAGTTTTCTTGATTCACACTAATGTTCTTTCCTCACCAGGGGCAGCAGACAGTCCAGACATCTTTATGCATTTCACTCATTCAAAAATGAGAAGTCACCACTTAGGGCTGAGAAAAGAGAAAAGCCTTAGACTTCTTGCTAATCCATGGTCATATCTCCCTACTGTATGCCAGGTGAACAATTTTCAATTACCCTACCTATTTTTAAAACTATATAGGTTTTAAAATTGATATGACTGGACCAAAGGGCAAGTCCAACAAAGAAGTTTAATCCACAACATCAACAAGCTTATCAAGGAGCAATTCTATATTCTATCGTATAGGAAAGGACAATTTTCACAGCTGTCCAGCGTGGAAAGGGTCTTGGATCACTCATTAATCTTCTGAGGCACCTTTATACATAAATAATGTTGTTGCAAATTATTTTAAAGGATAAGGGGCCCTTGTGTCTTCATTTTACTTCCAGCACAACTCTCTCTTGAAACTGCTTTATCTCCTCATCAGCACCTTGATACTGTATGGTTGCCCTTCCCTAAACACCTCCATGTTAGATTTACAATTCCCCAAATATTTTTGGTTCTTCTAACAGAATGTAAGCCACTTGAGTGTGGAAGCCATTTTGTTTTCTTGTAGTGGCATTTCCAGTGGGCACAGTACCTGGCACATGGTGTTTAATAAAAGATTTATCTATACTATCCATACATCTCTATTCTTAACTCTATTTGTAATCATATTTGTAAAGTGCTGATCCACCTACTGTGTCACTCAAAAACAAACCCTTAAATTTCCCCTTAACTATTAAATAAAATTCAAGTTATTTTTACCTGTCATTCATAGTTTTCTGTATTTTAACCCTAACCTAGCTTTTTAGTCTTACCTCCTATTTCTCAATTTCAGAGCAAAATTAGACAGCCTATTATGCTTGAAACACATACCATGTTTTCCCATATCTATATTTATTCAAGTTGTGCTCTCAAACTGGAATAACTTTAGCTATCTTTCATTCTACCTATTAATTTCTCAGCATTCTCCAAATCCATCTCCCCTATCATTTGCTCCTCTAAGTTAAACATACTCTTTCATTCCTTCCAGTCAGAAGATCTCTGTCCTTTCCTTAACGCCTACATTATGCCTTTATATTCTACTCTTCATGTCATTTGAATTCATATTTTACCTCCTTTATGATACAGGCAGATACGATGTCTTGTTCATAGTTGCATATTCCAACTACCAAGTTCTACACAAAATAGGCACTTGATAAATATGTTAAATGGATTATTAAATTCATTTAAAAATTTGAAAAAAATTTTTAAAATTTAAAAACATTAAAAATTTTTTAAAAATTAATTAAAATATGTTAAATGAATGAATGTTTTCACGTGAAAACAGAAGTATTCAGATTTATCAGTGTCATCCCCCTGGATCAAGATTTAATGTTTATAAGGGTCAATTTGTTGTGATCACTTGGCATTTTACCAGAATCTATCTTCCATAATGATACATATACACACACATATATGCATACATTAAAAGACTGAAGGGCTTGGAATATGATATTCTGGAGGTCAAAGGAGCTAGGACTAAAACCAGGAATCACCTACCCAGCAAAACTGAGTATAATGCTCCAGGGGAAAATATGGTCATTCAATGAAAGAGAGGATTTTCAAATATTCTTGATGAAAAAACCAGAGCTGAACAGAAAATTTGACTTTCAAATACAAGAAGCAAGAAAAGCACAAGAAGATACATAGGAAAAAGAAATCACAAGGAACTTATTAAAGTTGAACTATTCACATTCCTACATGGAAAAATGATAATTATAATTCATAAGACTTTTCTCAGCATCAGGAGAGTTGAAGGGAACATATATTTATATATGTATACATATGTATACATGTATGTATAGGAGGATGTATGTGTATATAAATATATATGTGAGTGTGGGCATATGTTCATGTATACACAGAGGGCACAGGATGAGTTGAGTATGAAGGTATAATATCTAAAGCATAAAATTAAGAGGTGAGAGAGGAATTTATTGGGAGGAGAAAGGGATACATAGATTAGGGTAAATTATCTCATATAAAAGAGGCAAGAGAAAACTTACAATGGAGGTTAAGAGCAGGAAGGTGAAAGGGAATGAGACAACCTTACTCTCATTGAATTTGGCTTAAGGAGAGAATAACATATACACTCAATTAGGTATTTCACCTTACAGGAAAATAGAGGGGTAGGGGAAAAGATGGGGGATGACAGAAGGGAGGGCAGATTAGGGGAGAGGATAGTTAGAAGCAAACATTTTTGAAAAGGGACAGAGTCAAAGTGGAAAATAGAATAAGTGGAGAGTGGGATAGGATGGAGGAAAATACAATTAGTCTTTCACAATATAACAATTATAGAAATGATTTGGGTAACTACACATGTACAACCTCTACTGAATTGCTTATCTTTCCAGCAGGGGTGGGCGAGGAGGGAAGAAGGACAAAATTCTGGAACTCAAAGTTTTAAGAACAAATATTAAAAAAAATATTTTTTTTACATGCAACTGGGAAATAAGATATACAGGCACTGGGGTATAGAAATCCATCTTGTCCTACTAGAAAGGTAGGGGGATAATGAGGAAGGATATAAGAGAGAGCCGATTGGGGGTAAGGAGTGTTAAGTAGGCTTGCTATTTTGGGATGGGTGGTAGGGGAAAGATGGGGAGAAAATTTATAACTCTAAATTTTGTGGAAATGAATGTTGAAAACTAAAAATTAATTAATTAATTTTTAAAAAAGAAAAGAAAAGCACTGGAGATAAACATAGATAAACATGATATTTCCTATGTTCAAGTAGTTCACATTGTAAATAGGTGGAGACAACACATAGAACAAAATTCAGTAGCGAGTCAGATAGGTCCAGGGTTCAGTGACAAGGCAGATGATAAAGGATCTTCATTTCCTTTGACTTCAGTGTTATCATATTCATTTCTTCTATTGCACCATTTAACAGCATCAAGGATTTTGGTACTGAGAACATTCTTTTCTGGACCTTCAATAACTGGGACCACTGAGGAAACAGGGCTACAATCTTTGCAAAGTGGTTGTTATGATAATGGCTTCTGGGGCAAGATTGGAAGCAGGACCAGACACTGGGGAAGGGCGCATTGCTATAGGGATACTGCTATACCAGGAGATCTGTTTGCTTACCTGCCAGTAAGATAGTGATACAAGAATGTCCTATGAGTACTTATGAATGTAGTGAAATGACAAGAGGCCTAGACTGGGAGCCAGGAAGCTAGGGTCCCAGTCCTGGCTTTGTTACTAACTAGTCATCAGACCCTGAAAACACCATTTCCTGTAACCTTTCTTAAATCCTCTGTAAAATAATTGAATTGTACTCCATGACCCCTAAAGTCCCTCCCTTCCAGCCTAAGTATTTTGTGCATCTTTATACAATTCCTGTACCTAAAACAGCATCTCAGTGGCTAATGATGGAAAGTAAAGAGGGTAAACATTTAAAACTGAAGATGTGGTTCAAACTCCCTCTACACAAATGAAATTTCCAACCTGAGTATATTCCTGCCCATATGTGAACAGCACCTGTTCTTGTCAGTTATATCCCATCTGTTGCAGTGAAGAACAATTCTCATAATAGGTAAGTTACCAAACAAGAACTCATAAAGACAGTTTTCTTACTGTACCAGAAACTGTGCTGTGTATAAGCCTTTTAGGGCTAAAGAGATTTTAAGTTCTAAAAAAAATCCTCCATAGGAGAAAACTAATGAGTTCCAAATATGTTTACTGTGTCTATCTGTACTTGCTCTAAAAACGTAATTCCATTTAACATGCACTTACTCAGATGCTACATTGTGTTAAACAAACATTCCCTGCCTTCAAGGAGCTTTCATTCTCTACCTTATATAAATCTTATAGTTAGGAATTAGTGTAGCTTAACTCAGTATGTACTTAAGAAATGTTATTAAATAAATCAACCAAACAAGAATTTAGTATGCACATGTAATAAAAAGGAACATTTGAGCTGAACTGAAAGCAGTCCTTAATTTTTTTTCATAATAACAACTCATCCATTCGTATAGAGTCTCTTCTAAATAAGAGAATTTTTTGTAGTCAACCAAAAGCATGAAGTATAATTACCTAAGGTGAAGTAACCATGTTATTACAGGCCCGTTTTCCCTCCATTGTCTTTCCTAATTCATGAAGACCCAACAAAGTCTTACAACGAATATAAATTACCATTTCAACTGATTCTCCAGGTGCCAGACTTAGTGAAGAGGGAGGAAAGGGGAGGAGAATGTTTCTTTTAATGTCATTTGGCTTTCCCAGCTGCTGGCACAGCAAACCAGCCTTGTCAGTGTCAGCTGCTGCCAACCTGTAGTCACCAGAGAATTTTTCCCCACAGCCAATATTATAGCCCAGTGCTCTTGTTTAAAAGTTAGTGTAGCTTCCGAAATAGAATGCCAGGGCAGTGGATGAATGGAAGACTTCACAAATGACATGACTAGGTTAATATTGGGTGAGAAGCGGATTTTATGTACTCATAGGTCTTGAAAATAATTAACTTGCTCAAAGATACACAAGTATCCACACACATATATATATATGAATGAATAGACAAATGTCCACCTTAAAATTTTCCCTATGAACACAATATATAGAAGAGCATAAGAACTGGGGCTCTGGCCAAAAATGTCATACCCTACAAAGTTTAGTATTATCCTGGATGAAAAAAAATAAACATTTGATAAACTCTCAGACTTTCAAGACTTTGTTTAAAAAATCAGAACTTAATAGAAGATTCTACAGACAAAAACCAAGAAAAATATAAGGTATACACCAAAGACTGATTATAAGGGGACTCATAAGGACAGACTGTGTGTGTGTGTGTGTGTGCGTGTATAAATGTATATCTAAGATTCTTATTAATAATTGGGTAGCTCATAAAAAGGATTGGAGCAAACCTCAGTATGATATGAATTTTTAAAAAATCAATAAGGAACAGCTAGAAAGAGTAACTATTTTATACAAATGAGGTGTAAGACTAAGAATCAATACAGAGGAATTAGATGGGGAAGTAAGGCTGGTAGTTTTGGTAACCTACTTTCATCAAGAATCGGTTTAAGCAGGATATATAGATATAGATATATATTAGATATAGATATATAGATAGATTAGATATAGATATAGATGATCTAGATACAGATTGTGTACACACACACACATATATGAGTATAAAAGTCTTCTAAATTCAGAAAAACATATAAAATGGTAGGGTCACAGAGAGGGAAAGGACAAAGGAGGGAGGGGAGAATGAAGAAATAGGTATAAGTGGGGTATAGAAGGTCCTTAGATTTATGGGAATGGGAGGATAGACGAGGGATCCTTGGAGGGAATTAGGCAAGCAATAGGAGGGCAAGGTAGTGGATAGAAGTGAAGTAGAAGAGGCAGGAGGGACAGAAAACAAGAAATATCACAAAATATAAAAGCAAAGCTCAGGAGTAGAACATGTTTGGGAAAGTATATATCTATATATGTATGCATATATGTATGTATATATATATATATATATGTATACATCTATAGCTATAGAGAAACATATCAGACCTTATTATAGGCTTCTCAGAGAAAAAAAGAACAAAGTAAAAAAGTGCACAGTAGAGAACAAAAGAAAACTGGCAAAGAAATGATGGACAATTCTCAACACAATATGTACTAGTTATCAAACGGGCTTTCTTTAAATGAAAATTTATTGTGACATATTTTGAATCCTCTGTTATGTTCTGCTATGCACATGACATGCTTTTTTTCTTCCTTACTTTGTATTTAACTTCTAATATTTAAGTCTATGATATGTTTTGTTTCTTTTTTTCTATTAGGCATTTGTGTTCTGGCATTTGAATCTAAAATAATTTTTTTTTAATTTTCCTTAGAGAAGAAAATATAATTTAAATTCCTCCAAATAATGGCTTGGTTTGTTAATTTAACAAGCCACTCCATAATATATGTTTGTACACGTATATGTATATATGTGTGCACACATACATATTTACACATACATATAAACACACATACATATGTATGTATCTTTCCTAAATTTATCAATTGATAATTGTTTTGAAAATAGAGTGGAAGTCACATTGTGAAGGACTTTGAAATAAGGATGAGAAGTTTGTCGTTTATTCTTGAAGAAATAAGAACAAGAAAATAAGACAACTATTAAATAGAGACCTGAATAGGGAGAAAGAAATAGAGAGGCAGCAATATGGTTTAGGGAATTATGAATTTTAGAGAATCCTTACTCTAAGAAAAACTAGATCAGAAGATGTAGAAATGATAGAAATATTTCTCTCTCCCTCTGCCCTTGTCTCTCCTTTCCTCTTCCTCTCTCTCTCCTCCTCCTCCTGCTCCTTCTTCTCTCTCTCTGTCTCTTTGTCTCTCTTTCTTTTTTTTTCCCTATTGCACGTGCACACACACACACACACACACAATCACACACACTTGATACTTGTGATTTTATTAACTTAAGGAACACCCAGTATGAAAATTATTTCATTGTTACACATCAGCAACTGATCAGTAAATTGTAGTTTTAGTACATAAACACACACATTAAGACACATACATGTGCATGTGTATTTCAGTCTTTGATTTCATTGGTATAGGGTTACTCCTAGTGAGGACTTTCCTTCTACTAGTGCAGATTCAGAATCTTATCTAAAATATCCTAAATAGTTTCCAGGAAGGGGGGAGTAGTGGGGCACTGAAAGGTTAAGTCAGTATGTGTCATGGGGGTGACTTGAACTGAAGTCTTCCTGATTTCAAACTAGCTCTTTATCCAATATAGCATATTGCCATGTATTTATTTATACAAGTGACGTGATGGTGAATTCGACTCTAAGTTTCTAAACAATAAAAAACCTGCGTTGGCAGAGAGAGTTTCCTCAAGAAGAATTCACTATATAAATAAAAACACACCTAAGATTTTATGTTTGTGTAAGTGTGTGTATGGAAAGACCAATAATCTTATACATAGACACTTATAGTCTTTGATATATGTGTATATCTAAATATACACTTATATTAAAACTGAGATATAGATGATCTGCTTCAGTGGAGGGAATTTCCATACTGGAAGTTTTCATGAAATAATTTGATAAAATAATGTGTACATAAATATGTGTGTCACATACTTGCATTGGTAGAAGGAATTTGTTTCCTATAATTGTGGATATATATGTAGATATGTATGTATACATATATGTTTATAGGTATGTAACTATAAGTTAGAGATGAGTTGCTGATTTCTGTGGTGAAAGTTTCCAAAGTGCTCCTCATCTGTATATATGTATTTTACTCTGTGTGTGTGTGTGTGTGTGTGAATGTATTCTCTAGAACTTTGTCAGCTTAATATTTAAGGCCTGCCACAGTTTAACTCCAACCTACCTTTCCAACCTATTTCATATTATGCCTTTTTACCTACTCTATCTTCCTTTAAAACAACCAGTTGTTCCTCAATTCACCGTTCTATCCCCTGACTTGGTATATCTGAACTGTCTGTTGCTACACCACAAATGCTCTTCTTGTTATATCCACTTCTAAAAAATTTTGATTTCCATTGAGTCAAGCCTCTAGTCCTCTAAAAAAAGCCTTTTCTGTTTTATCTCAACCACGAAGTATTGCTAATGCTTCTCCATATTTCTCTAGTAGGATGGGAACTTTTTGAGACTGAAGACTTTCACTGCTTTGTCTTTATGTGACACTTTGCTTTGCATGGTGTTTTGCATGTTGTACATTGGTTGCTGAAGAAATGCCTGTTAAGTGAATGTATTTGCTCAATAAACTTTTCTTAAGAGTCCAATATGTTTAGTTACCTGATCAAGGTGCCTAATCTTCCATTGGCTCTTGGAATATGGATTCTGCAACACTGATGGGTCTATTTAAAGTTGGTAAACTCAGAGGAGAAGTTGAGGGTAGAGATTTAGGATATAAAGTCATCTGCTTAGCTGTAGAATGTCAGAACCTTGTAGAAACTAACTCAACCTCAACCCAACCTAACTCAACAACCTTGTTTTTAGCACGAAGAATCTGAGACACAGAGAAGGTAAACTTTTGCGTGTAGAATGGTTATGCTATGAGATAAGAGGATCACCTCTTAAATAATAGCTTAGGTAGATGTAAATATCCCAATAAATTGCCCTTTATTAAATTATAAATAAATAAATAGTTTCAATTAGGCCTAATTCCAGATTAAATGGATGGTTATATACATAGCATGCAAGTCCCATGTGTCACAAACTCCTGCCAACTAGACTACCTTGGATACCTTACATTCCCACAACAAAATATTATCCTTTGGGCAAAGACATTCTTTCTGCCTGGAAGTCCATTAAAAAGCAAATAGTACATAGCACTTAGCAAGCACCTTGGAAAGGGACCTTGTTCCCTTCCGTTTTGTAGATTCATAAAGAGTCATAAAAATTTTAGCACTAGAATAAACTGGCCATTTCCTCATGGAGTTATAGAATTTTATAACTGGAATGGATATCAGTGGTGATATAGCCCAAATTATAACTCAAAAGGAATCCCCCTCCCCAAATCATCTAAATGGCCATAAAGCTTCTGTTGTAATACCTATGATAAAGGTGAACCCATTATCTCTTTGGGCACCTATTTCACAGTTCTGATTTTGGGGGAGTTTTTTCTAATGCCAATTTGGCCTTTTGCAATTTTTGTTTTCTTATCATTGTCTCCACAACACTTCATTGTATAGATGAAGAAATTTAGGCCTAAAGAAATGAAATGACCCACCCAAGTTCACACACTTTGTTAGTGGTAGAGTCAAGGTTTGTGGCTTGAATTCTTTACTATAAAATGCTGTTTCACTTAGGAAAGGCCACGAATTTTACTACTCTCAAGGAGAAATCTGAAGCCATCTGAAATGATCACTCTTACTGCCTACCACTGAATCCCACATCCTGCATCCCAGCCAGAATATCCACCTCATTTGTCTTTCTTTTCCATTGGCCCATGGGCAGGATTAGTGACTATTCCAAATTGGACAACAGATACTTCATGAATCTCACTATAACAGGGCTGAAATTTGGGTAATTGGCTCTAAGTACTAGCATGAAAAATAACCATACTTTTGGCCAAGATATTTTTATGCAAGCATATAACTCCAAGTTGTCATTCTTGTTTTTTAGAAACTACCCATGAATGATCACACATACATGCTATTGGCTTAAACATAGCATAGCCATGAATAAATAACTTAAATCAGAAATGATGCAACTGGATGAATCAGCATCTAATAAGCTTCGCAACAGAGATCAGAAAAATACACTATTAACAATGTACTTAAACTGGATAATCACCTAGTTTTGTTTTTGAGATTTAGCTATATTGTAGCTTAGTTCTTTAGACAAGATTTGTGACCATGATTCAAATGAATCACACTTTGTAAACAAAATTGGAGTCGGACAAGAATTTGTTTTGTGAAGCTAAAATGAAACTAAAGATGAAAAAGAATTTAGGATGAAAAAAGAGATCATGAGGGATTAAGAATGCTGTGAATTGACAAAGAAGGAAAGTAATCATTCTCTGAAGCCTTGCCATGATATCCTTATGGCACAACTATTGAATTCAATATTTTAAAGTGAATAATCTTGTTATCTGTTCACTGAATTCCTCTATCCCTCATAAAGGTCCCTGGTACTTTGGTGTGGAGGACACATTCCCAGCAGGCATATGACATTTAGCATAACTTCTATTGTTTTTAATAGTATTATAGTAGATCCCTGTCTTTAGGCAACCATGTTAAGCAGAAAAACAGCAGTGAGTATACTTGAAATTTCAGCTTTCTTTTTCTTCTGTTTTCAGCTGCATAGATGTCAGTATATCAACAATGCAGTATTCACAATGCCTACAGTAACTATAAATATGCTGATATGGTTATTAATCACAAAATATAACAGGCTCTCTACATGGGGAACAAAGCTAGAACATTTATTCAAATACAAGAAAACTGAGACCCAAAACCAAAAAGTCAAAGCCATCACAGTAGCTATTGAGTTGGCACATGTAGTTAATTCAGTAAACACCCACATTCTCAAGCCTTCAAAACAGAACAGGTTACCTCAGGCAAAGATACTCCTCTCTTCACTCACAGCAACTGCTCAGTGTCTACACAGCAGTGCCCTCCCAGCAGCTCTGGCACCCTGCAGTTCCTGTTCCTGACAGTCCTCAGCAGGAGTCCTTAGGAGAAATTCTAGCTGGCTCAAAAAAAGGAGTTCACACTGCCACTGCTGCTACCACTGCCCAAATGAACTCAGAGGCTGAGCTAGAAAAACAAAATTTAATATAAACATTTTAATGAATTTATGATCTTATTATTGTGGGAATTCCTTCCATTGATAGAGATCACAAGGTATTTGACCGCGTCTTGTGAGATTTAGAAACATATTATATATATACATGTATCTTTTCCAAAAAATATATTAGAAATGTGTTACATTTCAGTAGAATATAAGCTCCTTGAGAGGGGAGACTATTTTAATAACCACAATAAGAGATAGCACTTATATAGCACTTTAAGATCTGAAGATTACTCTATACATGCTATCTTATTTGATCCTCAAAATAACCTTGTGAGAGTGATAAGACAATTATTTCCATGAAGTGCTTTTCTTGAAGTTATCTAATCAATAAGGTTCTGAGGCAGGATTTAAACTCAGTTCTTCATGGCTCCAAGTCCTGTGCTTTATTTACTATACCCAACTGATTCATTTTATTTATACTCAGTGTCTAGCATAACATTTTAAGTACATATTTAATACTTAAATTTTTGTTGAAGGAATATAACATGATACAAAAGATACATGCAATAATAAAAATGACCAGCAAAGTCAGGGAGTTAGAGGAGTAGGAGAAGGAAGAGAGGAAGAAATAAAAGTTGGACAACCTGAGGAACTCTCTGGAGGCTTACCATTATGTTATTATGGCAGTTCCATTAAATTCAATTACTCAAAGTGAATAATTTTATTAACTATTCACTGGACTCCTCTATCTTAGAAAAAGGTTCTTTCTCCCTTGATTTGGAAAAGATATTTCCAACAGGCATCAAGCACTTAGTTTGACTATTTGTTACAATGATACTAAGGAAATATTCAAGAATTATCGGAAAATCTCTAATCAGAGGAAGATCCATAGTAGATATGAGGAATAATGGAAGAATATTTACCTGAATCACACAGGCTAAAAAGGCAGAGATTAATTGTGATCTGTGGTAGAAAACATAGTGCTCTTACCAAGAAAACCATGGTTTCATCAAAGGAACTGGCTCCAAAATTGGGATACAAGATACGTAACACTTTCTATATTTGTTAAAATAAATATATTGCATTTTATGCTTCTAATAGCAAATAATTATCATGGATTTTTACAACAGAATTTTTACAGCCCCCTAGAGTATTTCCTATTTGAAAATAATTCCTCTGCACTAATAATTTTTATGTTGTTATTGTTATGTATCATTGACACAAACTGTGACTAAGTTGATTTATTCCATTAACTTGAATTGAGAGCCGTACTATTTTTGTCTGATTCTTTGCTATTTCCTCTTTCAAAAACTGTGTGCGCATATTTTAAAAGTATTAAACACCAAATAGCATAGGAGCATGAAGAACAATTTGCAACTTCTAACAAAGTATAAACAGATCAGAAAGACCATTTGAAGACATTTGAAGGCCTAGCTTTGTATATACCAAATCTTTTGCTGAAAAAGGAAATCTACAAAGAAGACCAGCATCACCAACTCATAAAAAGCTATTCATTTTTCCATATAATTTCAAATACTCAATCTACACACAATTAAATTGATAAAAAATCTGGAGACATCAAGTATGGCACACACAATGTCACAGGAAATTAAGTGCAAATTAATAGCTTAATCCATAAGAGAAGGCTTTCTGTTGGGGGAATGAATCAGACATATGGCAGAAGTGAGATTTTAATCTGTCCTTTAATTTGAGAACCAATGTTCTTTTGAAATGTTCTAAAGTGGTAAGAAGATGCAAACCATGCACAAAAAGATGTACCACCAAATTCTATGAAATTTAGATGTTTATCTCTTCATCCCTTTCCTAACATATTTAATTGTCCATATTCTAAAAGGCTTATTCCTTAACCACCTTCTTTCCTTTATACTTTCTCCCCTTTTAAAATGTGGCTCACTCCTATATCTTCAACCACTACTTCTGTGCAGATGACTCCTAAACCTATATTTCTAATTCTGACCACTCCCCAGAGGTCAAACATCTCTACCTGAATGTCTCACAAACTTCTAAAACTCAATATACTGATAGCATTATGCCCTAATTCCATGTGACTTCGCTATTTGCACCAGTGGCACCATCACTCACTTTTAGTGACTCCTCTCACAACCAATGAATCACCAAGTTATTATCAATTCACAATAATAATAGCCTTTATATAGCCTTTTAAGATTTATGAAACTCTGTAAAAATATTATCTCATTCGAACTTCACAATAACCCTGCAAGACAAGCACCATTATTATCCCAGTTTTATAGAGGAAACTGAGGCAGACAAGGTTGAGTGGCTTACTCAGAGTCACACAGCTATTAAGTGTCAGAGGTAGGATTTGAACTTATGTCTTCCTGATTCCAGGTCCAACACTCCAGCCATTATGTCACCTATGTTCTTCAGTAATTAGACTATAGCATCTGGTAAATGTATTTCCTTCTAATCTATTCACTCTGCCACCAGCCAAGTAAAAGGCTGGACTAAAATCATAGTAGTATTTTAGATCTCCCTATATGTACTATCTTCTTATGCCAACTAACCTTCACACTTCTGACACAATAGCTTTCTTAAACATAAAGCCACAAAATCTCAAAATTGGAAGGGTTATCAGAAGACATCTATTTCATCCCATTCCTGACCAATCATTCTCCTTTATAACACACTCTGCTAATAGTCATCCAGTATTTTTATTAACTTTACTTTAGAGACCTCTAGTGAGTAGTAACGCACCATCTACCAAATTAGACCATTAGATCTATTAGGACCATTTTCCTTATGTGGAGCCAAAAGCTTTCTCTTTTCTATCTAATTCCTTATCCCTAGTCCTACCTTCTGGGAGTAAGCAGGAAGAAACATCCCTGTACTACATACTATCATTACAAAGTCTTGATGGTAAATAAATCCTCTCTTCTCAAGAGTACACAGCCCCAGTTCACACATCTAATCCTTGGATGTCATATTTTGAGGCCATTAGCTGTATACATGTCTTTCTCTGAACACTTTCCAAATTATCATGATCCTAAAAAGGTGATACTCAGAATGGAACACAATAACCCAAATGGTTTTTAACCAAGAGATTATCACTTCCTCATCATGAACCTTATTTTTCCCTTAATATAGTCTGAAATCGCATGAAGATTTTTTTTACTTTAATAATAATAGTCAATTCATAATGAGTTTTGATTTCAAAAAACTTCAGATTTTTAAGATAAACTGCTCTGTATTTGTATCTTCTTGTACTTGTGAAGTTTAGTCTTTGAAGTCACATAAGATTTCAAACTTATCACTATTAAATTTTATTTCATTAGATTCAGCACAATGTTCTAGCCTTTTTATTCTGACTTCCATCCAACAATTATCTGTCCCTTCCATCTTTGTGTCATTTGAAAAATTTAAAAGCATACCACTTATGCCTTCTTTTAAGTTATTGATATAAACGTTCAACAGAGAAGCAGCAAGCACAGATTTAATCCATTGCAAGTCAACAAACAATTAGCCAATGTTTATTATGCATGATACATTGTAGATGAAAATGTTAAAAAAAAAAAAAAGTTCCATCTCTCAAGTTCTATGCCTCCATCCCTTTTACTGGGGAGAGGTGGGTTGGAGTGCGAGTTGGCATCAGAGGTGAATTTAACATTTATACAAATAAATATACACGATGTGATTTAAGGAGTTAAAATGTATTAGCAAATAGAATAGGAGTTCTTAACCTTTTCTGTGTTTTGGACCCCTTTGGCAGTCTGGAAAGCCTATGCACTCCTTAGCGGAATAATGATTTTAGTTATATAAATTTAAATAAATAGTATTACATACAAAATCCATTACATTGAAAGAGGGTTATCAAAATATTCTATAACTTCAAGGAGCCCATATTAATAGCTAGATGGATTGGGAAGGCTTTAAAAAGGAAGATCAGCCAAGTTAAGTCAGGAAGGAAGATAAGGATTTGGAAAGATGGAGATGGGGTATATTTCAGGAAGTGATAGGAGCTAGAACAAATACATGATAGAAAATATAGTGTAGGACTGAGGAAACAAATAGTAGTGCAATTTGACTCGACTATACAATATATAAATATCAGTAAGTAAATTTGACACCTGCATATCAATGATTTTTTTTTGGCATAGCCATTAAACAAATTGTAATCCCGTTCATTACGTTACTGTCAAGCCTAATATAATGTACTGTACTTTTAAGTCTTTTTCCATATACTGCAGGATGGTGCTGAAATGGAACAGGAAAAACATTTTGCATAAATTAAAAAATGTAAATGTTATATTAAAATGTGCAAGATACTGCAGCTTTTGTTTCTGAACATTTTGCTGTCTAATAGAATTAGGAGAAAAACTTTGGTTTAAATTAAAATTGCTAAAACATGAATGGAGAAATAATTTTTAGGTAGGAATTATACAATTTGGGGCAGAAAATGAACCATGGAATGAATATAAAGATTTAAATCACTTTATTAAAGAACTAGGATGATATTTCATTTGCGTGTGAATGGCTTGACCATTTAAAGATTCCAGGAAGAATGTATTTATCAAAAAACTGGAAAATGAGAAATTGAAGGAATACAATGTTAAGGATAAAATATGAGATATTGGACTATTTGAAGGATTTTAGGGTTCCTCAGCTTATTTGTATATCCCTTCCTTTCTTCCTCCCTTCCTTCCTCTCTTTATTCTTTCCTTCCTTTTCTTTCTTGTTACATTTTGAATTCCAAATTATCTCCTCCCTCGTTCCAGCCTTGCATTAGAGAAGGCTATATAAATCTCTCTTTCTCTCTCTCTCTGTCTCTCTGTCTCTCTGTCTCTCTCTCTCTCTCTCTCTCTCTCTCTCTCTCTTTCTCTCCAATACATACTTCCATATATCAAATCTTTCTCTTGAGGTGGATAGTGTTTTCCTTCATAAGACCTCTGTAGTTAATTTGAAGGATCCTATTACTCGGAATAGCTTAGTCATTCACAGTTATTTTTCAAACAATTTTGCTGTTACTGTATGCAATGGTCTCTTGGTTCTGCTTGTTTCCCTCTGTATTATTTCATTGAAGTCTTTCCATGTATTTCTCAGACTAATCTGCTCATCATTACTTACAGCCCACTAGTATTCCATCACAGTCCTATACCATATCTCATTTAACTATATCCCAATCAGTGGGCATCCTCTCACTTGTCACCACAAAGAGAGTTGCAACAAAGATTTTAGAAAATATAGGCATGCTTCCTTTTTCCCTGAAAACTTTGAGTGGTGTTGCTAGGTCAAACGGTATATACAGTTTTATAACTCAGGTATAATTTCAAATTACTCTCCAGAATGGTTATATTAGTTCACAATTCTACCAACAGTATTAGTGTCCCAATTTTTATACACCCCTACCATTTGTCATTTTCCTCTTCTATCATTTTAGCCAGTCTGATAGGTATGAAATGGTTCCTCAGAGTTGTTTTAATTTGTTTTTCACTAATCAACAATGATTTAGAGTATTTTATCATATGATTATAGATAGCTTTGATTTGCCTATTCATATCATTTGACCATTTGTCGATTGAGGAATGACTGTTATTCTTATACATTTTACTCAGTCCTCTATATATTTAAGAGATGAGACTTTTATCTAAGAAACTAGTCAATAAAGTTTTTTTCTCCAATTTTCTGCTTTCCTTAAAATCTTGACTGAATTGGTTATATTTGTACAAAAACTTTTTTTTAATTTTAATAAAATTATTCATTTCACATCCCATAATTCTCTGGTTCTTGTTTATTCATAAATTCTCTTCAGATTCATAAATCTTATAGGTAATATGTTCCATAACTCTTTCAATTTACTTGTAATATCTTCTTTTATGTTTAGGTCATATAACCATTGTCCATACCTTGATAAAGAGTGTACGATATGGGTCTATATCTAGTTTCTGCCAGACTGACTTCCAGTTTTCTCAGAAATTTTTACAATATACTGAGTTTTTATGCCCAAAGCTAAGATCTTTGTATTTATCAAACATGAGGTCACTATAATCATTTGCTACTATATATTGTATAACTATTCTATTCCACTGATATATCATTCTTTTTTTTAGTTAGTACCAGATAATTTTGATAATTACAACCTTAAATTACAGTTTGTAATCTGCTACTGCTAGTCCTTCTTCCTTTATACCTTTCTTTAATTAATTTATTTTCTATTCTTGATCTTTTTTTCGTCTTTCAAATTAATTTTGTTATTATTT
>CM053585.1:143195994-143220963 GCA_028646515.1 Pseudochirops corinnae
CACACCTTCTGTTTCTTTCACAGAGGTTTGATTAATTACTAAGGACTAAGTACCTGCTTACTTGACATAACAAAAAGGGGTCTTCAAATTTAAATTAATTACCATTACACCAGGCTACAGAGAAGTCTGAAATTCAAGCAGATAAATTTGAACTTGAAGACTTAGGATAGTGGTTCTCAAACTTTTAGGTCTTACGAACCCTTTCTAACTCTTAAAATTATTAAACTGTCCTTTTTCCCCAAGAACTTTTGTTTATATGGATTATGTCTATCAATATTTATCATATTATGAATGAAAACATCTTAGCGTTATCATGAAAATAGTTTTGACTTCACAGACATCCTGAAAGTGTCTTAAGGACACCATGGATATTCCTGATTTAAAACTATTGGCTCAGGACATAAGAAACTAGTATGAGTTGTTGAGTGATGACATGACCTGATAAAGATGGCTCGAGGAATATTCATTTGGCATTGTGGCACAGTGAATAGAGAGCTGGCCTTAGGGTCAGAGATACTTAGGTTTATTTAAGTCCTGCCCCTGACATATACTGACTATATGACATTGGGAAAATCAAATAATTGCACATCGTGCCAGGCAATTCTCTAATAAAATTAATTACTAAAAGTTGCTGATCTCCGTTGATGAAGTTTTTGTTAGTTTGTTTTAACCAGGGATTACTTCCATAGATGAAACTTTAGTCTGAACATTTAGGTCCAGAATGCTTGCCAACTCCTCTACCCCCACCCCAAAGTTTTGAATCAGCATACAGTGGCTTAGAGGAAGATAAAAGGTGGTCAGAAAGTCAAAGTATGAACCTATTTCAGAAATCTAGTATGAGATGGGTAATCTAGGATGAAATAATAACAATCTTGGTAGATGAGGATGATATAGTAAATGAAAAAATAGAATCCACAGTCAATTGTGAAGGCAGAAATGATTAGAAAAGATGAAGATCAAGAAGAGTCTCAAGGTTTTTAGACTTAGAACCTGGGAGAATGTTAATAATGTTGTTAAAATGGTGAATCTAGAACACTGGGCCAATTTCAGGAAGAGGATTTCTTGAGCATATTGAACTTAGGATCATGGAGATGCTCTCTACACAGTTGGAAATATGAGCCTAAAGGACAGGTGAAGATCAAAAAGGACCAGTGACATAGTGGAGTGATGTCTTAACTTGTGCACTGGATTTAAGTGAGGCAGAGATGCACAAAGAAAGTTGTCAGCCTCACTCTGTCTTCTAGAGTCATTAAGGTGCAGTAGCAAGAAAAAAGTCAAGATAACTGATCCTGGCCCAGAATGTGGTGGATGTTCTTGGTATCTTTCATGTATGACCAGTAGTATCATCCACTTTCATGACCCTTGGAACAAATTGTTCTCATCTGCTCTTTACATTGGGGTGGGGGGGGAGGGCAGTCTTCACATGCTTGTAGATATCCTTCTAACTGGGTATCCCTCTATCTCACCTATGAGGCTGAGGCCTGTCAGTGCCCTTAACCTAGTTTTAGCCCATCTACTGAGACAGTCTTAGTGGGGTGTGGGCACTTTTACCAGAGGAGCTAGTCTCCTCTGAGTACCACATATACTCCAAGGGAATAATAATACTTTCAAGTGAATAATAAATAGCTAGCATTTATATAGAGCTTTAGGGTTCACAAAACACTTTTTTTTTTTACATTTTCTCATTTGATCTTGAGGACACCATGATAGTAAGTGCTATAACTATTATACTATCATGATATTATAATATTATCATTATTTACACATGAGGAAACTGAGGCTGAGAGGTTCAGTAGTTTGCCCAGGGTAAATGTTTAAGACAGGCTTTGACTAAGTTCTTCCTGAATCTGAGTCCATTACTCTAACCACTGCTCCACTTATGCCTACATATAAAGAGAATAAATGTAAAGAAATAAAATCAGAGGACTAAGGCTAAGAAGAAAAATCTGGAGAACATCTATAGTTAGGTAGTGAGGGGAGAACTGAAAAGTAGGAGAACAAAGAATGTATTCAGTCAGAAAACAAAGGAAGATGATTTTAAAGGATGCCTCCTAACCCAGAAGATTAATAGTGTTATGTACCATAAAGAATTTGTGTAGGGGGGCGGCTAGGTGGCACAGTGAATAGAGAGCTGGTCTTGGAGTCAGGAGTACCTGAGTTCAATTCCAGCTTCAGACTCTACACAAAAACTAGCCATGTGACCTTGGGCAAGTCAGTTAACCCTAATTGCCCTGCCCTTCCCCCTCCAAAAAGCAAAAAACAAAACAAAACAAAAAACAAACAAACAAACAAACCCTGGGGCGGCTAGGTGGTCCTGGAGTCAGGAGGACCTGAATTCAAACCCAGCCTCAGATACTCAACACTTACAAGGTGTGTGACCTTGGACTAGTCACTTAACCCCAATTGCCATGCCCTTCCCCCTCCAAAAAAGAAGAATTTGTGTAGAATGAGGACTGAGAAATTGCTACTGGAAGTCACCAGGTACTTTAAGAGAGTAGTTTCAACAAATTGGTGTTAAAGGAGGAGCCAATAGGGTTCACCAAAAAGAATTCTGAACTTAAGAATCAGGAACTTTTTAACATTTCTGTTTTGCCGCATATTATTTCCTGTGTGATCATGAATAAGTCACTAACCTACTCTGGGCCTAAGTTTCCTAATTTGTAGAAGGAAGGCGTTCCTTTCAGTTCTAGACCTATGATTCTATGATGGAAAAGGAGCTGGAATGAGGTATCTAAGATGTGAATCAGTAGGTAGAAAATAGAGGTTATCCAGATCAAGCCCCTGATCTCACAGATTAAGAAGTTAGGTTCCAGAGAAGGGAAATAGCTTGTTGAAAGTCCTATAATTAATCAGTAGTAGACCTAGGACTTAAAAAAAAAAAAGGCTGTCTGACTCCTACTCTATGTCTTTTCCACTGTGCCATCATGGTTTTTGAAGGGTATCTGTAGTGTGGGCTAAGAAGGGACTTCTTAAAGATCAAGGGACTGAGAAACTATTAGAAAAAAAGCAACAAAAATTTGTTTTTATTTTTTTGGAACAGAAAAACTGATTCTCAAAATGTTCCAAATGACAGTGAGAAAATAGTCTCTGGCCATGCATTATTCTTATGGAATTACAATTTCAAGTGTTAGTCAATTTGCTAATAAAGTGACTAGCAGAATTATTACTTTTAAATGTATATATTGGAAAACTATTATCAGCATATCAAGTGGAAATGTTCACAGGCAGAAATTCCATACTTCTTTTAAATCACCGTAGGTAAATGAGAAAATAAGGAGGATTATCTGACTGGATTTTGAAGAGCCAGCTGTGTAGTTTGTGAAAATAGAATCTTGTTGGGAATTAATTAAGCAAACCAAAGTTAAAGCCTTATTATACATAAAAAGATAAAATCCTGATGTGAATGCAAAGACATTTTCCCTGTGAGAGACAGGGATGAGATGCTTTTGTGTCCATTGAATAAAACCGACATGGATTAATTTTTGAAAATGTCACATGAATAACATAAGAACTTTAAAACTCCTTAATGGAATAGAAAAAGAGACAATGTATGTGTAATGGAGTAATGGATTGGAATTGTCCTTTATCAGCTTTCTTTTCATAGTTTTTATTGTACCTTCTGTATAGGGTGAGAGCTGTTAGGGCTGAGACTAATGCAGTGGAAAGAGAATTGGATTTGTGTTTGCCGACTTGGGTTTGAATCTCAGCTCTACCATTTACTAGTGTTGTGACCTGAGGAAGTCACCTAATCTCTAAAAATTTTAATTCACTCATCTATAAAATAAGAAAGTGAGTTGTTCTAGATGACCTATAAGATGCCTTCTATCTCAGTATTAGGTTTGGGATAAAATACTCCCACTATCAATGTGTGGCATTATTGTAAATTAGGGGAAACAGACAAAAAAAATCAGTGCTCTCCAGAGCGTTCTTAGTTTGAATCCTGTCTCTCTCTGCCAGACACCAACAAACTGGCAAGTTACAGCTCAGTTAACTGATCAATGGAAAGAACATTGGTCATGGAGTCAGACAACTAGCATTCAAGTATTACTTCTACCACTTATTACTTGTGGGACCAAAGGGAAGTGATTTAATTTCTCTGGGTCTCAGTTTTTCTTCATTGGACTATCTGGCCTTTCAATTTTCTGCTACCTCTAAATCTATGATCTCTCTAAGCTTCACCTTTCTCATCTATAAAATAGCAATATTTATTTTTAATAGGTTCTTATAAAGATAAGAAAATTGTTGGGACATCCTTCTCAAGTCTTAAAGCATGGTATGTGTCATTCATTATTAACTTTTTGGATGGGACTTGGGTTTTTGATCAGTATAGGCAGTTCCTAGTAAGTAAATTTCTTCTATTAATGCAAATCTGCAACTCTTTTTAGAGAATTACTTGGGATGCTGAGACTTGCCAAGGGTCACACAAATAGCATACATCAGAGGCAGGACTAGAACTCGGACTTTCCTGATTTAGAATCTAGTCCTCTATCCACTATTCTATATTTTCCTGCCCAATTATCATTACCACCAGTCAAGGAATAAAATCAAATATAAACTAGCTTCTTATTAGAAGAACTGATCCAGGGCTTGGAGCCCTGCTGAACAGTGATTTCAGAATCTCTGTGTAACACACATGAAAAATGCATCAAGTTATGCAAAATCTAATTTAGGCTGCTGCAAGCTCAGCAACATGACCATGTTCTCCAAGCCCAACATGAGTGGGGAGGGATAGAATGAGTACATATTTTAAAAACCCTGAGCTTTAATAGGAAGTGCTTAGGAATAAAATGGAAAGACTGCTCTCTCTGACCTCTATTTTTCAGTGTCAAATTACAACCAACCCTTGCCGCCTGAACACTAAATTTGGTTTTCTCTTGCTCTAGGGTTATTTCTGAATTACATCAGATTAATAGCTTGTTTTTGGCAGCAGTTTCCACATGCTATCAGAGGCCTTTTGACCTTAGCTCTATTTGCTGGGTGGACCCAACATAACCTTTAAGGTCCACGATCTATATTTGTACCCTTATTTGGTTTCCTCTACATAATCTTTTGTAAACAGGAGAAAAGCATTCAACAACCCAAACACTTTAGTTTACTAGGGATAAAGAATGGAACATTTTGGCTACATGAAGAGGCATCATTGTGTAATGGAAAAAGAATTGGATTAAGAGTCTAAAGACTTGAGTTTCAACAAAACTTTTACTACTTACTACTCTATGGCCTTGGGCAAGTCATTACTCCACTCTGGGCCTCAGTTTCCTGATCTTAAAAGAGAGGGAAATTGGACCTAAGTTGCAACAACAAAATTTTCTAATAGTTGGAGCCACTTGAAAGTGGAAGGGGATGACTTGGGAGTAAGTGGAAGCCTTCATGCAGAGGCTGGATGACGACTCATTGTACGTTATGATAAGTCTTTCTTTGCAGTATGGATTGCCCATCAAAGTCCTTTCCAACTCTTCAGTTTATTATAATTTAAATATAAAAGAGAAAATAGCATTTTATTGATGATGATATCCTCCTCAAGCACCTGCTGTGTGGAAAACAAAGATCCTGGAATAATTGAAGATGGAAAGAGGTGAATTAGACATGATTCCTATTTTCAGGAAGCTTATGGTCTAGCTAAGGAGATGATATGTATACCAATTACTACCAATGAGGCTGGTGATCACAAGTGCATAAGTATAGAGGTGTGCTGAGAGTTAGAAGGAAAGGAAAATAATTTCTAGTTGCAATAGGGAGAAGAATCAAGGATGGCTCCTTGGAAGGGGTGGTATTTGAGCTAAATCTTGAAGGATTCTTCAAGTGATTTTCTTATAAATTTTCTTATTTCAAGGATTCTTATGATTATAAGCTCAATTTTTAACAGCCACTTTTAAAGTTTACTCTGTTTTCCTCTCCTGCTAGCCACATAGTCTTCCTCTTCATTCATTTCTCTTCTCTTTCTTTGTGTTTCTCCAGTTACAAAACTATCTCAGTGTCTGACCATAGCAGCCTCCTCTTCATCTTCTTCTCCCATTCCACTTTCCATCCTTCACACTGATTCCTGAGAGAGGAATCTTTGGACTGATTTTTTTTGTGAAGGCCTAATGTTAGATTTTACAGACATTCATTCTCTTGAAGAGGTTAAATACCCAGCAAAACAATCTCTCTCTCTCTCTCTCTCTCTCTCTCTCTCTCTCTCTGTCTCTCTCCATTTTGGAACCCCAAATGCCCTTAGTTATGACTGTGAAATTTGCTTTAAACATGAGCAACTACTATATATTCTTCTACTAAGGATTCACATTTCTATAGTGCTTTAAGGTTTACAATACACATTTTTACAATAAGTTTGAGAGGTAAGAGGATATATCACCATTACTTTACTGATGAATAGATTGAGGATTTGGGAATTTAAGTGACTTGTCCAAGTCAAACACCCAGAAACTTTCAGATACAAGACTTGAAAAAGTTTTCTCACTCTAAATCCTACTTTCTTTTTTGCTATACTATATGATCTCTTATGGCTAAGGGCATAAGGGATGAAATATTATGTCATGAGTATTTGATGACCTAGTCCTTGATTTAGGGAAAACATAGGGCCCATGTATTTTTTGTAACTCAAAAGCTTCTTTCCTTCCCCAGATCTCCAAATTTGCCTGCTACAGTCTCTTAAAGTCGCCATTGGAGCTAATCCTCTATGTTTAGCACAAGTCAACAAATACTTCTTCAGCACCTACCAATTGTAGCATACTGTTAGGTGCTCATGGTAGTGCCAGAATTAAGCAGTACAAGCCCTTGACCTTACTGAGGGTAATCCAACCTCTTTTATGACTATGGCATTTTTTCCATAAGTCCCTGATTAAAATGTTAAAATGTTATTTAGGAGGAATTAGCGTTAATCCATTAGCACACAGATCCATTATAAACACAGAAATGGCCATGGGACTAGTTGGGGTTCTGCAGTTTTGGATGGTGAGAAGTGTCAGCCTATTGAATGATAAATGGGGAAGGTACACACGTGTGTGCTGCCTGGACAAAGAATGAGTGAGTTAAGCACCTTCCTTGGCCTTAAGGGAGAAGATATAAGTCGACTGAAGTAGTTGGACATTGATGACGCACATTTAATAGCTATGTAGCTATGTACTTGGAGAGAGTGCTGGACCTGGAGTCAGGAGTTCAAATTTGGCCTCAGATATTTATTAGTTGTGTGACCCTGGGCAAGTTATTTAATCTCTGCTTCAATTTCAACTGTGAAATGACTATAATGATACCACTAACAGTAAGGTAATAATATGAACCTCTCCCATAATGGCTAAAGTAATAGCCACCAGGGTTGTTGTGAGGATGAAATGAGATACTTTTTGTAAAGTGGTTAGCATAGTGCTGAGCTCATAGTAGGTACATTATAAATGTTTGTTTCCTTCCCTTCCTTCTTTCCTCCTTCCTTCCTCCCTTCCTCCCTCCCTCCCTTCCTCTCTTCCTTCCTTCCTTCATTCCTCCCTTTTCCTTCATTCCTCCCTTCCTCCCTCCCTTTCTTCCTTCCTTCATCCCTTCCTTCCTTCCTTCCTCCCTTCCTTCCTTCCTCCTTTCCTCCCTTCCTTCCTCCCTTCCTCCCTCCCTTCCTTCCTTACTCCCTTCCTCCCTTCCTCCCTTCCTCCCTTCCCCCTTCCTTCCTTCCTCCCTTCCTTCCTTCATCCCTTCCTTCCTTCCTTCCTTCCTCCCTTCCTTCCTTCCTTCCTTCCTTCTTTCCTTTCTTTCTTCCTTCTTTCCTTCCTTTCTATCTTATTACCTCTCTTCCTCCCTTCCTTCTTCTCTCCCTTCTTTCCCTCTTTCTTGGTACTTTCCAGTGCACATGGCTAATGTAATGCCTGAAATATAATCTTTGAATTTTAAAAGTCATGAAATAACTTGCCCAACGTCATGCAGGTGCCAGAGCTGGAATCAGAAAAGGGGTCATCTGATGACAAACCTAGTACTTTTTCTGATACACTAATGTTCCTCACATGTCTCAATTGTCTGCTATTTTTCTTTCTACCCCCTCCTGTTTTGTCCACTCTCCCTTACATTTCCCTTTATTATTTTCTTTTCTTTCCTTCTTGCTTTTTCTGTTCACTCTTATTACCCTCATTTTCAAGTTATCTCTTTTTGGCAACATATTGTGTAGACGTTGTTGTTTGTGTATGTTATCCTCTCCCTCTCTGTGTTCCTTCACCTCTACCTTCCCCTCCCTTTTCCCTTTTCTTTTTCACAGAGGGTAGCAATAAAATAGAGTCTGAAAGTGTGTTTCCACCTCCAGCATGGCAGAATCCTGAGAGAACTGTCACACAAAGAAACATAACAAAGAAGGGAGCTTTGTACTTGGCTGCGAAATATGGATCTGGTAATGAAGATGTTGAGCTTGCTACAGTATAAATACCTTGCTACATCAAAGCAGCCGGACAGTGAGTTCTCTGTTCTCTTTCGATCCCAGGAATTTGCTACAAGAATTTCCTAAAATCATGTTGAATAGCTATCTGTTTAATTATTTGAAATCAGTGTTTCATTATAATGACTTTCCATTATCTCTTAGGTAAAATGCAAATTCCATAACCTGCCTTTTAAGGCTTTTCATAGTCTGGTTCCAACTTGCTTTTCTAACTTTTTCACTTCACATCTTTTCATAGTTCTTTCTCATCAAATTGGATTGTAAGATATTCTCTGACTTGTCCTGCCCTTTCCCACTCCCAGGCTTGAATATACTCATTCCCTAACTTCATTTACTGAAATTGTGTTGTTCTTAGAAAGCCTGACTCAAATACCACCTATTCTCAAAAGCTTCCACAGTAGCGATGTTTCCTTCCACAAGTTTCTCTAAAACATAGTCCGTCTTTCTATTTAATCTTTACCACATTCAACTTTGTATTATATTTTATTGTGCCATGCACAAGTATATGTCATTTCTCTTAAATAGTAAACTACTTGAGGAGAGACGTGGGGAAATTTTCATTGTTATGTTCCTAGTAACCTGTCATAGTTGCCTTTATGTATAAGAATCTAACAATTGTTTTTTGGATTGAATTGTCATGTCATCAATAGGTGTTGGTCAGGCAGATATTACTGGACCGAAGCTGTGATCTGTGGTTAGGATCATAAATTGAATTCACAGGAGAGGGAACTGTGGTGTCAGAACTAAAGGTAGACATAGATAACATACTAGGTTGCAGTCAAATCATCCAATTGTTAGAGGAAAAAACTAAAACAACAGCATCATACCAAAAGGGTTTAAGAAGAAGCTGAGAATAGTGGGATGGGGCAGAGATAGGGTCGAGGGTTGAAAAGCAGGACTTGGTAAGCAGGAATAGGGAAAGGAAATTTCATTTTAATAAAATTCCACTAACAAGATTAAGCATCTACTTAGTTCAAGTCAAGTCAACAAGCATTTATTAAGTTCTTACTATGTGTCAGACACTATGCTAAGAGTTAGGAATATCCATACTAGTAGAATGAAACCCCTATCCTCAAGGATCTTACATTCTAATGTAGAAAGACACCAAATAAAAGGAGACTGAAAAGTTGGGGAAGAGAGAGGGAGGCATCTAAGCAGGAATGTGGCTGAGATATTCAGAGAGTCAGGGATGCATCCAGGAGAGGAAAGAAAATATAGTTGGCCTGGACATCCTCCCTAAAATGGAGGTACTAAGAGGAACCAATCAATCAGAGGAAGAGGTCCCAGGGGAAAAGCATACTTCTAGTGTGAAAAATCCAGGAGTGATTTGGAACTTCTAGAGCAGTGGTTCTCAACCTTCCTAATGCTGTGACACTTTAATACAGTTCCTCATGTTGTGATGACCCCCAAACATAAAATTATTTTTGTTGCTACTTCATAACTGTAATTTTGCTGGTTATGAATCATAATGTAAATATCTGATATGCAGGATGTATTTTCATTGTTACAAATTGAACATAACCCACAGGTTGAGAACCACTATTCTAGAGTGAAGAGGTTTCTGTGGCATGGTAGAGAAAGTTCAAAGTGTAGTTTGGAGAAGTTTTGATTGAGAGATTTAGAAACATATTAATACCTTGTGAGAGAAGAAAGATCTCACTTAGAAGTTGGCAGTTGAGAGATGTGAAGAGAGCAATGGATGTTAAAGAACTGAGGAGGTAAAGCATTCCAAGCACTGGGGACAACTTGAACAAAGGTAAGGAAATACAGTGGATATGATCAATGACACATATGATCAATGACAAATAGACTAGTTAGGTTGGAACATAAAGTTCATGAGGAAAATGCTATAAAATCTTCCTGGAATGGTATGCTAGAAGAAGATTGCAAAAGACTTTAAGTTGCATGGGAGCTAGTATTTTATCATAGAAATGATAGGAAATCACTAAACTTTTTAAAACAGGGAAGTGACATGGTATCACCCTTACCTGCTCACTCTCACTCCCATATCCAATCTATTGCATTGTTCTATCAATCCTTGACAACAAATATCTTTTTCCTCTGGCACTGCCACTCTCCTTGTACAGGCTATCGTTACCTTACAGGTGGGCTACTGAAAAAAAAATTACTGATTGATCCCCTTGCCTTAAGCTCCTCCCCACTCCAGTCCATTCTCTGCTCATCTACCAAAATGATCTTCCAAAAGCATAACCCTGATCATGTTACTTCATTCATCTCATAGAGTACTGGTCTTAGAGTTAGGAAGGCCTGATTTTAAAAATAGTTTCAGATGTTTTCTAGCCCTGGGACCTTGGGCAAATCGTTTATTTTGTTTATCTCAAAATAGTAAATAAATAAAAGAAATCTGTAAAATAGGGATCTTCCAGGGTTATTGTGAAGATCATATCAGATAATATTTATAAATAACAGTGTAGTTCCTGGTATAAGTAGGTGCTATATAAATGGTAGCTATTATTTGTTATTATTAATCTACAAAGTCTAGTAACTCCTAACCTCTAGGATCAAATATTAAATCAAATTTAAAATCCTTTGTAACCTGGTCCTTTCCCATATTTCTAACTATCATATAGCTTACCTTTGGTAGCTATGTGGCATAGTGGATAGAGAGTCAGGGCTGGAGTCTGGAAGACTCAGCTTCCTAAGTTCAAATTTGGTCCCAGACACTTTCTAACTATGTGACTCTAGACAAGTTGCTTAATCCTGTTTACTCAGTTTCCTCATTTGTAAAATTAACTGGAGAAAGAAATGGCAAACTTCTCCAGTATCTTTGCCAAAGAAACCCCAAATGGGGTCATGAAATGTTGGACATGACTGAAAAATTACTGAGCAACAACAAATAATTTACTTCCCTCCACACACTCTATGATCCAGTGAAACTTGCCTCCTTACTGTTCTTCAAACAGGACATTCCATCTCTTGACTTTGTCTTTTCGCTGGCTGTCTTCCATACTTGGAATCCCTTCCTTTTCTCTTTCCTTTCTTTCTTCACATTTTAAATGAAATCTACATTCTTTAATAAGCCTTCCTGAGTTGTCCTTAATGCTGGTACCTTCCCTTCTGTGACTGGTACCAATTTATCTTGCCATATATAAGATTTTATTTCTGCTCATTAAACTGTCAGGGAATTGATTGTTTTCACATTTTTATACCCTTAATACTTAATACAGAGCATGGAATATAGTAGGTGTTTAATAAATAATTGTTGACTAGTTTTGCTTATTATTTGTTGACAATAAAAAAGCATTTGATCTGACAGAGCAAACATCATCTTAAAAGTTCTCCTCCAACACTTCCATGTATATGTCAAAATTCTAAGATATTTCTTCAAATACATAACAACACATAGAAGTTTTATTGGAGGAATCTCAGATACTCATAGGAAACAAAACACAAAAAGGGGAGTTTTTTTTTTTTTTTTACCAAAGCTCTGGTTGTTATCATAGAGAATGTCCAGTAAAGGGTCCAGATGGAAGAATGGTTACCTTTAAGTGCTGAGGTTTTCAAGATACTCCTATTTTCAGGTGACATTGTCCTGATTATATCAAGACTGAGAATATTTTGAAGTCTTTTAAATGAGGTCACTTATCAATCAAAAAGTTCAACTTAATTATTCACAGAAGAAAAATCTTTTGAATGAAGAATTACTCTTATACATACTATGATATACAGGTGAATTTTCAATCCATAGAGCTGGGTCATTAGTGAAATCAAAACAGTTTATTTGCAACTTAGCTTTTTTATGAATAGCTGACAACCCCTCCCCCACTTAGATCAAGAAATTTTTAAAAGGTAGAGTCTCCTTGGGGAGGGTTAAATCTGGAGAATAAGGGAGGGTTGGTTTGAGCTCTCCTGCCATTAAAGATTTTAGGTAGAACTCACCAGTAGGCGAAGGCATTTAAAGAAGCAGAATGAGGAGGCAACTAAGGTATAGTCCGATATCATATCATCCATGTGACCTTGGGCAAATATTACGTTTGATCTATTTCTCTGTCTTTGGACTTTTGTGACTGGAGTATGATTGATGCATGCACTTTAGTCTACAAAAGTAAGGCTAAGTAATGGATCAAGTCTTTTTATGAAATTTAAACCATTTATTATTTCATTTTATACTAAATCACTAATGCAACCTCTATTTTGGTAGATTCACTTCCTAAATCATAGAAACAATTCTATTAAGTTGAGTGTATTATAACTATTGTTTTCTTTCTGCTTGTGTAATTAGGATTTGAGGACTAACTGGCATGCTGGGCTTTGTAATTTAGAGAGTCAAACACTTCCTCTAAGACCTGAGAGTTATTTGAGAATATCTTCAGCAGAAGGTGGATTTAAATCATACTTAAAGCAATGAGCGCAATGTTAGATACTTAAATGCTTGACTGACATACTTTAAACTTTCTCTTTGTATATGTATATATAGATATATATGTAACATACATCTATACATGTATATATCTATATATACATATACACATACATACATACATACACACACATATATATACACACACTACATATATATATATATATATATATATATATACATACACACACACACACACACTATATATATATATATATATCAGCAATAACATTTAGGAGATAGACCCTACCTGGGATTTGAGCCAAATTGGAAAAAGTTGACTGCACAGGGGCAATAACATATTTGAGAAACCAAAAGCAGAAACTGAAAAGGAGAGGAGTGATGGGAAAAAAAGAAGGGAGGAATAAAATTTGGCCTTCCAGCCCTCCAAGCACTTTGGAAGACATCTCAGATTGAATTTGTTATTGAATTTGTATTCACCTCTTTAAGGACTTTTTGAATTCTCCCCTTCCAATTTGCACCTTTCCGAACTTCCTATCCTGTTCCTGATTAGTAATATATAACACAATATATTCTGCTTGCCTGCTGTACCTAAGCTTTTCCTATATTCTGGTTTTTGCCTCAAATGTAAAGAGATCAGAGCTTAGCTAGAGATATATAGAACTTTAAATTAAGAAAAAGAGCAAAACCTCTGTCTGAGAGTTAGAAATTTTCCTAACTGGGGATTCAGAGCAATTGTGATTGGGTTATTAATTTCTCATTCTATATAAACTCCATCAAACAGTAGAGAAAAGATGGCACACAGACAAGCACCATTGTATTGTATGTAGGCTAAAGTAAGTTAGCTGTCTCAATAGGATCAGTGCACCTAATTATATTTACAGCCTCTATAGTGAGAAGGGAAAAAGGGCAGGGCAGAAAAAAGCAGGACCCCAAATAGATTCTTCTCTGCCCCTTCCAGAAAGGAAGAGGGAGCAGAAAGTAGCAAAAACTGTTCACAGAGACACCCACTGGTGTTACAGTAGCATATTGTGTTAATAATTTTCCACAGAATCGCATAACTGCTTGTAAAATTTGTTTAAGTGTTTAGTGTTTCTATGAATTTCCTGTCTCACCCCTCTTGATAACTCTTGTAAGAATCCTTACTGTTCATTCTTTGCTTTTCTGCTTCATTTCTTCCTCTTCATAGCCCAAGATAAAGGTAGAATTTTAAAGGTCATCTTTGAATAATTGGGAAAAACTGAAAAATTCTTACTTCTCATCTAGATAATAATCACCTCAGTCTCAGGTAGCTGTGAATATTGAGTATATGCCCAGACCTCGAAAACCAATCATCAGATCAGGAAGAACAGGCTATGTATGTCTTCATTCACTGTTATCCTGTGCAGAATTCCCCAAACCTTCAGGGCCAGATCAAAGGAAAGACTCTTACCAAAATACTGTATAACTGAATCATAGGATGATAGATTAAAAGTTGGAAAGGAACACAGAGCTCATCAAGTTCATTTTCCTTCTTCCCTCGCCCCATTTTACAGATGGGGAAACTGAAAGTTAAGTGACTTGTTTAAGCTCATACTAAGTGCCTGAGCTGAGAGTTGAATCCAAATCTCCTTGATTCCAGGTCTGATTCTATCACATTGTCTGTCATCTGAAGTCAGTTCTTTTTCTTCCTTCTGATAAGGAAGCACAACCCAGGCTGAACTTAAGCTTGTACTGAAGATTCATCTGTAGTCTCTACACATAGGAGAGCACACTGTTGGTATGGAAAATAATCATCACAGGTAGAGGAGGAATAGATTCATCTGTAATCAAGCGTTAAATATAATTATTTGAGGTTTTCAAAATGCTTTACAAGTATTATCTCATTTTAGTCTTCCAACAACCTTGGGAGATAGATGCTCTTTTTTTCTCTGTTTTATAGATGAGGAAACAGATGGACAGAAGTTGTTACTTGGCCAGTCACACAGAAAGTTTCTGAAGCTGGATTTGAATTCATGTCTTCTGATTCTAGGTGCAGTATTCTTTCTACTACACCACCTAGCTGTTATATCTTGGGAAGCATAAGACTGTGTCATATAACATGTGTCAATGACACTTCCCCACCCCCTTTGGTTGTATAAATTATGTGTTTGGCTCTGCTTTTGCTTTTTAATACCACCTTTGTAATGGCAAAGCCTATAATAATCTGTTTAGAGAACATTTTATATTAAATGTTAGTGAATGAGAAGTAAGAACTTAGTTTCTGAAATTTGCTCCTTAACCCAGGAAAACAAGTGATTTAATTTCTCTGAACCAGGGTTTTCTCATTTGTAAAAGGAAAATGGTAAAATTTGTACTGAAGACCTTATCAGATTGTTGAGAGTATCAAGTGAGATAATGCATGTAAATCACCATATCAAATATAAACTACCATTACTGTATATCCAGCTTAATTAGTTGGATTCAATAATAGTTCAAAAGCATACAAAACCTCCAGCTTCTAGTATAGTACCTGGCACAATAGTGAATACTTATTAAATGCTTGCTGATTGATAGTATCTGTATATTAGTATCTTGAATATTTTAGAACTCATTCATTAAATGTGGAGTTCATTCCAGTATCTCATTTTAATATCTTATTAGTATGGACTTGAGCTAAAGAAATTATATTTCATTAGTAGTCCTGTCGGTGTTAAGGGCAGCAGGGTGGTGCAGTGGCTAGAGCACTGAGCCTAGAGTCAGGAAGATTTGAATTCAAATCCAGTCTCTTGCACTAATTTTGTGACCTTTATTAACCCTTATTTGCCTCAGTTTTTCATCTGTGTAGTGGGGACACCCCAAAGAAGGAAAAAGCAAACCGATCCTGTTTCTTTGCCAAGAAAACCCCATGGACATGGGGTCACATAGAATTGGATATGACTGAATGACTGAACAGGAACAAGTAGTTGAGTAGCTTCTAAGATGAGAAAACAAGATTTACAGTGGAAAAGCCCATTTACCTTTGTAAGTAGAACAGGGAAGCCTAAGCTGTGTCAGCTAATACTCTATTATATCATAATACACAATCAGATTTTATTTGGAAAGGAAAAGCAGGCTAACATTTTAGCTAAGATACATCTTTGCTTATAGTCATTTTTTATTTATTTAGAAATAATTCTATATATTTTGATTTATCGAATTGCTTCTACTCTGTGTCTGGATGGAATTTTAATGATTAGATTAATCTTTCACTAACATAAAATCTTTACTTGAAAAATATATACAAACTTGGCCAAATCATTTATCCTAATGAAATACTCTAGATCCTTTTGTATTAGTTTTCATAGTCTTTTTTTGTTGCCTTAGTTCTATAATGCATTTATTTCTTCATTCCATTATTATCATGGATTAAAAGCAATTATTTAAAAAGAGCAGAGTTATAGGATCACAGAACTTTAGATCTTCTCAAACACTTAGTCTAGCCAATCAGTGAGAAACTCTATAATATAGAGAAATTTTAATATTTTAATATCTGATTACAATATCTGATTGCCATTACCTGAGAAATTACCATCCAGGTATCATGGAGGAATTGTGGTGGTTACTTGATCACATGCTATTTCATTCCATTGGTTAATGGCTCCACTCATGACAAAATCTTTGTAATTTTCACTCATTGATTCTACTCTAGCCTTATGCAGCAGCACAGAACAAGTTTTCAATAGCAAAGGTTTCGAACACATGGACCCCCTTATGCATGTAGCCCACAACACTATTGAGTGTTACTAGAAGCAGATTAAAATGTATATTAACTGATAATTAAAAAAATAAACCTGTCAGCATTTTGTCAGTATATGATTTTTTTCTAAATCAATAGGATCTGACAGGGAAACTTATGTGACTTTGTTTCTATTTGAATTTGATACTTTTTATATGTCACCATTTTTATATGCCATCATTTTATGTGTCAACCTTTAAAATGTTTAAGGTATCTATTGGATCTCTACTTAGTTTTCATTTCTCCAAGCTAAATATTCCCTATGTCTTTAAGCCTTTATTCATATGATAACTCCTCATTATGCTGGTTCCTCCTCCCTCCAATATAGATTGAGATATTGTCCCACCCATATATTGTATTATCTCCAACGATCTTGACATCATACTTCAATAAATGCATCTTGCTTAGCCTAGTTTTTTTAGGGGTGATGTTATACTGTTGTTCCACATTAAAGGCATCAAGTTGGTACAGTGGGTAAAAGCACTGAATGTTGAATCAGGAAGGCCTAAATTCAAATTCAGCACCAGACAAGTTGTGTGACCCTGAAAAAATCACTTAACCTCCTTTAGTTCCTACCTCACAGAATTGTTTGGGGGAATCAAATGCAATATAATGTGTAGTGCTTTGTAAACCTTAAAGGTACAATATGAATGCTAATTATAATTATTATGTACTTGTTATCATTTAGAATTCACAGAAGTTTGGTAGCATGTGAGGTAAAAATCCTATTTCATATTTTTTCAATTTTTAATCTATATGCAAAAATATATTTATATTTGCTGAATTTTATCTTGTTATTTGGGCTCCCTTTTATATCCTATTGAAATAATTTTGAATTTTAATTTTGCAATGTAAAATTAACTATCCCTCAAATCTGTGTTATCAGAAAATATGTGTACAGCATGTCAATATATTCATGTGTTTTTGTTAAAAATATTGCACAACATAAGATTAAGTAAGAGAAAGCATAGTAGTTGTAGTCACAAAGTTGGCCTTGGAGTTAGAAAGACATTGGTTTAATTCTTTCCTCACCTGTTCTAGATGTGTTACTATGGACAAGACATTAGGCTCACTAGAGAGTGTAATGCCATGCATGAACAGCTTTCCAGAAGAATGCTACTGTGAACAGCTTTTCAAGGTTCTGATTACACAGTATGGTGAACACTATTTACTCAGTAACAAATCGGAGAAAAACATTCACAGAACATCAAGGTATAGCATTCACAATGTTACAGATTATCACAGAAAATCAAAATACAGCATTCACAACAACTTATCACTAAAATGGCCACATAGTTTTCACCACAGTGATCACATGGTTTTGAACAAACTACAGTTATTTAGTCAATCAATCACTTAGTAACTCAATCATTCAATCAACTCAATCACTCAATCATTCTTCAAGAGGTTTGCTTCTCTAAGGGTCACTAAATACAATAGTCAAAGTTTTCCACCATGGGGTACACTAAGTTACAAATCAGTCACTATTCAGTCATTCTTCACTATTCAATCATCAGAAAATATATAGACCATTCTTCCCTAGGTTACAATTAAATCATAATTTTCTTAGTCAGTACACAATATCCAAGTAAAGTCTTCTTTCAGCTTGACTCAGGGTAGGCTCTCAGATTCCTTGGATCCCCTTCTGTGGTCCCTGCTCCTACCTGGATTCACCAAACTGTCAGCTGAGTTCAAAAGCAGACAGCTCCCAGTTCCTTGTTCAGCTCTCCATGCAGTTCCTGTCCTACACTGAAGCTCACAGTGTCCAGTCCACCTTAAATCCTTCATAGTATCTATGCTTGGGAAGTCAAGGCTTAACAAAGCCACAAACAGACAAAATACTGACACCACAGTCATGTTTCCTCAGTCTTCTGCAGCTCTAGCTGGTCCTCATAAATCCTCAGTAGCTCCTCAGCAGCTCCAGCTGAATCTCAGGCTCATCAACTCCTCAGCAGCTCCAGCTGGCCCTCCTGCAGCACCATAAACTCCATTCAAAATCACTTTATCCAGCCTCCACGTGGCTTGCTGCAAGAAATTCTGTCTTTCCCAGCTAGGCTTTTTCCTTATATACAGTATTGCTCCTCCCTATTCAGCCCTTTCCTGTTATGTCAACAACAGGAGTTCACACCTTCTGTTTCTTTAAGAGAGGGTCAATTTGATACTAGATGCTAAGTACCTCTCAGCTTAGCAATACAAAAGGAACTTCAAATTTCATTACTATTACAGAGAGCTACCCAAGAACATACTTCAAAACTTTCAGCTTCAGATCCTGTATTCATCTGCATGTGTAGTAGCAACATCATCACTGAGCATTTATATCAATAAAATCCTTATCCCTCCCCAATAAGACTAAGTGTATTCTATCAGAGATATCTCTCCAGATTTATACAGAGTTCTCAGAAATATTTAATTACTTGTTACTTTACCTCACCAGGAAAATAATCTAGCCTACATTTTATGATGTTATACCAAACCTCCTCATGGCAATGTAGTTATTGAATGAGTGGAATGTGATAGCTTTTGAGATATAGGATTACAATCCCAACTATTGCCCTTAAAGTACATGTGGATGTCAACAATACATTTGGGCAATAAGGTGACTCAATGGATAGAGCACTGGAGTTGGAAACAGGAAGACTCATCTTTCTGAGTTCAAATCTGGCCTCAGATACTAGTTGTGTGACACTGGGAAAGCCAATTAAATCTGTTTGCCTCAGATCATCATCTCTAAAGTGAGCTGGAAAAGGAAACAGCATACCACTCCAGTATCTTTGTCAAGGAGACCACAAATGGGGTCATGAGGAGTCAAACACAATGGAAATGATTGAACAACAACAAACAATGTATTTAATTCTTAGAAGCCTCTATCTTCTCATATATAAAATGAAAACAATAGTATTTTGTTGAATTTACTTCACAGAATTCCTACGAGGAAAGTGTTTTAAAATGTTAAAGTACTAGAGAGATGTGTGTTTCTATTATGCTAGTCCATCTAAAGTTGTGCTCAATGAAATGCATACTTGTGATGTGACAACACAGTAACTCTATAAAAGAAGAGCAAGAGAGTAGTTTGGTGTAACTAGGTCTTAGTGAGCTCACTATGAATCCTTGTAAACACTGTTTATTCTTCTAAATGTCCATAAATTACGTGAATGCCTTCAAATATGATTATAATTTTAAATCTATTAAATCTGATTACATTTTCAATCTATTGTTTAAAGAACAAGTTCTTAAAGAACAGAGTTCTGTCTAAAGATAAATTGCTTAAGGTGGTGGTCTTGTTGGGAGGTGGTTGTTTTCTGAGGATAAGAGGAGGGTGAAACTGTTTATATGGACACCTGAAGAAGGAGTCAGTCACTTGAAGGCCTAAAAAGGGACACATATTTGATATTCCTCTCCTCCCCACCCACCACAATAAATCTCTAATGGAGAAGGAAGTCCTGACTAGTGGGTCATTGAGTTGGGTATTGTTCTGACCAGTTCTCCATATTGACCCTGGCATTCAGACAAGCTTCATACAAGAGGTCAATAACTTCCTGACTACCTTGCTACAAATTATTTGCCTGCCCTCTGGATGAAGGTCAGTGGCAGCAGGCAATGTCATCATCAACCCTGCTATAGCCCTGATGTTTCTCGTGCTAGTCCTGCTTGTCATCACCTCTTTACTTCAGGAGATTTATCAAATTGTATGTTTGGGGTCACCAATTTCATGGATCAGATTATGTATGAATAGGACTTCATTCTTCTGAAGGGGCAACATGAAGGCTCAAATTTCTGGTTTTGTTTCTCCATAGTTATCACTCCTTCAGGGGAATCATCAAATTATTTTTTGTCTTTTATTTTGTTCATTCATTTTTTTTTGCTATATTAGTTTCTTTCTTCTTCCTTTAGTGATATCAGTGTCAAGCTTTATATGTCTCTGAGACCAGGTCCAAAAACAGTCTTCAGCACATTTAAGTGTTAGGAGGACTTCAAGAATACCCCTATGTCCACTAGGGTGGAGGTTATGGTAGAAGACATGCCCATGATGGTCCCTTCTCTATGGTAGACAGTCCTTTTCCTTAAATGGCACCAAAATATCCTTGGGACTTAATTAACTCAAGGGACTAGTGCTCAGGTCATGGATAAAGTTTTCTTCTTTCCTGAGTGCAAAAGGGATAAGCAGTATAGCAAGCAATAGTAGAAAGAAGCTATACTCAACTGAAAAAATACTATATCCTATATGAATATCTTTCCTCTACTGTGAAAACCTTCTTTTTGTTAACTGTTGGATGAATTATGAGTATCTCATTTCATTCCAACAGTTGAACCTGGCATAGTAAGCTGTCCTCAGTTAGGCTGTGCCTACTCTAATATTTCTCTAAAATTTGTAGATGGTACGAGTAGGGATAGTTAAACATATTTAATGACAGATTTAGGATTCAAGAATATTTTAACAGGCTACAATATAATGATAGGTTAAACATACAAAGATGATGTTTAATAAAAATAAATATAAAATCCTACACTTGGATTTAAAAAAATTAGCTGCCAAGTACAAAATGGAAGATATTGCTAGATAAGAGTTTGTGTGAAAGCTCTGAGTATCTTAGCTGACTTCTTTCTGAATGTAGGTGAATAACATACTGTCAAAAAACAAGTATGATATTCATAATTTCTTTATCTCTCCCTTTTACTTGTCTTACCTCACCAATTGCCTACTGGACATCACCTGGATGTCACTTAGAAATCTCAAATTTATGTTGAAAATTTTACTTTTCAGTCTTCCAACCCAAGCATAGTTCATTTCACAAGTTCTTTATTTTTGTCCAGAGGGCTACCATCTTTTTGAACTCCCAGATTTGCAATCTCAGAATTATCCTTAACTTTTCTATCACCTTCACTGCCTTTCATCTCTTCATATCTAATCAGAATCTGTTTTCTTTCTTCCCTCCACAGCATGTCACAAAAATCCTCTTCTTTCCACTCAAATGACCATCATACTCGTCCATTATATTTTGCCTGGACTATTGTAACAGTGTCTTAATTGTACTCTATGCCTTCAGTCTTAATGTTCTCCCCTCTATCAACCACACAGCTGTGGAAATAGTCTTCCTAAATCACTAGGATCTAGCCATCTTATTTCCCTGCTCAATAAACTCTTATGTATGGCTCTCTATGGTGTTTAGCATAAAATATGAATCCCTGTTTCCCATTAAAAGTCTTTCGCCACCTGGTTCCAACTTCTCATTGCAGAATTGTTTCATCATTGTCTCATCATACATTCAAAATTTCAACTGATCTGACTTATTGACTGTTTCTGGTACATGACAGCCCATCTCCCATCTTTATGTTTCTGCACAGGTTTTCCCAATGTGCGTGATGATTTCCCTTCTTGGGAACCTCTAGAGTCATTCAAGGCTTAGCTAAAGTTTCAACTCCAAGGAGCCTTTCCTAATTCTCCTAAGTTAGCAGTATCTCCTTGAAATTATATTTAAAAATATTTTCTATTATTTTCCCTAAAGTAATGCAAACTTCTTGATATCAGGGATAATTTTGATTTTTGTTTTCTAACCCCAATATAAAAAGTCACTGCAGTGGTGTCTGGCACAAACTAATCACTTAATAAATGACTGTTTTTGAAATGCATCTTTGCTGTGGATATGGCCTGCATCAGTGCAAATTTTAACTTTTTCATACTTTCTCATTCTGTTAGATTATCACCATCATTTTTTGTCAATCTTCAGAAGAAGACCTACTCACCATGATGGCAATCTTCTTTTACTATTTTATTTTATTATATTTACATTTTGAGGTCAATGGAATATTTTGCACCTCCCCATTGCACATTGGGTTGACCATAAAATTAATGCTTTGGAAATTCTATTGTTCTAAGATTCAAAATAATTGAGAATTATCGTGGGAATTTTTTTATTTGAAAGATGGGAATTCAAATGAAATCTATTCCATTCACAGGATGGTATGATTTTTTCTAATAAATTTAAACTGGACCTTAAAAACCATCTGGTTCAATCCTCTCATTTTTCAGATGAGAAAAAAAAATGAGCCCCAAGGTCACATGGTAGCATGGAGGAATTCAAAAGTTGGCACTGTGACCATAACTTCATCACTCTTTCCATGGCAATATCCTACTTCTATACTGTTCTCATGTTCCAATTCAATTTTGGGTGAACTAATTGTCCATCAGCTGTGTCTGTGCCAGATATAGGCTATAATGGGCTGACCATACAAATGGAAACTGTGAGATATGGGTGTTGGTTATTTTTCATACATTTAATTTTTCCTGTATAAATTATTAGACTGATGTCTTTCAAATTATCTTGGATCTCACTGAGGAATAATTATGATACTTTGAGATTTTCATATAATATCTGTGATCAAGAGCAACTGGAAGACCTTATCATTTTTAAGTAGTCCCCTTTTTATTTGGACTTTGCAAAATACGTTTTTCAGGACAGCAGAGAATGCTTTTGGCAAGTTTGCATCTCTTTATTATTCTGTGCTTGATCTAAGTAAACAGTAGATTGCTGAATGTTATTGGCTATGTGGTTGAATTTCTCAATGCAAGCAGTTAGATGACACAGAAATAAAACATTAGACTTGGAGTTCAATCAGAACTTCCCAGAGGCAGGAAGACCTGAGTTCAAATTTGAGTTCAGATCTTTATTACCAGTATGACCTTGGGCAAATCACATAACAGATCTCTGTCTCCATTTCCTCACCTGTAAAAAGAGATGATAAGTGTGGTCCCTCCTCCAGACTTTCTCATCTTGTGTGATTTTGATCCACCCATTCTTAAATCCCCCATTGGCAATTCAGCTGGTACACTGGAGAATTTCCTCCAGTCCTTTCAGTATCTTGCAGGTGTGAACACAGCACATGACTGTTCATCTATTGTTTTGTATTCTCACTGCATTACCAACTCATCTTATCTCAGTCACACAAGTTCTTAATGACATCGCTCATTACATGTAAACCATGTCAGGAATTATGTTGCCTACTACATTGTACCTGATAGGCTTCTTTCCATTGTACTTTGAATGACTTGGAATGCCTATTCTTATGATATTATGGTCATTCAGTAGTTACAGCCCCATATGTCACAAGAAGAATGCAGGAGGTAAAGAGATATGGTTGGGGCAACAAGCATTTTGAAAATTATGCACAATTTCATCTGTGATTAGGAGCGTTGGGAGATACCATCCCTTTGAGTAGGAATCATTTTGTTTGGATATTGGATCATAAACTATTGCAGGGTAAAGGGAGAGAGAAAAACATAAAAATTCCAAGCTAGAAGACCAAGAATTAGGTGAGAAAGTAAGTAGATCATATGCCCAGGCCATAATTTAGAGCTAGCTCAGAACCACCCCATAGGGGTGAACAAAGGGTTACTTGGATATGGAAAGGTTGGAGCAAGACTCAGAAAAAAAAAAAAAAAACAACTTAATCACAAAAAGAATTAAGGTTAGACATATTAGGAAGAGATCTAAATCAAATGAAAGTAAAAAGAATCATCTATATATTTATTTTGTTCCTTTCTTCTGAAAGGTTACCTTTAAGTATCATTGCATTGTTTAGTATTCAAGTTTAAAAGTTATTTTGTGACCAATAATAATTCCAGAGGCCTCATGATGAAACATGGTGTTCACTTCCTAACAGAGAAGTGATGGATTGTGGGTGCAGGGAGCATGTATATATTTTTTGGACATAACCAATGCAGAAATTTGTTTTGTGTGCTAAAAATGGCTTGATTTTTCTTTATTTTTCAATGGGGAGTTAGAAAGGGGAGAAGATGGAGTTTTATTAATGTAAAAAAATAAATTAAAAATATTTTGGCCAAAAAAGGGAGATAATAAGAGTTCCTATCACTCAGGGCTGTTATCAGGATAAAATGGGATAGTATTTGTGGAGTGTTTGAAAACTTTAAAATGCTTTATAAAATGTAGTTATTGTTAGTTTAAGGAATCTTGTATGATCTTGATACAGGTATGAAAGTCACTTTGTTGTGGGAGATAGGTTGTATAATAATACTACTATTCTTTCAATATTACCTTGCTTCCAGAATGAGTTCCTCAATGTACTACCATGGTCCAACTGTTCTTTCCAACTAAATTTTCCTAATTGAAATTTCAGCTATTTAATATAACAGTTTGGGAACTGAGGTATTAGGGCCCAAATATAATAATTCTTTTGCTATTGATTATGAAAACACATCATTACAGAATCAATGACTGCTTTAATTTGGTTATAACTTGGTAGTTATAATGAATTGGTTATACCTTTATAGTAAATGATCAAGGAGAATTATCTTTGTTATTTTCTATTTTTCAGTTAGAAGCTTTGGCAATTCCTTTGAATAGGTGTTATGGGAATCTAAAGATCTTCCCTGCCCCTAGGCCCTTTGCTGAAGTGGCTACGTGACTTTGAGGACCCTTGGATATTTGAAAGTATACTCTGTTCCCTAATAGGCTGAATGTGGTCATGTGG
>CM053585.1:143221463-143251520 GCA_028646515.1 Pseudochirops corinnae
CTCTTTTCATGATTTTCCTGCGACATTCTTATTTCTCTTCCCAATTTTTCTTCCACTTCCCTTATTTGGTTTTGAAAATCCTTCTTTAGCTCATCTCTAGCTTTAAGGCATTCTTCATGTTTATTGGAAGCCCCTGGTGGGGGCACTCTGGCTGTGCTCTCCTCCTCCCTCTCTCTCCCATGATCTTTCTTTTCCCCAAAGAAGGAATCTAGGGTTTAGTTGCAGTTCTTCCTTTGCTTCTTATACTTATTCTTACTCATAGTTGGTCAGTCCATGATTTTTTTTTTTAAATCTCTGTGGGGCTCTGCTTCCAGAAGGGAAAGCTCTGTCCCAAATCTCTGGGGTCCTCCCAGCTGCTGTAGCTCTCAGGAAGGTGCTGGGACCCTTCCTACTTACTTCTGGCTCACTGGATAATGAAGACTTCAAGACTGAGGCCCAAGATGGCAATCAGGATCCAGGCTGCTCAACGTGAGAGCACAGACCTCAGAACAATCACTTAGTCCCCCTGCTCTCTTCAGGCCGTGGGCAGCAAGCTGCAATGTGGAGGCGGGTGCAAAACCTCTGCCTTTTGCTTTTCTGCTCTGGAGGCCTTTCGGCCGGATTGCTTTACTCTCCTAATTTTGTAAGCTCCACTGACCTAGTTCTCAACAGTGCTCGCAGCTGACTCTACTCTGCTCACTGCTCCTCTCATCCGGCCGCCCCCAGGGCACAGCCGCAGCTTCAGGCCAGGCTGGTTTCGGTTCGCAGTGCTGATATGGTTCCTCGTAGCGGAGCTGATTTTAGTGGGAAGTATCTTTGTGTGCATTTTGGAGTTCTAGGATTGGTTTAGAGTCCTATTTTATGGGTATTTTGGGGTGGCTATGTGAGAGCTGCGATATGTTGCTGCTGCTATGCCGCCATCTTGGCTCTGCCCCCTAAAGATATTTTTCAACATTTATTTTCATAACATTATGAGTTTCAAATTTTTTTTCCTCCATCCATCTCCACCCTTCAGAAGATGGCATGCAATCTAATATAGGCTATACATGTACAGTCCTATTAAACATATTTCCACATTAGTCATGTTATAAAGGAAGAGCCAGAACTAAAAGGAAAAACAATGAAAAAGAAAAAAGAGGAGAGAGAATACTGTGCTGAAACCTGTATTCAGATTCCACTGTTCTTTCTCTGGATGCAAATAGCATTTTCCATCATGAGTCTTTTGGAATTGTCTTAGATCATTGTATTGCTTAGAAGAGCTAAGTCTATCAAAGTTGATCATCACACTATGTTGTTCTTACTGGGAACAATGTTCTCTTGATTCTGCTCACTTCACCCAGCATCCATTCATGTAAGTATTTACAGGTTTTTCTGAAATCTGCTTGCTCATCATTTCTTATAGAATAATAGTATTCCATTACATTCATATACCACAACTTGTTTTCTGGGAATAAGTAAATTAGTTTAGGCAGAATTGTAATTTTTGTTATATTGACTTGGCTTACCCATGAGGAACTGATATTTTTTACAGTTGTTTAGATCTGACTTTAGTAGTGTGAAAAGTATTTTGTAATTATCTTCATATAGTTCCTGGGATTGTCTTGGCAGGTAGATCCCCAACTATTTTCAATTGGTTATAGTTATTTTAAATGAAATTTCCATTTCTATCTCTTGCTGCTGGACTGTGTTGGTCCTATAAAGAAATCATAATAATTTATATGGATTTATCATATATGCTGCAACTTTGCTAAAGTTGTTAAATATTTCAAGTAATTTCCCTATCTTTCCCATACCCCCACCCCAAGATACTGAGCATACTAAATACCCCTGCCCTCAATCTATTCTCTCTTATATCCTCCCCATCCCCCAAAATAACTTTCTAGTAGGGCAAGATGGATTTTTATACCCTAGTACCTATATATCTTATTTCCCATTTACATGTAAAAAAACCAATTTTTTAACATTTGTTTTTAAAACTTTGATTTCCATATTCTTTCCCTTCTTTCCTCATCACCTACCCCTACTGGGAATACAAACAATTCACTATATGTTGTACATGTGTAGTTATGCAAAACATTTTGATAGTAGTTATATTGTAAAAGATGGTATTTCCCTCCATTCTATTCTGCCACCTACTTATTTTATTTTCTCCTTTGACCCTGTCCCTTTTTAAAAGTGTTTGCTTCTAACTGTTCTCTCCCCCAATCTACCCTTCCTTCTATCATCCCTCCTCTTATCCCCTTCTCCCCTACTTTCCTGTAGGGTAATATACCCAATTATGTTATTCCCTCCTTAAGCCAAATTCATTGAGAGCAAGGTTGACTCATTCCCTTTCACCTTCCTCCTCTTCCTCTCCATCATAACAGTTTTCTCTTGCCTCTTTTATATGAGATAATTTACCCCTTTCTATGTCTCCCTTTCTCCTTCTCCCAATATATTCCTCTCTCACCTCTTAATTTTATTTTATTTTTTTTTGAGATATCATCCCTTCATATGCACCTCATCCTGTGCCCTCATGTACACACATATACACACACTCACATATACACACACATATACACCCTCCTATACAGTATATACACATATATTTGTATGTATATACACTGCATATATAAGCCACTGCACCTCACCTCTTACCCAGAGGGCTGGTTCTGGAGTGTGCTCTTCCCTCACTGTGGATCAATTTGACCTTTTACTTTCTCTTTGGCATTTATGGGTTGAGAAGTCTGGAAACTGCCATAGCTGCCAATGCCTAGCTCCTTTGACCTCTGGAATATCATATTACAAGCCCTGGATCTCTTAATGTAGAAGCTGTTAGATCATGTGTTATCTTGATTGTTTTTCTACAATACGCGAGCTGTTTCTTCCTGACTGCATGTGATATTTCCTCCCTGACCTAGTAACTTTTGAATTTGGCTGTGATATTCCTAGGAGATTTCTTTTGGGGATCTTTTTCAACAAGTGATCAGTGAATTCTTTCAATTTCTCTTTGACCTTCTGGTTCTAGAATATCAGGACAATTTTCCTTAAGAACTTCTTGAAGAATGATTTCTAGGCTCTTTTTTTGACCATGGCTTTAAGGTAGTCCAGTGATTTTTAAATTATCTTCCCTGGATCTATTTTTCTAGGTCAGTGTTTTTTCCAATGAGAAAATTCACATTGCCTTCTACTTTTTTTATTTGTTTGGATCTGTTTTGTAGTATCTTGATTTCTCATACAGTCATTAGCTTCCATTTGCTCCAATCTAATTTTGAAGGAATTGTTCTCTTCAGTGATTTTTTGAAATTCTTTTTCCATGAGACCAATTTAGCTTTTTAAGGCATTCTTCTTTTTATTGGCATTTTGGACCTCTTTTGCCATTTGAGTTATTCCATTTTTAAGGTGTTATTTTCTTCAGGAATTTTCTTGCATCATTCTCACTTTTCTTCTCAATTTTTTCCTCCACTTTTCTTACTTTGATTTTCAAAATCCTTCCTGAGCTCCTCCATGGCCTGCAACCAGTTCATATTTTTCTTGGAAGCTTTTGATGCAGGAGTTTTGACTTTGTTGTCTTCTTTTTTGATGTTTTGATCATTTTTGTCCCCCCCAAAAGATTCTATGGTCTGATTGTGCTTCTTCTGTTTGCTCATCTTGCCAGCCAATTACTTGACTATTGAGCTCTTTGCCATGGTAGAACTCTGCTTCCAGAGTGGAGATAGCTGTGTCCTAAATTGCCAGGGTTTTCTCAAATGTTGTCAGAGCTGTTGTCTGAGGTATGAGGAGGGCACCCTCTCTACAGCCACCATAAACTCTGGCTTTCCTTACCACAGGACCACCACCCAAGACTATTACCCAAATCCAAGCAGATCAAAGCAAGAGTGATTACCCTTTGAATGGCTCCTTGGTGCCCCTACAATCTGCAGGTCAGGAACTCTGGAGGCATCCACACAGTAGCAGCTGAAGCCACTGTACCTCACCTCTTACCCAGAGGGCTGGTTCTGGAGTGTGCTCTTCTCTCACTGTGGATCAATTTGACCTTTTACTTTCTCTTTGGCATTTATGGGTTGAGAAGTCTGAAAACTGACGTAGCTGCCAATGATTCACTCTCCTGAAGTCTTGTCTTGCCTGTCTTTGCCCCTGGTTGGGGCCACTCAGGGTCTGGATCTGTGTGTCCCGCCCATCAGACTGTGCTTGGCTCCTAGACTGGTGTCATAGTCCTTTCCTGATGGTCTTCCAGGCTGCCTTCAGTGGGAGATTTGTTTCTCTCTGTCACTTTGTGGGTTCTGTAGCCCTGAAATTTGTTTAGAGTCATATTTTATCCTCTGAATGATTGCTTGGTTTCCCTATGATCTTCAGCTGGGAACTCTGGAGGCAGCCATGTGGCAGAAGCTGCTGCTGTCATGCCTCTGCTGCCTCTGCTACCTCTGCTGCCCTGGGATCAGGGGCTAGACCAAGCTCTTTTCTCACCCTGTTGCAACAGTGTTACTTACTGACTTTTTACTTTTTCTTTGGTGTTTATGGGTTGAGAAGGCTGGAAATTACCACAACTGCTGGTGATTCACTCTCCTGAAGTTTGTTCTGGCTTATCGGGTCATGAGTCTGGGCCAGCATGGTTCACACAGGATTGTGCTAGGCTCCCAACTTGGTGTGATAGACCCTTTCTGTCATCCTGTCAGGCTGCCTTCAGTGGGAGATTTGTTTTTTTCTGTCACTTTGTGGGTTCTGCAACTCTAAAATTTGTTTAAAATAATTTTTTTTACATGGTTGGATGGTTGGAGATGGTTGGAGCTGGAGCTTAAGCAACTTTTTGTTTTTCTCCCCCATCTTGGCTCTTCCCCCCCTATTTCTTTTTCTTCTCATATTGCTATGGCTAATATTTCTATTACCATATTGAATAATAGTGGTGATAATGGACATCTTTGTCTCACCCCTGATCTTATTGGGAATATGTGTAGCTTATCCCCCTTATATATAATACTTGCTCATAGTTTGAGAGAGATACTAGTTATCATTTTATGGAACCCTCCCTTTATTTTTATGCTCTTACTTGTTTTTAATAACAATGGGTTCTGTATTTTGTCAAAGGCTTTTTCTACATCCATTGAGATAATTATATGATGTTTGTTGGTTTTGTTATTGATAGGATCAATTATGCTGATAGATTTCCTAATATTTAACAAACCCTGTCTTCCTGCTATAAAATCCCACCTGATCATAGTATATGATTCCTGTGATATATTGCTGTAATATCTTTGCCAGTATTTATTTAAAATTTTTTCTTCAATATTCATTAGGGGAATTGGTCTATACTTTTCTTTCTATGTTTCAGTTTTTCCTGGTTTGCATATCAGCACCATATTTGTGCCATAAAATGAATTTGGTAGCACTCCTTATTTCCTCATTTTTCCAAATAGTTTATAAAATATTGGGATTAATTGTTCTTCAAATTTTTTTAGAATTTAGTTGTGAATCCATCTGGTCCTGGGGATTTTTTCTTAGAAAGTTCATTGAGGGTTTGTTTGATTTCTTTTTCCCAAGATTGGGTTATTTAAGTATTTTAATTATTTTTCTGTTAATCTGGGTAATTTATATTTTTGAAGATATTCATCCATTTCATTTAGACCAAATTTATTGGCCTGTAATTAAACTAAATAGCTCCTAACTTAATTTACTTAATTTACTCTTAATTTACTCTTCATTGCTGATGAATTCACCCCTTTCATTTTTGACACTAGTAATTTTGTTTCTTTATTTCTTTTTTAAAATCAAAATAGCCAATATTTAATCTATTTCATTGTTTACCCCCATAAAACCAGCTTCTAGTTTTCTTTATTCTAGGCAGTTTCAATCCATAGTCTGTGTTTATTTTTTCTTTTAAAAAAAAATTAAAGTATTTAACCTAGAAGAGAGAAAACTTGATGTGTGTCTTCAAGTGTTTAAAAGGTCATTATGTGGAAAAGGGATTAGACTTTTCTTTTTCAGTCTAAGTTCCCAAAACTAAGATAGGGGAAAGATTTAGATTTGCCGTGAAGAAAATCCTCCAAACACTTAGAGTTGTCAATAATCAAGTGAGCTACTTTGCATTGTATTCCATTTTCCATCACTGATGATCTTCAAATGGAAGCTGTATTACTATTTTTTGGTAATATTATTGAGAAGATTCCTAATCAGGTACCAGGTTGATACCTTTCTTCCTCTGAGGTTCTGTGATTCTGTGACTGTCTAAATTGGAGACATAATAGGCACCCACACACTCACAGATACTCCTCAGATATTTTCATCATTAAAATAAAATTCTCCATCCTCTTGAAATCACTCAAGTTTGGATGCTTGCTCCTATCATTTTTGATCTATTGCATACTGGTTAGCACTTCTTTGGAAATCCTTTTATTCCCCCAAGAAGACACCTATCCTTGACACTTTCTCTCCTAGAGCTATGGTTCTCAAGGTGTTTCCCACTTATAATCAATACTTTCTTCAAGGAACATCCTTTCTTATATCTGAGTGTTTTGCCTTCCAGAATAACAATTAAGATAATCTTACACTTATGTGTTTTACAGTTATGGTGAGATTTACGGCTAGATTTATAGCCATAGAAATTAGCCTCATCACCTAGTCTAATTTTATTGATGAGCCTGGAGGAATTGAATTATTTCTTCAGAGTCTTACAGGTAGCAAGAACTAGAAAAAGATTCAATTTCAGGCCCCATCACTCCAAATTCAGTGTTCTTCACTTCATTTTGTTCTTTAAATCAGAATTAAACCAAGATAAATATGTCAATATGATTAAGTGTAGTTAGAGATTGAGAGAGTTTATTCTACATCTATTTGTCATTATTTTTTTTTATCTTGCTCCAATCAGCATTTTATCTTAAATTCAACATAAAAAATACACAATTAACATATAATCAGTTTATAGACTATTGAACCACTACATCACTTTCTTTGGTTGTTGTCTCATTTCATAATCATTAAAATACTTTACTTGAACTTCTGTATACATTCTGTAGAGCTGCTGTTATAATGCAAGTCCATTCTTTCCAAAACAACTTCTTTTGAATTGTTTTTTAGGACTTTATGTGCTCGCAACACTCTAACTACACCAGGTAGTTATTTTTAGTCAGATAGAATTCATTGTCCTTCTTGAAGTTCCTTTTGTCAGAGTATTATGGATAGCTTTTGTTCTGCAGACAATGTGCTTAAAACTGTGAGATGTGAATATTAAGCATTTTTATAGGGTAATGCATTTCTCTTTTTACTTTCCTTCTAAAGACTTCCAAAGAGTATTTTATAAATATTTTGGGATCTATAATATATGAGTTCAGAAACATTTCATTTATTATGTGATAAAGGAAGAACATGAGGTTTAGAACTTAGGCACCAGAAAGTCTCTTTTTAACACCCTGAAAGGAGAAGTTTGGGATAGGGGATGTGCAGCTAGCAGGAAACAATGTCCAAATCTACATTTCATCTTATTCCAAATAGATCTAGAAGTGATACCATTGCTCAGATCTGTTGAACTTAGGTGGTGAGGATGATGGAAATAGATTTTAGCTTGTGTGAATAAATTATTTATATGCTGTCTTGTGTGATTTAATTTAATAAATCTGTGTTTCATTCCATATTTCCCCTTTGACTTCTGAAAATAATCTATGGAGTTTCCACATAAGAAAACAGTGCCAAGAAATTCTATTGTGATAATATTGATCATGCCTTCACTATAATCACTAAAGAATCTATTCATGGAATAGAAATATCATAACTTACTAAGAGTTTAAGCAGATATCTTGAGGAATGTACAGTCTTTTGAAATACTCACAATTAGTATCTGTGGCTTGATTTGAACTCAGTTCTTCCTGACTCCAGGCCCAGTGCTCTATCCACTGCACTACCTAGATGCCCCATGATTAGTATTATTATTACTCTTATTTTATAGATGATGGAAATTTGAGACAGAGATGTTAAGTGACTTTCCCAGGAGTAAGAAGTTAGTAATAATTCAAAGTAGAATTTTAATATAGGTCTTTCTGATCTCCAAGACTAGGGCTCTCTATCTACTATGTCACATAACATCTTGAAAGATAGCTGAGCTTTTGAAAACAAGAGATAAAATAGGGGAAGGTGTCCCAGGAAGGGGGACTGGCTTCACTATGTATATATGTACAACATGTATTATATGCATCTGCATATGTATACATATGTGTGTATACACACATACCTACTTATATATGTGGAGAGAGATAGAGAGGAAGAGAGAGAGAGAGAGAGAAGGAAGGGAGAGAAAGAACTTTATTAAGTTTTATGCAGAGGTGTGCTTGAGTCACCTTAAACCATTTTGAGAGAGTTGATTGTTAAATTGGCATTTAAACCTTCACTGTACACCTTTTGTTTACACTCATGAAATCAGAAAATACTACAAATCTGGTTTGGATTCATTATTTTGTTGTCTGTCTAAACTTAAGAAGTGATGGATAAAATGTCAAATATGCATATTAAACTTAAAAGTATGCCATGGGTACTTTTTATTTTCAGAGACATGATTTTTAAACAGTTATGAGAACACTATTGTGTTTATGGTGGGGTAGAGCCAAGATGGTGGAGTAAAGCATGCTTGAGTTCTTCCCCTCCAACCCTCCAAATACTTATAAAAAAGACTCTAAACAAATTATAGAGCTACACAATCACAAAATGACAGAATGAAGCAAATCTCCAGGCTATGACAACCTGGAAGGTTGACAGGAAGGACCTACTACACTGGGCTGGGAACAGAGCACAGTCCAGTGTGAAATGTAAAAGCATAGGTGGGGCCAGAGCAGACCTCAGGGGACTGAATTACTAGCAGCTGTGGTGGTTTCCTGACTTTTTGGCCCATAAATGCCAAAAGCAGTATAGAAGGTCAGTGGGAAAACTCTGTTGGACCTGGGTAAGAGAGGAGTGTGGTTTGGCCCCAGCCCTGGGTAGGCAGGGGTGGCAGTGGTAGCAGTAGTGGCAGTGGCAACAGCAGCTGCTTCCAGAGCTCCCAGCCCACAGATGGTAGGGGGATCAAGTGGCAGATTAGAGGGTGATTGCAGGGATCTTGTGGCTGGCAGGATTATTTTCCTTTGCCCTGCTATCTAGGTCTCAGTCCTGGGTGGCAGTTCTGGGGTAAGCAGGAGCACTGATGTAGTAGAGCTTATGGTATAGCAGAGAGGGAATCCTCTTCATAGTTCCTAGGCAGGAAAGAAGGCTTGTGGTAACTCACAGATCAGAGCACAGACCAGGAAAGGAGTAAACACCTCTCCTTTTATCATACCACTCTGGAAGAACTGAGAATTTGCAGGTCCCTAGAAGTATCTTTGAAAACAGCTGCAAAAGATCCCTGGAGTTTGGGCCAAGACATCCTACACACTGGAAGTGGAGTACTACCTTGACAATGAGTTAGAAAGAGGAGTATTTGGCTGGGAAAATGAATAAACAGCAGGAAAAAAACCTCAGACTATAGAATCTCACTTTTGTGACAAAGAAGATAAAAACATACTACCAGAAGAAGACAACAAAGTCAAAGCTCCTACATCAAAGGCCTCCAAGAAAGATACAATATGAAATTGAAGATACCGAGGGGTGGAGGGTTTGTGTAATTTTCTAATAACTGTACTTAGCGATTAATGATATTTAGTAATTGTGAATCTAGGTAAGTGACTGATTAAGTTAATCTATAATTGCCCCATGACTGGAAGGTTGATTATTGTATCATGAACTGATTAAATGATTAAGTATTGATTATAGTATTGTGGATTGATTGAATGATTAAGTAAGGAGGGTTTCTCCCTTAGGGAAACCGGATGATTATTCTTTTGTTCTTTGTTCTAAATATTGTGGCCACCATAGTGAAAAATGTGTGGCCATTCTAATGTTAAGCTGTTATGAACACTACATTGTGATTTTCAGTGATAAGACATAATGTGAATATTATATTATAATTTATTGTGAATGTTTGCCTTGATTTATAATGGAATTAATGGAGTGTTCACTATACTGTGTAATCTGAACCTTAAAAGCTGTTCACAGTAGCATTCTCTTGGGAATCTGCTGGTGCATGGGGTTACATACTCCTAGGAATATTGTAGCCAAATTCCAGAGTTCTCAGGTCAAGGAGATAATATTGCAAGAATTCAGAAAGAAACCATTTGACTATTGTCAAAATAGAATCAGGATAACACAAGATCTAGTGTCTTCTATGTTAAGGGATTGGAGGGCTTGGAATATGATATTCCAGAGATCAGAGGAGGTAGGATTAAAAGAATCACTTGATTAAAAGAATCACCTACCCAGCAAAACTGAGTATAGTGCTTCAGCAGAAAAAAATAGATATTCAATGAAATAGAGGTCTTTCAAGCATCCTTGTTGAAAAGACCAGAGCTGAGTAGAAAAGGGCACAGGGTGAGTTGAATATGAATGGATGATATCAAAAAATAAAATTAAGGGGTGAGAGATGGATATATTGGGAGAAGGAGAAAGGGAGAGATAGAATGGGATTAATTCTCTCACATAAAAGAAGCAAGAAAAAGCTTTTACAATGCAGAGGAAGAGGGAGGAGGTGAGAGAGAATGAGTGAACCTTATTTTCCTCAGATTTAGGTTGAGGAGGGAATAATATATACACTTAATTGTGTATCTTACCATACAGGAAAGGACAGGAAAGGGGATAAGAAGGGGGAGGATGATAGAAGGATGGGCAGATTGGTGGAGGGGGTAGTCAGAAGCAAACACTTTTGAAAATGAACTGGGTCAAAGGAAAGAATAGAATAAATGGGGAGCAGGAGGGGATGGAGAGAAATATAGTTAGTTTTTCACAACATGACTCTTATGGAAGTTTGCATAGTTACACTTGTAAAACCTATATTGAATTGCTTGCCTTCTCAATGAGGATAGATTAGTACAGAAGAAGGGAGAGAATTTGTAACACAAAGTGTGAAAAAACAAATGTTAAAAATTGTTTGTACATGCAACTGGGAAATAAGATGTAGAGAAAGTGAAATGTATAAATCTATCTTTTCCTTTAATAAAGTGATGGGGAGGGGGATGGGTGGATGGTAGAGTGGAGGACAGGCTTGAGAAGGCATAATTATAATACATACCATCTTGGGGTGGGGGGAGGGGAGAGGTGAGGAGAAAATTTGGGACTCAAAATCTTGAGGAAATGAATGTTAAAGACTAAAATAGATAAATTAATAAAATAAATTAATATAAAAAGGAAAGTCCTTTCTTACTCCAGCTCATGTCCAGTTTCTCACCTTTCCCCACATACCTTCCTTCCCATGCCTCCTTCCCCTTTCTTACTCCCAGTTGCTCACCCATTCCCTATCTTTGTAACCTTTTTATATCAAGTTTTATTAATGTGTTTTATTTTTACATTAGAAATATTTGTAGATTACTCCTATTTCCCAAGAGGTCTATTATAGTAAAATATAACTTAGATAATAAAAAAGAACACTATTTTGTTTATGAAAAACTTTCCTCAGAATAAATTTGAGAGGTATGTTATGTAAGCATTAATATCCCCATTTTACTGGTGAACAAATGGAGTCATGATGTGACTTGATCATGACGTCCTAGGTCAGAGGTTCCCAAACTTATTTGGCCTACTGCTCCTGTTTAAAAACAAATTACTCATACCCCCCACCCCTGAAATCTACCTTCCTTTTTAAAATGAATTAATTTTTATTTTATAATATCCAGTTCCAGAAACTTTTGAGTTTTAAATTTTCTTCCCCTCCTTCCTCTCCCCTTTCTCCAAAATGGCATGCAATCTGATATAGGCTCAACATATACATTCATATTAAACATATTTTCACATTAGTCATGTTGTAAAGAAGAATTATAACCACTGAAATGAACCATGAAAAAGAAGAAACAAAACAAAATAAAAAAAAGACAGCAAATAGTATGCTTTGATCTGCATTCAGTTGCTGTAATTCTTTCTCTGGATGTGGATAGTATTTTCCATCTTGACCCTTTTGCAGTTGTCTTAGAACCTTGAATTGCTGAGAAGAGCCAAGTCTATCAAAGTTAGTCATCACACAATTTGACTGTAACTGTGTACAATGTTCTCCTGGTTCTGTTTGCCTCACTCAGCATTAGTTCATATAAGTGTTTCCAGGTTTTTCTGAAGTCTGCCTACTCCTCATTTCTTATTGCACAATAATAGTATTCCATTACATTCATATACCACTATCTGTTTAGTCATTCCCCAATTGATGGGCATCCCCTCAATTTCCAATTCTTTACCACTACAGGAAATCTACTTTCTTTAACTCTTAAATTTTTTTTAAATATTTGTATCATTAAAAAAATTACACACGCACATATAAACATTACATATCTTAAATTAATTTATTGTAAATTTGTGGATTTTTTTCCTACATTGAAATTTTGATCATGCAATATTGCATCATGTAACCATATTGTATTGTATTATAGACAATCATTATGTATATATATTCCTGCTGATGCATGCTGGACTTCCCAACAATGTGTAACATGATTGCCAGCCAACACTTGCTTGTTAAGACCTATTGGCAGACTTGAGCATTGATTGGTCATAACTTGCATTTTGTGTGTTTATTTGGAAAATAATATAATCACAATAACACAACAGATGAAACATGTATGAGAGGCATTTCAAAATTTTCTTTTCTTCTCTTCTTTCCTTATGCTTCTACCACACCCTTATTTTTATTCAGCAACCTCCAATTGCACCTAATGTTACTATGCACCTCTGGATTCCAGCACTCCAGGAGGTAGTATTCCTTACTTTGGGAGCCTATGACCTAGCTAGTAAGACTTGAAACTCTGAAGAGCAAATTCTTAGAGGAGGGAATGTGCTGTATATATTTAGGGGGAGATGAGTAGTGAGTTTTAATGAAGTATTAGACATACTCTGAAGAAAGTGGGAAACTAGTTTGATTCCAGATTGTGGAGGGCTTTGAATACCATACCAAAGGGTTTAGGTTTAATCTGGAATGTATTACAGAGTCACTGAATATTTGATACCAGACTCGTGGCACTGTAAGATTTGAGATTTAAGTAGATTGATCTGTTAGTGGCTTTTCAAACAGTTCTTTGAAAACTGGTGATGATGTGAACTATGGTGGTATTACTTGGAAGAGAAAAAAGGGGTTGGTATGAGAGATAGTCTGAAGGCAAAGTGTTCTACTGGGGCTTCCTATTCAGATATGGGGTTGACTAGGTGGCCTCTGAGGATTTTACTAAGCCTTAACTTCTGTGATTCTATGATTTTATGACTTAAGACATTGTGACTTGGAAGAGAAGCCCATTCATTTGAAAAGTGCATGATGATAGTGAATAATTGAATGTGATTTAAAGGGCTTGAAAAAAGTTGCAAGAAAGGGCATAATGGTTAATAGCTAAGCTAAAGAACCATAGCTGAAACTAATGAGAAAAGTTCCTTGTACTCCAATAGCACCAAAAAATCACTAAAGGCCAGGAATCCTAGTGATCCCTCAGAAATTACCAATACCTAAAATGTGAATCAGACAGATAATGAGAAACTGTTATCTTGTTATTAGGCAGACCTTTGCTCTCTTCATATCTTAATCATGGAGCCAACTGAATGAGTCAATGAATATGTAAATTAATCTCTATAATTCTGTCATACCATAATAAAATTCAATTTTGAACCTGAACTGCAGAATGACTAGAAAGATGCGTATTTCTGCTAGACCATGGAATGGAGAGAAGAATATGATCCCATGGATACTGGGTATACAGGAGACATTTTTCTAATTTCCTCATCCTATGTAGACCTATTCAATGTTTGTCACCAATATCCATGGTATTAGTTTGCTCCTCATTAGCACATTTTCCTTTTGTTTACTTCTAAGACCCTCCCTTGTCACTGAGGCATGATGTGGATAGTCAAGACATTCTTGGTCTAACCCAGGGCTTCTTAAACTTCTTCTACTCCAGTGACCCCATTTCAGGTTGTGTGGCCTGAGGGTATGCATAGTGTAAAGTGTGCATGCTTTATGTTCAGAACCAAGGCTGTAGTCAAGTTGCAAGATGCAACATGGGCAAGCAGTGCCAGAAACACCTATATATACATATGTGTATATGGCACAGTGTGACAGAGCAGGCAAATACCAACACCAGGATGTGCTAGATGCCTTAGCATAGCCAGAGGAAACTACAGACTCCAGCTCTGAGAACTGCCACATGCTTTGGTGTAACCCTGACTGGTAGGCATCCTTTAGTGGTGAGACTACCATGTGCTTCAGTGCAGCCCAGGGTAGGTGGACATCTTCTGTTGGAAGGGCCTCCATGTGCTTTAGTGTAGGTTGGAGAAACACAGAAAAAACCCATATGGACTCATCACATGCCAGATACCACTACTAGGACCCCTAGCTCAGCACCAGATATGCTACTAGACCTCTAACAGCATCCAACAGCACTAGCCACCCCACCATTGCAACATAGCACCAAAGATGAGGGTCACGTGTGGACCTCAGGGCAACTTCAGCACAGCACCAGGTAAATAGCAGAGCCTGCATCTAGTGGCACAAGAAGCCTGAGACAGAGCCTCTTCCACAGTGGGAACAGTGCTCAAATTTAAAAGAAAGGAAAAAGGCTGAAATAGATCAGCAAAAAAATGACAAAAAAAAAAATCTGACTGTGGAAATTTATTATGGTGACAGGGAATACCAAGACACAAACTCAGAAGAAGACAACAATGTCAAAACACCTATGAGAAAAGCAACAAAGAAAAATGGGAAATTGTTTAAAGCCCAGGAAAAACTCACAGAAGAGCTCAAAAAGGAGTTTAAAATCATATAAGAGAGGTAGAAGAAAAATTGGGAAAAGAAATTAGAATGATGCAAGAGAATTATGAAAAAGGACTCAACAGCTAAGGAAACTGCTTAAAAAGTAGAATTGGCCAAATGGAAAAAGAGAAACAAATCTACTGAAGAAAATAATTCCTTAAAGAGTAAAATTGGCCAAATGGAATAGAAAGTACAAAATCTAATTGAGGAAAACAACACTTTAAAAGTTATAATTGGGCAAGTGGAAGCTAATGACTCTATGACACATCATGAATCAACCAGCAAATTTAAAAGCATGAAAACAATGGAAGAAAATGTAAAATGCATCATAAGACAAACAACTGACCTAGAAAAATAGATCCAGGTAATTCAACATTAGAATCATTGAGCTACCTGAAAGCTATAATTAAAAGGAGCATCTATCTGGGCAGTATCTTTCAAGAAAATATGAAGGAAAACTGATCTGATGTGCTGGATCCAGAGGGCAAAATAAACATTGAAAAAAATCTACCACTCACCTCAGCAAAGAGATCTCAAAATAAATATCCCAAGGAACATTATGGCCAAATTTCAGAACTATGAGGTAAAGGAAAAAAAATAATACAAGTGGTTAGAAAGAAAAAAAATTCAAATATTGTGGAGTCATAGTCAGGATTACATAGAACTTGGCAACTACAATATTCAAGAATTGGAGGTCATGAAATGTAATATTCGAGGAGACAAAAGAAGTAGGACTACAACCAAGAATCACTTACCTAGCAAAAGTAATATATTAAAGGGAAAAATCATCATCCAATGAAACAGAAAGATTAGAAGCCTTCGTAAGGAGTAGACCAGAACTAAATAAAAAAATTGACCTGTGATATCAACACCCAAGAGAAACATTAACAGATAAAAAGGGAAAAGAAAACAAGGGACTCGATAGAGCTAACTGTTTACATCTTTACATGGGAAGATGATACTTGTTTTCCTGAGAAATTGTATCAGTAATAGTACAGATAGAAGGAATATACATAGACAGAGGATATTGGATATATGGTGAATTTGATAGAATGGCATAAAAAATTAAGAGATGAGAAAGAGAAATACAATGGGTGCAGAAGGAGGGAGAGGTAGAATGGGGGTAAATTATTTCACATGAAGAGGTGAGAAAGACCTGTTTCAGTGGAAGGGAAGATGGGGTGGGGCAATTGGCATTGCTTAAACCTTCCTCTCATCAGTATAGGTTTATCAATTGAATATAGAAATCAATTTTCCCCAACAGTGAAGTAGGAGAGGAGATTAAGTAAAAGGGGATACTGGGATCTGATGGAATATCTGACTGGCAGATCAAGGGAGGTGACAAACACCATCGAGGAGGGAAAGGGTGAAAAGATAGAAAGGACAAACAGGAGGAAGAATAGGAGGAGGGAAAATACACAGGTAGTAAGTATAACCATGAATGTGAATGGGACGAACCCTCCCAATAAAACAGAGGCTGATAACAGAGTGGATGAAAAATGAGAATTTAAATTATGGTGCTTACAAGAAATACACTTGAAATAGAGAGACACACAGAGTAAAGATAAATGAATGGAGCAGAATCCATTATGCTTCAGCTGAAGAAAAAAAAGCAGAGGTAGCAATCCTGGTCTTGGACAAAGTAAAAGCAAAAATAGGACTAGATAAAAGAGGAAAGGAAGGAAAGTACATCTTGCTAAAAAGTACCATAGACAATGAAGCAATCAAATAGAAAGAGCAAGGAGTAGTCTACCTGTGAGATCTATGAGGAAGGGAACAATTCATCACAAAAGAAGAGATAGAGAGCATTACAAAATGTAGAATAGATAATTTTGATCATATTATATTGAAAAGTTTTTGTACAAACAAACTTATTGCAACCAAGATTAGAAGGAAGGCAGAAAGATGCAAAACAATCTTTACAGAAAGGGTCTCTGACAATGGCCTAATTTCTCAAATATATAGAGAGCTGAGTCAAATTTATGACAATGTAAGCCATTCCCAAATTGATAAATAGTCAAAAGATATGAACAGGCAGTTTTCAAATGAAGAAATCAAAGATATCTATAGACATATGAAGTATTATTCTTTTATTAGAGGAATACAAATAAGAAAACACTCTGAAATGTCACTTCACACCAGTTAGATTGACTAATATGTCAAAAAAGGAAAATGATAAATGTTAGAGAGGATGTGGGAAAATTGGGACAGTAAGTTGGTGGAGTTGAGAATGTATCTAACTATTCTGGAGAGCAATGTGAAACTATGCCCAAAAGGCAATCAAACTGTGCATACCCTTTGATTCAGTAATATCTCTACTAGGTCTGTATCCCAAAGAGATCATAAAAAATGGAAAAGGATCCATAGGTGCAAAAATATTTATAGCAGCCCTATTCATCATGGAAAACTATTAAAAATTGAAGGGATGCCCATCAATTTCAGAATGGCTGAATAAGCTATGGCATTTGAATGTTATGGAACACTGCTGTGCAATAGAAAATGATGAACAGGCAGATTTCAGAAAAACTTGGAAAGACTTGTCCAAATGTAAAGTGAAATGAGCAGAACCATGAAAACATTGTATACATTATTGGTAATGTTGTGTGATGATCGTCTGTGAATGACTCAGTTTTTATCAGGAGCACAATGATCTAAGACAAGTACAAAGACTCAGGAAGGAAAATGCTATTGAATCCAGATGGAATCTGAGTGCAGTTCTAAGCATATATTTTTCACTTTATTCTTTCTTATGTTTTTTTTTCCCTTTTGATCTGTTTCTTCTTCAACTGTAATAAATATGGAGATATATTTTATATAATTGCATATGTATAAACTATATCAAATTGCCTACCATTTTTAGAAGAGGGGAGAGGAGGAAAGGAGGGAGGAAAATTTGGAACTCAAAATCTTGTAAAAATGAATGCTAAAAATTTTCTTCATATGTAATTGTTGGGAAAAATAAAATATCTTTTAAATAAAAAAGTGACTTTTAAGTTCTTCCAAAAAAGGGGAAAGTTAATTTGAGGGATTATTAAGTAAATGAAGGGTCAAAATCTGAAATAAGCCAGAAATATATGATTGTGATCTTTTGTTTATCTATTTCTCTCTGTCTCTCTGTCTCTCTGTCTCTGTCTCTGTCTCTCTTTCCATACATACATAATACATACATAATACACATACATATATATATATATGTATTTATTAAATATTATTATCTATTTATGAAGACGTTAAAGTGTACAGAAGGCTGGGTTTAGAGTCAGGAATATCTTACTTTCAGTCCTTTCTCCAACACATACTGGCTATGTGGTCATGAGCAATTCACCTAACTTCAAAATAACTCAGGCCCCCAAGGCTACAAGTTACTAACCGTTTCTTCATTTGTTTTCATATTGGGAGTCCCCAATAGGACCAAAATTTTATAGTCATTAAGAAGTTAGAGGGAAATGGGAAGAGAGATTCAGTTACCCATCTGACTCAAGAAAAAGAGTCAATATAATCAGGAGTAATGGGAGAGGATTTTAAAATACTCACTTAAAACACTGACATTTTGGATTGCACAACATGATGTAATGGCAGATGCCCAGAAATAAATGGAGTCAGTTTTAGCTTGTTATTCTCTCAGGCATTTGGCCCAACTATAGACAGGGAACTGAACACAATGATTTCTAGTGAATCAACAGGTTCCCTTCAGTACACACATGGCAAACCATTCCCAGAATAACGAGGAAAGAAAGGCTTGTGCCAATCTCTAATTAACTGTAAACTTGTTTGTCTTAGCTAATATAACTATGCATCAGCCAATTCCACTAACAGAGAATTGTATGACTGATATTGTGAAAGAGGAAAAAATATATAGTTCTTATTTTTCCTGCTCTATGAATATGTTTATATTTGTGTTTCTTGGGGTTGTTTTGAGGAAGGGTTTGGTATCTATGAATTTATTCAGCTTAAGGTAGTTTCTTATGTGGAAATTTTCTCCACCAATGGTGATTAGCAACCCATTCATAAGTTGGAATCTTAGAGAATTCTCTTGGGTACTGAGAAACCAAGTGACTTGTCTGTGGTCACACAGCTAGTGCCAGAGATAAACAAGGCTTGAACGTAAGTTTTTTTTTTTTATTCTAAGGACGACTGGACCCACAACACTAGGATACTTCTATGTAAATGATTTATTTATCAATATCTATTCCAACCCATAAATAATTCAATTCTTTTCAATGAGCATTTTCTATAATGTAAGTATCTGTAAAAATAGTGGGACCTTATTGCATATTTTCTAAGAAAATCTGCAGTTGATTCTTGGAAATAATCAATTTGTATCCAAATTAATGGCCAGTAGTTTGTTATAGGCCAGGGTAGAGGGGAGGATCCTAGATTTACTGACATAATTCATAAAATTTAGATTATATTTGGAAACAAGTCCATTGTTGGATATTTAGTATTTATGTTGATGTTTACTGCAATGATAAGAATATTTAGGGCATATTTAACATGAAAACATGATCCTTGACGTGGATATCATTTCTACATATAAAAAATAGGCTCTCCATTGCAAAATTCGTCCCACAACTACTGAGCAAGAGAAAATATGTGACTTCCTATTCTAATGAACTCTGGTTGTATAATTGAAACATACTGCCAAGAATTTTTGGCTTCTGTGTCTAGGGTTTGTACTTATAGATTTGGTTTTATCATCTTCTAGTGATGGCAATTCCTTCTGTTACAGTTCTAGGGCTGTCAGCATTCTCATTATAAACAAGGCTCCTAGTTTTGAGGTACAGCCCTTTTATTCTTGGCAAATCAGCTAATGGAAACCACGACACCAGTAAATATTAGTTCAATGTGTCCCTGCCCCCATCCAATATGGCTCTTGGCTCTTGGCATCCATATCTTTTCAACTCCTTGCCAGTTCTGATTAATTTAGAGTGGAAAAGTGTGTGTGCATGTGTGTGTGTGTGTGTGTGTGTATGTGTATGTGTGTGTGGGAGAGAGGGGATTCTGTAATTTATTTGGATGGGATGCTATGTCTAGGGTGGCTATTTGGTGCTACACAGTGAGTATTGTGAATCTTTTGGGAAAGATGCATAAAGGCATTGACATAAAGTGCATTTGAAAGGATAAAATGCTGCTTTCCCTCAGGGGTAAAAAGTCTGAAATTCAAAATCCAAATTTTAATGTCATTACTCAAGACTTGAGATAATGTTCATGATATTAAGTCAAGGGCTTATGTGTGGATTACAACTTAGCCAAGTGCTCTTGATATGACCAATTTTCTCAGTTAATGAAATACCACCAGCATTATTTAATTTGGCACTATGATAGCAATTAGGTTAGAAACACCAGTTTGGATAAGGTATAGAATCAGAAACTCTCAAAGGTGGAAGGTACCTCAGAGATCATCAAGCCCAAGTTGTATTGGTGCAGGAAACCCTCTATAGCATTGATTCTTTATGTGGGTGTATGGATTCCCAAAGGGTTTGTGCATTCATTTCAGTCAGTATGTGATGGTAGAGTTAGAACTTGGATGGGAAAAATTATATCATTATTTTTACAAGTTTTAATTGAAATTTGGAATTTATTATGTAAATTCAATTATCTAAAGACATTATTCTGAGAAGATAGTTTCATTAAACTGAAAAAGAAGTCTATAAAACTTAAAGAAAGAAGGAAAGAAACTCCTCTACAATAACCTTCTACTTGAATACTCTTAGTGATGGGGAACTCATTAATTACTGAATTCACTCAATACCCCAAATTTTCTAACTCAGGCAAGATAATTTTCATCACTTATGGCCATAAGGAAATTGGTAGATTATAGATGCACACTAACTTCATGTTATAACTAAACTCTTCATCTGAACACAATTTGACTGCCCAATAGATGTTCTTAGAACTGCTTTGAGAAGACAAAGGATTAAGTGCTGGTGACAAATTGTTGAAAGGTGAAAAAAAGGGGCTAGTGCATCTTGGGGAGAGAGAAACCCAAAATTTAGTTGATGTTCATATAACTAGCACTATGACTGAAGTGTTATTGGAGCATTCTGGAAACAGTATGACAAGTCATCAATTACTTTCCAGTGATTTCCTTAGTGAAAACACAGATTAGTATGACAAAGAAAATTAATTCAAGAAACCATCATTCAGGTTGGCAATATCTAGTCTATCCACATGTCTTTGCAATAACTTCTACATTGATATGTTTAATTGCTAATGAGAAGCTATTACTTCCATTGATCTTAAATCTGTCTCTCTGCAACTTCTAATTATTGACACAAGTTCTGCCCTGTTCAAGTAGCACCACTGGTCTAATTCTTTTCCTACATTAGCAGTCACCAACTGTGATTTCTATCCTAGACACAGATGATATGAGCCATCTCTCTTAGTTCTTCAAATATAGGATTTATTAATCAAGATTTATGATTTCATACTAAAATAAATTATATATTGCCTTTTTCTTGTCCTCATAGCATGATGCCCTTGTTGTAATGTTGTGTAACAACGTAAGACTCATGATAATTGATCATATTTGAAGGTACTAATTAATTCAAAGTATTATGTTGACTTTATATACAAAGCAAATGGGGGTTGGCAAATTTGAATTTTTAGCCAGATAGTAAAAATGGCAGAGAAAAATTAGATAAGGATACTGAGAATGAAAAAAGAAAAGTGAAACTCTAGTGGGCATCTGCTGCATCTGCTTCATCCCCTTGGGACAAAGGGACAACAGAAATGAAAAATACTGGACCAACTTTCAAAGAGCTTCAAACTGCAAAGCACCATACTCCAGGGGGATTTTAACTACCTAGACATCTGTTGGGTTACAAATACAGCTATCAAAATGCTTTGTAAATTATGCTGAGGACAGTTTTATGACCCAGAAAGTAAGAACCTAACCAAGGGAGAAGTCATTCTGCCTTGACTTGTGAATAATGGATGAAATGAGTGAAAGTCTTGGGGAAAATTAAAGTTTGGTACACAAAACTAGGAGCAACCCTAATTCATTAGATTAATTTCTAGGTCACAGATCTATAAGGGATATGAAAATAGTACAAGGAAAGGAAACAGATTTATAGGCATTAAAAATATCATGGATTAAGTTCATGGCAAGAAGTATTTATATTTTACAAGTGGATGAGAATGTACTTTGTGAAAATAGTCTATAATTGTTTGGAAATCAGAAGACCAGGAAATAAGAAGTAATTGATGAAATTTTCCAAAGAAAAATCTGGAGACTGAGGAATGATCTCTTTGGGGGGGAAATTTGAAATGAAGGCAACACATTTTTCATAGAGAGTATAATAGTAGTATATTGTGATATTCAGAGGCAGCATGGAATTGGACAGAGTGCTGCAGTATGAGTCAGGACAATCTGAGGCAAAATCTTATTTCTGACCTTTTCTGACTGTATCCTTAGGCAATTCACTTAGCCTTTCTGATCCTCAAGTAAGTCTCTAAGATTGTCACTTATGGGTGACTTATTAGGTAGAATAGTAATGGAATTTGAAGATCTCTTTGTATTGGCAGGCTAACAGGTACTTAGCACTTAGTTTCAAGTTAATTATATCAAGCCTCTGTTAAGAAACAGAGGGTGTGAACCCTTGTTGCTGACATAACAGGAAGGGGTGGAACAGAGAGAAGCTTATGTAAGGAAAAACACAAGCTGGAGAGTTAGAATTTCTTGGAGCAAACCATATGGAGCTGAGGAGGAGAGGCTAGAAAGTGATTTTGGTTTTGAGAATGGAGCTTTTGCTGAGACTTTTCTTCTGTGAGCTTCTGCTAAGAGTTTCTAAGAACCAGGTTGAGCAGCTACCATGAGTGAGAGAGGAGGATCCCTGCTTGAGGGAACCTGTTCTGTTGTGAAGGTTTAGGAATGAGGGTTTTCACTGCATTAACCATGTGTACCAACTTCATGGTTACTGTAATGACTTTGACTTTCTGATTCTGGGACTTGGTTTCCTGGTATTTGAATAAGGACTTGAGGTGGATAAGACACTGTGAGCTTCAATATGGAGGAGGTACTGCATGGAGAGCTGGATAAGGAACTGGGAGCTGTCTACCTTTAAACTCAGGTGGCAGTTGGTTAGATTTGGGCAGGAGCTGGGACCATGGAAGAGGAACCATAGAAGCTGAGAGCCTGCCTTGAGTCAGGATGGAAAGACCTCCCCTTGGGTATTTAATGCTGACAGATGAGATTGTAACTTACTTGTGACTTCAGGATGGATGGTCTTTGTACTTTCCACAACCCCTTAAGAGGGTACTGAGTAGTGACTGATGATATTATAGGGTGATGATTATACCCCATAGGTGGAGGACTTTGACCTTTGTACTTTGTGTCAAGGAGTCTTGCCTTCTTAGAGGTGATTGAATTAAGAATTACTAAATGAAGGACTTAGTAAATGAATGTTATCTTTTGCTTAAAAATATGACCACTTTGGTTAAAACTATGTGGCCATTTTAGTGATAAGTTGTGAAGTTATAACATTCTGAATGCTGTACTTTGTTTTCTGTGAATGTTTTGCTCTGATTTGCTACTGAAGAGAGAGTTCACTTTACTGTGTAATCAAGACCTTGAATCTGTTAACAGCAGCAGTCCTCTAGAAAGCTGCTCATGCTTTACTTTACACTGGGATCACAACCCCTGCATGATGTCCACTATGTATCTGCTGCTTTTCCTGGTTTAAACTCCATGGAACAACATGCCCCTTCCAGGTTAAGCTCATCACTTCTAATCTTATTACCAAGCTGCAAACTCAAGCTTTGTCTGACACCATCTCCTGCTGCCTTCTCTCACTTTGGACTGGAGGACTGGAAGGTGGAGTACCCAACTCCTCCCACTGCATTCTTTTAGGAAAAACAGAGCCTAGACTTCTCACGTCATTCTTTCAGTATCTGTTGTTCTGTCTGTTTTTAACTCCACAAAATAAGATCCCCCTAACTGGTTCCCCTCACCCCTCTTTCTTCTTCCTTTTTCATGTTGTCTCTCCCTATTAGATTGTAAGCTCCTTGAGGGCAGGGACCATCTTTCTCATTTTATTAATGATGTCCTTAGCATTTAGCACAGTGTTGATGCATAATAAGTACTCAATAAATATTGGTTTGAGCTGACATAGTGAACAATCTTTGCTGTGGCTGAAAAATTTATCACACTTCAATTAGTTTAGTAATGAGATTCTATGAATCTAAAGAGACTGTAACTTAGATGAATGGGATATATTCTGTCTCTGGGATATGCTTGAAATCTTTCTATCTTGGTTGGCTTTTCCAGTGCTTACATTGTATTGATATGGCTTATGATCGCTCAAGTTCATATAAATGTCATGATGAAATATTAGGGAGGACTAAAAACACAGATGATATATTGTCCTAATGGGAAGACACTATGGGATAAATAGAGGAAAATGTGATAGACTTCCAGTCAGAGACTTTGGTTTGAATCTTTCCTCTGATACTCTCACCTGTGGCTCAAAAGAGCTATAAACATGTTCAGTGGCCCCATGCCACTAATACCATTTTTGCAGAGGGTCTAAACTGGCTTGAGGGTAACTGAACAGGCCTCAAACCCATTGGTGAGTTAGTGGTGTGTCTACCTCAAGCATATGAAGATTTCCTCCAGCTGAATGAGTGGATAAGAACAATTCATTCCAATAGTTCTGAAAATGACAAAACAGGCACTGTGAAGTGCCTAGAACTTGGTCAGACATTAGAGATGTCAAGGTCATTTGCTGCATCCTGGGCCTTTGCCAATCATCCTGACCTTTGTCTTTCCACTAGTTTGATAACTCTGGAAGAGAGTGAGGGTGATGACTATGCAATTCACTGAAATCCAATCTATGCACAAGTCCAGAAATCACCCATGATATCATTCATCTTCTCTGAAAATGAAGGACAAACAACTGTGTGGTATCAGCAATCACTTAATCTCCCTGTTTCTCAGTTTCATCATCTGTAAACTAGAAATAGTAATCTACCTCCTAGATGCTTGTAACTCTCTCAAATTCCCAAAGAAACCACAATTGTTGTGAATATCAAATGAGATAATGTATGTAAACTATTTTGCAAACCTTAAGACCCTGTATGAATGTGAACTATTATTGATTAACAAACAATAATACATTTGGAGTCCTTTGTGAATATGAATAATTTGTTATCTTATGCGAAGATCATTAAGGCAGACAAGAGAGTGTTCAGAGAAGTAGGAGGAGAATTGAGAGAGAGACAGAGAGAGAGAGACAGAGAGAGAAGAAAAGAGGAGAGAAGAGAAAAGAAGAGAAGAGAAGAGAAGAGAAGAGAGGAGTGTTAAAAAAAAGTCAATAAAGAAGGCAATATCCAGGAAGAAAAGCTTATCAACTGTGTCAAGAGCTGAAGACATAGGGAGTGGCTAGGTGGTGCAGTGAATAGAGCACTGGCCCTGGAGTCAGGAGAACCTGAGTTCAAATCTAGCCTCAGACACTTCACACACACACACACACACACACACACACACACACACAAACCAGCCATGTGACCTTGGTCAAGTCAGTTAACCCCAATTGCTCTACCTTCCCCCCTCCAAAAGAAAAGCATAAAAAAAGAGCTGAAGACATGTAAAGTTAGATGAGGCCTGAGAAAAGCTCTTCAGAGTTAGCAGATAAGAAATCATTAGTCTCTTTTGAGAGACTAATCTCAGCTAAGTAGTGGGGTTAGAGGTCAAATAATAAGAGACTGAGAATTGAAGGATTGATGAGTTGAGGTGAGTATTGACAATTTTTCCTTGGAATTTGCTTGTAAGAGGGAGAAAAGATAATAAATCTACATCTTGGTCAGATGTCAGGATCATTCATATATGAAAAAATATATATATACTACAGATTTCAGTTTGAAGCAGGAGTTGTTCTTGCCAGTTTTTGTTGATTTTAGATGCTTTTGACTGTTCATGCAACACAGTTCCTCTCTGATGTACAAAAATTCTTCCTCTTTAGCAATTCTATGTGAAGCTGGTTTGTTAATATTCCCTACTGCATAAGTCTACATGATGTTAGCTTGTGTTATGTGAGTTTATGTCTCATCATTTTGGGGGCTGTGGGTCAGATCCAGATATGAAAGTTTGTCAGTGTGGGCAACTCTTTCATGGGAATTCCCTTCACTGATTCAAATTAACAACTCTTCTGTAATTTATCATCTTAGATTATTTCATGGGCATGTTAAATGAATTGCCTATAGTCATATAGTCAATATATCTCAGAAGTAGGACTTAAATCCAGGTTTCCCTCACTACCAAGCTGACCAATAAATCACTACCACATCCTGTCTCTATAACATTTTCTTAATTCAGGATTGTGGTAGAAAGGGGTGTTCTGCTCTCTGAATACCCAGGTTAATGTAAAATTATATATCTATACACACATATAAGCATATACACATGAGATAAATATTTAATGTCCATCATGACCTAAGATCTACCAACAACAATTCAAGTAACACTTATTAAATATAAAACTAATCCTAGGTTCTGGGGCCTACAAATATAAAAATGAAATAACTCTAAAAGGAGCTAACATTTTGTCAAAGATAATATAGCATATACTTAGATAATATGAAAAAAGATATTTTTGAATCTACATTTGATCATCTACTATGTCTCTTATCCGTCCCACATTCTATGATTTCCACATATTTGATTAGCCTTTCATCTTTGCTTTATCTAAGACATTGATAAAAATGTTTAAAAGAACCTAATTAAGCAAATCCTTATTCAGTTGACTGGTTGTTCATTCTTTGCTCTTGGAAAGGACCAAGGAGATCATAAGGGTGATGTCTTGACTGGTGTGTGAACTTGATATGAGTGTGGCAGAGTTTCAGTAAGTCTTAGGCTTATTTTCTTTTCCATACCTTTCACTTGGCTATCTTTTGTGTGTCTCCTACTCATCTAGTAGCTCAAATGACAAGGTGGTGGCAGGGATAGGGATGAGATAAAAACTCTTCTAGTTTTGGCTCCAGGAATTGGGTTGAATTTCCCACAAGAAGATTGGGACAGAACATGCTGTGTTCCAGCAGGAGAGGTTAACTTTAAAAGCCAGTAAATAGGCAAATATAATTAGCAAAAGGCAAAAATGAACACTGACCATGGGCTCTTTCTATGGGGGCAGAGAAGATCAAAACACAAATTCAGAAGAGGATAACATTGTCAATGTACTTACATCCCAAACGTCAAAGTGGAATGTGAATTGGTCTCAAGCCCAAAAAACCTTCTTGGGAGATCTCAAGAAGCATTTTAAAAGTCAAATAACAGAGGTAGAAGAAAAATTGGGGAAAGAAATGAGAAGTATGCAAGAGAGAGTCAAAAACTAGGAAAAGGAAAGACAAAAATTGTCTGTACAAAACATTTCCTTAAAACTACAATTAGCCAAATGGAAAAAAAAAACCATTCAGTGAAGAAAACAGTTCCTTAAAAAATAGAATTAGTTAAATGGAAAAGGGAATACAAAAAGACAATGAAAAGAAGAGCACATGAAAAAGTAGAATTTGCCAAATGGAAAAGGATGTATAAAAGCTAACTGAAGAAAGCAAGTCATTAAAATTTAGAACTGGGCAAGTGGAAATTAATGATTCTATGAGATGTCAAGAATCAGTCAGAAAGGGCAGAGTCAAAATGATGTAGTAGAAGCACGAATTTAGTGTGGGCTCCCCTCCAATCACTTCTAATACATGTGAAAATGACTCTAAACAACCTTTAGAGCTGCAGAACCCACAAAGAGACAGAGAAAAACAAATCTCCTGCTGAAAGAAGCCTGGCAAGATGAGCAAGCATAGGAAGCACAATTAGACAATAGAATGCTTTTTTGGGGATAAAAAGGATCAAAACACAGAACGAGAAGAAATGAACAAAGGCAAAACTCCTGCATCAAAAGCTTCCAAGAAAAATATGATCTTGTTACAGGCCATGGAGGAGCTCAAGAAGGATTTTGAAAATCAAGTAAGAGAAGTGGAGGGAAAACTGGGAAGAGAAATGAGAATGATGCAAGAAAATCATGAAAAGCTAGTCAACAGCCTGCTGAAGGAGACCCAAAAATACACCAAAGAAAATAACACCTTAAAATACATAATAACTCAAATGGCAAAAGAGGCCCAAAAAGCCAATGAGGAGAAGAATGCCTTAAAAAACCAATTTCCCAAATGGAAAAGAAATTTCAAAAACTCACTGAAAAGAATAATTTCTTCAAAATTAGATTGGAGCTGTTGTACCCAAATTCAAATCCCAGGTCACTGCACACCACCTGATTTGTGGCCCACCATTAAGCCCCTTTTATATTTCTATCCTACATTTTGTCATAGCTTGAAAACTGCTTAAGTCATGTCTGTGCATATTGCTCAAGGCCAAATTCTCTGACCCCTCCTTCCCTAATCAGCATTTTATATATTCTCCTTGAATCATTATAGGGTATAAGGTTCATTATGGTGCAAGGATCTTATCTAGGGACCACCCTGTCCTGTCCCATTGACCAAGCAGGGCCCTCACCCTCTTTGCCCAGAACATGACCCTAGCCTGTTCTGGGGAATTCCAGTCCCCTTTACCCCATGACCCTCCACCCTGCTCTGGAAAACACTGACTATGGCCTCCCACCCTGTGCCCTCCACCCTGTTCTAGGAGGGACCCCCATGTCACAGGAAGGTTGTACCCTTGTACCCTTGTGCCATATTCCCAAATTAGCTCTGAGCTATAGATCTAACCAATGACTGTTCTTTGCTTCTGTACATTATGGCTTCTGCTTGCTCCCCTCCCTGATTGTGGTTTTTGTGGTTTTAGCCTTTATAATCCACTCTGTAGCCCCAAAAATTGGTACTCAATTTGAATTTACCTCTGGGTATTTGCATGCTTGATCAATAAATCCACACCTAAATATACCTTGAACCCAGGTCTCAGCTCACTCTTATTCTCTGCACAACAGAGCAATTGGAACCTAATGACTTTATGAGAATCAAGATACTATAAAACAGATCCAAACAAATGAAAAAATAGAAGGCAATGTGAAATATCTCATTGGAAAAACCACTAACCTGTAAAATAGGTCCAGGAGAGATAACTTAATAATTATTGGACTACCTGAAAGTCATGACCAAAAAAAGAGCATAGAAACCCTCTTGCAAGAAATTATCAAGCAAAATTGCCCTGGTATTCTAGAAGCAGAGGGCAAAATAGAAATTGAAAGAATTCACTGATCACTTCTTGAAAAAGATCCCAAAAAGAAAACACCTAGGAATATTATAGCCAAATTCCAGAGTACCCAGGTCAAGGAGAAAATACTACAAGCAGTCAAGATGAAATAATTTGAGTATTATGGAAACACAATCAGGATAACACAAGACCTAACAGCTTCTACATTAAAGGATCAAAGGGCTTGGAATATGATATTCTGGAGGTCAAAGGAGCTAGAACTAAAACCAAGAATCACCTACCCAGAAAAACTGAGTATAATGCCATAGGCTGAAATGTGGTCATTCAAGGAAATAGATGATTTTCAAGCATTCAATATGAAAAAACCAGAGCTGAATGGAAAATTTGACTTTCAAATGCAAGAAGAAAAGAAGCATGAGAAGGTAAACAGGAAAAAGAAATCATAAGGAACTCATCACAGTTGAACTATTTACATTCCCACATGGAAAAAATGATAATTGTAACTCATGAGACTGTTCCCAGTATGAGGATAGTTGAAAGGAATATATGTGTATATGTTACTATCTATCTATCTATCTATCTATCTATCTATCTATCTATCTATCTATATGTATCTATCTATCTATCTATATATATGAGTTTGGGCATATGTATATTCATGTATACACAGACAGAGGGCGCAGGAGTAGTTTAATATGAAGGGATGATATCTAAAAAATAAAATTAAGACATGAGAGAAGAATTTAATGGGAGAAGGAGAAAGGAGGAGATAGACTAGGATAAATTATCTCATATGAAAGAGGCAAGAGAAAACTGTTATAATAGAGGGGAAGAACAGGAAGGTGAAAGGGAATGGAACAACCTTATTCTCATTGAATTTAGCTTAAGGAGGGAATAACATGCACACTCAATTGGGTATCTTACCACATAGGAAAATAGGGGGGGTACGGCATAGGAGGGGGATGATAGAGGAAGTGAGGGCAGATTGGGAAAGATGTTAGTTAAAAGCAAACATTTTTGAAAAGGGATAGAGTCAAAGGAGAAAATGGAGTAATCAGAGGGCAGGATAGGATGGAGGGAAATATAATTGGTCTTTCACAATATGACAACTATGGAAATGATTTGG
>CM053585.1:143252020-143293918 GCA_028646515.1 Pseudochirops corinnae
CTTAGAACAAAGTTTTTAAAGATCCAAATGACAAAGATTCAAGTGTCCTTTTCTCAATCATATCCTGGAATATTATTACTAATAGAATGGTCTGCTGTACCCGGGAAATAGTTTGGATAAGACAAGGCTTGTTATCAAGGACCCAGGAAGTCATGGGGAAGGTCAGTTGTCTTTTATCAAAATGCATCTTACAGTACAAAGGATGCTCCCTGAGAGCAGGCCACAATCTCAAAGACATCTGCATAGAAATCTGTCTCAAAGATATTTGTATAGAAGCCAGATCCCTGAGAATCAAGCATTTTGACTTACAATAGTCTCTAGCACAATATGATAAGGAACATGTCCTTTTTGGTGCCTGAAGTTTGGGGATAAAGGTTTTAATGTCAGGATATCAGACAGAAGTCCTTTCAAAGTGCACCCCCAAGGTTCCTTCAGGGGAGCCAGCCTTTGCAAGCCGCATCACCTTGAGAGGAATTAGGGTACGATACTAAGGTCTCTGTCTGAGTCTTGGATCAGGCCTTTTTTGGTGTGCCCCTGAAATTCCTTTCAGGGGAGCCAGCCTTTGTAAGCCACGTCACCTCACAAGGAATTCGGGTGAAATACTAAGGTCTCTATCTGAGTCCTGGATCAGGCCATTTTTGGCTCCCCACACAAATGTTTATTAAAAATTTGCTTTTTACATGCAAGTGAGAAATAAGATGTACAGGCACTGGGGCGTAGAGGTCCGTCTTAACCTGCTAGAAAGTTAGGAGGGTCATGGGGGAGGATAGAGGGGAGAATGGACTGGGAGAAGGGGTATTCAGCGGGCTGGTAATTTTGGGATGGTGGGTAGGAGAAAGATGGGGGGAAATTGTAACTCAAAATCTTGTGGAAATGAATGTTGAGAAATAAAAATAAATAAATAAATTAATTAAAAAAAAAGAATCAAACAAATTCAAACAAATAAAAAAGTAGAAGAAAATGTAAAATACCTCATTGGAAAAACAACTGACCTGGAAAACCATTTCAGAAGAGATAATTTAAAATTATTGGTCTACCTGAAAGCTGTGATTAAAAAAGAAGAGCCTGGACAGCATCTTTCAATAGATTACAATGCACAACCGCCCTGATCATCTAGAACCAACAGGTAAAATAGTCTTTGAAAGAGTCTACCAATCACCTCCTGAAAGAAATCCCAAAATGAAGACAGCAAGGAATATTGTAGCCAAAGTCCAGCATTATCAGGTGAAGGAGAAAATACTGCAAGCAGCTAGAAAGAAACAATTTAAATCATCATGGAATTAAACTCTAGATCACACAGGACATAGTACTTTCTACATTAAAGGATCAGAAGACTCAGGAATATGATATTCTGGAAGGCAAAGGAGGTTGAATTGCAATCAAGACTCAACTATCCAGCAAAATTGAGCATAATCTTTTAGGGGAGGAGAAGCATAGTCAATGGAATAGAGGACTTCCAAACTCTCCTGATTGAAAAAAAAATAGCAGCTGAACAGAAAATTTGACATTCAAATACAGGACAAGAGAAACATACAAATGTAAACAGGAAAGAAAACAACAAAAATGTTATTCAATAAGTTTAAACTCTTTACAACCCTATATAGGAAGATGATACTTGTAACTCTTGGGAACAATATCTTTATTATGGTATTTAGAAGTGGTATACATAGACAGAGGTTGTGGGTATAAGTTGACTTTGATGTGATGATAAAAAAACCATTATGTGAGGGGTGAAAAAAAGATAATACTGGGAGAAGAGGAAAGGAGGAGGCAGAAAATGGTAATTACATTACATGAAGTTGTACAAAACCTGTTACAATAGAGGGAAATAATAGAGTAGGGCAAGCACTGTGTGAGCCTTATTCTCATCTAATTTGGCTCAAAGAGGGAATAACATACATACTCAATTGGGTATAAAAAAAACTATCTGACCCTATAGCAAGTAGGATTAGAAAGGGGAAAGAAAAGGAAGGGGGTGGATAGAAGGGAGGGCAGCTTTAGGGAGGAGGGAAAGGGAGAAATGAGACAGAAAAGTTTAAAAAGGGGGAAAATAGGATGGAGAGAAACAGTTAATCATATGAATGGGATGAACTCTCCCATACAGTGGATGCAGATAGCAGAGTGTATTAAAAACCATAATCCTACAACATGTTATTTATAAAAAATTCAAACACAATTGAAGCAGAGAGATACACACAGAGAAAAAACAAAAGGCTAGAGCAGAAAATATTATACTTCAGCTGAAGTAGGAAAAAAAAAACAGGGGTAGCAATCCCATTCTCAGACAAAACAAAAGCAAAAAAAAGATCTAAATTTTTTTAAAGGAAGGGTCCCTGCCTCTCTGGGTCCCATTCAAGGGGGTCAGACTTCACATCCAAGGAGTCAGACTCTGGAACACTTCTGATGCCAGGTCCAGTGGGCTGGAGAACTTGGGGCTTAAACCCTGGAGGAGACAAACCTGGCAAAGAGGTTAAGCAAACAAAGACCAAAACAGGCAGAAAAAAGTATAGCAAAAAAACAATTTCCCTGGTAGGAATTAAAGATGACTATGGCAAGGCCAAAAGGCTATCAGATATCACTTTCCTTTCCAAATTGCTCCATGGACATTTAGCACATGGAAAGCAATAGCAGCTTTTCAAAAACAGGCAACCACTCCCAAAGCCTATTCTCTCCTTCCATCACCATAGAGAGTATTGGGTAGAGCTGCAAAGTCTCAAAAGCTTTCACCTGTTCTAGGCCCCACTCTGGACAGAATGAGTCAGGGCCTTCAGCAGCCATTAATGGCTGCAGTCCCTCCCAGGCCTTGGGGCTAAATGTATATAGACCACAATAGGGGGACACTTTAGGACCTAGGAGTCAAAAACAAATGCTGGGATGGCAGAAATAGCTCACCCAGGAATTTCATGATCCCAAACAATTAGTTCGTCTATCTCCCACACTCCTAAGGCAACATGGGGAGATCTGGGAGGCATAACTAGAGAAAAATGGCTTCCCAGTTTCACCAACAGGTCCCTTCCCAACAAGGGGATAGAATAAGGAGAGCATAAGGAAGAAGTGTTCAAACAACAGATCCTCAAGTAGGCAGGGACTGGGTATATCTGGAGACATCCCTTAGTTTCCTTTCGATGCCCCTGACCCAAATGGTCAAGGGGAGGGCAGAACCAATTGGTTAGAACAGAGAACTTAGCCATAATAAAGTGGGTAACCTTACCTTTAGCCACAATGCTTGCCCAGAGTTCAGTGAGAGATGGAGAAAGTGGGAGTACTACCAAGCCTCATGCTCCCTGTCACTTCAAGTCTTGAGAAGACTGGAGGACAGGGTACTGGGAGGTGGCTCTACTACTTTTCCAACAATGCTTCCTCCAATGTCCCTCCTGGTCAGATGGGCATGGTTCTAGAGGCATTGGTTCCTGGGGCTCCCTCTGGGTGGGGTGCCTTGGAGGGGCACTCCTTGGACTGGTGACTCTCCTTGTGGAATCGAAAACAAGTTTTTCCTCTGCCCAAGTGACTGGGCTTCCTCCAAGGGGGTCCCCTGGAGGGGCTTTTCCTGGCCATGGCAGCAGCCAAGAATCTAGCACAATCTCTGTCTCTGGTTCATTCCTTGCATTCTTTCTCCTCTGCTACAACCAGGTCTCTGTTATTAAAGACTCCAAAGGCCATCTCCAGTAATTGGGCCTGAGGTGTTTGGGGTCCCATTGCCATTTTCTACAGTTTCCTCCTAATATCTGGGGCAGAATGACTAATGAAATACATGTTAAGAATTGCTGCCCCTTCTATAGAGTCAGGATCTAAATTTGTACTTTTAATAGCTTCTACCAGTCTATCTAGGAAAAGGGCAGGGTTTTCTTGATTTATCTGGGAAATTTCTCTAATTTTCTGATAATTTACTTGCTTTTGAAATGCAGTTCTTAGGCCTTCTAACAGGCAAAGTATCATATGGTCTCTCTTCTCTCTATCCTTCTGGATCTGATAATCCCAACCTGAGTCACCAGTGGGAACAGCAGCTGTTCCTGGGGGGTATTTTCTGGGGTCATTGCTAGCCAAATGATCCCCAAATTTTTGGGCTTGTTCCCAGATTCTCCTCTTCTCAGTAGAACAACAGGTAGATAAGAGGATATGCAAATCACCCCAAGAAAGCTCAAATTGTAGGGTTAAGTCCCAAAAGCCTTCAGTAAACTTTGTGGGGTTTTCAGAGAATTTACCCAGCTTCTCTTTAATTTGATTGAGATCCAAATTGGAGAATGGGGCATTCACTCTAGTTGTCCCACCAGCTGAGAGAGCTACTTGCCTTAAGGGAAAAAATCCTGAAGGTGCTATGGGGACAGGGGCTTGGGAAGGGAGATTGGAAGCCCCACTTCCTGTGAGAGAGTGACTGGAGGGTGCTGGCTGAACCAGATCAGACTCCAAGACTAGGGGATCCAGCTGGCAAGGGGGAAGGTCAGCTGGCACCTGAGGAGAGGAAGGGGTCAGAAGAGAATATCAGAATATCAGAATATACCCCTAGTGTTGCTGTGGGGGTAGGACCTGAGGCCTGAGTGGGTGTTACCTCAGGGGGAAGGGCTACAGCAGGAGGCACTTCAGCAAGACCAGTGGCTGGGACCTGATCAGGGGTCCCTGAGGGGGGAGGGTCCATGCTGGGAGATGCAGGGTAGTAGATATTGATGGTGTAGGGGACAGGAAATGAGGGGTATTGGGCTAGAGGAAAAGGGAAGGGAAACCAGGGGGAAAAGGGCTAGGGTGCAGCAGAAGGGTCTGGGGGAGCTGTCTCAGTGGGACCAGTGACTGGGACCTGAGCAGAAATTGATCTAAAACCATTGGCAAACATTTTATGTAATAGGAATAAACTAGAAGCATTTCCAGTTAGATCAAGAGCAAAGCAAGGATGACTATTATCACCACTGAATTTTTATTTTATATGGCAATTAGGAATTTGGATAGCTAATAAAGAAACAAAGCTATCAATCTCGGCACTTGATATGATGATATACTTAGAAAATCAACTAAAAATCTACATGAAATAATTATCAACTTCAGCAAAGTTGTAGGATTTAAAATAAACCCTCATAAATCATCAGCATTTCTGTGTACTACCAACAAAAGCCAGCAGCAAGAGATAGAAAGAGAAATTCCATTTAAAGTAACTGTAAACAATATAACATATTTGGAAGTCTACCTGCCAAGACAAACCCAGGAACTATATGAACATAATTACAAAACTCTTTTCACACAAATAAAGTCAGATAAAAATCATTGGTAAAATATCAGTTGCCCATGGGTAGGTGTAATAGTAATGGGAATTTGAAGATCTTCCCTGAACCTTGTAATGGCAAGCAAACAAGTACTTAGCACCTTGTTTCAAGTTAAACCTTGCCCTTGATTACATCAAGCCTCTGTTAAGATACAGAACTTGTGAATCTCACAGCTGGAGTAACTTGCTAATGCAACAGGAAGGGGTAGGGCAGGGAGGAGATAATAATCATATATAAGGAGAGGTCCACTCTGGAGAGAGAGGAATTGAGAACAGAAATTGTGGTGGCAGAATTGAGAACTGAGAACTGCACTGAGACTGAGAAGAGAATTGAGAAGAACCGAGAAATGAAAAGAGAGGGGAATTTGCAGGAAGCATGGCTGTGGTGCTGGTACTTTGTCTGTTTTGATGTTACTTTGTCAGATTTATCTGCTAATAGAGGATGTTGCTGTTATTACAGAAGCCCAGGGACCTTACTGCTGATTCAGAAGCCCTGAAAGAGGATTTTCCTGTTGTATGTTTACAGAAATACTGGAGGAGGGTCTTACTGATACTTTCAGAGGTCCTGGGACCATACTGATGATTTGTGTTGATTTCTCAGACTTTGTTGTTGGGTCTATGTTGATTTCACAGGCAGAAAGTGAATTGATGATGGTGCTGGCAATGTGCATGAATGTAACTGTGGCTCTGTTAAGCTTTATCTTCCAAGAAACAGAAAGTGTGAAGGACTTGAGATGGACTGGACATTGTGAGCTTCAATATGGAATGGGAACTGGGTGAGGAACTAGAAAAGGGACTGGACAAGGAGCTGAGAGCTGCCTGATTTTGAATCCAGGTGACAGTTCGGTGGATTCAGGTAGGAGCTGCAACCATGGAAGCTGAGAGCCAGCCTTGAGTCAAGACAAAAGACTTCTCCTTGGGCATTTAATGCACATTGAGAAGATCATAATTTACTGTGTCCTAGGGGTGGGAGGACTTTGTACACTTTATCCTGTATCTCTTCAGCATGATTGAATTAAGGATGATTGGAAAATAATCTTCAATTAAGAACAAAGAAGACTCTCTGACTGAGAGATTAAGACAATGTGACCTAGGGGTGGAGAACTTTGACCTTTGTACTTTGTGTCCATTAAGGAGGCAAGGATGATTAAGGACTTACTGAATGATTGTACCTTGTGTCCCTTAAGGAGGCTTGTCTCCTTAAAGATGATTGAATTAAGTTCTTACTGAATGATATCTTTTGTTTAAAACTAGGTGACCACTTTGGTGAAAACTATGTGTCCACTTTAGTGATAACTTGTTATGTCATAACATTGTGAATGTTGTACTTGGGTTTCTGTCAATGTTTTGTCTTAGTTTGTTACTGAATAAATAGAGAGTTAACTATACTATATAATCAGAACCTTGAAGCTGTTCACAGCAGCAGTCCACTGGAAGGCTGCTTGTGCTTGGCTTTCCAGTAGGTCAAACGCATGTAACAAAAATAGCAATTCTACCTAAATTAATATACTTATTCAACATCATTACTAATTAAACTACCAAAAATTGTTTTATTGAGCTAGAAAAGTGGAATGAGGGGAGAAAATTTAGGTCTCAAAATCTTATAAAAGTGAATGTTGAAAACTAAAACTAAATAAATAAATAAATAAACAACAACAACAAAAAATAAATTGCACAGGGTTCTTGACTCCAGGGACATGAGTGGAAAATAGCAATGGAGAAAATCAGTCTACTGTGATTGTATATGACCACAGAATCATATTTCTTTCTTTTCCTCTCTGACCAGATTATTACATCAAGTTCAATGAGACCTTCTTGAAAGCGGGGAAAATTTTGGTTTCATCTTTATTCTCAATTTCTAACACAGTACCTTCTACATAGTAAGCATTTAATGCATTATTATTAAACAGAATTAAATTTTTGTCATGCCTTATAGTTTACAAAGCACTTTGCATAAATTCTATTATCCTTACAATAAGAATAGGGGTTGAGAAACATAACCTGTAATCATCATATTGATTTTTAAAATTTGCAATTCATTATACATATATTATCTCATTTGATTCTCTTAACACCTATTGTTTCCCTGGGGAATCTGGGAGAGTTCCAAACATCTAGGAAACAGATACTATTCCTGTCCCTATATTATCTCCATTTTACAGAGGAGGAAAGTAAGACCCAGGGAAATGAAATAAACTTATATAAGGTCACCCCAGGGCTTGATAGAATAATTGAGATTTGGACCAAGTTTTTCAACACTCATTTCAGTGCTCTTTCTATGACATCATATTAAAAGGATATGATCATAAAAGCAGAGTGAGAGGGAATGATAATAAACTTTCTTAATTACTAGAGGTTAGAAAGTATAACTTGGGATCTCCCCTTAACTAGAAGAATCAATCATGTAATGCACATGAAATATTTTTTAAATCACCAAATATTATATAAATATTCTTATTTCCTGATTCTCCTATATTTTGATGGGACTCAGGTAGAAAAAGGTGTAATTTCATCATTATTTTATGTTTCTACCATTAAATTTCTAAGAATTATAGCAAAAGTGAATAAAATACTTGATTTTTGTAGTTGAATAAAAGTATTATGTTATATACCACCCTCTGTAGGCTTACTGAAAGTATTTTTGAAAAAATCAAACAGCAGTCAGGAAAATAGGGATGATATGCACCTCATTTTCAATATTTTGCTGTTCTCCATTGGTCTTTAAATTTTTTTTTTTTTATCCATGGATGCTGAAGATTTTGAATCTTTGCAATATTAACACCCCACCTCTTTCTTATCTATCCATATAACACTATCCTTAAGTTTATATGTATCAGTTTTATGTCCAGGCAATTGTATGCAATGGTTTGTTCTGTGATAATTCCATTTTACTTATTTTTGCATAATACTGGTTGTTTTAGATATTTTGATAACTGTATAGGTAGTATGGCATTGAATGATTATTGTTTTTGTCTTTTTTTATATACATACAATTTAGCACAGATCAAGAATTGTGCCAATATCAGCTTCCCCAGTAGCTGGGATTACAGGGTATATCACTAATGCCTTGTGGGGCTCATCATTTGGAATTAATTACCAACAATACTGTGTGTTTGGGGGCAGGGCTTGTTTTGGAGACCTTTCCACTTTTATGTATCCATATTGTGCCTGTGTCTCTGATATGACATAGTAAGTTCAATGAAGGCACATATTGTCCTATTTTATCTTTATGTTCTCAATATTGTAAGCATTAATAAATGCTTTTTGAATTGAATTCACTTGAATGGAATTGAATAATCAGAAATTTATCTGCCATGCTGATCAGTTATATTAATAGCTGATGTGTTTCAGATCCACACTAAATGATTGCCAGTTATTTTGCTAGAGGAATGAAGAATAGAAAATTTAGATTTACATTGGGAGGCTATCCATTAGTGCAATCTAATATTTAATGATTTTGCTTTGTTGTTTGATAGTCAAAATGGTGATATAATATTAATATAATGTCAATGACCAGGCTAAACAGATGGAGCAGCTCACAACTGCACACCCAAGTGGATGCTCCCATCCTGTCTAGATTAGCTCAAATGCCATTTATTCCTGCTATTCCTGATTTATGAAGCTGGACATTATCACTCAGATCTCAAATAATACTCTCCTTTTGCTCCTTTTTTGTTTACCCATACTACTCAAGTTTGCATTATTTGGATCATAAAACATTAGAGCTGGAAGGAATGTCTTCTGGGTTTTTAAAAATATTCCTCCAAGCTCATCATTGCGCAGATGGAGAAATTGAAACCCTTGGATGAGAGGGACTTAGTTGCATAGGTAGTAAGTAGAAACTAGGGTTTTGTAACAGTAATGAGATTTGAAGTTCATTTTGTGTTGCTAAGCTAAGAGGTACTTAGCACCTAGTTCAGATTAAGCCTCTGTTAAAGAAGCCGTAAAGTATGAACTCCTATCTCCTGTTGCTGATGTAACAGGAAGGGGCTAAACAGGGAGGGGAAATACTGTATATAAGGAAAAACCCAGAGAGGGAGCGTCAAATCTTCTTGGAGCAAACTCTGTGGAGGCAGAAGCTGCTGCCATCAGGGAGGCTGAAGAAGAGCCAAGGAGTCTGAAGAGCAAAGCCTCCTCTTCCTCCTCCACCTTCTCTAGGTTGAAGAGAATGATTTTGATTTTGAAAACCTGGATGGAGTGATTTTGATTCTGATAACCAGCTGAAACTTTTGCTGAGTCTGAGGGCCAGCCACAGCTGCCAAAAGACTGAGGAAGCATGACTGTGATGCTGGTATTTTGTATGTACTTGTTTGTGGCTTTGTTGAACCTTGACTTCCTGAGAACAGAGACTGAAGGATTTGAGATGGACTGGACACTGTGAGCTCCAATGTGGAGCAGGAACTGCACAGAGAGCTGGACAAGGACCTGGGAGCTGTTTGCCTTTGAACCTAGTTGACAGTTTGGTGAATCCAGGTAGGATTTGGGACCATCAAAGGGTCCCGGGGAATCCAAGAAACCACCATGAGTCGAGCTGAAAGAAGACTTTACTTAGATACTGTGTACTGACTGAGGAATTGTAAATTTACTAGTGTTATAGGGGTAGAGAGTCTATGTATTTTCTGATGATTGAATAGTTGATGATGAAGGATGATTTAATGATCACATTGATATAACGATTGATTGACTAAATGATTGTACTTAGTAACTGATGACTGAATAAGATACAGATTGAATTAACTTAGTATGGCCCATGAGTGGCAAATTTTTCCTATTGTACTTTGTGTTCCTTGAAGAGGCAAACCTCCTTAAGGATGATTGAATGATTGAATTATTAAATGATTGTTCTTTGTTGAAAACTTTGTGTGATCACGTGGTGGAAACTATGTGGCCATTTTCTGTGATAAGTTGTTGTGAATGCTATATTTTGATTTTCTGTGATAAGTTGTAACATGGTGCATGTTGTATTTTGATTTACTGTTTTGCCCTGATTTGTTATGGAGTAAATAGAGTGTTCACTATACTGTGTAATCAGAACCTTAAAAGCTATTCACAGTAGCATTCTTCTGAAAAGCTACTCATGCTTGGCTTTACAGGTTTATAATGAGGTCTTCTGACCCCAAATCCAGTATGTTATCCACATTGCCTCTATGGCCCAAATATGAGATAGCAAGTTCAATGAGGACAGATATTTTCCTATTTCATCTTTGTGTTCTCCATATTGTAGCACGCAGTCACTCCAGGATTGCATTTACTACTTGTTCATCTGATTTAAAAAGATTAATTTAAAAGATTAATAATGTTGTATGGGTTTTATATAATATGCCATGAAACTTTTTTTGAAGGTATTTCTTTGGGAATAAGGTATGCTTAAATAAAATGACACAGGAACATGCCATCTTGACTGGGTGAAGCCAATGGGGAAAAACAACACACAGGATGATATAGCAAAATATCCTGCTATTAAAAGTTTCCCACTTTCTCTGAATGAAGAACCATGACTCAACAGGAACTGATTGGATATTGGGAGTGCATGATACATCAGAGGAGTAGTATAGGATGAGCTCATAAAACAAACTGCACATTTTGTAGTTAAACCCTCTAGGAATTTACAAAAGTAGGATGTGGAGAAGCCAATGTGCTGATAGGATTCTTGTTTCCAGTACAACTTTGTAAAGGAGAATAGATGCTCACTCTGTACTACCTGCTCCTCTTCCATACCTCTTGTCTCATCCCTTGGGGGCGATTTCATCCTAAGACCAGCTCAATGATTTGAGACTTCATATTGTGAGAAGGCCCTGTTCACCTACTTTCTTTGTATTACTAGCTCATCTCCCAACTTTTTCCATACCCATACTAGATGCCTGGTAATGATAGCATGGCTGAACTCATTCCTCAGTGATCAGCATACTCTACCTTGTCATACTCTCCTCATTACATAGATTATGAAACTCTGGCTGTCATCATACACATTCCATTCCCCATTACCTACTGCCTACTGTCCACCTCTTCAACCCAGCTCCCCAATCTTCCACTCCAGATTTACCTACCTTTCCTCCTGTGCTTTCTGAAATCTTTGCTGCAATAGACAATAAACTTATTCACTATTTCTTTCTCATTTCTTCCATATTCTTGTACCAAGTGAAAACTAGTTCACTTCTGGTGTCAAGGCATCCTTGGTGACTCTCCAGAACTTTCACTCTTATCCCCTGACTCAATGGTCATTGTGGAAGAGTTGGAGTACTGGAATATTCTTAGATCATCACTGCTACTTACACCACTCCTTTTACCACCATAGGTCAGTAACTTTTCCTTCTTTGAAATTCATTCGTTCCTTATTTACCAAACAGACAACATTCTGGCAACTGTTATCTAACACACTCTAGGATATTGTTCTTTTTTCAGTAAGTTCATTGCTTGACTCACTGTCTTTCTCTCCTCTAAACCTCTTTCCCTTATACCAAGGTATTTCAACATGCATTTGGTACTCCAGGAAGCACCCTAACTTCCCACTTCCTCAATATACTCATCTCGCATGACCTACTTCTCTACCCTACCTTAGCTCCACATAGATATGGACATAACCTTGATCTTGCTGTCAGTTACAACTTTTTCACTGCTATGTTCACTAACTCAGATATTCCTTTACTGATGATAGTACTTTATTATTTAATCTTTTCTCCTTCTTTATAACTTTGTACTGTTTTTTAATCTCATCATGGCCTCAACCCCACCAATCTTACTTCTTTTCCAGGCCATCATTCTATCTCCAACTATATTCTAATCTTTCCCCCTAAATCTACATTATCTTTACTTGAGTCCTTTATTCCTTTATTCTTTTGAAGATCTCAACCCACCAATGGCTCACACTTGGAATACTCTTATCAGCCATTGCTTTCAATACTATTTATATGCTGCTGAAGAAAGCTTGAGAAAATTGTAAAAAACAGAAACAAAAACAAATAACTTACTAAATAGGTACTCTACATTTTAAATTGGACCCCACTCAGGTAAGTCCATCCATTTCCAGATTCCTAATCATTTTATTACCCCAATTCCACTTTGAGTATTTTACTCAAAACCTTTTTTATCCCTCCTCAAACCTCACAGCCATGACTCTTTACACATTTGCCATTTTACCTGTGAACCTTGCCTCATAGTTCACAGAAAAAAATGAGGTCATTTACTTAGAGATCACCCTTCTATACTTCTCATCTCATACCATTCAGATGCCTACTGCCACTATCTTCTATGAAGATGTGACCCTTCTCCTTGATGCGACAAACCCTTGTAGTTGATCCAAATTCTTTCTATCTTTCCCAGCATATCTTCCCTTCTATTAACCCCACTGTCATTGATCTTTTCCTGTCTATTGGCTGCTTTCCCACAGCCTACAAATGCACACATCTCTGATGTCTTCAAAAAAACCTCTTACTTGACCCAGACATCCTGCTTAGCTCTCTTCTTATATTTCTTCTATTTTGGGGGGACTAAGGTCCTTGAGAAAATTGTTTATGATCAACTCTGCTTCCTTTCCTTTAACTCTTTTTAATTCTCTGAAGTCTAGTTTTCAGGTGCTGTTCTCTCTAAAGTTACCAATGACTTATGAAATGCCAAAACTAATAGCCCTTTATCAATCCTCTTCTTTCTTGATCTCCAAGCAAACTTTTATACTGTTAATCATTCTTTTCTCCATGATGTTCTCTTCTCTCTAGATTTTTGTGATACTGCTGTCTCCTGATTCCTCTCTTACATATTTGATCACTTCTTTTTAGTTTCATTTTCTGCAACTTTGTTCAGGCTATGTGTACCTGCTAACCTTATTCTGTTCTGGGTCCTCCTCTTCTCTTCTTTACTATTTCTTTTGGCTATCTCATCAGTTTCCATTGATAAAATTATCATTTCTATGCAGAAAATTTACAGATGTATTTATATATCCTTAACTTCTTTCTATGCTCCAGGCTGGTGTCTCCAATTGCCTATTAAGCATCTTGAACTGAATGTCCCATAAGACATCTTAAACCCATATGTTCAAAGCAGTACTTATCATCTTTACCCCCAAATCCTCTTCTCTTCCTAACTTCTCTATTACAGTTGAGGGTACTACCATCTTCCCAACCAGGTTTACTCTGAACCTAGGTATCATTTCTCAACTGTTCACTCTCATCTCCCACCCAATCTATTGCTAAGTCATGTCAATTCTACCTTTACAATATTGTTAAGATGTGCCTGCCTCCTTTTCTCCTTTGACCCTGTCACCAACATTGTAGAGACCCTCATCACCTTCCATCTGGACTATTGCAATCATCTTCTAGTTGTCATTTCTTTCTCCAGTGTGTCCCCATTTTACAGATGAAGAACTGAAGCAAATTGGGGTTAAGTGACTTGCCTAGGGTCATATAGCTAGTAAATGTCTGAGGACAAATTTGAACTCAGATCTTCCTGACTCCAAATTGAGTGTTCTATCCACTGTACTTCCTTAGTCTTCCACTTGACCCCATGAAAATTCAGGCACTGATCCAGCAGTATTCTGAAGTTATGGATCCTATCAATACTTATTATGGTATTTCTTTGTTTCTTAAGTATTTAACATATATAAAAGTACACCACCAATTTTATTAGGTTTATATCTTTTTTTCCATATCACTGATGAATTTTAGGTGCCCCTAACTCCATTCCCCCATAAAACATTTTTTTAAAACTGCACAATTTTGCATACTATGATTTTTAGGCAAGCATGCATCCTCTTATAGCAGAACTGACTATAATAATACTTGACCTTCCTAATTTAGAGGATTGCCATACTAATCAAATGAAGCATGCCAACATCAATATACCTAAAATTCTACTCATGTCTTTTGCCACAAAACCTTCCCCTTTCAAATGTTCCCATTTTTTGGTTGAAGGGACCACCATTCTTCTACCATCCTAGGTTTGTAGTCACAGCATTATCCTGAACTCCTCACTCTCTTTATACCACATGTCTGATCACCTGTCAAATTTGACCACTTTATACCTTCATCTCTTATGTCTGACCTCTTCTTTACTCATACAGCTATGATCTTTGTTCATATCCTCATCACCTCTCAAATGTATTACTGCAACAGCTTCCTAATAGGGCCCCCTGCCTTATGTCTCTCACTAATATATCTCATACACTGCTAGCAGAGTAATTTTCCATAAGCACAGGTCTGCCCAATTGACTTCCCTAAACAATCAACTTCAGTGGTTTCATAATGCCTCTAGGAAAAAAAAATAAACTTCTCCCTTTAGCTTTTAAAAGCCACCATAGCCTGTCCCCAGATTATTCATTCTCTTCAGACATTACTCTCCCTCCTGCACTCTTCAATCAAGCCAAATTGGCCTCTGTTCCTCAAATATGAGGCTATCTCTATGTCCAAGACTTGGAACGGGCAATGTCTGGCTTTCCACATGACTAGAATGCATTTTTTTTCTATATCTCTATCTCGTAGAGTAATAATAATAGCACTAAGTAGCTATTTATATACTTCAATATACTTGTATATTTCTTTCTATGTACCAGGAACTGTACTAAGCTAAATGCTTGACAAACATCTCAATTCAAGGTAGATCTTATTATTATGCTCATTTTAAAGTTGAAGAAAATGATATTAAATAACTTGGCCAAGGTAATATAACTAAAATATATCTGAGATTTGATTTGAACTTGTCTTCTCTCACTCCTTAAGATGAAGTTCAAGCACCATATTCACTATAAAGACTTTATTGATTTCCCCAATCACTAGTGCTCTACCCTCCAAATTGCTTTGATTTAACTATTTTGTGTATATTTGTATTAATTAACCTTGAATTTATGCCATTTGTATTTTTATGTATGTGTTATATTTCCCACTAGAAAAATAAGCATTAGTTTCATTTTTTTTGTATTTTTATCACCAGTACTTGGTATGAAGTAGGCGCTTAATCATTTAATAACTAGTTGTTGATTGGTAAGATTCATACATATGAAAATCTATATAAAATTCCACATTGATGTGAACTATCTTTATTAATGAATTCAATAAACATTGAGTAAGTATATATTTAATTAATTGTATTTTCCTGAGCTTGGAAGAGCAGAGATAAACAGTATCCAGTACTTTCCCTCAGAGACATGATAATCTAGCAGGTAAGATAATGTGTATATAATAACTATAATGTAATTTAAAATGTGGTTACAGGTTGAGGCATTGTGACTGAATCAACCTATTTCAATTTAGCACTTATATTTTTTATAAGATGAGAATATCTTCATAGAGTCTAATACACAATTAGACTAGAGGTCCTTGAAAGACACTGGATAAAATGGAATAATATTCTACAGTATGTGTAGCCTTGGCTAAGGAGATTTAACCTTACTCTACAGGTCTTTTATAAAATATCAGACAATTTAGGAACCCCAAAGTTTTGACTTTGGCAACTTAATTGTAGAAGCCTCCAGTTAAACTCCTGAGAGAATTATTTGACTGAGAGAAAAGAGTTGACCTGAAATTGAACTTCATCTCCTTTCCCTTATCCCACTATCACCAGAGGAAGAATTTGTGAATTGTGAAGGAACCTATGAATTGTGGGCTTTCCACAGGCATCTGATCCTAACGGCATCTGTGGAACAGTTGATAGAATATCTACACTGGGAGCCAGGGTTGTACTAGATACACTAAGAAAGGGGAACTTCAAAACTCAATTAAGGAGTCCAATAAAGATGGTGTACCATTTCTATAAGGAATTTCAGAGTACTCCCTTGGGAGTGGGGGGAATACCATCCACTACCCAGGAGCTAAGAGGGTGTTGTGAATTTGGAGAGTTGAAAGATATTGTGCTTAAGTATAAAGGTAGAGGTCAATTAAATCAATCAACCCATAATTCTCACTCAAAATGTACATTGAATAAATTAGATGTCACTAGGCCAGATGCCAAAAGTCCATGGAACCTTCAGATGAAAGTGGATTATAGCTTGTTAGAGGTATATGTTGTATTGGCTAAGGAGACTTGGTTATACCCTATAAGTTTTCTTTAAAATAACAGAACAACTTGGAACCTAAGAGAAAGTGAGTATTATTTTTTGCATAAATGATAGTTATTTTAACAAAGTTTCTAAAAAAAGAAATTGCTTGGGAAGTGGGAGGAGGGAGAATAAGAGCCATAGTATCAACATTGGTAGTCTCAGCCATTTCCACACTCCTTGACAAATAGAATACCTTGTGAACTTTGGAGAATGGAAAGGTTTTTGGAGACTTCTTAGTCCCATATTCTCATTGAAACAGTTGGCCTGGGATCTGCAATGGGAGTCAAGGACAATATAGACCCGGAGAAGAAATTACCTGATGCCTACGGGAAGTTAGAGTCTACCCCACAAAGGAGTAAAAGGACTTTCAGAAACTTGTACATGCCACATGTACTCTCTAGACTTGAACCCACCTTCCACTGACTTCTGGATGCACTAAAGAGAAGGTATGTGCCAGATTATTTTTTGGAGGGGATGGTGGAATATATTGTGTAAGATGTTTTTACTATGTAATATTAATCAATATCCATTCTAAAAGCTAATTAAATTTGACTTATTGATTGATGCAAACCAGTAATCAGGATGGGAACACACTGATGGAAGTTCATGAGCTATAGCTCTCCAATTCTTTGTGTACACAGAGAGATATAGCTGTTGAATCCTGGAGATCCAGCAGGCCATTGCAAGTAGAAATTGGTAAAGTAACTCCAGGGCATGTGTTACAACTGCATAAGGGAATTACACAATCCCATGGGTTTAGATAAGGATTACCAACTTTTGGGATCAAAGAATATTCCATAAACAGAATTTAGTAGTTCTAGAGCTGGAATTGCTCTTTGAGATTATGTAGTTTCAATTCCCTAATTTTCCAAATGAGGAAACTGAGGCCCAGAGAGGCTATACCTAAGGTCACACAGGTAGGAAATGTCAGAGTTGAATTTCAGACTTAGGCTTTTTCACTTCAACAAGGGCCATTGAGATGATCATTGAAATATGGATCGTATTATTACTTCACAAATGTGAAAATTCCTTTCTGAAGGGCACTTGATTCTTTTCAATGACTTCCACTAAACTAAACTCAAGAGAAAAAAATGAATTTCTCATGCATGACCAAAGAATAATTTTTTATTTCCAATAGGCAATAGAGATATAAGAAAAGATCTCTCTGACTACCATAGAATGAATGACTGAAATTCAATGAAGGTTGAATTTTTTGAATGATATTTTGTTTCCCTTCTCCTCTAAAAAATTCCTTTAAAGGTGACCAGTGCCCCTTGAATCTTTTAGACCTTCATGAATTAAGCAGTATATATTTTCCTCTTAAAAATAATTTCCTAGTATTAGTTCTGTGAAGAACAATTATTTGCATGTTTTCCTTTTGCTACCTCCATTTTGGAGAAGTTTTCAAAATGGTAAGTAACATTATCTTGAAAATTCACTCTAGGTTACTATGGTAATTATTCAAAACCATGGATCCTCTAAGTTCCTCTTATGGAAACGAGGTAAAAATAATCATTGTGAAGAAATCAACCCTTTTCTTTTTTTTCCCTTTTTAAAAAAATATACTTATTTACTTTTAGTTTACAACATTCAGTTCTACAATCCCTTGAGTTTCAAAATTGCTCTCCCCTTGTCCTCCCCCATGCCATGGTGGCATGCAATCAAACACAGGATCTACAAATACCTTCACATTAAACATTAGTCAGGTTGTAAAGAAGGATTATAACCAATGGGGTGAACAATAAGAAAGAGGAAACAAAACAAAACAAGAAAAAGAGAGAAAGCAAGTAGTTTGCTTCAATCTACATTCAGACTCTGTAGTTCTTTCTCTGAATGTGGATATCTCTTTCCATCATGAGTCTTCTGAAGTTGTCTTATAACCTTGCATTGCTGAGAGGAGCCCAGTCTATCAAAGTTAGTTGTCACACATACATTGTGTCTGTAATTGTGCACAAATTTCTGCTGGTTCTGCTGTTCTCACTCAGCATCAGTTTATATAAGTCTCTCATGGTTATTATGAAATCTCTCTGCTCCTCATTTCTAATAGCACAATAGTATTCCATTACATTCATATACCACAAGTTTTTAGCCATGCCTCAATTGATGGGCATCCCCTTGATTTCCAATTCTATGCCACCACAAAAAGAACTGCTATAAATATTTGTAAAGCCATGCACAAGCAGCTTTCCAGAGGACTGCTGCTGTGAATAGCTTTCAAAGTTCTGATTACATAGTATAGCCAACACTCTATTTATTCAATAACACATCAGAACAAAACATTCACTGAAAATCAAGGTACAGCATTCACAATGTTACAACTTATCACAGAAAATCAAAATACAGCATTTACAATGTTACAACTTGTCACTAAAATGGTCACATAGTTTTCACCAGAGTGGTCACATACTTTTGAACAAAGTACATTCACTTAGTCATTCAATCATTTAGTAACTTAATCATTCAATCATCCTTAAGGAGACTTGCTTCCTTAAGTGACACAAAATAAAAAAGTCAAAGTACTCCACCCCTGGCTAGTACATTTATTTAGTCAATCACAGAATTCTTAATTCAATCACAAAGTACAATCACAAATAATTTACAATTCTGTCAGTCACTACTCAACAGAAAATAACACAATTCAGCAGACCAGGCTTCTAGCTGTCTGACCATTACATCCATACCTAGTTGATTGCCATAGAGGGAAGCAGCAACATCTGGGTTTTCAAAGCCAAGGAGGCTCAATGGCTGCCCAGAGTCTCATCAGGCCAAATCATACAACTCTTCCAAAAGTGAGTCCCAAAGCAAAACCTCACATCAGAGTCAGTCACTACTCAGTATTTACAGAGAGGTCTTTTCATCTTGTCTCAGGGCAGGCTTTCAGCTTTCATGGTTTCCCTTCCATGGTCCCATCTCCTACCTGAATTCACCAAATAGTCACCTGGATTCAAAGACAGAAAGCTTCCAGCTCCTTGTACAATTCTCTGTGCAGTTCCTGTTCCACACTGAAGCTCACAATGTCCAGTCCACCTTAAATCCTTCATAGTCTCTATTCCTGGGAAGTCGAGGCCTAACAAAGTCTCAAACAGACAAAGTACCAATACCACAGTCATGTCTCCTCTGGCAGCTCCGGCTAGCCCTCAGAAGTCTTCAGCAGCTTGGTTGTCCCTTGGAAGTCCTCAGCAACTTGGCTGGCCCTCAGAAGATGGTTTGCCACGAAAAGTTCTCAGGAAATTTTGACTTTCCCAGCTGGGGTTTTTCTTCATATATGGTATTGCTCCTCCCTGTTGAGTCCCTTCCTGTCACATCAGCAACAGGGGTTCATGCCTTCTGTTTCTTTAACAGAGGCTTAATTTGAAACAAGGTGCTAAGTACCTGTCAGCTTTCCAATACAAAAGCTTTCCAAATTTCATCACCATTACAATATTTTTGTACATACAGGTCTTTTTCTCACTTTTAAGATTTCTTTGGGATATAGCCCCAGAAGCAGTATTGCTATCTCAAAGGGTATGCACATATTTATAGCCCTGTCAGCATAGTTCCAAATTGCTCTCCAGAATGGTTGAATCAGTTCACAACTCCACCAACAATGCATTAGTGTTCGAATTTTCCACATCCTCTTCAACATTTATCATTTTCCTGTTTTGTCAACTTAGCCAATCTGACTGGTGAGATGTGATACCTCAGAGTTGTTTTTAATTTGCATTTCTTTAATCGGTAATGATTTAGAGCTTTTTTTTATATACTTATAGACATTTTAAATTTCTTCCTCTGAAAACAGCCTGTTCATATCCTTTGACCATTTATCAATTGGGGAATGACTTGTGTTCTTAGAGATTTGACTAATTTTTCTGTATATTTTAGAAATGAGGCCTTTATTAGAGACACTGGTTATAAAAATTCTTTGCCAATTTTACACATCCCTTTTAATCTTGGTTACTTTGGTTTTATTTGTAAAGAAACTTTTAAATTTAATATAATCAAAATGATCCATTTTGCATTTCATTATGCTCTCTAATTCTTGTTTGGTCATAAAATCTTCCCTTCTCCATAAATCTGGCAGGTAAACTATTCCTTGCTCTCTCAAATTGTATATAGTATCAGCCTTTATTCCTAGATCATGTACCCATTTAGACTTTATTTTGGTACAGTGTAAGATATTGTTCTATGCCCAGTTTCTGCTATACTGTATTCTAGTTTTCCCAGCACTTTTTGTCAAATAGTGAGTTCTTATTGCAAAAACTGGGGTCTTTGGCTTTATCAAACAGTATATTACTGTAGTTATTGACTGCTGTGTCTCATGTATGTAATCTATTCCATTGGTTCACTACTCTATTCCTCAGCCAGTACCAAGTAGTTTTGATGACTGCTGCTTTATAATACAGATTAAAATCTGGTATGGATAGGCCACCTTCCCTAGCATTTATTTTAGTTAATTCCCTTGATATTCTGGACCTTTTGTTCTTCCAAATGCATTTTGTTACTATTTTTCTAGCTCTATTAGATAATTTTTTAGGTAGATTGATTGATGCATTTTTATTATATTAGCTTGACCTAGCCATGAGCAATTGATGTTTTTCCAATTAGTTAGATCTAACTTTATTTGTGTGAAAAGTGTTTTGTAATTGTGTTCATATAGTTCTTGGGTTTGTTTTGGCAGGTAGACTTCCAAATATTTTATAATGTCTGCAATAACTTTAAATGGAATTTCTCTTTCTATCTCTTGCCGTTCGATTTTGTTAGAAATATATAGGAATGCTGAGGATTTATGTGGATTTATTTTATATCCTGCAACTTTCCCAAATTTATTTATTATCTCAAGTACTTTTTTACTTTATTCTCTAGGATTCCCTAAGTATATCATCATATCATCTGCCAAGATTGATAGCTTAATTTCTTCTTAAGCTATTATGATTCCTTCAATTTTATCTTCTTCTCTTATTGCTACTGCTAACATTTCTAAATCTACATTGAATAAGAGGGGTGATAGTGGACATCCTTGTTTCACCCCTGATCTTATTGGAAATGCTTCTAGCTTATCCCCATTACATAAAATACTTGCTGATGATTTTAGATACATGCTACTTATTATTTTAAGGAAGACTCCATTTATCCCTGTATTTTCTAGTGTTTTTAATGGGAATGGGTGCTGTATTTTGTCAGAAGCTTTTTCTGCATGTGTTGAGAGAATGATATGGTTTCTGCTAGTTTTGTTGTTGATATGATCAATTATACTGATAGTTTTTTTCTAATATTGAACCATCCTTGCATTATTGGAATAGATTCCACATGATCAAAGTATATTATTCTCATGATAAGTTTCTGTAGTCTTTTTGCTAGTATTTTATTGAACATTTTTGCATCTGTATTCATGAGGAAAATTGGTCTATAATTTTCTTTCTCTGTTTTGTCTCTTCCCGATTTAGGTATCAGCACTATATTTGTGTCATAAGAGAATTTGATAGTACTCCTTCTACTACAATTTTCCCAAATAGTTTTTAAAATATTGAAATCAATTGTTCTTTAAATGTTTGATAGAATTCACTAATAAATCCATCTGGCCCTGGAAATTTTTTTCTGTGGAGCTCATTGATGGCTTATTCAATTTCTTTTTCTGAGATGGTGTTATTTAAGTAATTTACTTCCTCTTCGGTTGATCTGGGCAACTTATATTTTGTAAATATTTATCCATTTCACTAAGATTGTCAAATTTGTGTGCCATAAAATTGGGCAAAATAATTCCTAATTATTGTTTTGATTTTCTTTTCTTTGGAGGTAAATTTATCCATTTCATTTTCGATACTTGTAATTTGGTTTTCTTCTTTCTTTTTTTTCCTCATATTGCCTCAAGGTCTATCAATTTTCTTGTTTTTTCATTAAACCAGCTCTTAGTTTTATTTATTAATTAAATAGTTTTCTTAATTTCAATTTTATTAACCTCTTCTTTCGTTTTCATTATTTCTAGTTTAGCATTTGAGGATTTTCAATTTGTTCTTTTTGTAGGTTTTTCAATTGTTTGTTCAATTTGTTGATCTCCATTTTCTCTATTTTATTTATGTATGCATCCAGAGACATAAAACTTCCCCTAAGAACTGCTTTTGCTGCATCCCACAATTTTTGTTATCTTGTGTCATCATTGTCATTCTCTGGAATGAAGTTGCTGATTGTTTCTATAATTTCTTTTTTGACTCACTCATACTTTAGGATTAAATTATTTAGTTTCCAATTAGTTTTATCTTTCCATGGCCCCTCATTACATGTAATTTTTATGGCATCATGCTCTGAGAAGGATGAATTTATTATTTCTGCCTTTCTGCACTGAATTGTGAGGTTTTTATGCCCTAGTACATGGTCAGTTTTTGTGTCTGTACAATGTGCTGCTGAGAAGAATGTATATTCCTTTTTATCCCCATTCAATTTTCTCTGGAGTTCCATCATATCTACTCTCTCTAAAAATTCTATTCTCCTCCTTAACTTCTTTCTTGCTTATTTTGAAGTTAGATTCATCAAGTTCAGCGAGGTGGAGATTGAGGTCCCCCAGTAGTATAGTTTTGCTTTGTATTTCTTCCTCTAATTCCCTTAACTTCTCCCCCAGGAATTTGACTACTATACCACTTGGTGCATATATGTTTAATAATCATTATTGCTTCATTCTCAATGTGCCTTTTAGGAGGATATAGTTTCCTTCCTTATCTCTTTTAATTTGATCTATTTTTGCTTTTGCATTATCTGAGGTAAGGATTGCTTACCCTGCTTTTTTTTTTCACTTTAGCTGAAGCATAATATATTCTACTCCAGCCTTTTATCCTGTGCCTATCCCCCTGTTTCAAATCTGTTTCATGTAGACAGCATATTATGGGATTATGGTTTTTCATCCATTCTGCTATCTGCCTCTGTTTTATGGGAAACTTCATCCCATTCACATTCATAGTTATTATTACTATTTGTGTCTTTCCCTCCATCCTATTCCCTCACCTGTTTATGCTTTTATTTCTCCCTTCTCCCTTCCCTTTCTTAAGTTTTCCTTTTGACCACTGCCTCCCTCAGTATTCCCCACCCCACCCCATGCAAACCAACCCTTTTCAAAAATATACTTTTCATGCTTACTGCTTTGTTATAACTTCCTATTCTCTGGAAATGTGGATTTGCCTTTTAAATCTTTCAGAATCACTGTCAATAAATTACTCAATGAAGAGACTGTTTTTGTCCAGAGCAAACAACTGTTCTCCTTGTGACTACTTTGATCAGGACAATTGTTTTTCTTTTAACTAAGTGATATATTTTCCCCCAAAAGATCAATTTGTCAGCCATATTTGAAAAATAGAAATCCAAATTCAATAAAATTTACATGATTGATATTTTCATTATGTTAATTCCCCTCCCTTTCTTCCTTTGGCAGATTGTAAGTGTTATTGGGGCTGGGATCATGTTTTATCTAAACTTTGAATTCCTTCCAGGACTTAACAATAGTTCTAAACATAGGTATTTAATAAATGTTTGTTGCTATATATTCAGATCAACATTTTAACAGCAATGACAACCAATATGCATTTGATAATTTAGCTTTTTTAAAATTTATTTTCTTATCTCCACACTAAACCTCTGAGGAAATTAGTGTGGCTCTTGTTAACCTCCTCCTTTTTTTTTTTTTTGTACAGAATCATGATCTCATCGGTGTGTAGGGAATTCATAATGAGGAAATGTCCTCTATCAAAGCAGATCAGTAACTATTTTTCAATTCATTGGATTTTAAAGTTGTCTGGAGCACTAAGATCACAGAGCCTGTATTTGCAAGGGTGTAGGACTCAAACACAGTTTTTCTTGACTCTTTGGCTGGCTATCTACCCCTCATATGTCTTGCTGCTTTACATTTTACAAAAGAACCTCATATTATCGATAAGAAATTGGAGATTCAAGATGGTTAAGTGACTTTTCCAAGGTCATTAAAGCAGTTAATAGAAGAGTTGAAACCTGAACCAGGATGTGTTGTATGCTGCCAATATTCTGTACACTGTGCTATGTATTTAAACATATACAAGATTCATATTTTAAAGCCATTGTAGTTTTTAGAGAGGTTCTTTTTTCCTGTAGTGAAAAGTAATTCTTGATTACCAGTGTGAAGTAACCATTTAGAAAACTACCAGAATAAGGTCATTCTTTGCTGAGCACTTCCTATCAAGCTGTTGTACTAATAAATAGAAAGCACAGTGGAATGGAATTCATGATAAATTTTGTGGTTTTTATACATCAAATTTAGCCAATTAGTAGAGTTGCTGAGATTTATATCTATCTATTTAACTATTCTCATGAAGGGTTCTTGGTATATAACAAAATCAGTTGCCTTGTATATAGTGGGGTGGGGCTGGATGTAAGCAGATATAAACAGTGTTTTTTATTTTGTCTAACTTAACAAATACTGTTTAAAATAATAAATGTTACTAATGAAAAGGTGAAGGGAATAATTATTTATATAAGATCTACTACATGTCAGGCACCATGCTAAATGCTTTCTACAAATATTGTTCCATTTTATTATCACACAACTTTGTGAGGTAGGTATTATTACTATCTCCTTTTTAAAGTTGAGGAAACAAAGGGAAACAGAGATTAAATGACTTGCCCAGGGTCACACTACTACTAAGTATGTGAGGCTTGATTTAGACTCAGATTTTCACAACTCCAGACCCAATGTGCTATCTACTATACAACCTAGCTTTCTCTAACTGAAGAGAGAAGCCATTAGTCAAATCATGAAGATATTGAAATGAGATCATTAGGCAAGTTGAGATATATGGAAAGAACAAAGAATCAATAATTTGTGCATTACAAGTATCCACCCTAGGATTCTTGCACAACAGAATGACTTCTCAAGTGTTGTTCTGGGAAGACCAGATGAGAACAGAAAAGGGAAAAGAATTGAGGAAGCAGAGTAAAGGAAGGTATCAAAGGCCCAGCCCTGGATTGATATCAATGGGTTAGTTAATGAAGGTAATATTTATATAGCAATATAGCTTTATAGAACCTAATTTAATATAGAACCAAGAAAGCACTATTGATTCAAGTGAAATTACAAGTACTCCAAAGCTATGTGAGGATGGTGAGGAAGCCAGAAGTTATGATCAATTCAAAGAGGTAAATAGCACCTGAGATCTGGGAAAGCCATGAGAGCAGGGAGGGTGGTTAATCTGTATGGCTTTCAAGGTTAAGGAGCTCTACAAGACCAAGATGGGACAGAAAATGACCAGAGGTTGGGAACAAGTCAAAATCCAGAATTGTCAATTTAAACAAGAAAGGAGGTTATCAACAATAGGATAAAGGTCATACAAGATGAAAATGTCAGAGCTGTTCACTAACCCAGGTTTTCTGACTCTAAATTTAATCTTCTTTACAATAAATAGTCTATCTTACCTGCCATTAAGATCTCAAACTCAACATGTCCAAAAAAGACCTCACTATCTTTACTCTTAAATCCACTCTACCTCCATAGTTCTTTATTTTTATTAAGGCATGAATATTTTTCTAATCATCCAAATTAATAAACTGCCCTCCTTGATTCTTCCTACTTCCTCAGCCCTCATAGCAAATCAGTTGTCATATTTTATCCATTTGACCCCCACAACATCCCTCTTATTCATCCTCTTTCTTTACTCAAAAAATCACCCCACCATTGCCCTTTTCCTGGACTCTAGAAATAGCCTTATCATTTTATTCTCAGTTTCTAGTCTTTCTCTCCTTAATTCATCCTTCACACAGCTACTAAAATGATCTTCCTAAGATGTGGTCTAATTACAGAATCCTTCTGCTAAAAAAAATTAGTGACTCCCTATTGCCTATAAGATAAAATCAAATTTCTTAGGCTGACATTTAAGGAAGACCCTTCATAGTCGTTCATAACTGAGCTTTCACCTACATTTTTGTCTTTGCTTTTATTCCAGGTACTTTGTGATCCAGCTACCTTGGACCACTAAATATACAATTCTAACTCTTATCTCTGTGAATTTATACAAACTGTCCCTTATGTCTGGAATATAGTCCACATCTTTTTTTCCTCAGAAACTTTGTCTTCTTCCAAATCTCAGGTATGCATCTTTCCATGATACCCTTATTTATTAATACTCTTCCGTATAAGTTAATTTGAGTTAAACTCAAATTCTCTTATAGACTTAGGACTATGTTGAGGAGGCATATATTACCCTTACTTACCACTTTTTACTTTTGAATTCACACCAATGTGCTTCTTTTGACACTAACTGGCCATTCAAAATAGTGATATTTCTACAGTCATGTAATAGTAGTAGTAGTAGTAGTAGTAGTAGTAGTAGTAGTAGTAGTAATAGTAGTAGTAGCAGTAGCAGCAGCAGCAGCAGCAGGGCAGCTAGGTGGTACAGTGAATAGAAGAACACTTGGCCTGGAGTCAGGAAGGGCGTTCAAGTCCAGCCTCATATACTTACTAACTGTATAATCCTGGGCTAGTCACTTAATCTCTTTACCTAAGCTTCATCATTTGTAAAATGAGCTAGAGAAAGAAATAACAAACCACACAAACAGCTTTGCCAAGAAAACATCAAATGGGGTCATGAAGAGCTGGACATGACTAAATAATGAGTGAACAACAACAACAAAGTCATATTAGCAGTAATAGTAATAGTAAATATTTATATTTATTTATACATGCCAGCAGTGTGCTAAGAACTTTATAATTATTATCTAATCTGATACTCACAATAACTTTGAGAGATAGGTACTAGCATTATCCCCATTTTCAAGATGAAGAAACTGAGGCAAACAGATTAAGTAATTTGTCCAGGGGCACAAAGCTAGAGGGTTTGAAAGCAAGTACATGAATAATAAAATATGTCAGAATAAGCATATTAACTTGAGAAGCACACAAGGGAGCAAAAATCGATGTGATTAGGGTGACTCATCCTCTTATTTGACAACTTTGATGTTAATGGTCCTTTCAGGAAACTCTGGAGCACATGAAACCAATACTCTAAAATCAGTTGGTCTTTACTGCACTTTAGTTGGACAAATCTTCTTCCCTTTTCTACTCAAATATAGTATTTATAAGTTCTTTTTAATAACACTTACCTTGAAAAACATTGTTTACAGAGTTTTACCTCTTAATTTGAATAGAAATTTTCTTTAAGCAAGTGTATAGCTAAATTGATTAAGTTGGCTATCTATGGGCTATACTGTCTAACCTAGCTATTTATTGCAGTGCAGGCTGCATTGTCTAATCATAATAGAATTCCTAGCATTGAGCACAGGTTGATTCTGGCCAAATCAAACCAGCCTAACCAGCTCTTCCTATATAACAAAGCACAGGAATTAAGTAAAAATAAAACTTAAGTCTGTTCACCCAGTCCCTGCCAGCCAATGCCTGCTTGTTGGATTACTTCTCCTTTTACTCGTCTCTTAAGACAGCTCTGACAGGCAGTTTTTGATCCCTTGATATTTCATCTCCTAATTTTTTTTTTCATTCTTAAGCCCCAGTCTGCAATCTCCTAGAATTTATATGTGCTATCATTATCAATATGTTAAATCAGTGCCTGTACCTCTCAGTAATACCTTTCATTTATAAGGTAAAACATACAAATTTCCCCTGTGAAATTTAGTAGCTCTTTGAAAATTCTAACTCAGTAGTAGTAGTAGTAGTAGTAGTAGTGGTAGTAGTGGTAGTAGTAGTAGTCATAGTAGTAGTAGTAGTAATAGTAGTAGTAGCAGTAGCAGCAGCAGGTAGAATTTATATGTGCTTTATATTTATACAATTTTTCATTAAAATATTTTTTACCCTTTTAAGGGACAAAACAGTTTATGTGTAATACCCCACAGCTCTTAACATCAGCACAGACTAGCATCTCATTTTTTTGGTCCTTAAAACTTAGTTTCTTTATACTTATGCTTTTCTAATTTTTCAATAAATTAAAATTTTCTCTTCTTTTTTAAACCATCAAATAATTCATATGAAAATGAAATATCATTCTATCTCTTTCATGAGGTGTTTCAAGTCTTAATATTTACACCACAATTTCCTGTCCCAGACTGTTAGAATCTCATATGAAAACCATTTTTCCTCATGAAAATATTTTAGCATTTTTATTAAACAAAATATATTTTCCTAATCTATAATTGGCAATATTTTATATCCCTTAAGAAATAATTAAAATATTTCCTTTGTTAAACTGTTCTATATGAAAAGAACCTCAAAAGGAATAAATATATTGTATTCATATACATTTATATTATATATATACATATATACTTGTGTTTGTATTATATCCCAATTTATTTTCACATTCTCAAAGCTGAACACAGTACCTTATCCCTAGTGAGTACTTAATTAATATTTCCTGGATTGCCACAATTAAGTTCAGGAATTGTTTTTGTCTTTGTAGCCTCATAGTTTATCACAATATATTGCACATAGTTGTTACGTAAGTGTTTGCTGAATTGAAGTATCTAGCTCAGGAATGTTATGCGTATTTTTATCTGTGTATAACTTTTAATTGAGAAATGCAATACCTTCTCATTAATTCTCCCTGCCCTAAGTCTCTCCTTGTTAGAATCCATCCTTCACATAGCAGCCAAAATGATTTTCCTAAAGTGCAAGTCTTCACAATACTCCTATTAAATGACCTCCAGTGTTTCCTTTTTATATTTAGGACCAAATATAAACTCTTCTATTGATAACCAAGGATTTTCACAACCTGGCCTCTTTCTACACTTCTAGACTTAAACATGCTTTCTCTCAAGGTCCTCAGTGGCACAGTTATCCTGATCTATTTGTCCTAACAAGAACATTCCTTCTGATATCTTCATGCCTTTGCACTGACTGTCATTGTACAGTGAATTCTTTTCTTCCTCACTTCAGCTTCTTGGAATCCTTATTTCCTTCAAGATTTAACTCAAGTGCCATCTTTACCAAGTGGCCTTTCCTGGTTCCTCTAGGTTGTGGAGCAGTTATCTCTTAAGCACCACTTCATACTTACCTTGTATATACTTATATGTGTTCATGTTATCTTCTATGTTAGAATTTAAGCTTCTTGAGGTCAGTGATTATTTAATTTGTCTTTGTATTCTCAGCACCTAGCATAGTGCCTGATACAAAATAAGCTTGTAATAAATTCTCCTTTGATTGTGATTGGTTGGTTGAAAAGGACAAATTTCAAGATCAGTGCCTATTGTAGTGAATTTTAGAATCCAAGGGCACAGAGTTGTGCATCCTTTAAGATATCAAAGTAGCCTGTTTTATAATACCAGGATTAAAAGACTGCCACAAAATGGTTCATCTTGCCTCTTCACAACTCATCTTGGCAGTGACTCATCCTCATCAATCCTATTTTTCTCAAGATTCTTACATACACAATCTCTCTTTAGTTCAAGGGTTTTTTCTGTTTTGCTTGGTTATCTCTTCTCCATATTATAGTTATGTTTACATTACTTTGAAAATAAGTAAGTGATTATGCTGATTGTCTCCCCTCCCCACCATAATATTTCACATCCCAGTCTTTCTTACACCTAAGCAAGTCCTAGAATTTCAACAATATCAATCCCAGTAGCTCATATCATTTCCCCATCTGGATTCCTAATGGTTTGGTGAAAATATAACTGCTCACTCCTTGATTATTTAGTGATTACTGGCTCAGTTAACTTCAGACATCTTAATATTCAACGGCAGGATTCAGACAATGTACTCATCGATATAATACAATGGAAGAAACAAATTGTAACCATTTTCAATCTTCTTGAAATTTATTAGAATATCCACCAGAAAAAAAGATAGTATATCCTCACTATGAGTTACTGTGTCTTGGAAAAAAAAATCCACAGTGACTAATTTTCTAGAGATGAATTCCTAAGCACTGTGATAGGCTCATTTTATGACAAAATGCATGCAGTCCATACTGAAGGTCTTTTCATCTTCATAGTGTCAAGGTAGTCTTTAAGAATCTCTACGCCAGAATGAAGGACTAGAGGATTAAAAATTTTACTGTTTCAAAGTGTTTAAAAGGTTCCAAGGGAGGAAATAAAAGGTCATAATCCTTTGAAATGTAGCTTAGTACTCATGGGAAACAAATTATAAACAATGGATTAACAATAGTTAATGAAATAAACAGTGGTTTAAGGTTTCAGTGTTAATTCCCTATTCTTCAGAAATATATGACAAAGAGGGAAAAAAGTATATGGGTTAGTGTATATGGGGAGAGAGAGACATAAAGAAAGAGGGACTGAGAGACTGAGAAAGAGAGACAGAGACAGAGAAAGTAATTATATGAAACTAGCAATTTTGTCATAGAGATAACAATATCCTGATTTGATGATACTCTTTGGGGATAAATGTGGTTTATATTAATCTCATGTTCAATAGCTCTTTCTGTTCTGTATTTTTTTACTCTTTAGGAAATAAAAGGAAGAAATCCAAGTCCTCTGGGAGGGACTAAATAGAGAAAGAAGAAATTATCCTGAGAGCTCTTAGGAGTTCCTCAGTGCTTTTCATTAAATTGTGGGCAGAACCCTGAAGGTTGTGACAAAAAAGTGTAGGTGAGATAGATTAGTTAAAATGATTTAGGGCTTCTCTTGCAAAAGCTTTTGCAACTTGTGCACACTATGGATCAGAGTTATACTGCTTTTCACTATAACCATTTCCCCCCTTTTTGGGAGAAAAATGTTAAAAAGCAAAGTCAGTTTAAATTAAGTAGCATTTTAATAAAGTGCAGATCGTTGGAAGTAGTTTCTTTTTTTGCATGATTTGTTTTCATGTTTCATTGTAACATGCTCCAATTAATATTTTTCTCTTAAATTTTTATCAGAGGCAATTAGCTTTTAATCAATAAAATACATTTCTAATTGGAAAAACCCTATTATCTTTAACTTTATCCTATTTCTCAATTATCCAGGCTCTGAGAAAGAGCTAGAACACTGGATCTACACAATCCCTTGGATGTTGCTACATGATATATAGATGCATAGTAGACAGAAGAAATAATCAGATTTTAGGGATGTGCCTTACATATCCAACTATGTTTCCATGATGGTTGATATATGTCATTCCAGCCCCCAATTCCATGCTTTTTTACTGGTTGTTTTCCATGACTAGAAAGCTTTGCCCCCCTCCATGTCTGCCTCCTTGCTTCTTTGAATTCCTTTCATACAGGAGGCATTTCTGGTTTTTACTCCTTCCTCCACTGCTAATGACTTCTATCTGAGATTATTCCATTTACACTGTATACAACACACACACACACACACACATATAATAATGTATATATGTATGGAGGTATAATTATTTGTATATTGTCTCTTCAATTAAAATGTGAGTTCCTGAAGAGTAAAGATTATGTTTTTGTCTTTCTCTGTATGTTTAGCACTTTTCATACTACCTTGTACACAATAAGCATTTAATCAATGCTTGTCAGCCAACTATAAATCTATACTATTTCATTATTTCAGTCTTAATTCCCCCCCATCTCCATTTCTATGTATCTGTATCTCTCTGTCTCTGTATCTCTGTCTCTGTGTGTCCATTTCTTTGTATCTGGCTCTCTGGCTCTCTTTTTAATTGTTATTTGGATTTGATTTTTGTAGAAGACATTGAAAATTATCTAATATCTTCCAATTAGAGTCTGGACTCATATTGTGGATAGGGAAGAGCTAATGATCTCTCCTTTTAGCATTTGGTATCTTTGGAATTATAAAATGTACATGATGTACATGACTCTGAATAATCCAGCTCAATTTATTAAGCACTTCCCATTTTAATAAATACTTTCTATGTTTCTGGTATCTTCATTTTCTCCATATGTTTGTCCCTTTCCATACAAAGAACATCCATTGCTAGGAAGAAGAGAAAAGAAAGAAAAAAGAGAAGCATTTCAGTAAACCAAATTAATTTATCAACCAAAATTGGCAATGTACACCGTGTTCTATACCCACAGTTTCTCACCTGTGCAAAGATGTGGAAATGGTATATTTCTTTATCTCTTCTTTGGAAGTAAATTTGGAAATTCCAATTCAGTTTTTTTGGTTGTTTTTGTTACATGCATTTACATTTTTGACTATAGAGGTTAAGTGACTTGTCCCCGATCACAAAGCTAATAAGCATATTATTATATTCAATTATATTCAATTATATTATATATATTATATATATATTATATATCATATAATTATATATATTATTATTATATTATATATAATATATATATTATATATTATATTCAATTATATATATTATATTCAATCAATTCATAATTGAATTCAGGTGTTTCTGACTCCAAACTTGGTGCTCTACCCACTGCATTAACTTTGTTTAGTCACTGTCCAATCAATGCACAATTACTTTGATTCCTGTTATTTGCTATTACAAACAGTGTAAGCACATACACACACGTATATAGGGTATTTCTGTTTTTTTTTTTTTTTACCTTATTAGCCTAGTAGCAGGAATACTGAGTCAAAGAACATGTATATTTTAGTCACATTTTCTTCTTTTGTATAATTCCAAGTTGATTTTCAGAATGGTTGGACCAATTTGTAGCTTCACCAATAGTGTAATAATATGCCTGTCTTTTCCACTTACTATGCAATTTCAACCCCGAATAAGATTTTTTTTTCATTTTATTATCTGTCATATTGAATATGAAAATATGAAAAAGTTGGAGGTAGTAATTTATCAGCAGTCTCTTTTTGACACATGTGAATGAGATAGCTATATTTGGGAAAAGTAGAATCAGAGGAAGGATACAGGAGGAATATGATGCTAATAACTGACAAAAGAGTGAAAGCAGAATTGCTCAATTCTTATTCTGCTTTTCCTTTCTGCCAAGGAGAATAGTCTTTGGACAAGAAAGGACAGAATAAAAATGGATAGTAAAATCAAGATAGCTAAGGAGACAATAAGAGAATACATAGCTTACCTTGGAAATTTTATTCAGCAGACACAAATTACTAACATCCTAGGATAGTGGATAGATAAGTAGATATTACTTCAAGTCAAGTCATCAGTAAGAATTTATTAGACTTCTATAGTGTACCAGGCACCATGCTGAGTACTTTAGGATATAAAGAAATGCAGATGTAATTTGTAAGTCACTATCAATGACCTTCAAAAGTTTCTGTGACATTAGTGGGGTATCACAGAATTCCTTTATGACAAATGTCCTAATTTTCAAAAAAGAGAAGAGAATGAACTCTTTAAACTATAAACCAGTGATCTAGATTTAACTTCCTGGAATAATTGTAGAAAAGCATGTCAAAGAAATGGCAAGTAAACATTTAGAAAAAGAAACAGTAGTAAAAAAAAAAATCCAGTATGTCTTCTTCAAAAACAAGTCATCAAAAAAAAAAAACAAAACCGAAAACACATCATCCCCAAATAATCTCATTGCCTTTTTTTTTTTTTTTTACTCATTACAAAATTGGGACACCAGGGCAATGCTATAGCTCTATCAACTCAATTTTAGCAACATATTCATTAAAAAGCTTTCATACTATTATTTTTCAAAAGTTTTATTTATTCCTTTTTCTTCATATAATATTTTCCAATTACCCCCATCATCAATTTATGTATTTTATGTTATATTCATTTTATGCAATAAAACAAGCATTTTCATAACAAACTATAATAAAAAAAGATGATTGTAGGTGTGTAATGCCGTGCATGAGCAGCTTTCCAGAAGAATACTACTGTGAACAGCTTTTAAAATTTTGATTACACAGTATAGTGAACACTTTATTCCATAACAAATCAAAGCAAAATATTCACAGAATTCAAGGTACATCATTCACAATGTTACAACTTATCACAGATAATCAAAATACAGCATTCACAACAACTTATCACAGAAAATGGCCACAAAGTTTCCACTACAGTGGTCACAGAGTTTTGAACAAAGAACAACCATTTAATAACTAAAGCATTCACAAAATTCTTAATTCAGTCACAAAGTATAATAATCAAAGTTTTCCACTCATGGGGCACACTAGGTTACAAATCAATTGCTTATTTAATCATCAATCACTAAGTACAATCATTTAGTCAATCAATCATCCTTCATTATTCACTATTCAATCATCAGAAAATACACAGACCCTCCACCCCTAGGTCACTAGTAAATTATAATCTTCTTAGTCAGTACACGATATCCAGGAAAAGTCTTCTTTCCGCTTAACTTGGGGTGGTTTCTCAAATTGCCTGGATCCCCTTCCACAGTCCCAGATCCTACCTGGATTCCCCAAACTGTCACCTGGGTTCAAAGGCAGACAGCTTCCAGGTCCTTGTCCAGTTTTCTGAGCAGTTCCTATTCCATATTGGAGCTCATATTGTCCAGTCCATCCCAATTTCCTCACAGTCTCCACTCCCAGGAAGTCAAGGCCCAACAAAACCAAAACCAGACAAAATCTCAGGATCACAGTCATGCTTCCTCAGTCCCTTGGCAGCTATGGCTGGCCCCCGGCCACAGAAGAAGTCTCAGCTGGCTCCCAGAATCAAAAATCACTCTGTCCAGGTTTTCAAAATCAAAAATCATTTTCTTCAGCCTGGGGAAGGGGAGCTCTTTCCTCTTCAGCCTCCTTGGCTTCTCTTCAGCCTCCTCCTGGCAGCTTCTTCTGCCTCCATGGTTCTCCAAGAAATTCTGATTCAGTTCTCAATGATCATTTCTCTCCTCAGTTCTCAGTCCAGCAGTAGCAGCCCAGCCTCCAGATGCTGCTGAGAGAAACTCTCTTCCCAGCAGAACAGCTTCTGCCACCAGATTCTTGTCCTAAGAAATTTTGACTGTCCCTCTCTGGGGCTTTTCCTTATATACATAGAGCATTAGCTTCCTGTTTCAGCCAATCCCTTCCTGTTATGTTAGCAACAGGGGACAGGAGTTCATACCTTCTGTTTCCCTAACAGCAGCTAGATCAATTACTAAGTCTAAGTACTTGCTACCCTTGCCAACACAAAGGGATCTTCGAATTCAAATTACATTGCCATTACAACATGAAACTGCAAATCTGCTATATGTAACTTGCTATTCCTTTCACATATACAACAAAATTATCATGCAAATTTCTTTTTTTCCTTTATGTAAACATATATATATATATATATATATATATATATATATATATGTGTGTGTGCGTGTGTGTGTGTGTGTGAGTGTGTGTGTATGCACATGTTATATAGTTATTCTACAAATGCTTCTATTTTTCCTCTGGATACAGATACTATCTTTCTTTTAATCTCCTTTTTAGTTAATTTTGGTATTTGTAATAATCAAAATGACTTATTTTTCCAATGTTTTTCTTAAAACAATATTACTGTTACTGTACACAATGTTCTCTTGGTTCTGATCATTGTGCTCTTCATTATTTCATACAAGTCTTTCCGTGTTTTTTCTAAAATCATTGACCTCATCATTTCTCATAACACAGTAGTATTCTATCACAATCATATACTACAAGTTGTTCAATCATTCCCCAATTGATGGACATCCATGCAGTTTCAAATTCTTTGTCACCACAAAGAGAGTGGCTAAAAACATTTTAGAACATACAGATTCTTTTCCTTTTTCTCTAATCTTTGGAAATAGAGCAAGTAGTGGTATGGCTGGGCCAAATGGTATAGGTAGTTTAATAACTCTTTAGGCATAATTCCATATTGCTCTCCAAAATTGTTGGATCAGTTCACAATTCCACCAACAATGAATTAATGTCCCAATTTTTTCCCATCCCATGCAACATTTGTCACTTTACCCTTCTATCATTTTAGCCTATCTGGTAGGTATAAAATGATATCTCAAGGTTGTTTTAATTCCCATTTCCCTAATTAATAAAAATTTAGAATATTTTTATATGACTTAAATTGTTTTAATTTCTTAATTGGAAAGCTGCCTGTTCATATCCTTTGATCATTTATCAATTGGACAATGATTTATATTCTTTCAGATTTGAGCTAAAGAGAAAATCAAAGATAGTACCTTGATTTCCAATTCCTTGCCACCGCAAAAAGAGCTGCTATAAACATTTTTGTACATATCAGTGCTCTTCCCACTTGTATGATCTCTTTGGCATACAGCCCTAATGGCATTGCTGGGCCAAAGGGTGTACTCTTTTTTATAGTCTTTTGGGCATAGTTCCAAATTGCTCTCCAGAATAGTTGGATCAGCTCGCAACTCCACCAACAATGCATCAGTGTTCCAATTTTTCCACATCCTTTCTAGCATTTATCGTTTTCCTGTTTTGTCATCTTAGCCAATTTGCCCAGTGAGGTATGGTACTTCGGAGTTGTTTTGATGTGTAATTTAGGGCATTTTTTCATATGCTTACAGATATCTTCAATTTCTTCCTCTGAAAACTGCCTGTTCATATCTTTTGACCATTTATTAATTGGGGAATGACTTGTATTCTTATAAATTTGCCTCAGTTCTCTGTATATTTTAGAAATGAGGCCTTTATCAGAGACACTGGTTGTGAAAATTCTTTCCCAATTTTCCACTTCCCTCCTAATCTTGGTTACATTGGCTTTATTTGTACAAAATCTTTTCAGTTTAATGTAATCAGAGTAATTCACTTTGCATTTCATAATGCTCTCTATCTCTTGTTTTATGGTAACTTCTTCCCTACTCCACAAATCTGACAGGTAAACTATTCCTTGCTCTCCCAGATTGCTAACATATCAGCCTTTATATCTAGATCATGCACCCTCTTAGATTTTATTTTGGTATATGGTATAAGATATTGGTCTATGCCCAGTTTCTGCCATACTATTTTCCAGTTTTCCCAGAAGATTTTGTCAAATAGTGAGTTCTTATCCTACAAACTGGATTTTTTTGACTTTCTTGAACTATCAATTGGTATAGTCATGACTGCTGTGTCTCATGTGCCTGATCTATTCCACTGATCTGCCACTCTCTTCCTCAGCCAGTACCAAGTAGTTTTGATGACTGCTGCTTTATAGTAGAGATTAAAATCTGTTATGGCCCGGCCACCTTCCCTGGCATTTCTATTTACTAATTTCCTTGGTATTCTGGACCTTTTGTTCTTCCAGATAAATTTTGTTACTATTTTTTCTAGCTGTATAAAATAATTTTTGGTAGATTTCTTGGCATGTCTCTAAATAGGTAAATTAATTTAGGTAAAATTGTCATTTTTATCATATTAGCTCAACCTAGCCATGAGCAATTGATGATTTTCCAATTATTTAGATCTGAATTTATTTGTGTGAAAAGTGTTTTGTAATTGTGTTCATATAGTTCCAGAGTTTGTTTTGGCAGGTGGATTTTCAAGTATTTTAGAATGTCTGCAGTGACATTAAAGTTAATTTCTCTTTGTATTTCTTTTTGTTGGGCTTTCTTTGAAATATATAGGAAGGCTGAGGATTTATTTATTTATTTGCTAAATTTATTTATTGTCTCAAGTAGTTTTTTTACTTGACTCTCTAGGATTCTCTAAGTATATCATCATATCATTTGCAAAGAGTGATAGCTTTGTCTCTTCTTTGCCTATTCTAATTCATTAAATTTTTTTCTCTTATTGCTATATTTAAATATAATTTCTAATATAAAATAGAATAAGAGAGATCATAGTGGCCATTCTTCTTTCACCCTCAATCATATTGGAAATGCTTCTACTTTATCCCCATTCCATATAATACTTGCCAATGGTTTTAGATAGATGTTACTATTTTAAGGAAGACTCCATTTATTCCTATACTTTCTAGTGTTTTAATAGAAATGAGTGTTGTGTTTTGTCAAAAGCTTTTTCTGCATCTTTTGTGATAATCATATGGTTTCTACTAGTGTAGTTGCAGATATGACTGATTATGCTGATAGTTTTCCCAATATTGAACAAGCCTTGCATTCCTGGAATAAATCCTATTTGATAAAAGTGTATTATTCTCCTTATAAGTTGCTGTACTCTTAGTGCTAATATTGTATTTAAAATTTTTGCACCTATATGCATCAGGGAAATTGGTCTATAACTTTTTTTTACTCTGTTTTGTCTCTTCCAAATTTAGGTATCAGTACCATATTTGTGGCATAAATAGGATTTGAGAGAATTTCTTCTCCAATTTTTCCAATAGTTTATAAAGTGTTGGAATCAATTGTTCTTTAAATGTTTGATAGAATTTGCTTGTAAATGCATCTGGCCTTGGAGATTTTTTCGTAGTATTTCACTGATGGCTTGCTCAATTTCTTTTTCTGAGATGGTGTTATTTAAATATTTTAATTCCTCTTCATGTAATTTTCTTTATCTGTTTTAGCCCTTCCTTATTTAGGTATCAGCACCATATTTGTATCATAAAAGGAATTTGATAGAAGTCTTTCTTCTCCTATTTTGCCAAATAGTTTTGGTTTTTTAAATGTTTGGTAGAATTCACTTGTAAATTCATATGTACCTGGTGATTTTTCCTTCTCATTTTAAAAAATTGATTAATTAATTTTTAGTTTTTAATATTCTTTTTCATAATATTTTAAGTTCAAAATTTTCTCCTCATCTCTCCCATCCCCTGCCCCAATATGGAATTCATTCTGATTACACCTTCCCCCAGTGTGCCCTCCCTTCTATTACACCATACCCTTTATTCCATTAACCCTCATTTTCTTGTAGGCAAGATAGATTTCTCTACCCATTGCCTGTATTTCCCATTTGCATATAAAAACAATTTTTAACATTTGTTTTTAAAACTTTGAGTCACAAATTCTCTCCCTTCTTGCCTCCCCACCCATCCTCATTGAGAAGGAAAACAATTAAGTATAGGCTATACATATGTAGTTACGCAAAACACTTCCATAATGGTCATGCTGTGAAAGACTAACTATATTTCCTTTCATTCTATCACATCCCCAACTTATTCTACTTTCTCCTTTGATCCTGTCTCTTTTCAAAAGTGTTTGCTTCTGACTACCCCCTCCACCAATTTGAACTCCCTTCTATTATTCCTCACCCCTTACCTTCTTCCCCTCTTACTTTCCTGTAGGGTAAGATACACAATTGAGTGTGTGTGTTATTCCCTCTGAAATCTGATGATAGTAAGGTTCACTCATTCCCTCTCGCCTTCCCCTTCATTCCCTCTATTTTAAAGCCTTTTTTTTCAATTCTTCTATGTGAGATAATTTACCCCTTTATTTCTCTCCCTTTTTCCTCTCAATATATTCAATATCATCCCTTCATATTCAGTTCACTTTGTGCCATCTATCTCTCTCGCTATTTCCTCCAGCTACCCTAATACTGAGAAGGTACTCATGAGTTGCAAATATCATTTTTCCATGTAGAAATGTAAACAGTTTGACTTTAATAAGTCATTTATGATTTCCCTTTCCTGTTTATCTTTTCATGCTTCTTTTAATTGTTGTATTTGAAAGTCAAATTTTCTATTCAGCTCTGGTTTTTTCATCAAGAATGCTTTGAAGTTCTCTATTTCAGTAAATATCCAATTTTTCCCCCGAATTGTTATACTCAGTTTTCCTGGGTAGGTGATTCTTACTTTTAATCCAGCTCCTTTGACCTCTGAGATATCATATTCCAAGTATTTTGATCCCTCAATGTAGAAGCTGCTAGGTCTTGTGATATCCTGATTGTATTTCCACAGTCCTTGAACTGTTTCTTTCTGGCTGCTTGCAATATTTTCTCCTTGACCTGGGAACTCTGGAATTTGGCTACAGTATTCCTAGGAGTTTTCTTTTTGAGATCTCTTTCAAGAGGTGATAGGTGGATTTTTACAATTTCTATTTTGCCCTCTTGTTCTAGAGAGCAGTTTTCCTTGATAATTTCATTAAAGATGATGTGTAGACTCTCTTTTTGCTCATGGTTTTCAGGTAGGCCAATAATTTTCAAGGTTTCCCTCCTGAATCTATTTTCCAGGCCAGTGGTTTTTCCAGTGACATACTTCACATTGTCTTCTTTTTTTCATTCTTTTGGTTTTGTTTTATAATTTCTTTATTCTTTAGCTTTGATTTGCTGCCTTCTAATTTTTTTTTTTTGCTTTTTCAAGGGGTGAAGGCAAGGCAATTGGAGTTAAGTGACTTGCCCAAGGTCACATGGCTAGTAAGTGTTAAGTGTCTGAGGCTGTATTTGAACTAAGGTCCTCCTGACTACAGGGCCAGTGCTCTCTCCAGTGTGCCACCTAGCTGCCCCTCAATTATAATCTTTAAGGAATTACTTACTTCAGTTACCTTTTGGACCTACTTTTATATCTGACCTGTTCTACTTTTTAAGGCATTTTTTTCTCCTCACTAGCTTTTTTTGCCTTTTTGGGCATATAGGTCAGTCTATTTTTCAGGGTGTTATTTTTTCTATATTTTTGGTGTGTCCTTTAGCAAGCTGTTGACTTGTTTTTCATGATTTTCTTGTATCACTCTCATTTCTTTGGGGATTTTTCTTAGGGAGTTCATTGATGATTTGTTCAAATTTTTTTTTCTAAAGTGGTGTTATTGGGGGCAGAGCCAATATGGGGCATAGGAGCAGCAAGATACAGCAGCTCTCACATAGCCACCTCAAAATACACATAAAATATGACTCTAAACAAATTCTAGAGCTCTAAAATGCACATAAATATACTTTCCACTGAAGGCAGCTCAGCTAGGAGGGACCACCTCAGTGCTGGGAGCCGAAACCAGCCCAGCCTGAAATGATGCCTTGGCCCTGGGGGCAGCCTGATTAGCCAAGCTGAGGCACAGCTGTAGGTTCAGGAGAGCAGATCTGCTGCAGCTGTGGCAGTATCCAGAATTATCAAGCCATAAGAAAAAAAGGACTAAGTGAAAGGTAAGTGAAACTTGGCTAAAATTAGGAGAGATAAGTGGGTCTGGCCAAACTGCCTCCAGGGCAAGGAAGTTGCAGAAGCAGAGGCCCTGCAGCTGCCTCCACCATCCTGCTTCAGAGCTTGCGGTCTGCAGACTGTAGGGGGGCCAAGCAATTGTTGAGAGGCCAAGTGCTCTTGTGTTGAGCAGCCTGGATCCAGATCATGGTCTTGGGTGGTGGTTCTGGGGTGCATTTTCAGTGAGCCAGAGCTGATGGGGGCTGCAGCAGCTTCCTAAAAGCCCCCAAAGCTGGGAAAACCGCAGTGAGCTTTCCCCTCTGAAAGCAGATTTCCACAGAGCTAAAAAATCAGTGACTGGCCAACCATGAGCATGCATAGGACGCAAAGTAAGAACAGCAACCAAACTCTAGACTCCTTCTTTGGGGAAAAGAAGGATCAAAGCAGAAAACAGGAGGAAGACAACACAGTCAGAACTCCCACACCAAAAGCTTCCAAGAAACATGAAGATTGCCTAAAAGCTAGAGATCAGATGAAGAAGGATTTTGAAAAATAAATGAGAGAAGTGGAAGAAAAATTGAGAAGAGAAATAAGAATGATGCAAGAAAATCATGAAAAGAGAGTCAACAACCTGACTGAAGAAATTAATGCCTTAAAAAGTAGATTAACTCAAATGCAAAAGAGGCCCAAAAAGCCAATGAGGAGAAGAATGCCTTAAAAAGTTGACTTTGGCAGATGGAAAAAGAATCTCAAAAACTTTCTGAAGAGAATAACTCCTTCAGAATTAGAGTGGAGCAAATGGAAGCAAATGACTTTATGAGAAATCAAGATACTATCAAATAGATCCAAACAAATGAAAGAATAGAAGGCAATGTGAAATATCTCCTTGAA
>CM053585.1:143294418-143313407 GCA_028646515.1 Pseudochirops corinnae
CATGAGAAGGTAAACATGGAAAAGAAATCATAAGGAATTTATCGAAGTTGAACTATTTATATGCCAGCATAGAAAAGGGACAACTGTAACTGATGAAACTATTCTCAGTATGAGGATGGATGAAGGGAATACAAATGTATATATACATATACATATATCTATATAAGAGGGTTTATATATGCATACAAACACATATCTGAGTATATGTATATATGAATACATAGAGGGCACAAGATCAATTGAATAGGAAGGGATAATACTCTAAAAGGTGAAATCCTGAGGTGGGAGAGGATTAGAATGAGAGGAGACAGGGAGAGACAGAATGGGGTTAATTATCTCATAGAAGAGGCAAAAGATAATTGTTACAGTGGAGGGGAAGAACAGGAAGGCAAAATGGAAAGAGTCAACCTTACTCTCATTGAACTTGGCTTAGGGAAGGAATGACATAAACTCTAAACTGGGTATCTTGCCACACAGGAGAGTAGAAGGGATGAAGATGAGAGTTGGGATGATGGAGGGGAGTGGAGGATGGGGTGGAGGGTTGATGGAAGTACACACATTTGTAAAGGGACTGGGACAGGGACAGGGTAGAGAATAGAACAAGGTGGGGCAGGACAGGAAGGAGGGACATATAATCAGTCCCTCACAATATGCCCACTGTGGAGAGGTTCTGTGTAATTACACATGTACAGCCTGTATTTAATTTCTTGTCCTTCCAGTGAGGGTGGATGATGAGAGAGGAAGAGAAAGAATCTAGAATTTAAAGTTCTATAATCAAATGTTAAAAATATATATATATATATAATGTATTATTATTATTATTATTATTATTATTATTATTAACTACATCCAACTGGGACTTAAGATGCACAGGCACTGTGGTAGGAAGATCCATCCTGCCCTACCAGAAAGTCAGAGGGGTGATGGGGAAGGACATAGGAGAGAATAGATTGGAGGAGGGGTTTTACAATGGGATGGCTGTTTTGGGGTCGTGGATAGGGGAAGGATGGAGAGAAAATTTGTAACGTAAAACCTTGTGGAAATGAATGATGTAAACTTAAATAAATAAAAATTAAAAAAAATAAAAAAGTGGTGTTATTTAAGTATTCTATTTTTTCTTCTTTTGGCCTGTGCAATTTATATTTTTTATAAATATTCATTTCACTTAGATGATCTGGTTTGTTGGCATATAATTGGACAAAATAACTCCTAATTATTGTTTTAACTTCCTCTTTGTTAGTAATGAATTCACCCTTTTCATTTTTAATACTTTGTTTTCTTTTTAAAAAATGAAATTAACCAATGATCTATCTATTTTATTATTATTTTTAAAAACCAGCTTTTGGTTTTATTCATTAGTTCACTATTTTTTTTTTACTTTCGATTTTTACTAATATCTGTTTTGAGTTTCAAATTTTCCAATATGTGTTTAATTGGGTTTTTAAAATTTTTTTTCTAGATGGTAGCTTGCTTATTGCCACAGGAGGTGCAGGGTTGACTGCTCACCTGCTGCTCTGAATCTGGAGCCTCACAGCTAGTCTGCTATGATACTGGCCTGCTGAGCCAGGACCATGGGGCTTATGTTGCTAATCTGTGCTTGGTTTAGGGGTGGCCACCCACTGGCTTGCCTAGACACCATCTGTGCTATGGTGCACTTCCCTTTTGCCCAAGTGAGACAGACCTTTCCTGAAGTCCTTAAAAGTTATTTTGACCTGGAAAATTATTTTACCTTGTACTTTTGTGAGTTCTGTTGCTCTAAAATTCATTTTGAGGCTTGATTTAAAGTTGTTTCAAGGGAAACTGGAGAGACAGGAAACTTTCTATCTTTTCTTTCCAATTTTGGTTCTGCCCCTCATGTTACTTATTTTTCCACATCCCTTTCAGCATTTTCATTTTTTTTCTAGTCACATTGGCCAATCTGAAGGATGTGAGGTGGTTTAATTTGGGGGGGGGCTGGGAAAGGCTGGGAAATTGGGGCTAAGTGACTTGCCCAAGTTCACACAGTTAGTAGCTGTGTCAAGTGTCTGAGGCCAAATTTGAATTCAGGTCCTACTGACTCCAGGGCCAGTGCTCTCTATTCACATCACCACCAAGCTGCCCTAAGGCAGTTTCTTAGAACTGTTTTAATGTATGTCTCTCTAATTAATACTGATTTAGAAAAAAACAATTAACATGCATATATTGATGGCTTTGATTTTTTCTACCGAAAACTTTTGTCTTATTGTTTGACCATTTATCACTTGGAAATGGTTTTATTTTTTATACAGTTGGAAAGTTCCCTTTACATTTGAGAAGTAAGACTGTTATCAGAAAAAAAAAAACTTGCTGAAAATATTCCCCACTTAGTTTCCTTCTTTCCTTTCTAATTTTCCTTCCATTGGTTTTGCTTAAGTGAAAACATTCTTAATTTTATGTAATCATAATTGTTCATTTTGTCTCCCTTGATTCTGTTTTATACTTGGTCAGCAATTCTTCCCTTAAACATAGATATCAGAGGTATTTTTTCTATCTTCCCCTAATTTTCTTATTATATCTCCCCTTTTATGTAAATCATATACTAATTTTTAGCCTGTCTTGATATACAATGTAAGATGTTGCTGTATTTATTTTGCTACCAAACTCCTTTCCAGTTTTCTCATCATTTTTCTCAAATAGTGATTCCACCCTCATCCCCCAAATTTCAGAACTTTGTGTTTATCATAGATTAGGTTATTCTGCTCATTTACTTCTGTATGCTCTATAATTAATCTACAGTATTAATTGACCACTCTATTTCTTAGCCAGTATCAAATTCTTTTTGACAATATTCACTTTGTAGTATAATTGAAGATGTGGCACTGTTAGACTACCTTTACTTTTCCCCCACTGATTCCCTTAATATTCTCGATCTTTTTATCCCTGCTCCAGATGAGTTTTATTAATATTTTTCAGACTCTATAAAATAATTCTTTGGCTATTTGATTGATATGGAACTGTATAAGTAAATTAATGTATATTATTTTGTAATTTGTATTATATTGGCTCAGTCTACCCATGAGCAATGAATATTTCTCTATTTGTTTAAATTTATCTTTATTTGTTTGGAATGTTTTGTAATTGTGTTCATATAGTTCATATTTATGTCTTGGCAATAAGCTAACAAATATTGTTTACCATCTGCTGTTATTTTCAGTGGAATTTATTTTTCTATTTCTGTTAGATTTTGTTGGAATTATGTAGAGAAGTTGATTATACATGTGAGTTCGTTTCATAGCCTGCAAAATTGCTAAAGTTGTTAATTATTTCAAATAGTTTTTATAATTGGTTCTCTAAGTATGTCATATATTTCAGAGTAATAATTTCATTCCTCTTTGCCTAATCTTATTCTTTCTATCTCCTTTTTATCATATTGCTAAAGCTAGCATTTCTAGTATATTAATGAATAAAAATGGTGATAATGTTCATCCTTTCTTCACTCTTGATCTAACTAGAAAAGTTTCTAGTTCATCATCATCACAGATAATGTTTGCTGTTGGTTTTAGATAGATAATACTCATCATTTTAAGGAAAGCTCCATTTGTTACTATGCTTTCTAATATTTTTAATTGGAATGTGTATTGTATTCTGTAAAAATAATTTTTGATATTTTATTGCTATGGTTAATTATGCATATAATTTTCTTAATAATCGAACCAGACCTGTATTCATGGTATAAATCTAATTTTGTCATAATGTATGGTCTTTGTGACATATTGACTTCATCTCATTATAGTATTTTATTTAAATATTCTGCATCAATATTCATTCAGAACATTGGTCTACAGTTTTCTTTCTCTCCTTTGTCTTCCCTGGTGTTGGTATCAAAATAATATTTGTTACCTAGAAGGACTTTTACATTACCCATTTTTTTCAAACAGTTTACATATTGGAACTAATTGGTTTTTTAAAAATATTTGGTAGAATTTATGCGCAAATACATCTGATCCTGGAGGTTTTTCTCTTAAGAAGCTCATTTATAGCTTATTCAATTTATTTTTAAAAACAGATTTATTTAAATATGCTATTTTCTTGTCTGTTATAATAGGCAATTTATATTTTTATAAATATTCACCCATTTAATTTATTTTGTTAGTTTCATTTTCAGAAAATAACTTAATAATTTTGTTAATCTCATTTTCATTGGCTGTGCATTCACAATTTTTTGTTTTGAAATTAGTAATTTAATTTTTGCTCTTTAAAAATTAGTCAACAATTCTTCCTTTTTTGTGTTTTTTCCCCCATTAAACTAAGTCTTAGTTTTGTTTAATATTTCAATGGTGTTTTCCTCTCTGTTACATTAATTTCTTCTTAAATTTTTAATTTTTTTAAATTTGTTTTTTCAAAGGTTTTTGTTGTTTTTGCCTTCTGTATTAATTGTTCTGCTCTTTCTCTTTTTTATTCATTTAAATGTTTAGAGATATAAAATTTTCCCTATGTACCACTACCACACCTCACATATTTGGTATGTTTTTCATTATTGTTAATGACTCATTCTTTAGGATTAGATTATTCACTTTAAATTAATTTTCATTCTCTGTTTCAGAGGTCATTCACTGAACATATTTTATTATGTTATGGTCTAAAATGATTACATTTAATATTTCTAATTTTCTATATTTGGTTATAAGATTTTTGTGCTCTAATATTTGAGTAATTTTTCTTAGGGTGCCATATACAACTGAGATAAATACATACTCTTTTCTGTTCTCATTAAGTTATTTCCAGAGGTCTATCACATCTAGCCTTTCTAAAATTCTATTAATCTCTTTAACTTCTTTTTTAATGTATATTATGAGTAAATGTATCTAGTTTTGAGAAGAGAAAGTTGAGATCCCCTACTAGTATAATTTTTGCATTAATTTCTTTTTGTAACTCACTTAAATTTCCTTTTAGAATTTTGAGGCTATGGTATTAGGTATGGATATGTTTAGTATTGATATTACTTCAATTTCTGTGGTATCTTTTAGAAAAATATAGTTTTCTTGATTATCTCTTTCAGTTAGGTATGTTTTTGCCTTTGCTTGATATGAGATCATGATTGCTAACTCTGTCTCTTAAATTTTATTTTAGCTGAAACATAATAGATACTGCTCCAGGCCTTTATTTTAACTGTATATGTGTCTTTCTGTTTCAAATGTGTTTCTGGTAAATATATTGTTGGACTTCGGTTTCCAATCCATTCTGTGCTCCACTTCTGTTTTATGATTGAGTTCATCCCATTCACCTTCATAGTTATGATTGTTGTATATTTCCCTTCATCATATTCTTTTTCACTTATACATCTTTTTTTTTGTCTTGTCATTTCCTCAAAAATCTGTCTTTTTAATAGTGTTTAATTTTTTTTTCCAATTACATGTCAAACAATTTTTAGCATTTTGGGGGGCAAGATTCTTAGTTCTAGATTTTTTCCCCTCCTTCCCCTTCTTTCTTCCTAAAATGGTAGGCAATTTAATAGAGATTATACCTGTGAACTCTGGAATTTGGCTATAATATTCCTTAGATTTTTTTTGGGGGGGGGTAATCTTTTTTCAGGATGTGATCAGTGGATTCTTTCAATTTCCCTTTTGCCTTCTGTATCCAAGATATTAGGACATTTTTTCCCTGATTGTTTCTTAAACTATGATGTGTAGGCTCATTCTTTATGTCTTTCAGGTAGTTAAATAATTCTTAAATTATCTTTCCTATATCTATTTTTCAGATTAGATACTTTTCTGATGAGACATTTCATGTTTTTCTTCTATATTTTCATTATTTTTTCTTTGTTTTATTGCTTCTTGATGTCTCATGGAGTCATTAGCTTTACTTTCCCAATTCCAATTTTTAAGAAAGTATTTTTTTTCAATTTTCTTACATATCTCTTTTTCCATTTGGTTTTTTAAGAAGTTCTTCAGTGAATCCTTCTGCCTTTTATCATGTAACCAATTTTCTTTATTTAGGTGTTTTATTCCACTGATTTTTTTTGTGCCTCTTTTACCAAGATCCTCTTTTCATAATTTTTTTTTTTGCATCATGTTCCTGACCTCTTAATTTTTCCTCTTCAACTCTTATCTATTTTTTTTTAACTTTCCAGTAATTCTTGTTAGGCTTTGGTCCAACTAGAATTTTTCTTTGGGACTCTTTTTTGAGTAGCTGTTTTCACATTGTTGATTTCCTCAGAGTTTATATCTTGAACTTCTCTGTCACCATGATATCTTTTTATGCTCAAGTTCTTGATAGAGATAGATAGAGATATAGAGTTCATTTTCCAGTCTATTTCTTGATTTTGAACTTTATTTTAAAGTTGGATTTTGTTCACCAGGGGTTGGGGAAGCACTGTTCTGACCTTTAGGATTTTTCGTGCTGCTGTTTTTAGAAGTAGTTCTAGAGGTATGCAAGTTTTTGGTGTTTACAAATTGGTGTGATCCTGGGAGAGGTATGGTCCTTGTTCTCCTGATTTATACTGTGGTCTTTAACCATGAATGGCCCCTTCTCCTAGTATTAATGTCCTTCTTGACCTTGCAAATTCACCCAGAGCCCTTTCTATCTTGTGACTGACTACCACTGCTTCTCTCCAGGTAGAACTGTAACCCAAAAATATATATGGGCAATTGCATTGCCAATCAGTGCCAACTAGCCCCAGTCCTAGTGAAGGGTCCCCTGTAATCTCATTCTGATCAGTTGTCTGACTTCTTTAACACTTCTGGTCCAAGTGCTCCTGCAGTTGTTGTTGCTGCCCCCATTAGAGGAGCACATCAGTCATACCTTTACCCCTGTGTCATAGATTTCTTCTGCAGATCTCCTATATTTTCTTGGGCTGGGAAAAAATATCTCATCCTGAACTTTTGTTGGCTCTGCCACTCCAAAATTTGATTTGTGGGACAATTTTAAAAGTTGTTTGGAGGGTAATGTTAGAAAGTTCAGGTGGGTTATTGCCTCTTATCCTTGGCTCTACCCAAAAGGTGAGATATTAATAAGGATGCTAACTGGCATAGACGGGAATGTAGAGACTTCTATCTATGGGAGACAGTGGGGTTAGGAGATGGAGTGTCATGTGTGAGGAACAGCAATGAGATCAGTATCTCTGACTCTCAGAGTATGTTTAGGCATAATGTATAAGAAGACCAGGAAGGTAGTAAGGAATAAGCTTCTGGAGGGCTTAAAAAAAAACCTGACAGAGGATTACATATTTGGTCCTGAAGGTAAAAAGAACAATGGTAAAGAAAATCCAAGAAAATAAACTATGAATTCCTGGCCTAGTATTGAACAAAAAGATAGCAAGAATACTAAGGAAACACTAAGAGAAGACAAGCCATGGTAGGTGGAAAGCAAATGTGGGAAAAGCCCTGTATGATAGCAGAGACAGGGCCAGAGAAGCACTTAGTTTAGGGCAACTCAGTAGCTAAAGCTCTAACAAGAAATAATTTTACAGCAGTGTGCAGGCTGCACATACCCTGGAAATTCACTCACTATAGGATGCAGGTCCATAGCAGCGTCCAGAGGCTTCAGCTGCAGCAGAAGATAAAGCCAGACTAGCATCCAGGTAATCTATGTCCTCCCCAGAATCTAGACTGTTGAGTCTTAACAAAATATAGACAAATGGACGGACAATTGCTGGAGAAGACAAGTTGTTGTCTCAGTCATTGAACTCGGGGTTAAACAGAGCCTATCTTTAACATCTAAGAATATAGGATCAAGTTTTGTCCCAAATATAAAGACTTTGATTTAGAAATTGAACATGAAGAATGAGTAAATAGGAAGTGAAAACACCAACAACAAAGAAATACCTTGGGTGGAGAGAAATCCAAGGATAAAATCAGAAGAATACGACCATGACAAATCAAAATAAAGCCTGAGACTAAAGAATGCCCTGATCACAGGACTAATGAGTGCCTAGAAGAAATTAAACAAGAGATACAAATGAATAACTAGAGAGGAAAAAATGGTAATGAGAATCATTACCCTAGAGGAGATATTTGTAAAATTTACCTCCAAATTGAAATCTCTGAAAATGCAACCAACTGAACACAACAAATCCATGAGACATAGGAAATATTAATATATAATTAAATGTTGGGAGAAAGAATATAATGTATTTAACACAATATAAAACCTTGACTTGGGAAACAAGTGTAGGAGAGGTCATTTAATAATAGTTATGTTATCTGAAAATCATGACCAAAAAGAGTTTGGATACTATTTATCTCATGAAACCATAAATAAATATTTCCCAGATCCAAAAGGCAAAATGAAAACAGGAAGAATTAACGAGTCAATTCTTGAAAGAAACATTAAACTACAAAGTACCCGGAATTGTACAGACTTAAGTCTGTGATAAAGAAAATTTTAATGATGCAGATTAATTTTAAATATGTGTCCTGCATGCATTTTGGGGTGACTGGGAAATGGTTACCAGGATAACCTCAATCCTATTAAAATATCCCCATTTTGCTTCTCATAGAAAAAAAGACAAAAGACCAGACACTACAAACTTTTAACAAAAATACACAATTTTAAAAAGAATTTAACAAGAATAAGCCAAAATGTCACCTGACCAGTGATACATGTAAAGTACTTACAAGGAGAGAATGGAATCTAATTCACATCTCCAGGGGATCATAGGCTTGTAGAGGTAGAGCTGGAAGAACCTTTGGAGATCATCTAATTCAATCCCTGCAATTTACAGATGATGAAACTGAGTCTTAGAGAGGTTATTTGCTCTAGTCACATAGGTAATAAGCAGCATGTGTATGATTTGAAGCTGAGATCTCTTATGTAATTGTGCTTTCCATTTCACTACACTTCCTTTTCCCAAGGTTTTTCGGTCTTTCTGCAAAAACAGGTACCTTTCAGCATAAGGACTAGACAGAGTATAAGTAATTGAACAACCAATAATATGTTGCCATATATTTTAAGCGTCTGAGATGAACATGTAAAGGATTAATGTTACACAGTGAAAAACTCTATAATTAAAAAAACAGCCTGTGTGCTAATAATAATGAGAATCATCAATCTACAGTTTACAGGCATAAGTGCAATGGAATTACCTAAGAAATACATTTACTGTAATTACAACTTTCAAAACTGTGATGTCTCTTCTTAGTGAAATATTACACACTTTTTGCCAAAAATAAGGTTAGCATATTCATGAGGTTTATTAAAATTTGTATTTCTTTCAGTATGCTTAGAATTCTTTCTCCCATTTAAATGTCAGAAATGTTGGTCAAGGAGATTTGAAGGCATAAAATTGTGACCAAACTGAGGAGGGAGCTTTCAAAGATAAATCCTTGCATATTTTTAACAAACCTTTTCTGACCTTGCTTAGTGTTACCCAGGATCAAAAGATCAGTAGAGAAAATTTATTGGAAAAATAAAAACAATTTAAATTTGAGGGATCATGGATTTAGAACTTTGCACTCAATAAACTTCAACGTCTTTTTCAGCTCTAAACCTATGATCCACTGTTTCCAATCTTCTTCATTTTATAGCTGAGAAAACTGAAGTCCAGACACTTGCTCAGAAAGTACTTATTTGGTATGGGATTAAGGCTCAGGTCTTCTTGACTTTGTGGCTCACTTCCTTGGTCTTATTGTTAGGGAACAAGTCCCTTTGTCTCCTTAGACTCCATGGTAAGTCAGTTTCTTATGATCAATTGTTGTCCTGGTTCTGAATAATTATTTTTTCATAAATTCATATAATTCTTCCCTTTGCATTTATTCATAATATTTGTTATTTTTAATAGCACAGATTCTACCATATTCATGTACAACAAATCATTTAGCAATTTCCTAATTCATGGGTATTTACTTATTTTCATATTTTTAATGCTACAAAAATGATACTGCTATGGTCAAGAGATAGTTAAGAAATATTTTCTGAAATTAGTGATCAGCCTAGTGAAACTCTATGGTATACAGCCAAGTGAAACTCTATGAACCTGGGAAGCCTCCCTAGAGTGATTTTTCTTTACCTGGGAGGCCGGCCTAGGGTAATCTATCTTTTCCTTGCTCAGTCGTCATTCCCTGTGCCCCTCCGCTTACTTTGCAGACCCCCTCTGCTCACCCCCTCCGCTTGCCTTAGTAACTGCTTGTTTGTATCTATATGACAACCTGCTTAGTAACAAATTGTGTTAGTTAGATACTAAACCTAATGAAATGTATAAAAGATTCTCCATCCCCGAACTTGAGGCTGCTCCCCCTGTAATTGGCATGGAGTAGCCCCAGCTGGTAAATTAAAGCTCCTTAAAACTTTTTAATTCAGACTCTGTGGTCACTTTGTTAAGACTCATCAAGTCATGTCGTTTCAATACTACTAATATTTTGGTATATGTGATAGATTTTTTTTATCATTTATATCCCTCTGGTATATTCTTGAACTCTGTATCAAAATATATGGGAGTTTTGGTAATTTTCTTAGCATAATTCTAGATTACTTTTCAGGTTAATTGAAATAATCCAAGGCTTCACCAATCATGCAAGCATACCTATCTTTCTATACCCTTCCAATATTAATTATTCCATCCTTTTTCATCTTTGCCAGTTTGCTGGTATGAGGTAAAACTTCAAGTATTTTTATTTACATTCCTCTTATCCTTATGGAACTGGAACACTTTTGTGTAGTTTTCAAAATCTTCACTTCTTCTTTTGGGAAATACTTTTTTATATCCTTTGACCACTTATCTGCTGGGGAATGACGCATAGTATTTTATAATTCAACTCATTACCAAACTGTATCTTAGATATACAACTTTTATCAGACATTCTATATAGATTTTTTTTCTAGTCAACAACTTCTCTTCTTAGTGGCATTAAATTTGTTCAAGCATGTAATCAAGATTATCTCTTTTATCTTTGGTAATGCTCTTTATCCCTTGTTAAGAATCCATCCCCTAGCTATAGCTTGAAAAGTAATTGATTGTTTAAAATGTTTGACACAATATTTAGGTCACATATTTATATTGTATATTGTCATATATGCTGTATGGTGTTGGTTTAAACCTATTTTCTTCTATACTGTTTTCCAGTTTCCCCAGTAATTCCTGACAAGTAGAGAGATTTTATTCTCCTAGGTAGTGTATGCTTCTAGGTTTTTTGAGCTCTGAGCATTAAAGAACTCACATAGAGCAAGTGCTCACATGGTGGTCAGAAGAAGCAATACAAGGACACCCTCAAGGTTTCTCTAAAGAATTCTGGAATTGATTTCATGAAGTGGGAGATGCTGGCAAATGAGTGCCCAGCATGACTGGCAAAAAAGAAGATGCTGTGCTCTATGAGCAAAGTAGAATTGAAGTAGTTCAAAAGAAATATTGAGATGCACAGATTTAGAGAATCTACCCCAAATGTTCACATGGACTACTTGTGCTGGACCTATAGTAGAGCATTCCAAGCTTGTATTGGTCTGATCAACCATAGTCAGACACACTGACTTGACTCTAACACAACAATGTCATTTTCGTCCTCTTTGAGAACAAAGGACAATAACTATTGTTAGAAAAGCTTCTTATAATTTTCTACCATTTTATTTCATGACCTCTGTCAATGACAAACATTATCACTAAGCCATTTAGATTTATAATATCAGAGAAATTTCTGATATTTCTCCCGTCTTATCTCCTGTGATCAGTCAGTCAGTCAAGTACTGTAGGTTCTGTATTCATTTGACTCTTGTATTCATCCCTTCCTCTTCTTTTCAATTGAAGCCATGTAAATCTAGGTTCTATTGCCTTAAGGCTAATGCCTATAATATACTATTTTTTTTTTTAGCCTTTTGCATTATGCTCATAATACTTCCTTTATGCTTTAAGAATTAACAATCATTTCCATAGGTATAGACCTTTCCTCCAGACATTTCTCATGTTCTTACTGTATACAAGGCTCAACATTAAATGCCAGGGGTAAAATGATGAAAAATAATCTTTTTTTTTTAAAGTTAACTTTTGTTTATTTTTAGTTTATGTCATTCATTTCCATGAGATTTTGAGTTGCAAATTTTTTCCCCTTCTTTCCCCTACCTACCTCCCCAAATAAAAATCCCACTATATACCTCCTCCCCCAATCTGCTCTCTCCTATATCCTCCCCCATCACCCCTCTGACTTTCTGATGGATCTCCCTTCCCCAGTGCCAGTATATCTTATTTCCCAGTTGCATATAAATAATAATAATAATATATATATGCATATATATTATATATATACATATATATATTAACATTTTATTTTAGAACTTTAAATTCTAGATTCTTTCACTTTCTCCCTTGTCACCCACCCCCACCAGAAAGACAAGCAATCCAATACAGTCCATATATGTGTAGTTACACAGAACAGCTGCACAATGGACATATTATGAAAGCCTGACTATATTTCCCTCCATCCTATCTTGCCCCCCACTTGTTCTATTTTCTACTTTGTCCCTGTCTCTTTGCAAAAGTGTGTACTTCTCACTACCCCCCTCCCACCCTGCCCTCCCCTCCATCATCTCCCCTCTTGTGTCCTTCCCCCCTACTCTCCTGTAGGCCAAGATACCCAATTTAAAGTGTATGTCATTCCCTCCCTAAGCCAAATTCAATGAGAGTAAGCTTGACCCATTCCATTTTGACTTCCTACTCTTCTCCTCCATTGTAACAGTTATCCCTTGCCTCTTCTATATGACATGATGAATCCCATTCTGTCTCTTTATTTGTGTGAAAATTGTTTTCTAGGTGGTGGAGTAGAAGCAGGAAATTCCATGAGCTCCCACCACAGACACCTTCAATTTCTGTAAAATATGACTTTAAAAAATTTTTAGAGCTACAAAACCCACAAAGTGACAGATAGAAATAAACCTCTCCCTGAAGGCATCCTGGCAGACCCACAGGAAGGGTCTACCACACCACACTGGGAGCCGAGCACAGTTCCATATGAGTTGCGCTGAGTTTGAGGCAGCCTTGACTAGTGGCCCAGAACAGCCAGAGAAGAGTGAACAGCCAGGAGAGTGAATAACCAGTAGCTATGGCTATTTCCAGACTTCTCAACCAAAAAGCGCCACAGAGAAAGTAAAAGGTGAGTGGAGAAGTCTGCGTGACACAAAAGTGTGGTCTGGCCACTGCCTCTGGGGTGAGAGGTAGTGACAGTGTGGATACAGCTGCTACTGTGTGGCTGCCCTCAGAGCTCCTGGCCTGCAGATCATAGGGAAACCACTCTTACTTTGACCTGCTTGGATCTGGGTCGCTGTCTTGGGTCGTGGTCCTTGGGTGTGTAGCCAGTGTGCCAGAGCTTGTGGTGGCTGTAGAGAGGGCTCCCTCCTCAGATCTCTGACAACATTTGTGAAAACTCTAGCTATTTGGAGCACAGTGCTCTCCACTATGGAAGCAGAGTTCTACCATGGGAAAGAGCTGGAAATTCAAGTAATTGCCTGGCAAGATGAGCAAGCAAAGGAAGCACAAACAGACCATAGAATCCTTATGATCAAAGAATGGAATGCGAGGAAGATAATGAAGTCAGAACTCCTGCATCAAAAGCTTCCAAGACAAATATAAACAGCTTTCAGGACATGGAGGAGCTCAAGAAGGATTTTGAAAATCAAGTAAGAAAAGTGGAGGAAAAATTGGTAAAAGAAATTAGAATGATGCCAGAAAATAATGAAGTGAGTCAACAGCCTGATAAAGGAGATGCCCAAAAATACTGAAGAAAATAATACCTTAAAAAATAGACTAACTCAAATGGCAAAAAAGGCCCAAAAAGTCAATGAGGAGAAGAATGTCTTTAAAAAAGCTGAATTGCCCAGATGAAAAAGGAATTTCAAAAATTCACTGAAGAGAATAATTCCTTCAAAATTAGATTGGAGCAAATGGAAGCTAATGACTTCATTAGAAATCAAGACACTTGGAACAAATGGAAATGCATGACTTTATGAGAAATCAAGATACTATTAAACAGATACAAACAAATGAAAAAAATGGAAGGCAATGTGAAATATCTCATGAAAAAAGCACTGATTTGGAAAATAGATCCAGGAGAGACAATTTTAAAATGATTGGACTACCTGAAAGCCATGATCAAAAATAGAACCTAGAAATAATCCTTTAAGAAATTCTCAAGGAAAATTGTCCTGACATTTTAGAACCAGGGAGCAAAATAGAACTTGAAAGAATTCACTGATCACCTCTTGAAAAAGATCCCCAAAAGAAAACTCCTAGGAATATTATAGCCATGTTCCATAGTTCCCAGATCAAGGAGAAAATATTAAAAGCTGCCAAGGAGAAACAATTTGAATACAGTGGAAACACAATCAGGATGACCCAGAATATAGTAGCTTCTACATTAAGGGTTCAAAGGGCCTGGAATATGATATTCTGGTGATCAAAGGAGCTAGGATTAAAATCAAGAATCACCTACCCAGGAAAGAACTTCAAACATTCTTGATGAAAAAACCAGACCTGAATAGAAAATTTTACACTCAGATACATGAAGCAAGAGAAGCATGAGAAAGCAAACAGGCAAAAGAAACCATAAGGAATTTATCAAAGTGGAACTATTTACATGCCTACGTGAAAAAATGATAATTGTAACTTATGAAACTTTTCTCAGTGTTAGGATAGTTGAAGGGAATATAAAAGTGTATATATGTATACATACATATATATGTCTATATAGGAGGGTATAAAGGCATATGAATACATATGTGAGTGTGTGTATAAATGTGTACAGGTATATGTAGACAGAGGGTACAGGATCAATTGAATAGGAAGGGATGATACTTAAAAGGTGAAATTGAGAGGTGAGAGAGGAATATAATGAGAGGAGATGGGGAGAGATAGAATGGGGTAAATTATCTCATATAGGAGAGGCAAAGGAAAACTGTTACATTGAAGGGGAAGAATAGGAAGGCAAAAGGAATGGGTCAACCTTACTCTCATTGAATTTGGCTTAGGGGAGGAATGAAATACACACTATATTGGGTATCTTGCCCTATGGGAGAGTAAGGGGGAAGGGAATGAGAGTGGAGATGGTAGAATAGAGAGCAGGTTGGTTGAGAGGGTAGTTAGAAGAATACACTTTTGAAAAAGGGCAGGGTCACAGTAGAAAATAGAACAAATGGGGGGCAGGATAGGATGAAAGGAAATAGTTTTTCACAATACATCCTTCATGGAAATGTTCTGTGTAGCTACACATGTACAACCTATATTCAATTACTTATCTTCCCAGCAAGGTGGGGTGATGAGGGAGTAAGGGAAAGAATCTGGAATTCAAAGTTTTAACATCAAATGTTTAAAAAAATGCATTGTTATTATTATTTTTTTAACATGCAACTTGGAAATAAGATATACAGGCACTGGGGTATGGAGATCCTTCTTGCCCTACAGGAAAGTCAGAAGCGGGTGGAGGAGGATATAGGAGAGAGCAGATTGGGTGAGGGGATATACAGTGGGATCGCTGTTTTGGCTGGTGGTAGGCGAAAGATGGGGAGAAAATTTGTAACTCAAAATCTTGTGGAAATAAATGATGTAAACTAAAAATAAACATAAATTTCAATTAACAATAAAATAAAATACATAGGGTTATGAAGGAAAACAACTATATTGAAACGAACATATATGTATATGTGAAAAAAATTGTTTTTTACATGCAACTGGGAAATAAGGTATATAGGCACTGGCATATAGAAATCCATCTTGCCCTATTAGAAGGTCAGAGTGGGGTTGGAGGAGTATATAAGAAAGGACAGATTAGAGGAAGGGATGGAAATTCAGTAGGCTTGCTATTTTGGAGTAGGGGGGTAGGGGAAAGATGGGGAAATGTTTGTAACTCAAAATCTTGTGGAAATGAATGTTGAAAATTAAAAACAAACAAACAAACAAATGAGTAGATAGATAGATACATACATACATACACACATGAATGAATGCATGAATGAATGAATGAATTGAAAATCTCCTGTCAGGTTAAAAAAAAAAGAAAAGCATTTTGTAATTGTGTTTATATAGTTCCTAGGTTTGTTTTTGCAGGTAAATTTCCAAAAGTTTTCTAATGTCTACAGTAACTTTAAGTAGAATTTCTCTTTCTATTTATTGCTTTTGGGCTTCATTAAAATATTTACAAGAATGCTGAAAATTTATGTGAGTTTCTTTTATATCCTGCAACTTTGCTTCATTTATTTATTATCTCAAGTAATTTTTTAGTTGATTCTCTAGGTTTCACTAAGTATGTAATAATATCATCTGCAAAGAGTGATAACTTAGACTCTTCTTTGCCTAATCTAATTCCTTTGATTTCTTTTTCATCTCTTATAGCTACTGCTAACATTTGTAGTACCAAATTGAATAAGGGGGGGGGAGAGTCGTACTGGACATTCTTATTTCACCTCCAATCTTATTGGAAATGCTTCTAGCTGATCCCCACTACATATATTACTTACTGATGGTTTTAGATAGATACTACTTATTATTTTAAGGAAGACTCCATTTATTCCTATACTTTTTAGTGTTTTAATAGGAATGGGTGTTGTGTTTTGTCAAAAGTTTTTTCTGCATCTATTGAGATAATCATATGGTTTCTACAATTTTGTTGTAGACATCATCAATTATGCTAATAATTTTCCTGATACTGAGCCATTCTTGTATTCCTGGAATAAATCCTATCTGATGAAAATTTATTATTCTCATAATAAGTTGCTGTAGTACTTTTGCTAATATTTTATTTAAAATTTCTGTATCTATATTCAATAATGACATCAGTCTAGATTTTTCTTTCTCTGTTTTGGCTCTTCCTGATTTAGGTATTGGTATACCATATTTGTGTCATAAAAAGAATTTGGTTGGAGCTTTTCTCCAATTTTCCCCAATAGTCTATAATTGTTAATTGTTGGAATTAATTATTTTTTAAATATTTGATAGAATTCACTTGTAAATCCATCTGGCCCTGGAGATTTTTTCCTAGGGAGTTTATCAATGGCTTATTCAGTTTCTTTTTCTGAGATGTGGTTAAGTATCTTACTTCCTATTCTGTTAATCTGGACAACTTGTATTTTTGTAAGTATTTATCCATTTCACTAAGATTGTCAAATTTATGGGCAACAATTGGGCAAAATAATTCCTAATTATTCTTTTAATTTCCTCTTCATTGGAGGTAAATTTAAACTTTTTTATTTTTGATACTGATAGTTTGGTTTTCTTCTTCCTCTTTTTCATCAAATTGACTAGGTCTATGAATTTTTTTTTTCATAGAATCAACTCTTACTTTTATTTATTGGTTCAATGGTTTTCTTAATTTCAATTTTATTAATCTTTCCTTTGGTTTTCAGTGTTTCTAATTTAGTATTTATTTGGGGATTAACAGTTTGTCCTTTTCCTACCTTTTTCAACTGCATATCCAACTTATTGATCTCCATTTTATCTATATTATTTATGTATGCATTTGCAGATGTAAAACTTCCCCAAAGAACTGCTTTTGTTGCATCCCACAAGTTTTCGTATGTTGTCTCATTTTTGTCATTCTCTTGAGTGTTTACTGATTGTTTTTATACTTTTGTGTTTGATTTACTCACTCTTTAGGATTAAATTATTCATTTCTTTCCATGATCTTTTATTATATATATATTTTTATTGCATCATGGTCTCAAAAGGATGCATAGAATATTTCTGCCTTTCTGCACTGGATTGTGAGATTTTTTGTGTATGTGCCATGTACCACTAAGAAGAAGGTGTATTTCTTTTTAATCCCCATTTCATTTTCTCCAGCGTTCTATCATATCTACCTTCTCTAAAATTCTATTCACCTCCTTCACTTCTTTCTTGTTTATATTGAGTTTAAATTTAGTTTGTGTTTAGATTTATCAAGTTCAGAAAGGGGGAGATTGAGATTCCCCACTAGTATAGTTTTACTATCTATTTCTTTCTCTAACTCCCTTAACTTCTCCTCTAGGAATCTGGATAGTATACCACTTGGTGTGCATATGTTTAGTTATTTTATTTCTTTATTTTCAATGTTGCTTTGTAGCAGGATATATTTTCCCTCCTTATCTCTTTTAATTAGATCACTTTTTCCTTTTGCTTTATCTGAGATAAGGATTGCTACACCTGCTTTTTATTTTTTTTACTTTGGATGAATCATACGTTCTACTCCAGTCCTTTACATTTACCCTGTGTGTATCCCTCTGTTTCAAATGTGTTTCTTGTAGACAGCATATTGTAGGATTATGGTTTTTAATCTGTTCTCTTATCCACCTCTGTTTTATAGCAGTGTTCATTCCATTCACAATCACAGTTTTGATTACTATCTGTGCCTTTCCCTCCATTGTATTGCCTCCCTATTTATTCTTTTATTTCTCCCTTCTCCCTTCCCCATCCTTAAGAGTTTTCCTTTTGATCTCTGCCTCCCTCAGTATTTTTTCCCTATCAATCCCCCATCCATTTTCCTACCCTTCCCTCTTGCTTCTTCTTTCTTCCTTTCTAACCACCCCCCCCCTCTCCCATTTTCTTACCCCTTTGCACTCCTGCTGCCTGTAGGGCACAATAGAATTTTATCCTTAATGAGGTAGGTTATTTCCTCCTTGAACCAAAACCAATGAGAAGAAATCTCATACAATGCTCCTCTCCCTCTCTTCTTTCCCTCTATTATGATGTTTTATGTCTCTTCATGATAGAATCCTATACTTAACTGATTACAGTATTCCCTCCTTGAACCAAAACCGATGAGAAGTAAGCTCATATAATATTCATCTACCTCTGTTCTTTCCCTCTACCATAATATGTTTTTATGCCTCTTGGTATGTTACAATTGACCGTTTTCTGCCACCTCCTTTCCTCTTCTCCCACTACAGCCCTATTTATATCCCTTAATAAGGTTTTTTTTATCATCGCTTTATTTAGCTTATACCCACACCCTCTATCTGTGCATATCCCTTTTGATACAATTCTCAATATTGACAGGCATCATCTTCCCATACGGGGATGTTATCAGTTTGCTCTTATTTAATAACAAGTTTAGTGTGTGCGTGTGTGTGTGTGTGTGTGTGTGTGT